>OX439436.1:11200662-12401324 GCA_949319885.1 Mecyna flavalis | reverse complement strand
AGCTACTGCAACTTATTCCATTATACTTAACTCTGAAACATCGCTCAATGATGAATGATCCGAAGTGTACCAAGTGTTCAGATCATCTTATATAGAGCTACAGATTTCCCCTATGTTAGCTAACTACGATATGTGGTAGCGAACTACGAAGTCGGACAAAAAAACTCGTTCTCAGGCTCGGGGAATCGAACCCAAGCTTCAGGTTTTTAAGCCCAAGAAGCTTAGCTGCTGTTCCATGGAGGCAGTTTTTTTAAGCTGTTTAGATCCCACTTCCTTGCAAATCATAGCTTGATCCTAGCAAAAGCCTCATTTTCTTTCGCCACATCTCTCCTGCAATTGATTTGTGCCAGCTTATGCTACTCGGGCATAAAGATTTTAAAGTCATCCCGCTATCTCTACTTATGCCTGCAATGCCTTTGGTGCCTATCACATGGAACACAGTCAGTAGCTATTGGAGACAGATGATACAATTAATTACTTCTGAAATAAGCTGGACGGTATCAGGCAACAAACATGATGCGCATGGTTTCGTAACTCGTGCCGTATAAGGTGTCAACACAGTTATAAGACTTATAAGTAACTTGATACCTACACATGGATTCTGTTTCAGAGAAACAATTTGCTGACTGGATAAACACTCGACGAATGTGTCATCTGAACCGTCAATCAGGTGGTCACTGGCTCGGGTGTGAAGGGGAAACATCTGAAACGAACGCCTTTGGCCTCGAGTCCCACACACAACAAACTGTCAAAAACATATTTTCGTAGTGGTATTGGGATCCAAGAGCGGTGTTTTCTTTAAACAATATGTACGTAAGATGTTACATTGATGGTAATGTTATGACATTAAAAAGTAAAGTATCAGCCTATTAATGTCCCACTGCTGGGCAAAGGCCTCCATCCAATGATGGGTATTGACTTAATCACCACGCTTGCCAAATGCGGGTTGTTGATCGATCACAAACCCTAGCTGTGTCCGAAAAAACCGACACAAAGTTAGCTCGACCAGGGAATTGAACCCAGGAACCCGAGATCTCGGCCCGGTACTTAAACCACTAGACCATCGAGGCGTTATGACATTATTGTCTGTTATTTGTATTTTTTAATATACTTATATTTATGTTTCTTTCGTTGATTCTACACTACAGTAAATTCCTGGTAATCTATTCTGTAGTACGGATTTTTCAAATCTGGTTCAGGCCAAAGTTCTTCACAAAGAAAAACATTGGTAAAAACTATTACCATCTTCTATATATTTAAGATGAATTTTATAAAGTGGGTGACAATAAATTATGTGTTTATTTAATATTCAAAGGGACTATCTGTGATCTGAACATTGGAATAGTTTTATATTAGTATTTAATAAACAACATGTTTAGAAAAGTAAAAAATTTATTTATCGTAAAATATAGAAAAATAGAAAAAATAAACAAACAACAATCTTTCTTCAGATTTTTTTTAAATTTTAAATACAATAATTCACAATCAGTCGTAGTCAAAGACAAAATTTGAACACAACAAAATGTTCTCTATAGCAAAAAAATAAATGTGCCATTGCCTTAGAGGTTTACTCCTCTAAGATCAGGACGAAGGACTCCATCATTCAAATCAAGTCGTCGCTACAATATAATGATAGGTACAGGTACCGGCAAACTTGTTGAACATTGGACGGAGAGGGGAAAAGTTCGCGCGCGTGACCAATAGCGTGCGCGAATCTTCCGAAAGCCCGCGCGCGCTATCGGTAAGAGGTATGCTTCTGACCAATAGCGCGCAAGCGTGTCAAAATTTGTGTTCTGGCTTCTGCGCAATCCCCATCCGATATTCAAGATTGGAGACCAGAAACTAAAACCGAAACAAATTTTGCTCGAACCAGGAATTGTACTTAGGGCGAGGTACCCGGGGATGGGCCGGTCAATCGCCTCATAGCGTACACCGGCTCGTCCACTTTCAGTGTGAAGGGAATTCGGGGGAGTTTAGTGGGTAGTGGGACGTTTAAGTCCCGAGTCTAGCTAGCCCGTTGAGTTGCATTAACGCATTCCCCATAAAATAAGGAATTGAACCTTTTTTTTCTTTTTTCGGAGGAGAATGCGTTAATGCACACATAATAAACCAAAACCACAGGTTATCGAGACCTGTGACCGTGTGTTGGACTCGAGACTAAAGCGTCCATTACCCACTAAACTCCCCAGTTTCCCCTTCATACCCGATTGGGACGAGCCGGGACGTGCCAGCCTTGTACCTCTTGACCAGCCCAAAGGAATTGAACCTAGACCACGAGATCACGGCCCGGTCCTGGAACCACCAGGCTATCTCTTTATTCTAAATAATAATTAAATAACTGCTACTGAATTATTGTTCCCCAAGATCTTCTTACAGTATATTATATGTACATTCCAATCTTTTGCCTGTAACAAATGAAAATATTTCTTGTCAGTTCAGTTCATTATTTAAGCATGACTAAAAAACTACCTTATACTTTTAAAGCTTTCAGCCATGAAAATCGTTTCATGCAAATCTAAATACAAGACCAAAGAAACTTTTATTGCTAATAATATTGTATGTAATATTAATGTGGGAGCCAGTTCAGCCAGTACACTTAAAATCAGAGGCTCGAAGATCAGATGAGTCTACAGTCTGGCAGCACATTGAAGGACACTTTCAAGTGAAGCGTCCCTCAATGGAAAAAGCCGTGGCCGCTTACCATCAGGTGGGCTGCGTGCCTGTCTGCCAACTAACGCAGTATAAAAAAAATTGTATTTCTTGTAATACGAGTATTAAAAAATTACTTCTTTGAAACAAACTCAACAAAGGATTCTTTAAACTTTATAAAAGGTGCCACTGGAAGAACCATAATATAATTGACTAAAACTATTTCTTCGTCTGATAACTTTAAATTAATGACTAACTTGATGATATATTTGACGACCCATATTTTTGAGTACTGGTTGGGAAGTCGACATTACACTATGAGGTCGGTTTGCATAACGCGAGACGATCAATGAGAAATTTAAAAAAACAAACAATATTTGCCCAACCCAGATAAACTCACGACCCCGAATTCACGGTTATATATTTTAACCACTGATAACTGAGGCGTTAAGAATAAAGCTTACTCTAGTTTAAAAGAAAACATTATCATAAATCCGTCAGTGTTATTCCCGTATCGTATTAACAACTACGCTTCACAAATGAGTTCCAAGAACTTATCATTTGAAACCAAAGTATTGACTTTCATAAACATCCGTTCATAACGAAACTTCACACTTGTATATAGGGTAGTGGCACCAGTGGTCAGCCTCATAACTACTTTTCGAAGTTTGGAAAGCTGGCGTTTTTACAGGATTCGTCGGATAATGAAACGTAGTACATCATTGGATTAATTGTTTATTATAGTTTTTAATCAATATATGTCAAAAACAATCCTTCTCTTTATAAAATATATATTTATATTCAAACAAAAAATGGCAGTTTTTGCCAGTGGTCAGCCTCTAAAATCCAGTAATCAGCCTCGATTAACCCAGTATCCAGCCCTTATAACTCCATAGTAAATAAGGGCTGGATACTGGGTTCATCGAGGCTGATTACTGGATATTAGCCATCTAAGCATGAGATTTTTTTTTTTCTCTTTATTTAAAGAGCTCGGTCTTAATAGACTACGTCGCTCTATACAAAAAAAAACAACAGATACATTTTTCTTAAACTATGTGGTGCTCCGCGCACGAAGACCAAACTTAACTAATTTATAAATTAATTTTGCAGCATTAGACTAGATCAAAAGAGCATTATTTATATCAAAATTAACGATATTATTTAGGTCTTACTTATTTCTTATAGATATATAATCTTCCCAAGATGGTCGAGGCTTTCTACGAGCGTCGTTTTGCAAGGAGAGTTAAGCCAAGGCTGGAAACGGCTACCGATGGGTACAAACGAAGACACTGTTAACTGTACATTTACAAACAAACATTAAGCCTTGTCGCAACATATTAAAGTCAGTCAACAGTATCTTCGTTTGTACCCAGCTAAATCGGGGCTGAATACTGGATCGGCAACAAATATTCAAGAACCCAGTGTTCAGCCCCGGGGGGCCGGCCATTGGATCTTTTATAAAAATGTAGTACCCACTGGTCAGCCCCCACAATATTTAAGTAAATCAGCGATATTTATTCAAATTAAATATAATTAAATACATGAAGTAATATTTAAGCCACATTGCATAACAGACTGTCACATTTAATAATAAAGCATGCTTTATCTTACCTTTTAAGAGAACACTATACGCAAAAAATAAATATGGCGGACATGACACAACTGCTCGCTTCAACCGCCGTCACCTGTATGAACGAGTTTATTTCTCTCCCCTGATCCCCTCCCCTGCCGGATCTATCGTGTGACATATTAACCAATGAGGAATCAAAGTTTCTATTAAAGTACACGTGATTCGTTTATTCTAATTGTAGCGATATTTATGACCAATACACGACGCAAAAGGCTGACCACTGGTTCCTGGCTGGCCACTGGTGCTGTTACCCTATAACAAAAGCGCTTAGTAAACCTACTTACAAGTATGTGCCTGCTATGCGAAACCTTAGTCATAACAACTGAGGTCAATAACAATTACTTCTTAATCTGCACATTTCTTAATTACTACTCAGTAATTTTAATTCATTTGAGTCATTATGTGTGGAGACGGTACTTTGTTCTATTTTGATGTTTCAAGAATTTTGTTTTTGCATATTATAACATTTTTTTACATAATATCCAGTTATAAATTAGGGTGACCATGGTTTTTTTTGTCATTCAGTTGAAATATTCGTGTTTAATATAACAGCTTCGAAGATAAAATACTATATCACTAATAACCTAAAACAACAAAAACAATACTGTTTCTCTGGTGTTGGTATGGTATATTTTTATATTAAACCTCGCTTTACTGTGATGCACTAGTGAATGCGAAAGTACGGTTGCGGACACATACACCCTAATAATAATACACTGGCCCGCAATAAAATCGGCCCACTGGGCTTTTTTCATACAAACGTGGTCACTTTAGCGTCTCATAGATAGAAAACTATTTGCAGCTGTGCAACGATTATTATGTCAATGGAAAGGCCAAAAGCCCGATTAACAAATCACAGTTTCAAGAATTTACACTAACCCCTGAATTTTCTCAAAATGGAAAAACAATAAGTCGATATATGGGGCGTTGAGTTCGGTTTGTTGTTTTTCCTTTTTGAGAATAGTGAGCGGTTTTTGGCAATTTTCGAAACGATGATTCGACAATTGGGCGTTTGGGCTCTCTATTGACGTAATAATCATTGCAAAGCTGCAAATAGTTTCCTATCTATGGAACGCTAAAGTTTGTATGAAAAAAGCCCAGTGGGCCGATTTTATTGCGGGCCAGTGTAAATAAAAGGTAAGTGTGGCAGAGGTTAGAATTATGAGTTGAAAAATTTATTCATAAATTACCTGGCAATGACTGCTGCAATAGTATTTTTGCATGCATCCTATACATTTTGTGTGAGTAGAAACGTTACATACGTAACATCTACCTGCAGGAATTTGCTGAGCCTGCGGGTTTAATGAGGTAACGTGAGTTATAATTGGCACTGATTGTGGGTCATCGGATGGTGGTACCTGAAAAAGATAAGAGACAATAAACTTGTCATTTTTGATAATGATATTGATTAGTCAGCTCTGTAACTACAGTTTCGATTAGAGATAATTTGTTACCCTAAGTTGTTAGTTGTTACCCTACTTTTATATGTGCTCTTTCTGTGTCTAAATTGAATACATGAATTTGATTCTGATCAAATGAACAGGAATTATATAAATATTTTCTTCTTCTACCATTTATCTATACTTTCCAGCATAGTTAGAACACCCCCTTTCATCCTTAACATTTATCTTTGATTATGATGTGAGTTTAATCATTAAAATTATATTCAACTCCTATTCAAACATTGAAATGTAAGTTTTCAATATTTACACTAACATTAGCGTATTTGTATTTTAATTAAAAATATTAAATTAAAAGTAAACTAATTTTGTTAGTTCTTAAAACAAAACATTGTTGTGTTCTTTATACATGGCGCTTTAATAATAAATATGTATAGTCAACGGATACACTTCCGTCGGAAAACAGATAATACTTAAATGTGGTTACAAATATTACCAACAAAGTATTGTACCTACCGCATTATCAGCTCCATTAAATTGCAGGGGGCTTGCGAACCCACTATCAGTAGACACTGAAGAACGACTGTGTTCTAACTGTGTGGTTAGACTCTGTTGTCCATATTGTTGTAACTGTTGTCCATTTTGTTGTAACTGTTGACTATTTTGTTGCAACTGTTGTCCATTTTGTTGTAACTGTTGTCCATTTTGTTGTAACTGTTGTACATTTTGTTGCAACTGTTGTACATTTTGTTGTAACTGTTCAGTGGTATTGATGTGGTATTGAGGTTGAGACAAACGAGGGGCTTGTTGATTGGGTATTGTTACTTGACTATGATATTTATAATTATCTGCAACAAATTGCTGCGGCTGAGCATTTGAAGTCTGTAAAGGGTAATATGGTGGAGGTTGTCTTTGGTAATGTGGATTAAAAATTTGTCTGTTTGCACCATTTGCAAGATGTGGAGGATTGTATTGTATGAAATTATTATTATATATTATATTCCTATCTCTAGGGATACTGGAAGCATATACTTGATTTTGATTAAGTTCTCTTGGCCTCGAAACTGCTGTTACACTAGATGGATTCGGATGAAACACTTCTTGGTTTTGAATTGGATAACGATTTTCCATAGCAGATATGTTACGGTTAGCAACGTTTTGTATTGCTTCTAGTGCTGCTGTATCTACACTGATTGCGATTTCTTTTTCAGGAGCACCTCCGGTGAAAATTTGTGTTACATTGGTTTTTGGTTCTAGGAATCTTCGTAAATTTGGATACCTATGGATGTCACTTTGTGCCATTGACGTCATTTGACCATCATTTTGTATGTTGTTTTTCTCTTTAATATGGTTACTTAAATTTACTAAAGAATGTCCCTGAACAGTTTTTGCGTGTGCATGTTTTAACGATTCTTGTTTTTTAATAGCCCAGTTAATTAGCTCATAATAAAATGGTTGTATATCCTGCTTTGAATATGTTAAATTCATCTTGTCCTTTGCGTATTTCACAGTCTTGTTCAAAAACTCTTCAGTGAATTTTGTGTTATTTTTCTTCTCTTTCGGAAAAATAATATTAATAACAGCAACATAAGATAAATTATAATAATGCTGCTTCCAAGTAAGATATCTTTTCTGGGAGTTTTTTAATGTTATGCTGGTTTGATGTGGTTTGGAGGTATTGATTAAATGCTGGCGATATTCTTCGATAGTGAGAATCAAATTTTCCGATACAGTGTCAAGTATATCTTTCATATAGTCAGAAAGTTCTTCAAAGTTTTCTTTATGTTGTTGTATGCTACATTCGACTGTTTCTTCTGATTTCGAATCATTTGGTTTTGGTGTTTGACAGACAGTTTCATCTACCGTACTTAAAGCAACCACATTACACAGATTTTTTTCACTTTTGTTTTGATACATTTCGTTGTCATTATTTTGTGATTGTTCATTTTCATTCATTTCTTGGGTAAAATAATGTGAACGTACAGGTTGATCCACGTTTTTGTAAATAACAGGGTTAGATGTAACAGTCTTCCTTTTTTTTAATTCCACTTCATTGTTGTTCATAAAAGTGCTAGAATCTCTCTTATTCTTAACTGAATTAGTTTCAACACTACAAATGTCATCAATAATCGGCATAGATCTACAATCAGATGGGTTTTCTTGGATGCTAATTTGGTCTTCCGTCTGATATTTTTCCTCTTTAATTATTACAGTACTTTTTTCATCTCCATCACTGTCATCAAAAATAATTGTCTCATACATTGGTATAGTAAAATCGAAGGATTTCATATCTTCCAGAGTCATTCCTATAAACAAAAAATATATGATACATAAGATTTTTAGTAAATCAGCTTCAGTAACGTAAATAATGTTATCTTTTTCCTATGCTAGATCAATTGGCAGACAGACAAGCAGCCCACCTGATGGTAAATGGCTACTGCAGCTTATTTTATTAAGGGATTATTAGACAAGAGTCTCAATATGCCGCCACACTGTAGGTTCATCTGATCTTCGAGCCTTTGCTTTTATTTCCAGTTTATTGCCTTTGATAAATAGCCGGAACACCATCAGAGCTGTTATGGCGGCAGGTTTCACCTGTTGGGGTGGTAGCCAGTAGGACTCTGAAAAAGTCGTAGGACTTTTTAAATTCTGCATTTGAGCCGTTGAGTGTAACAGTAGACTAGACTCAAGCAGACCCAATGCGGGATTTAAACCAATACTTCGTACGACTACTAATAATTGAAGCTAAGAAACACCAGGTAAATGGACTGTTGGCTGTCGAAAGGCCGTTCATCATGTCATGACAAATAAGATATTAAGCTAATACCTAATTTGTTTACGTAAGATCACAATATTTATAAAATGTCCATGACGAATGTAATGGAAATGGCTGATTGGTGTTTTCGTTATATTATATTATTATAACTTATGTAAGTATTCATATAAATCAGATCATCATTATTTACTTTTTTATGTAGGTAAGTATAGGCGTAATGTTATGTAGTTCAAATTAATACAGTTTCAGTTCAAAATTAAGAATTAAATATATTTACCGTCCATCTTAGCTTTCTAATTATTAATCTGCGTAGTTAATTCAAGATTCTGGAACAAAAAAGGTTAAAAAAGTTTAAATATACAATATTGAAACCTATAATGTGAACGTCAACGTCGTCAATGCTTTGCTGATTTTTATATAACACAATATTTTGCTTTTGAATATAATATTTTGCTTTTGATAACTCTGAGCCTTTGAGAGATTTCAAGCGTACCGCATATTTCACACGTGAAGTAGCGTGCCAACTTACGAACCTAGGACCTCAAGTTTTTCCTAGGGAGGTGACTGTTGTCATAACACCACCACTTGAAGGCACTGAGGCAGGCTGCGCTTGATATAACTATGGTGGAAGTCTAACAAACACCTACTGGCCATTGAATGTCCATAAAGGAATTTAGCGACTGGGCGATACAACTCCGATTCGGTGTAGTTTTAAATTGCCTCAGTTTTAGCACGCGATGCGGTTTCTGGATTATTACTGTGGTATGGCATTTATCACTCAAACATATTAGTTAGTTAATGTCTTTCGGACAACACACATATCAAATGTACCTAAGTGTAAAGAAAAGTTGTGAGAAATGTAAATAGGTACGTTGTCTTAATGAGTTATTGACATATTTCTTAATTATTGAACATAAACAAAATGGTTGAAAGATAACGGGATACGTGATTGGGACAGTGGTACACAACGGGTTGTATGAAGCCGGTCTGTTGTTTCCACCACTTTTTTTGCGGAGGAGGAAGCATTTACTCTCCGTAATTGCAAGCTAGCGTTACTTGCTGCAGTGTTTGAGGCTCGGGACTAAAGATGTTCGTCCCATTACCCTCTAAACTCCCTCGATTCACACGTAACGGGGAAGGTCTGCGGATCAGCGGATCCAGTGGGGGCCTAACCTCGAGTTTTGTATTGGCATGGTGGGAGTGAGGCGAAGAGTTTGCCAGCAGTGTCATAGGAGCAAAGTCTCTACTGGTTCTGTCTGGCACTGTACAAATTTCTTAACTATCGTGTGGGGACTGCGCAGTACACGAATTTTGGCATGCCTGCGCGCTATTGGTTAGAATCATATCTCTGACCAAAAGCGCGCGCGGGCTTTCGGGAGAATCTCGCGTGCTATTGTTCACGTTCAAGCGCACATGCGCTAACTTTCCCCCACCCCGGCGACAGATGGCCAACAAGTTCGCCGGCATGTACCATTGTTCATGCATACAAATGTTTGTACCGTGCGGGGATCGAACCCGCGACCTCTGTTGTATAACCAACTTCTAGACCATTACACCAAAATATGGCTCGTCAGACCCATAAATGGAGTGGTTGCGTCGACATCGGAATCCCCTATTTCTTTGTTCTTGTGGTTGTTACCACAGAATATATGAATGACTAGCAGGCGCCCGCGGTTTCACCCGCGTGGTTCCCTTTCCCGTGGGAATTGATCAAAATCCTTTCTTAGCGGATGCCTACGTCGTCAAGCACGTACCCAGAATTTTTTGTCGGGGGGGGTCCAGGTCGGGCGGCCCGGTCACCGTGGCCGGCCGAGGCGGAAGTTATTAATACTTGCTCCAATGACCGTTGAGGTGCCCCGCCACCACCCGCCCGCCCCGCAGATCAAAACTGAGAGTCATATTTGGCACTGTACTTACTACTGAGGGATTTATTTTATGGGTTGCATCTATTTTCGGGAGGGGTCCGGACCCCTTGGACCCCCCCCCCCCTGGGTACGTCCTTGTACGTCATAACATCTACCTGCATGCCAAATTTCAGCCCGATCCGTCCAGTGGTTTGGGCTGTGCTGTGTTTGATATCTATCTATGTCAGTCAGTCAGTCAGTCAGTCAGCCACCTTTGAGTTTTATATATATATATATAGTACATTATAATGGTTGTTACTAAGAAGCTTAAACCCAAGTCCATATCTTTCCGGTTCATCCAGGGGTCGAAACCTCTCAAGGTGAAACCGTCGAGTAAAGTGCGGTTTATTATCTACATCACCGAGGTAGCCAGAAACGGGGCACGAGGATAATATTAGGATAAGGGTTCCAAGTTCTACCTTTGTGTTGTGGTAGCCCTAAATGACCAAAAACGAGCAATTTTCCAAATAGCCCAACCTTAATACCAATTAGTACAATAATGGGACTTGAAACACTAGACACGGAGAACACTAATCGGATCAAAGACAAATTAAAACGAAGTACCCACTACCGTGTAATTAACAAACATAAATTGCGAAACAAAGCTCATCAGACAAAGCGTTACGCAACCAAAGCCGGACATGTCAGCGGGAGAAATTGCGATTCAATTAATAAACTAAATATTTTGATGGATTATAAACTGTCGACCAGCAGAGCAGATCAAACGGCGAGTTGCGGCTTATTTCAATATCGGACTGAAATAACACAATGGTCACTAACAATCCGGTCGTTTACGAGCGTGTTTCATGGAATTAACATTTTGGCGGGGCAATAAAAGATCACGCGAACACTGCATATTCTAAAGCAGAGAACATTTTATCGGCTTTAATTATTATTACGGCAGTTTCAATGATTAACTAGTTGCCATGTGCAAGTTCGAACGGTTATATGAAGCAAATCAAAATACATTGTTATTACTGCTATTAGATCAAACGTAAACTAACTTGTTAAATAGAACAAAGGAACTAATTTAGCCCTGTCTCGGGCTTCGCTTTTATTTGCATTGTTTTGTTGTTTCGGCACAGAACCGCTATTTACATACAACGTACACGATTATTTTTACAGATTATGGGCCACATATTGATAATGGGGATTATAGGATCATTAAAGATTTTTACTTGAAAGAAAATTTCAGTGTCATCGTAATGTAAAACATTTAAATGCTCATAATGTAATGAAAATGCACTCTACTTCATTAAATGCTCATACGATGTAAGCAAAATCATGCAGATTGAAGTAAATTACCATCACCGATATCCCTCACTTCTCAGGAGTACAAATGTTGGCCCATTACGATAACAGTTATTCACAGAGTAAGCTCGGGGTTTCGCAATATTTTTCTCGTGGTACAGTCACGACCGCCACGACTTGCGATGATGTGCGAATTGCAAGCTTGGAACTGCATTCAGGGCTGGTAGATACAAGCAGTTGTCTATTGCGTATTTATTTTTATGCAACCTACTTCCGCCAGCTGTTTCGCCCTCGTATGAATTATAAGTTTATTATGTAAATCTATACTCGTAAAGTTTCATGTAAGTAAGTTTTTACGTCCACCTCTACATATTATATAATAATTTACATATTATACATCCTCAAAAACTTTTAAACACGAATAACTTGTTATATTATATGTATTGTAAATTGCGTTTTTCAGATTTGTCTTTAAGGGAGACGGAGGCCATCGAGCATGTTAGACACCTTATACTACTTAAGTGATTACTACCGCCCATGGACACCTGTAACTCGGGTGTCAAGTGCGTAAAGTGCGTTGCCCGATTTCATGATCTTCGGTGAGAGAGTCCCCGATTGAGCTAGCCCACTTTGACTGAAACTTCGTGACAAAATCTACTTAAAATTATTTAAAACCACGCTACAATGAATCCATATTTAATCAACATTTATCGTATGTTAACTCGTATATATGTCGCAGTAAGATAGATAAAGCTGTAATATAGTTATATGCCAGGGTTATAATTATGTAACGTAAGATAGTTATAAGGAGCGATTTATAACTATCGTACGGTCACAATCTAGTAATATGGTTATCTGACTAAACTAATCTAGTTCTATAGTTATAAATCGACTGGGGCGACTAAGAAATTACCGGGCGTCTAAATATTTTAAAGTATGGAATTATAGATGAGGTGTAATAAATATAACTTGGCGACTAATATTATTAAGTGAGGTAATAAACATTGTATAAACGGCCGGAGGCGGAAATAGACTCGGATGGACATGGGTTAGAAAGCTAAGGCGGGAGCGGAGCGTAGCGGAGCTCCCGCCTTAGCCTTCGTGGTTATTTTTTTTTAACACCTATTCCCTAAATTAATGAAAGAAATGGTTTTTAAAATTACGTATACGGACTGACACGTTTTATTAATAAAAAGTATTGTAATGTAACTAATTGTAGGTTACAAAAAGTTGATTATAACAAAAATAAAGACCATTAAATCGTTTTATTTAATTGTTTAGTAGATTTATAACTATGTAACTAGATTAGTTTAGTCTGATAACCATATTACTAGATTGTGGCCGTACGATAGTTATAAATCGCTTCCTTATAACCATCTTACGTTATATAATTATAACCCTTGGCATATAACTATAATTCGGCTCTAACTATGATACTGCGACATATACATTTGGAAACGGCGTAGGGTAGTGACACCGGTTTGCCGGCCAGCACCAGTTTCCGACCACTTCACACATTTTTTTGAATAATAGATAGACTATAGACAGCTCATTTCTAATTTCGCGCCAGTCGACCTGGACAAACTCCACGGTTCTTAATCCAACAGCATGACTTTATAATTTGCGAACTGAGCCCTCAGTCGCCATTTCAAAATTTGGTGTGTTGACACGTGACAAATTTAGCAAAAATAATTGCAGGTGGATCGATTTTCAAATGTTAGATTTTGAGTGTTACTATTATTTTATAGGGGTTTGATTTGGTTTGTGTGTAGGATAAGATGTTTAATTTCAATATTCAAGTGCCCAAACTTACCAAACATTTCATAATTGGTAATATTTTTGGTGGTCGGGCAATAGGTTACCCATTCATATCAAAATCTAGTTTCCGACCGGGTGGTCGGAAAACCGGTTTATTTACGTCATTTTTCTTTGCCTACATTGCGGAAACCTTAAATGCACCAACATAGATTCATTTACATTTGTGAACAGCTAGGAATTTGTGACTTGACAACCAGTTTCCGACCGCCAGTATACCTCATAGTTTCAAAGATAATGACCTTTAAAAATACCAAAAGTTTAGCGGCCGACAACCGGTGAAAACAAACCCTGTTAACGGCCGTCTTTAAATAACTGGTAAAATTGAACCTGTTTTCGGGCCGTTCAAAAAATCCTACTTCCTACTATATAATATTATAATTATGTATATGTAACTGTAAAGGACGTGCTAAGTACTTGTGAGTTCTTGACGTAAATTTAAAAGTTAAGAGTGAAATGGAGACGAAATGTAGTGGTTGTGATGCTGCTATTTATGACATTTCGTATATGGAGTGTTCAAAGGAAACATGCAAGAAATTGTTTCACCTGAAATGTCTATCTATGTCGTTGGATTCATTTGAAGCACTTACTCAGGAGTACAAAAGCCAATGGGTATGTCCAGAATGTATGTGTGCCGAACCGAAACGGGGTAATACTGAAACCCCAGTGCGAGGAGCTATCTTGAACCAGACTTTTACTCCTGGATGCTATGTCAATATGGTGGCAAGAGGTAATCGTCCCCAAGCTGATTTATCCTTGATGGATCATGATAGCAAAGTATTGGAAGAGGTACGTGAATTTCGTTCCGAAGTTAAAATTTTGTTCGACTACCAAATGGCAGTTATAAAGGAGCTACAGAAACAATTAAATGAAAAACATTCTGTAGTGGAGGAATTACGAAGGAATATAATGGCGGTACAAGAAAACGCAAATAAAGTAAAAATGCTTGAAAGTGAAATAACGAACCTGAAAAGTAGAAACGAATACCTGGAAACATACATTTGCGAAGGAAAAAAAAAGGAGGAACAATGTTTGACACCCCCAGGTGTAATTAAACAACCAGAATCATACGCAAAAGTGAGCGCAAAAAATATAAAGGAGGTAGCCGCAAAAACAAATCGGATTGTGGCCACGAAACAAGCGGTCTTAACAGCTAATGAGAAGCGGTCAGTGGAAGTTATTGTCGGAAAGACAGGGATAGATGAAGAAAAGACGGAAACAGAAATTACCAAAGCAGACGACAATACTTGGACTGAAGTAGGACAGAAAAGAAAAAGAAGATTTCCTAATCATGAAGTCAAGAAAGGCGGAAGCTCAAGTACATTAGAAATACAGGGTACTGAACGTAAAAAATATTTACACGTGTGGCGCTTAAAAAAGGACACAACAGTAGAGAAAATTGAGACATACAGTCGTGGTCAACTAATTAGGGACGCTATATGACTAAAACACAAGATCGTCCCTCAAGTCCGAAAAAAAATCTCTATGAGGCTTTGAAGCTTATAGTAATTCATAACAAGTAATTTGGCTAGTATTCCAAATATTTAAAGGCCAGGGAAGCTAATAGCTAGTTGAGATCAATATTATTTTAATAAATAAATCCTTGCCACTTGCACATCATTGACTTTACGGATGGACAACTAATTAGGGACACGTAAAATTTTAACTGTTAAAATTAATAAATCGTAATTATTTAAGTGTTTAGGACATAAAAAGTTTTCAATAATCAAAATAGAATACAAAACAAATCATAAAACGTATTTTCAATACCCAGTATGGTTGTTTTTGTTGGATAAAACCATTTGACATCAACGCGGCGTCGATGTAATCAAATTATTACAGGTTTCCTTGAGGTTTCCAAAGAAATATTATTCCAAACTCCTTGAAATGTCCCGTAAAGCTTATTTTTAGTGCCAGTACGTTGAGCTGCACTTTCTTCTTCGCTTCATACCATAAGTGCTCTATCGGGTTTAGGTCTGGGCTGTTTGCGGGCCATACTACTACCAACACTGACTGTTGCGCTAGGTACGATTTAACAGAGTGCACGGTATGTTTTCGGTCAATGTCGTGTTTAAACCGTCCAATAGACTGGTAAGACTTCTATAGCGTACTATAGCATCGTTTCCTTCAATATTCCTTTGTATTGGAATTGATCAAGTTTACTTTCAATTATTTTTATAGGCCTACTCCATGTCTAGAAAAAACAGCCCCAGAATTGAATATTGTCGCCTCCATGTTTCACCTGCTTTTTTGTATACTTTGGATTAATTTCGGACTTTATAAGTCATTGCACGTATTGTCTGTATTGTCTGCCATCGAATGAAATAAGATTTATACTGGTCTCGTCAGAAAACCACGAATTTCTCCATTAAGCAACAGTCCAATGTCCATACTATCTTGCAAACACCAACGGGCTGTTTTTTTTGGACATGGAGTAGGATCTTTAAAATAATTGAAAGTAAACTTGATCAATTCCAATGCAATGGAATATTGAAGGAAACGATGCTATAGTATGCTGAAGAAGTCTTACCAGTCTAATGGACGGTTTTAAACATGACAACGACCGAAAACATACCGCGCACTCTGTGAAATCGTGCCTAGCGCAACAGTCAGTAACGGCACTAGATTGGCCCGCAAGCAGCCCAGACCCAAACCCGATAGAGCACTTATGGTATAAAGCGAAGAAAACAGTTACAGCTTAACATACTGCTAGTAAAAGTCAGCTTTACGGGACATTTCAAGGTGTTTGGGATCATATTTCTTTAGACACCTGTAATAATTTGCTTGAATCGATGCCGCGCCGAGGTCAAATGGTTATAGCTAATAAAGACAAAAATACTGATTATAAAAAATACGTTAAATGATATATTTGTATTCTATTTTTATGAATGAAGACTTTTTATGAAATAAATACTTAAATAATTACCAGCTTATTCATATTTACAGTGAAAGTTTTACGTGTCCCTAATTAGTTGTCCATCCATAATTCAATTGTGTGAAAGTGGCAATGATTTTTTTATTTAAAAAAATTGATTGCCACCTGGTATTTTCTTTTCTGGCCCTAAAATATTTAGAATACTAGTCAAATTACTTGATAACAATAGATACAAGCTTCAAAGCCTCGTAGAATATTTTTTTTTCGCACTGAAGGTACGATCTTATGTTTAAGTGATAGTGTCCCTAATTAGTTGACCACGACTGTATGTTATGAATATTTGCGGCAAAGAATGTCAAGTGAAAGTAGAGAAAATAAGACCAAAAACGGAAAGGGATTATTCTTCATTTATAATAGGAGTTCCTGAGAGTGTCTACGCAAAACTGTGCGTGCCGGACATTTGGCCGATAAATGTTGAATTCTGCGAGTGGGTGTGGTTTCGTAGACCAAACAAAAATGCAAAAAAAACGACCACACAAAACAGTGGAGGTATATTACCAGAACGCTAGGGGTCTGCGGACAAAGTTGGAGGAGTTCGGTGCGGGAGTGGTGTCATCTAGTGCAGATCTTTTTGCGATTACTGAAACGGGCTGCAATGAATCCATCAAAAACGCTGAAATAATCCCACCCGGCTACAGTATAATGCGCAGTGATCGAATGGACGGGCGTAAGCAGGGCGGCGCGTTTCTCGTGGCCACACCGCGTCTCGAGCTGCGGAGTGTACCGGCGTGTGACGTCAACGTCAGCGATCAGGTGTTCGAACTGGTTTGCGCGAATGTGTATTTGTCCGATAGACTTTTATTTTTATGTTGCGTGGTATATATTCCACCGAATAGTAATGAATGTGAATACATGATATTATTTAGAATTATAGAACAGTTATGTGTTAAATACAATCAAGTGGTAGTGATAGGTGATTTTAACCTTTATTCTTGTACTTCTAATATCATAAATTATTTCGAATTTTTTCAAACTTATTGTGGATTCATTCAGAAAAACGAAGTTCCAAACTGCAATGACCGTCAATTAGATCTAGTCTTGACCTCCATGGATGAGCGCGTGAGGGTGCGTGCCGCGTCCGAATCGTTAGTACCGGTGGACGCGTACCATCCGCCACTTGAAATATCGGTTGAGGTGGGTAGTGGCGCGCCGGCGCAGAATACTACACCTCAGCAACAGCAGGTAAGCGCGTGTAGTATTGGTGGATGGAATTTTGCTAAGGCTAACTATCCGTTGCTTTATGCAACCTTAGCTTCAATAGATTGGACACCGTTGTATAATTTAATAAATGTAGACGATTGTCTGTTATATTTTTACAATAATATTAATAATGTTATTAACGAGTTTGTTCCACAAAAAAAGCGCAAGCATATAAATTCGCGATACAATTACCCCGAGTGGTACAATGCTGAAATTATTCGCGCCATTAAAAGTAAGGCAACTCTTCATAAGCGGTACAAAGCAAGCAAATCAGGGGATGATTATGAGTTATTCGCTAGGTGTAGGGCTCGGGTAAAAATCCTGATTCAAAAAGCCCATTCCCAGTATCAGGACCGAGTTCAAAAGCATTTAGTAGAGGATCCGAAGGCGTTTTGGAATTACGTTAGGTCTAAAACCAAAAATGGAAACACTCGGAAAATATGTAAGGACGGGATTATTTTAGAAGAAAAGCAGTGTGCAAAAGAATTTGCAGAGTTCTTTAAATCAGTGTATAGCACAGTCCCGGCGGAGCTCAACGTGAGCGCAGCGGTAGCGGCGGCGGGAAGCGAGAATGGATCAGCACGGGTACATATTGACGTCCTGAAGCTGGCCGAGGTGAGACAAGCACTCGCTAAGCTCAAGCCCAAGCGTTCAGCCGGACCCGATGGCATTCCTGCTTTTATCTTTAGGGACTGTCGGTTTGTACTGGCCGAGCCACTGTTACACATTTTCAACCAGTGCTTAAAAGAAGAAATCTTCCCGGAGATGTGGAAAACCACTCGTGTAGTTCCCGTACCGAAGGGAGGAGCGGGAGAAGGCGTGGATGGGTATAGACCGGTGGCAGTGTTGTCAACTCCTGCCAAAGCTTTCGAATCTGCCATTCATAAAACCATGTATGATCAGATACAAGCACAGATGTCTGAAGCGCAACACGGTTTTCGACCTGGTTGCAGTACAACGACCAACTTGCTGAACTACATGTCCAGGGTAGTACCGGTGGTGGATAGTGGGGGGCAGGTAGACGCAGCGTACTTCGATTTTCGAAAGGCCTTTGATGTCGTTGATAACGACATCCTGCTCAGAAAACTAGCTGGTGTCGGCTGTACACCCCATCTGTTAAGGTTTTTGGCAAGTTACATGAGTAACAGACGTCAGTATGTGGAGTACGCGGGATATAGGTCGGATCCATATTTGGTCAGGTCAGGAGTAAGTCAAGGAAGTAACCTTGGTCCGCTGGAATTTATTATTATGGTCAACGACTTACCGAAGGTTATCAGAAGCGCAGATTGCTTGCTATTCGCAGATGACCTAAAAATGTTTTTGCCAATCAACACTGTTGCAGATTGCGAGACATTTCAGAAAGATATCGACCGGGTAGTTACATGGAGTAAAGAAAATAAATTATTATTTAATACTTCAAAATGCTTGACCATCACTTTCACACGAGCGCATAATGCCATCAGCTATGATTACGAAGTTGATGCAATAAAGTTGAAGCGAGTGACTGAGGTAAAAGACTTAGGGGTAACTTTCACATCTGATCTTTATTTTCGAGATCACATTGTGAATATATGTAAGAAGGCCTACAGAAACTTGGGATTTATACTTCGTCGTTCTTCTGGGTTCACGAACATGGGAGCGATCTCTGCCTTGTACAACGCGTTGGTCAGAAGCAACTTAGAAAGCAATGCCATTATCTGGGCACCACATGAGGCTAAATATAGTCTCATGTTAGAACGAATCCAAAATAAATTCACAAGGTATGTGTTTTTGAAGAGATACGGGGTGTATCCTTTTTACCCACTTATGTACCCTAACTTGTTTGTACTTGGTATGGTGGGATACAGTGAGTTGCGGGTGCGAAGAGACTTCTGCCTGACATCATATTTGTTCAAATTGCTCAGGGGTATGACAAACAATAGCCAGGTATTGAATTTAATACGTTTAAGTATCCCGGATAGATATGTGTGGCGCCGCCGGCTGCCGCCGCTGCTGGCCGTGCCGTGCGGCCGCACCAACCTGCTCGGCAAGGCACCGCTGACGCGCGCACTGCACACCCTCAATCGAATTGCAGAAAAAATTGACTTATTTTCGTGTTCACTGAATGAATTCACTATAACAGCTCTGTATATAATTAGCTATTTACCTACATAGTACTTATAGTAGTTACACTATTGCATTAGGTTATATAACCTGTAAAAATAGATGTAAGAGTGGAAATAAATAAATAAAAATAAAAAAAATAAATAAATGTATGTATATAATATCCTATTATAATATTATAAATGCGAAAGTCTGGATGTTTGGAAATTTGGATGTTTAGATGTTTGGATGTTTGTTACGCAATCACACTTAAACGGCTGAACGGATTTAGATGAAATTTGGCACACGTATAGTTTATAACCCGGATTAGGACAGGCTATAAAATTCCTACGGGAAACGTCTTATTCCTGCGGGAATAACAATTTTGAAACTGCTGAACCGATTTGAATAATTCTATCACTGTTGGAAAGCTACACTGTCCCCGGTCAACATAGGGTACTATAATTGATTCCGGAAATGTGGGGGGAAGGGGGGGGGGATATTTGAAAAAGGGTAATAAATTACGCGCGTGTGAAACCGCAGGCGGAAGGCTAGTAAGATAATATAAAAAAGATAGAAGAGAAGAGAGAAACGTAATTAGTAATAAATAAAACTTTATTTGATCTAGGAAATTTAACGCACCCGATAAATACTAAACATTTAATTTATTTCTGTTTGTTACATTTTTTGTTTGTGTTTTTGTTTTTTCGCGCCTCGATGGTCTTAGTGGTTTAAGTACCGGGCCGAGATCGCGGAGTACTGGGTTCAATTCCCGGGTCGAGCTAACTTTGTGTCGGTTTTTTCGGACACTGCTCGGGTTTGTGATCACCAATCCGCATTTGGCAAGCGTGGTGATTAAGCCAGTACCCATAATTGTAACGATAACTTGATTTCAAGTATGGAGGCCTTTGCCCTACAGAGAAGCATGCCGGTAGAACGGAGTTCCAAGATCCACTATATTATAGGATAGGCTTTTCGATCGTGTTCCAAATCAAAAGAAATCAACAAATATGACCTTTTGGTTACTCAATTGTATTTTTAGGTCGCAAAAGAGAGTGAAAATATGCCGCTTTTTTGATTTCATTAGCTGTTTCACTTTCATACTATAATACACCTTATGGCTATTGAATAAGACTCATTTTTCTACCGTAAATTAGGTGGTCGATAACCGGTGCACAGGTGGTCGATAACTGGGCCAAACGGCCGATAACCGGTGTTTTTGCTATTTTTACGAATAATACATTTTTTAAAATTATGTATCACTGCTACGTTTATGAACGTAAGGTTTTATAAAACTAGACTATTGTAAGATCAAATGTTAATTTTTTGAAAAATCTTGACGTACAGCATCATGATAGAAATCAACTCTGAAGTCAACAAGTCGCTTAAGTGGTCGCAAACCGGTGTTCCTACCCGTAGTGACACCGGTTTGCCGGCCAGCACCAGTTTGCGACCACTTCACAGGTTTTTTTGAATAATAGATAGTCTATAGACAGCTCATTTCTAATTTCGCGCCAGTCGACCTGGACAAACTCCACGGTTCTTAATCCAACAGCATGACTTTATAATTTGCGAACTGAGCCCTCAGTCGCCATTTCAAAATTTGGTGTGTTGACACGTGACAAATTTAGCGAAAATAATTGCAGGTGGATCGATTTTCAAATGTAAGATTTTGAGTGTTACTATTATTTTATAGGGGTTTGATTTGGTTTGTGTGTAGGATAAGATGTTTAATTTCAATATTCAAGTGCCCAAACTCACCAAACATTTCATAATTTGTAATATTTTTGGTGGTCGGGCAATAGGTTATCGATTCATATCAAAATCTAGTTTCCGACCGGGTGGTCGGTAAAACCGGTTTATTTACGTCATTTTTCTTTGCCTACATTGCGGAAACCTTAAATGCACCAACATAGATTCATTTACATTTGTGAACAGCTAGGAATTTGTGACTTGACAACCAGTTTCCGACCGCCAGTATACCTCATAGTTTCAAAGATAATAACCTTTAAAAATACCAAAATTTTAGCGGCCGACAACCGGTGAAAACAAACCCTGTTAACGGCCGTCTTTAACAGGCAGTCGATAACTGGTAAAATTGTACCTGTTTCCGGCCGTTCAAAAAAATCCTACTTCCTACTATATAATATTATATGTATGTATTATGTATATGTAGTATATATAATATTATAAATGCGAAAGTCGGGATGTTTGGAAATTTTGATGTTTAGATCTTTGTTACTCAATCACACCTAAACGGCTGAACGGATTTAGATGAAATTTGGCACACGTATAGTTTATAACCCGGATTAGGACATAGGCTTTAAAATTCCTACGGGAAACGTCATATTCCTGCGGGAATAACAATTTTGAAACTACTGAACCGATTTGAATAATTCTATCACTGTTGGAAAGCTACACTATCCCCAGTCAACATAGGGTAGTATTGATCCCGGAAATGTGGGGGGAAGGGGGGGATATTTGAAAAAGAGAATTACGCGCGTCTGAAACCGCAGGCGGAAGGCTAGTAAGATAATATAAAAAAGATAGAAGAGAAGAGAGAAACGTAATTATTAGTAATAAATAAAACTATAATTTGATCTAGGAAATTAAACGCACCCGATAAATACTAAACATTTAATTTATTTCTGTTTGTTACATTTTTTGTTTGTGTTTTTGTTTTTTCGCGCTTCGATGGTCTAGTGGTTTAAGTACCGGGCCGAGATCGCGGGGTACTGGGTTCAATTCCCGGGTCGAGCTAACTTTGTGTCGGTTATTTCGGACACTGCTCGGGTTTGTGATCACCAATCCGCATTTGGCAAGCGTGGTGATTAAGCCAGTACCCATCATTGTAACGATAACTTGATTTCAAGGATGGAGGCCTTTGCCCTATAAAGAAGCATGCCGGCAGAACGGAGTTCCAAGATCGGAGATAGGCTTTTCGATCGTGTTCCAAATCAAAAGAAATCAACAAATATGACCTTTTGGTTACTCAATTATATTTTTAGGTCGCAAAAGAGAGTAAAAATATACCGCTTTTTTGATTTCATTAAGTGTTTTACTTTCATACTATAATATACCCTATGGCTATTGAATAAGACTCATTTTTCTACCGTAAATTAGGTGGTCGATAACCGGTGCACAGGTGGTCGATAACTGGGCCAAACGGCCGATAACCGGTGTTTTTGCTATTTTTACGAATAATACATTTTTTAAAATTATGTATGACTGCTACGTTTATAAACGTTAGGTTTTATAAAACTAGACTATTGTAAGATCAAGTGTTAATTTTTTGGAAAATCTTGACGTACAGCATCATGATAGAAATCAACTCTGAAGTCAACAAGTCGCTTAAGTGGTCGCAAACCGGTGTTCCTACCCTATCTAGAATAACTATGATGATTTAACTCTGACTGGGGCGAGTTATTCTAAGTGGAACCTAAATAAATGCGAGCATTAACTGATTTTTTCAACAAGAGATCTTTTAACAATTTTTTTATAACTAGGTAGGTATGTCATTTGGCAGACAGGCACGCAGCCCACCTAATGGTAAGCGGCCACTAAGGCCTATTTCATTGAGGGACGCCTGGAAGCGTCGCGTCGCTCAATGTGCCGCCAGACTGTAGGCTCATCTGATCTTCGAGCCTCTGATTTCAAGTGTACTGGCTCCCACATTAATTTTGCCGGAACACAGCCAGAGCTGTTATGGCAGATTTCACTGGTAGCTAGCCAGTTGGACTCTAAAAAAGCCCTACCAACAACTAGACCCAATGTGGGAATCGAACCCACGACCTCCGTGTTTTTATACCCAAGCGGCTTAGCCACTGTTCCACGGAGGCAGTCAAAACATTTTATGTTAGTTTAAAAAAAATGAACGTTTTTTGATAGTACCTATCACAGAATATAATAAAATACTAACGATAGATTTCTGAGTTCCATTTTAAAAATGGCAGCGCTCAAAGAAAAAGAAATTATTTACATAACTAGCGGCCGCCCGCGGTTTCACCCGCGTGGTTCCCGTTCCCGTGGGAATTGATCAAAATCTTTTCTTAGCGGATGCCTACGTCATAAATAGCCATAACATCTACTTGCATGCCAAATTTCAGCCCGATCCGTCCAGTGGTTTGGGCTGTGGCTTGTGGCTTGTACGAGTGTCTCTATCTTATATCGTCGTAAGTTTTCGATTCCAGCCATTTCATTATTAGTTATTTACATTATTATTAGATGGCTGACAGGAGCTGGATGCGAGTTGCTGAGGATCGAACAAATGGCGAGCATTAGGAGAGGCCTATGTCCGTCCAGGTGTGGACTGCGACGGCAGACGATGACCTGTCCGAGGTGGAACCGCCCATTCTCCTAAAAAACGTTTAATTTTGACCGGTTCACACACACGCCACTATTGCGTGCTTTGAATGACGTCACTATGAGCGTTTACTTCATACTAACTCGTGCAAATAAAGAATGGGATTGAAAATGGCGGCTCATTGAGTCGGTACCGTCAGCATACTACGCAACGAAATATCGATTTATTTAACTAATAACTGAATAACGGTAAATAATGTTATAAAATATAGTTACCGTTGAAGTTGTTTCGTTATTTCATTAATTAAAATAGAATTTATGTTAGTAGGTTATAGGTAGGTATGTATATGCTATAGGTAGACATAAACTACAATATATTCGCTTTATAACTTGTCACTGTGCAGTACTTTTCTGCGTTTATGCTCCATTGTAAACAATGGAAAAACACACAAAACGCTAACTACTTACAACGCTCAACAAATAACTAACAAAATTAATAACTAGGTATAATAACAAATTTAATAACTAACTATAACAACAATCAAATTTAACAAGAAATAAAAACTTCAAAACCACGAAAATCCTCAGAACGCGTCTAGCTCACAGATTTGCGAAACCGGAGTACATACCGGATGGATTATTTTTTGTCACACGGTACCGACGAGTGTGAGTATAGACGCAAATAGTGTGCGAGCGAGAAGCGAATAGATGCGCCGCCATTTTCAATCCCATTCTTTAATTGCACGAGTATATTATCAGTTTAATTGGTATACTCACAGACCAGAGATACATCTCTGTGGGTCTGTTCATGGACGAACCCAAAAAACCTTCCTACGACTATAATATTGTATGGCTTCAAAGTGCAAAATAATTGTTTTTCGTATCAAATAAGTAATTGTTATACGAAAGTACGAAAAACAGTGTAGATGATAAGAAAGGATAAAGTAGAATTATTGTGAAGACCATTTTAACGTAACCTTATCACAGCTTAGTGTGAATTGGTTACAAATTAATTATAGGTACATAAGCTAGGTATTAAGCCGTTAGCCGTAGGGTCTTGTAGGGGGTCGCTCGAGCCAAGTCTGAGGGTCACTTAGTTTGACTTGAGGCCTCTCAAGTCGGGGTACCCGTTGATGGGCTAGTCAATAGCCACAAGGCTGGCACCGGCTCGTCCCAATCGGGTGTGAAGGGGAAACCGGAGGAGTATAGTGGTTCATTAATAAACGCATTCTCCAGCGAAAAAAAGGGGTTTTGTAGGGGGTGGGAGTTACTCGGAAATGAGCTGGTTAATGGCCACAAGGCTGGAACCAGCCGTCTCAACCGAGAAAGGGGAAATCGGGGAAGTTTAGTGGGTAGTGGGACGCTTTAGTCCCACAGACGGTCGCAGGTTCAGGTGCTGTGACACTGAAACGCCATGTAGTAAACGATGATGAAATGATTGACAACCGTCAATGTCATACTTTTTTGATTGACAACTATTTATTTTCTAAACAACGAAAACAAAGTTTGGAATTTACATCTAATTAAATACTGGAATCTGCGGATAAACTTTTGAATTTGGAGCAATCGGCCAAGAAATGATTCCCTTTACAGAATCCGCAGACTCCCGAATCGTGAATAACACGAGTGGTGTTACGGTAATCAATATGTCGCTTTCGAGGATATTTGTTTGAGGACTTAGAATAATAACATATAGAAGGATAGTCCGAGCACTTGTTTTGAAGCCACTGAGGTCCATTATAATACGCGCGGCGTCTTTTTGAAGCACATTCAACTATGTCCTAAAGGACATAGTTGGCCGTACCGGCTTTCAGTGTCAAATGTCAAAGCAAGCCGAACGCGTCTCGTGAAAATTTATTCATTATGGTGAATTGTGTAATTAAATTCTGTCACAACACATCGAAAAACCAAAATAATAGTACTAAAATTCCATTTCACACGTAAGTATCCAATATTTCATAGTTTATTGCAATTAATTTGATAAAAACACAAAAGTTTTATTTGAACCCTTAGTGTTGCCACAATAGTGAAAATATTTTCCCACTTCCACTTTCTGATTAATTTAAAAACAGTTGCAACTGATATTTTCGTATGAGCCACGTTCTTATCTTATATGTAGCTGTTTGTGTGATTTAACTGAATATCGTGCACGACTTTATTTCCATACTATTATAACCGCAATTTATTAGAATGATTACGTGTTTTTTTTTAAAGGATTCCTATCGACCCTGTTATTGCTGATAAATGGGTGAAAATAATAAGGCAAAGCCGTTGCGAAGAATATTGGAAGCCAAACAAAAATACACGATTATAGTACATATAATTCTTCATAAAGGCATTTTACTTTAATTATCGATGTATTTTCTCTCTATTAAATTGTTGACATTGTTATATGTCTTTTTTACTGTATTTTAGTTGTAATTTAAAAAAATACATTTTGGTAATTGTAATAAATGTGTATTTGTTTTATAATATTGACATTACCATAATAAAAAACCTGTAAATTTACCTTACACAAATATGTGCAAAATAGTGGTCCGCTGCCGTAAAATTTTCCCACTTTCGGGGAAACTGCAATTACACTGCCATCTTATTCAAGTGCACGCGTGTGCGTTGTCACGTCAGTGTCAATCGTTTTGTGCTTCACTTTTGACAAAGCCTTTGTATGGAGACTATCCTTCTATATGTTATTATTCTAAGTTTGAGGATGAGAATTACCACATTACGCATTAGATTATGATTATGATGTTCACTGGGAATTTGGGGTAACAAGCCAAACTGTGTGTGAGAACGAGCCTCTTGTCGCAGGAAATCGGACAGCATTTCCAACTGCATACGACCTGATGCATGCTCCGCAGCATAGTGGATCCAAAGACTGCGGAGAAGTGGTGTTAATTTCAACAAAATACTGTTATAGGTATAATTCCGGCGAATAAAGATATTCCAAACTTTTTAAATGTTTTATTATGGCAATTAAATTTTGAATTTTGCAGGATATCAAATTAAGGTCTTTGTGGTCACTTTGTAGCATAGGAAGCGACCAAGCGACCGCACTGCGGCTATATCTAATAGTAGAAGAGCTCACATTTGACAGTTCATTTATGCAAAGAAAAATATACCTTACGCTTAAGGAATAAAACTCAAGAAAACAACATCAGTTCTTATTAATACAATTATTTACTCTTCTCCTGATGTACATAAGAAATAATGAGCTGTCAAATTGAACAAAAAACACGTGTCCCATCCCACTGATTTCCATAGACCACTGGATAGGCGATTGGTACCAAATATTTGATCCGATTTGAAAATCGCCGTATTGGCGCTGAGAGCAGTAGTTAGTGTACTTGGAACTATTATTAGTGCTGACTTTAGCAGATAAACTTAATTCGATAATTCTGTCATTGTCAATGTCAATGGCTGTCCATTTGAAGTCATTTTATAAGGTGGGTGGACCATGGAAGGCCATGCTCCTTTGAAGGCCAACTATAAAAAAGTCATATTTACAGTCACGTGATGACAAATTCCTTCTACTCCAACAAAGCTCCATCAAAGTCAAGGACACAGACGAGGCGGCAAGTCGCTCGTGTTGCTATTTTGTCAATGAGATCCCTCGCTTCCTAGACTTCGGTCGGCGACGTTAAAATTGTAATTCGCGCGCTCAGCTAAAGATAAGTTTTTATGTAAATAACCTGTTTTTATCGTATTCTGGTTACTGTAAATTATTATATAAGCATTATTTGTGGTACTAATGAAGAAATAAAGAAATTCTTCTTCGATTTAAGTTAAAATATCGGTAGTGTTCCTATGAAAGCCAGTGGTTCAATGATTATAATATTATTATCCATAAATATTATTCAACTTTTTAACTTACACTGAATCGAGATTTTCTCCTTACAAAGAACGGGCCCATAAGAAGGCCATAAATGGCAAAAAAATAGATTTATTATTTCATTGTAAAACGAATTGGAAACTTATTTGTTAACGATATAATACTCATTACTATCATTTTTATATAATTCCCATTAATATACCCTTAGTTATACGATGGTGTTCAAGGAATGTTCGTTGTGTTTTTTAAATAAGATTATAATGTGTAATGCATTTAATTTATCATTTAAATAAAAGAGCCTTTTCTGCGGTTTTAGTAAAAGCAGATATTTTGATTATCACAATTCTAGTTTTAAGTTGAACGAATGATTTATAATATTGGCCTTATATGGAGCCTTGTTCCTTGCAAGGCCGTTTAGAAGAGCTTTACAAAAGTTAAGTTTAAGAAATAGCGATTACATCTAGAATAAAAAAAATAAGTTTTTATGATACACAATAAAACAAAGTGTTAATTAATGATTAGTTTCTTTTGTTTATCCAGTAAATGAACTAGTAAAAACTGTTTATTCGTTAGAGTGGCCTTCCATGGTCCACCCACCTTACACTTTTTTAATAATAATAATAATAAATGACTGAAGAAAGGATTCATCTATCTATGCATTTAGTAAAATATTCCTAGTTTGATATCACAAGATATGTATGTACCTACTTTAATATTAGAGATGGGCCGACTATTCGCCGACTAGTCGGGAAAGCTGACTATTCGGCACCATTCGCCGACTATTCGGCAAAATTAATAAACATATAATAAATTATAATAGTATTCAGCACCTTCAATATTATCAAAGAATGTTCACGCGCGATACTATTGGATATTGTGAGATATTTGTGAGTATAACCATAGCAACCAAGTGTTGCTATAATCATAGGCACCTCCAGAGCAGGTTTTTTTATTTTCTTGGTCAGGATATAAGTTTCCACTAAGAAGCGATTTTTGGAAGTTACCTCCCAGGGGTGTTTCATAGTGTTTTACAGGGTGTAATCTACGCGAGCGAAAGTCATGTTGTATAATTGTTTAACCATTGAAAAATGAAACTATCGAGTTTTTTGCCGGTTTTCCTCAACTGTCTGAAGTCGGTAGTAGAGTCATTCTGTGTCATTGAAGATTCATTAGTGTTTTTTTTAAGTTTACTTAAATAAACACCAAACAAATAAAAAAAATTAAACGCCACGTCAAGCCATACTCAACGGCGGTTTTTTCGCAGCAGAACGCTAAAGATTAATCTTTAGTAGTACTAACGATTCATGCAAGTATTTTTTTAAAAAAATTTTTAGGTTTGAAGGGAAAATGGAATACAAATGTTATTAAATATGTAGTTAATCATCATCTTTTTGATAAGCGCGAAGGGCAATTATTCCGGGCCGGTGACTGTCCGCGACGCAGCTAGTACTATTGGGTTCGAGTTTCGTCTATCACAATCGTAAAACTTTTGAATTGACTAAAAAAAGCTTCATTAATCTATTGTACTACTAAGATAGAATCATTTTACTGCGGGAAAACAACAACTAAAACGTCACGCAGTATACCTAGAGTATGATCAGCACTGCCGAATAGTCGGCCGACTATTCGGCAATTTTAAAACCGAATAGTCGGCTAGTCGGTTAGTCGGCAAATACTATAGTCGGCCCATCACTATTTAATATATTTTGTTGTTCATGATAAAAAATTTCGAAATTTGAAACCACTTACTTTTTTTTTTGTTCCTGGCAATCCAAATTAATTGTTAACACACCATAACAATAGTTATCACTTGAATCATTGCACTGTTTCACTGGTAACACGAAAAACAAATAAATAAATAAATGTTTTTGTTATGTGTATTTTGTATGTGCGGCGTTCCGGGGCGAGTGTTGGTACACAACTGGGCGAGCGAGAGACGGGCGCAAGCGCATGCGCAAGACAAGGTCACAAGTATGTGCCTGCGCAGAGATGAATGCACGTATTGCACGTGGGGGGGTGCGTCCAGTATATAATATAATAGGCTCGAACGCGACAGCGAGCGAGTGCGAAAGGGAGCGGCATAATTCAACGACAAGTGCGAAAGGATCGGGCCAGGGGCCTTACCATGAGCATTTAAGAAAACCATCCAATCGCAGTGCAGTTTTCGAGCAGAGCAGAATCAGGCCTGCTTAAAATCATACTATGACCCCTTAAAAAGTGAACGACTATTGCACTGTTTGACATGAAGGTGAACGGTTTCTTTTGTCTCTGGTCTTTTTACCGTTCAATCGAATTCGTTCGAAAATCCATTGAAGATTTTATTTTCGTTTTACCGGTTTTTAAATTATGTTTTATAATACGAATGCTCAAGTAAAACCGCGTTTTTATGGGTTTAGATTACTTTATCAGTATAATTTTCTTGATTTACAGTAGTTTTCAATAAGTGAAGCAATAACTATGAAAGAGCCGTGCGTGCCGATTATTCCTTTTCACCTACTTAAATTTTTAAACGTTTTTGACACCAAATTAATACAAATGTCAAGTGTCAAATGCATTTTATTCTGTAATTCTGAAAAAGGCAAAAAAATAACTTTGTCCGTGATTTAATACGATTTGGTCATTGAAATGCATGTTCTTCATTGAGTATAACACAGTGATTATATACATTGATTGAGAACATGGTTATCAATTTGAGAATACTACGATTTTTTGTTGAATTCTTTGACGAACCACTTTAGATGTTATCTTTCATTATCATTTATCCCCATTGAACACTTCCATGTTCGTTTATACTTTCGAACTTTGACTGAAGTATTCTAAGGATAATTTCTGGAGCATCCGAAGATTATGTGGAATGCAGCAGCACAAAGGCTCAACTCTTCAGTTAATATTGTTAATTATTAAGACTAAGTACATGAATGATAGAATATCCCCCCTTCCCTCCATTTCTGGGATCAAAAGTACTCTACGTTCACCAGAGGGGATAGTGTAGCTTTCCAACTGTGAAAGAATTATTCAAATCGGCTCAGTAGTTTCGGAGCCTATTCAATACAAACAAACAATCAAATCTTTCCTCTTTATAATATTAGTATAGATAACATGAAGTGATTGTAATATAATTTGTTATTATAATTCCAGTGCTGGGTAGACCTGAAGGCCAAGATTGAACAAAATAATAATCATCAATGATGCTTATAGAAGGACCTTGTGTTGATGAGCTTACGGAAATGATATGTAAACAAGTAACAATGTAATTTATTTATTTTATTGACCACACAAATTGGCTACAAAAGGCGGACTTAACACTAAAAGCATTCTCTACCAGTCAACCTTTAGGAAAAACAAAATGCTTGAATGCGGCAAAGAGCAAACTAATTAACTAAGTAATTATCTTCTGTCTGCACTTATATTTGCTTCTATCATACTATAGTATGTGACAAACTTAAAATCATTCATGTTTTTATTACAGAGTTCTACTTAATCAAGAACATTTGACAGAAGCACATTCAGTAACTGCCAACAATGGCACAGGTTACTTCAGCACCTATTGAGCCATTGCCACCTTCTGCCTACAGCTTCGTGAGTGTCTGGTTCAGCATCCCAAGTTGGTGACATCACCCTTTTGCAGAGTGGATATCCAGAATAACCTAAAATAAAATATTATTTAAGTTTCAGTTTGTACTGTGTGTGCCTGTGTTCTTGTTAGATACAGTTGAAGGAAGGATACTTCCGTTGTTGTCTACTGTTTTTAAGGTGTTTTGTAAGTCTATTATATTAATGTAATTATGCTAATCTTATTATTTATAAGCCCATTGTGTTCTTTTGTTTATGTTTATTAAAAAATGTACTTAATTATAAAATTATTTTGAAAAAATAAAAGTGGTTTTGTTTTTTATAAATAAAGATAAAAAATAATATAATTCATGCAGACAAATGTTTGTACCCTGTGGGGATTGAACCCGCCCTCTGGTGTAATAGCCGACTTCTCGACCAATTACATCAAATAGCTCGTCACTTAGTAGGTTTAGGATGAAAATACAATAATAAATATTACCTAAAAACCATAAAGCCTTATTAGCGCTCAGCTTTCCAAGTGTGGGCAAAGAGCATGGTTTGACCAAATGAAAGAATCTTGATTGGCACTGGGATTGCTTGCATCTACACTTCTGATTTTTGCATATTAGCTTCTTAGCATTGCAAATCTGGAAATATAATGTTTAGATTATTATTATTTTACCACAAGTTGTAATGATTGAAGTTCTAAATACTAAAATCACAGTTCACTTCTTTATTTGCTTACCAACTGGACATTCAGGCTTTGTAAACAAATTAAATAGACATAAACAAATTAAATAGACATGCTTGTATCATAAACATTCCATTTCGAACGGGTCACTTATTTCGCGAAGGCGACGCAGCTTATTTCTCCCATCTTATTGGAATTCTGTTTCCAAATACTTAAAGAATTCGTCACACTTCTACAAAAATAGGTGTAAATGTTTTAAAATAGGTCACTTTTTATTTAAACGCTAATTTTACTTTCAATAATCCACTTCTTATCAAAAGATACTTACGTTTGACAAAAATACTGACTCCTAACCGGGGCATAAGAGACTCATGAACATAAAAACGAAAAGGTACGCAACAAAATTCGACGACAAATTATGAGATTCACTCACACAATCACAAAACAATTCTGTTAAAGCTACTCCAGAGTAGCTTTTTAAGGATCGGTTTATTTGACGTTTCCGACGTTCAAAAGACGCTTTGCTTGACATTTAAAGTCGCTCATGGTACGAAACGTCCATACAAAAAAAAAGGTGAACGGTTGTCAAAACGTCAAAGTAAACAGCCCTGCCAAGGCCCTGCCGCAGGCCTGCTTTATGGAGGTCATGATACAAAAAAGCAGAACAGTTCAGTTGCAGGCCTGCTTTAAGAGCTGATAGTAAGGCCCCAGGTACTTAGTAGTCTCTAGTGATGTGCCGAGTCGCTATTTTGGTGGATCGAGTCGACTCGAGTCAGTTTTTACGGTATTCGAATCATGACTCGATTACCTGATTCGAGCCCAGTACTCGAATTCTGTTTAAGGTATTCGAATATTGACTCGAGTCCGGACGGACTCGATGATTGTAATATTGTCAATCTGAGTAAAGTAAATAATAGGATGAGATTTTTTAGGTGCTTAAACAAATTTGTTGTGTTTTTGAAATCTTTTAATGCAAAAACTGAGATTCCGTATCACAGTTTTTGCACTTTATTCAGTCAGTTGGACTCGCATAAATAGAATCGAGCTAGCGAGTACGAATCGATTCTTACTGACTCGAGTACCGGAATCAAGTACAGCGTACTCGAATCAAAATAAATTGCTATTCGAGTAAGCGAGTCCAAAGCAGGAATCGAGTCTGACTCGAGTCAAACCGTACTCGGCACATCACTAGTAGTCTCACATCCGCAAAAAAACGTGTTACAAGTAGGTAGATATTTCAGAAACGGTGTGTTACGTTACGTGGCGTGGAATAAAACACCGGTTGATGTCTCGAATAGAACTAAAGTTCATTTGGAACCTAATTGTAATGTGCCTAAGCACATTTTAATGATTTAATGTATTACGCTATCAAATTCCCTACATTCTAAAAGTTTTCATTGTGGAATCTTGTTAATATTGTTGTTAATAATCTTGTTATTGACCTTGTTTGTGAATTTCGACTTTGATTATTATTAGAATTTGGATATGATTTAGAGTAAGAGTTTTTATTTTTCAATTTAAAGCAGTTCTCTATAGTACCTATGATTATTCTTTTTACAGTATTTGCAAAATACTTTCGTATTCGTAGCGTGAAAAACTTGTTGTGAATATGTCCACTGTGAAACCGACTCATTTCAAACTTAGATTTTAATTGTTGTTCTTCATTAAGAGCTATAGCAATGGCATTCTCAAGACTGTCTGGACGTTGTGATTTCACTAATATAGTAAGATCTCTATTTAGGCCATTTAAAAATACACTGAGAGCTTCGTTTTTAATAAGATTTACACAAGCGCACCTACTAGGTATGTTTGTCTAAATTTGCATCTAATGAATTTATAACTTTAATGTAACAAGATTCTACTCTGTTGGCAAATGACATGACATTCTCTTTAGGAAGCTGTTTACAAGCGTTCAATTCTAGTTGCCATTCACCTAAAGTTATTTTTTCTGAAAAGGCGTCCAATAAATGTGTTTTTAAAGTTTCCCAGTCTGGAAATTCTCTATTTCTTACTATGGCTCTTGCCTTGTCGGTTATTTTAGTTTCAATTATGGAAAATAGGATCTCTTTGAAATCGGGATTCACTAGTTTCATCGCTTTGTCACAATTGTCTATAAATTCGTATAATTTAGATTTATTTCCGTCGAATTTTATGAGCATACGTTCCGCCATTTCAAGGCTGATTGACGACATCTTTGAAAATGGAAGCTCTTTAAGAAGATCTGAATTCATTAAAATTTTCAGTAGTGGCTTACTTGACTCTCCTTTGCTGCTGAGGGACCCTGGTTTGCTCGCAGAAGCTCGAGGTTGACTTGTCGAATCGCAGGCTCAGCGGAACTGGCACGCCACGATGATTCGGTAGGCTTGAAGAAGACCTCGTTGACCGAAGACGTGCAGCGACGACTGTAGTACTCTCGAAAAGGCTTGCGCGAACTTAAAAATTTGATCTGTTAAGGATTACTTCCTCTTACTAACAGATCCTACCGACTGCGCCATAAAAATGTAATGAGCCGCAGCAGGGTAGGAGTCTTGAAGTAAACCACTGTTTTAAAGGTTTAGAGAAACTGTTTAATAATATTAAAAATATAATATTTTACAATAAAACTCTTACTGAGTTCTTACTTATTAGGAGTATAACAATAATTTGAAGATTTAATAAGAACTTTTTGAATGTTTAGTAAGAACTGATGAGAGCAATGAATGCTCCAGTATTTATATGACAGAAAGTAATTAATAGTTTGACGCAAATACAAACAAGGTCATTAACAAGATTATTAACAACAATATTAACAAGATTCCACAATGAAAACTTTTAGAATGTAGGGAATTTGATAGCGTAATACATTAAATCATTAAAATGTGCTTAGGCACATTACACAATTAATTGACGACTATCCTAATGTGATATGAACTATAAACAAGAACAATCAATTATTTAATGAATGAGAATTGTCAACATAGGATACTATCGGTGAGTATGTAATTATCTTAATGCTTAAATAATTATCCTAATCGATGACATTAAGGAATCGATGACAAATAAGGTAAAATAATGTGAGGACTAACATAACTAACTAATACATGATACATGGATAGTATTATACGTATAACAAATGCATGGTTTGTTTGTTACATTCATATATTATTTCAATAAACTACGTTCTTAAACTAGTCTGGTACTAAAACATACAATATGGTATAAAACGACATAAAATAAGCAAAAAATAAAATTTTAGACCAGCAAAAGCTCTATTTTTCGTGTAACAAACGCCATTTTATACCTGTTTATACCTTTAACAGTGTATTACTAAAGAAATGTTTTTAAAATCATCTCCTATAGTCTTTTTTCTAATTGTATACATTAACCCATATCCAAAAAAATACAAACACGTATCATGTTAGTAGAACATTATTTTAGACTAGCCTCCGCCCGCGGTTTCACCCGCGCGTAATCTCTTTTTTCAAATATCCCCCCTTCCCCCCACATTTTCAGGATCAAAAGTACCCTATGTTCACCGGGGATAGTGTAGCTTTCCAACAGTGAAAGAATTATTCAAATCGGTTCAGTAGTTTCAAATTGATATTCCCGCGGGAATAAGGCGTTTCTCGTAGGAATTTTATGGCCTATGTCCTATGTAGCATTGTGGAAGTAACACAATGCCAATTTATAAGAATAAAGACACAATTTAATGGAAACAAGAAATAAAAAGATAAAAGGTTTAAAAAACTATATTTCTAGATACAAAAATAATGGTCTTAATTAAACTTACAACCTACCTTGATTCTAAATCTAAAATAATCTTATAAACTACCTTAACACTAATACCTAAATTAATACACAAACTAAATAAATACAATTCGTTCCGACGGAACCCTAAAGAACTAAATCTGCAAAGGTTCGCGTATCAAATCGTTCATACTAAAAGCGAGACGGATTCCTTTCGCGCACGCACACAAGCCTGTGAGTCATGTGTGAGTCTTTTAAAAAATCAATGTCACTTTCACTTTTCAAACGGATCGCCTCAAGACGTCGGCTGTGAGACACACTATTGCCAAATTTCGAATAACGGTCAGCCATTTTGTATTGCGAAGAATAAATAAGTCGTTAATCTTTTATTTTAAACTTTAAAATCAGTGAGTGTTCATTACCCCTCTAGGGGGTACACCCCTCCGGGTGACGTACACCCCTCCGGGTGATGTCTACCTACGGGATGATGTTCACCCCACGGGTGATGCTCACCTACCAGGTGATATCCTGGCTACACGTCTAATTCTCCGGGTCCTGACTAAGGATCCCTGCCTGCCAATTCAACCTGTCGGGTGCTACCACCCGACACTATCTCCGGGTCCGGGCTGTCGGATCCCTACCCCCGGTGCTCCTCTACGAGTCCCGGCTACTGGAAAGCCGTTTATTCAGGCCAGTCCAACCCTAATTTCTACGTGCCGTCGGATACTGGATTTTACATAACCGTTAGGCCGTGCCGAACCCCACTACCCTCCTCTAACTACTTTTAGTAATAAATTTAAGTGCTGTTAAACAATCAGTCTTTAATTGAATTACTTATAATATAATCTAACTACCTGTCCGGCTAAACCGCGACAGTGGCGCCCAGTGGTCTAGGTTTTAACGGTATTTTTGTAATCCAGTTTTCGCGGTAACGGTACTACTTGTTCTCGCACTACTGAGTCGTTACACCATTTGAGTTGTAAACGATTTGGTTGCGTTATTTATATGCTATATTTACCGAACTAATGAGTTGTTGTTGTTGTTGAGTTGGTAGGTGAGCATCACCCGTGGGGTGAACATCATCCCGTAGGTAGACATCACCCGGAGGGGTGTACGTCACCCGGAGGGGCTTTGTATTGTTGATCGAAGCGGAGGGGTGTACCCCTAGAGGGGTAATGAACACTCACTGATTTTAAAGTTTAAAATAAAAGATTAACGACTTATTTATTCTAGGGGGGGGGGGGGTTATAAACTATACGTGTGCCAAATTTCATCTAAATCCGTTCAGCCGTTTAGGCGTGATTGAGGAACAAACATCCAAACATCCAAACATTTAAACATCCAAACATCCAGACTTTCGCATTTATAATATTAGTAAGATGAAACAACTTAGGTGTCCACAATTTGTTCCTACCGTACTTCGCACTTTAAGACGGCTCCACGCTTTAAAAACACATCTTACAGCCCTGCCACACTGGTGAATTGCAAGCGTTTCCAACGCGGAGCGGTCGCTCAGCGAACACATCAGTTGGCAGACAGGCATGGTAAGCGGTCACTGCGGCCAATTCAATTTAGGGACACTTCATCAGGAAGCGTCGCTCAATGTGCTGCCAGACTGTAGGCTCATCTGACCTAACACCAAACATCCAACAAAATCCACGTACAAATTATGTTAGATGTTTGATGGTTAGGTGGTAGATCTTAAAAATTATAAAACAGTGTCGCACTCGCAGGAGACCCGCCTTAAGCGTTTACTTCCTTGAAACATTTTTAGAGAAAATATGATTTAGAAGTGTTTTAATGAGATTCATATCAGGCGTATAATATAATAGCATAGCATTCCCGCGGGATATTTGAAAAAGTAAATTACGCGCGGGTAAAACCGCGGGCGGAAAGCTAGTAAAAGAGTAAATAGAAAGAAATGCGCGCGCGCAATAACCGATAAAATTATCGGTTATTGCGCGTATTATAACAAAGGGTGGTTATTGGAAATAGTCTTCCAATAAACACCCTTTGTTAAGAGAGCGCGAATATTGACTTATTACGCAGGCATCATAAGGTCCAGTTGAACGACGCGTCGGGTTTGGGAAAAGCCCACAAAACAGGAAACGGATGTTTTGATGGATTTTGGAGAACACAAACAACCAGATGATTTTTCGAGAACGCTACTCGGCGTATAAATATAAGCGCTCGCTTTGCGAAAATGAGTCCGCAGTCAGTCTTCGTGCAGTCACCGTTCAGAAGCGATACAGTATACTACTCCGAGGCTACAGTTTCTCCGTCACCGTTCTCCGTGCTCTCCGTCTCCCGTGTTACCGTTCTCCATGACTCCGTTATCTCCGTCTCCGTTGTTACTTGGCGTGGAATAAAACACCGGATGATGTTTTGAATAGAACTAAAGTTTATTTGGAAGTAACCTAATTATATATGGGTCGGCCTGGAAGGGCTGACTTGAGAATGGTAAACAATTAATTAACGACTATCCTAATGTGATATGACTTATAAACAAGAACAATCAATTATTTAATGAATGAGAATTGTCAACATAGGATACTATATCTTACCTGGTGTTGTACCATAGAGATCTAAATTTCTGTTATCTGTGTGTTGTAACTACTAGAAGGTGGTTAGAGCGTTCAAAATGAAAGATCATTTGAAGTATAAAGTTTGGTAAAATTCTTGATTACAAATTACAACGACCAGGACAACCGACCGGAACTTCTTTCCGCGAGTAAGTCTCGTTACCGACTGACTGTCTGTTGTAGTTCTGAAGAAAGGTCCGATCGGTTTCCCACGCTTAATGTGTCTTAAATCTATAATAAAAGTAAACAAAGTTAAATCTATACAAATACAAAAGGTCGGCATTTTTACAAACTAAGACACAAACGTTAATTATTAATTTTATGGCATTGTAGACAAAGGACGGTTATCTACAAAGGTTGTAAAGCAAAGGAAGAGCAATTTAACTTAGCAATAAACTAATTTTTACCTAACTAAATTACCTACCCTGTTAATGTGGGAGCCGGAAAATACCACGTTCGCTACAATACCCATAAAGGCTCCATTCCGCACAACCTTTTTTTTTTTGTAAAAATATGTTCACATTACAATTACAATTAATATGTATTACAATTAATATGTGCTACCTACCGTCGCCGTGCATACATGCGACATCTCTGTTTGGTTGCTCCGTATAAATTAATTGAAATCTCAAGTAAAAAGTGATTATTACGTACTGTTTCTGCTATGTATTAGACATTTACGATGTTGCACAATTAAAACACTATAATACTGTGTATAAATAAACCTATTTGTGAGTGAAAACCCGTAGTGAACTTGTGGAGTGATTGTAAACAATATTCGTATACCGACATAAACATTGTGACCGGTGTGAATACCGAGCGTCTCAATCAAACGCGTAAGTGACGACGATCGCACGGCGCTTACGACCATCTTCTCGCGGACAGCGTCCCTACAGTGAATTATTCGACACCTTTCTTATCGTGCTGTGCGGTGTGTACTCATTAGCAACATGAATTGCGAATGTTGTTCGGAGGCGATTTTGGATGGCGGATCTATTGTGAAATGTTCTCAGTGCAGGAAGCCTTACCATTACTCATGCTTTAGTACTATTCTGGCTGGTACGTCGAAGCCAACTGAGCAACAAAATTGGCTATGCCCAACCTGTAGGCCAAAGACAGGCAATTCAGACCATACTCCAATTAGCACCAAGCAAGGCACGAATGTCACACACAGAAATAAGGGAAAGCCGTCCAGGATTTTAGCGGCAGAGGAGACCCCGGTTACGTCAAGTGAAGTCTCCAGCATAGTTAAAAATGAAATAAGTAATCTTACGCGACATCTCAACGAAACATTAGCAAATTATGTAAATAAAGAACTAAAAGTAATTAAGGAGAGCGTGGATGCGGTTTCTAAATCGATGGAATTTATGAACGAGAAGTACGAGCAAATGAAAGCAGAGGTTATCTCTAAGGTCAACATCGTTCACGAGGTTCAGAAGGAAAACGAACAGCTCAGAGCTGCAGTAAAGGAACTAAACATGAGACTTAATCAAGTGGAACAGCATGCACGCTCTTCGAATGTTGAAATTCAATGCCTACCAGAACACAAGAGTGAAAATCTTGTGTCTACTGTGGTTAACATTGGCAAGATCATATCTTGTGAGCTGTCGGAAAATAACATTCACCATGTTACAAGAATAGCAAAGCAAACTCCATCTAGTACTCGCCCGAAGTCTGTTGTCGTACAGTTCAGCAGCCCGCGAATACGTGATACTTTCTTGGCCGCATCCATAAGGTTCAATAAAACCAAGACAGTAGAGGAAAAGCTCAATAGCAGCATTCTGGGAATAGCTGGCAAACGAGAAAATATTTACATTATGGAGCACCTATCGCCGGCAAATAAGAGCTTACATGCTGCCACTCGAATAAAAGCAAAAAAACTAGGCTATCAATATGTATGGATACGTAGTGGCCGGATCTTCGTAAGGAAGTCTGATGGAGCCGACTATAAATATATTAAGGACATGGACACTCTAGATAAGTTAGAATAGTATAGATAGTTTTATTGAGTAAATTATAATGTATAAGAATTTTTACTGTTAAAATTCAATAGATTAAAGATATACTACCAAAATGTAAGGGGGATAAGGACAAAGTTAGATGATGTGTATCAAAAAATTGCATGTTGTTCCTATGATATCATTATGTTTACTGAAACCTGGTTAAATAACGATATTCATGATTCTGAAATCGCCAATGAACAATATACAATTTATAGACGTGATCGAGTAAATAGTATATTTAATAATAAAAAACATGGTGGGGGGGGGGCGTACTAATTGCTATATCCAAAAAGTATAAATCATGTAGATTGGTTCACTTTGAAAGTTCCTGTGACGATGTTTGGGTAAAGTTGTCATTAGTGGAAGGAAACATTACGAAGGACGTATATCTGTGTACCGTGTATTTGCCCTCTCCAATTAATCACAGACTACTAGAACATTTTATAGACAACACAAATAGAGTGCTGGAACAGGTGGACGATTGTTTGATAGTGGGTGATTTCAACATTAGTACAATTAACTGGCTAGATTCCGAAGGTCACTTGATCAGAAGCCCGCAAAGTACTGGTTCGATGTTGGAACAAACCTTGTGGGATTTTATTTCTCTAAACAGTTTGAATCAGCACAACTTATTGGTTAACCATAACGAGAGAATCCTAGACTTGATACTATCTAACATTGAAGATGTCACTGTAGAGGCGCCATTAGATGTTCTCTCTAAAATCGACCTACACCATCCACCTGTCCTAATTGAACTTCTATTTTCCCAGCATTTTAGGAACCAAAAGCCACAACCAAGGTCAAAGCTCAATTACTTTAAGGCAGATTATGATTCAATCAATGATGCATTGGGAAATGTAGATTGGGATGTGGAATTAGGATCATGTACAACAGCCGATGATATGTTATCAAAATTCTATACAATTGTGTACGATTTAATACAACGGTACGTTCCGAGAGTTAGAGTTAAATATAATTCTAAACATCCATGTTGGTTTTCGAGGGATCTTATCAAAAGATTAAACGAGAAAAACCGATTAAGGCTTAAAGTAAAGAAATATAATAATCCTATGGATGTAATTGCATTAAATTCTATGAAAAAAAATGTGACAGTATGGCAGTTTCGTGTTATAATGCGTATATTTCCGATATCGAGGCTAAAATCAAATCTAATCCAAAATATTTTTGGAGTTATTTGAAAATCAAAAGGGGCGGGACTAGTAACTACCCAAGTATAATGACGGACGGTTTAGACAGCTCGGATAATTTAACGGACATTTGTAATTTCTTTGCATCACATTTCGCTAAGGCTTACGTCGCAGGAGTAGACGGAACGGAAACAGTATGTCATCTTAAGGATCAACTAAGTAACACTACCTTAAGCCAAATAATATTTTCTGAGAAACAGGTCAGGGCTGCTTTGGAAAAGCTAGATGTAAACAAGGGATCTGGCCCTGATAATTTGCCTCCTTTCTTTCTGACCAGGGTTGCCAATAAAATATCCTATCCATTAGTGATGATATATAATTCATCTTTAGCCCAAGGCAGTTTTCCATCGGTTTGGAAAGAAACTAGAATTGTGCCTATTTTTAAAAATGGTGATCGATCAAACGTGGCAAACTACAGGCCCATTGCGATTTTGTCTGTACTTGCTAAAGTATTTGAAGCTCTTATATGTCCCATTCTCTCGTGGCAGCTCTCTCAGATAATAATAGGAAGTCAGCATGGATTTATGAAAGGCAGGTCTACAGTAACTAACTTAGTGTCTTATACTGAGAGTCTGGTAGACGCTATGGACGTAGGGATACAGGTAGATGCAGTGTATACTGATTTCAGCAAGGCATTCGACACTGTTGATCATAATATTCTAGTAGAAAAATTACGTATACATGGAGTGTCGGATCCCTTGCTGAGTTGGTTTGGATCTTATCTGTCCGATCGGCCCCTTAGAGTAGTAGTAAATGGTCATGCTTCGAAAACTTACGCCGCCACTACGGGTATACCTCAGGGATCGCATTTGGGGCCTCAGTTGTTTGTTCTGTTTATTAACGACATATATAAGTGTTTCCAGTCCTCAGATATTTACTTATTTGCCGACGATCTCAAAGCCATTAAAAGAATTAATAACCATTCAGACGTAGAATTGTTTCAGGGCGATTTAGACAGGTTCACTAAGTGGTGCGAGACCAACAAATTATATTTAAATGTAAAGAAGTGTAACCATGTCAAATTTACTAGAAACAAGAATATAATATCCTCAACATATAATTTGAATGGTGAGGCGATTGAGGAAGTGGACAGTATCCGAGATCTGGGTGTCCAACTCGATGGTAAGCTTAATTACATTGCTCATATCAATCAAGTAGTACTTAAGGCTTCTAAAATGCTGGGGTTTGTTATGAGGCAAAGCAAAAATTTCAGAAATCCTGCCACAAAAAAGGTTATTTACAATGCACTGGTAAGAAGCAATCTGGAATACTGTAGTGTAGTCTGGTCTCCGACTTATCAAAATCATGTTGCTCGCATTGAACGATTACAAAAGAGGTTCCTTTGGCATATGACCTACCATTGTAATATGGGCAAGAAGTTAAAGTCGTACAAGGAACGGTTAAGGCACTTTAAAATGACTTCGTTAGAGAAACGTCGAGAAATGCTGGATCTAATTTTTCTAAAAAAGCTAGTAACCGGTACCTTTGATTGTCCAGACTTGCTTAGCCGAGTCTCATTTAATATACCGCGGAACACTCCAAGAAGCTCGAATATAAAATTATTCCCCATGCCTAAATGTCGAACTAACTTGAGGAAACATTGTTCACTGCCTCGAATGTATGCGTCGTATAAGAGCCATGAAGCAGAGATTGACTTAAACTTTACTTCTGTGAATAGGATAAAGAGGTTATTGAGTGCTAATAATTAAGTTACTTATAGTAGATAGATTTTAGAGAATATAATGCTTATAGCATTTCCATCTCAATTATTGGTAATCAAACACTTGTTTAATGTATTAGTATGTAAGTATGCACTTATTTGTACATGCAGTGCTTTTCTATAAGTAATAGGGCACTTGGTTAAGGTTTTGTACCTAATGATAAAAAATGTTGTAATGGTGTACCTATTGTTGAGAAGCCAAATAAATAAATAAATAATAAAATAAAATTTTAATTACTATGATTTAAAGTAATATTTTTATATTCTATTTATATTCTTAGAAATACCACCCGTTACGTCACAGTACCGTCACGTGGCGCGACGCGTCACGTGGCGATGGAAGGGGAAGGCTACGACAGAGCGACCGCGTGCGCCGTTCCTCACTTTGGCTCGAGCGCTCGGCGGCGACGGACGTTCTCTCTCGACTCAGGGATTGCGATACAAGCTAATTACCGATTTTAGTGATTACCTAATTAGTACATGTTAAATAAGATCTCTGCCATTAAATAAATAGTTGTTTGTAATTTTAGTGTTTGTACCGTCTATTTCTTTAAAAAAGCACTTCCTCTTCTGATCCATAAGATCAGAACTGGGATAGTCTCACTCCCACTATTTAATTTTGAATTGGTTTAAATTGATTGGCATTTCGATTACAATTACAGAGTGTTTTTGTGTTCTACATATTTTTCCTAATGAAATTCGTAAACACGGGCGTGTTTCTCATGAGAGGCGTTCGCGATCGCGTGGTCGTTGTTCGCGTGGTGTGCTTCGAAAATCTGTGGATGCAGGGCGTGGACGTGGTGAGCGGAGTCGTTCTCGACAACGCTCATTCGATGAAGGTGCGATTCGCTTGCGTGGTCGCAGTCGGAGTCGTTCAAGGCGGCGATCCTCCGAACGGCGAGCGCGTGGGTGCGGGCTGCCTTGCGGCCGCTATCTTGGGTCTCGCAGTGTGTGCGACCCGTCCCTCACAGGGAGTCGCCTTGAGTCATTGAGTGCTGCTGCGGCTGGACTGGACGCGCTGGAAGACCGGCCGCGTGCCGTCTGAGCAATCCACGGGGCGAGCCACAGAACAGATCGATAAGGCTATAAGTACATTCGTTAAGGTCAGTCAGTGCTCATAATTTTTATCTCTAATTTTGATCCTAACCTTCATGATGTGAAGGTATGGTTTAACGAAGTAGACAAGGCTAAAATTGCCAATAGATGGAATGATTATAAGTGCTTGTCTCGCATAGGAAACTGTCTGAAAGGAGATGCTAAAGTATGGCTCAACGAGAGGGTTCCGAACTCATGGCCTATTTTTAAAAGTGACTTCAGGCCTCTGTGTGCCAAGAAAGTTGATGTAGCCAACATTTTGTAGGAATTAGGGACCAGCATATAAAAGCATCCTTTAATAATGCCAATTTGGGACTCAACGATGTGGTTGGATTTTAACCAACTTAATGTATGTTTCGTAACGATGGAGCAAAAGCGTCAGGTTTAAGATGACCGAGCGTTCCTATTAAATGTTTTTGTGCGGTGAAGTAGGACAAAGACAGGCGGGTTGTCCTAATAATCCAGAACCTGTTGATAACTCGCAGAAGAAGGTTCAGGTTAGGTTAGGTTAGGTTCAGGTTAGGTTCAGGTTAGGTTCAGGTTAGGTTCAGGTTAGGTTCAGGTTAGGTTCAGGTTAGGTTCAGGTTAGGTTCAGGTGAGGTTCAGGTTAGGTTCAGGTTAGGTTCAGGTTAGGTTCAGGTTAGGTTCAGGTTAGGTTCAGGTTAGGTTCAGGTTAGGTTCAGGTTAGGTTCAGGTTAGGTTAAGGTTAGGTTCAGGTTAGGTTCAGGTTAGGTTCAGGTAAGGTTCAGGTTAGGTTCAGGTTAGGTACAGAATAGGTTCAGGTTAGGTTCAGTATATAGTAGGTAATGGATTGATTGTTGCATGTCCCGGCTCTGGCCGGGCGAGCGCGCGGCGCGGGCTAGCGCCCGCCGAGGGGCTAGAACGCCGGAAGTGGTTTTAAAAAATTTCTAACATCTGTCAACCTAGCGTGGACATTGGACTAGAGACTAGATAGCTCCTAGATTGCCCCGAAAACGGAATTTTCAAACGGCGATATCTCGCGTCCCCGCGGTCCGATTCGGCCGAAAATAGGTTCGAACGTCCCGTAGGTTCATCGGGATGCGGGGTTAGGTTAGGTTAGGTTAGGTTAGGTTGGGTTCGGAGCTCCCCCCACGTCCTCGATGGAGCCTGGCCTTTTGCGGGGGGTCCTGGAGACTCTGTTCCCGAGTCCCGGACCCTTCACACCTCCCAGGATGGCAGTCGGGGATCCGGCCACGGAGGAGTGGTCGGATGGGCCGCCGGTCTCGGACACGGAGTTCGAGGCTGGCATGGCGCGGCTCCGGGCCAAAAAGAAGGCACCGGGGCCGGATGGCGTGCACTCCAAGGTGCTCGCCATCGCCACAGGCCCCCTGGAGGAGCGGTTTCGCGCGGTGCTGAACACCAGCATCGCAGCGTGCCGCTTCCCCAGGAGATGGAAGGTGGGGCGGCTCTGCCTCCTGCGCAAGCACGGCCGCCCACCCGATTCCCCGGCTGGCTACCGGCCGGTCGTGCTCCTGGACGAGGCGGGGAAGTTCTTTGAAAAGATCCTCGCCTCTCGCATCCAGGAGCATCTCGGCAGCGAGGGGCCAAATCTGGCCGACTGCCAGTACGGCTTCAGAGCCGGCCGGTCCACGATGGACGCGGTGAGCCGCCTCAAGGAGTGGACTGAGGCGGCCACAGCACGGGGGGAGGTTGTTGTCGTGGTGTCGCTTGACATCGCGAACGCCTTCAACTGCCTCCCCTACGAGTGTGTCAGAAGGGGTTTTATAATTTATAAATAATAAAATAAATAAATCTTTAAACATTATGTATTTTTTAACACAATATGAAACATAATATTTAACAACAAAATCAGGAACACTTTTACTTATAACTTATGTGTAACTTATCCGCAACTATCAAATAGTTACACTGAATTAGATCTCACTGATAAAAGGGCAGAGTAACGTTACTACTATGGCTCGAACAAGAATGAATTCCTTCTACCCGTCCATGTCTTTTTATAGCGACAAATGGCGCCTTTTCTGTAGCACCGGAATTACAAATTCACTGACAGAATATTTTAATTTACTAACTACAAAATAATTTGAATAACAAATATAATTAAATAACTTTTAAATTATACTAAAATTATAAAACTGATATTGTTATGTAAATAAACCAACTGTATACCAATATTAAGAATCAGTTAATATTTACACCGGATATCATGTTTGTAACTAATTCTTCGTTAAGTTATCTGATATCTTAAAATCATTTAAACAAGAGTATTAATTGTTAAAGATTAGAACAAAATACAAGGATAAATCCTAATCATTATATTATAATTTATAACCATGAAAGTACACAATTTGACCGAACATTTGGATACCGGATATCTCTTGGCAATACTTATTTAGATTGTCATTTACAATTATTACACATCTAGATTTTAATAAATTGAAATTACTAGGATTATTCTTATTAATTATTAGTAAAATTATATAATTACATAAACATAATCTAACACGGCCATTCTGCAAGACACTTCGTTCTCGAAGTGTGGTCAGGTTACACGTAGAACCGTTCACGTGAGGCCGGGACTCCACCAAAGCGGAGATGGTGTGCAGTGTGCTGTGCGAGAAGAGATGTTTTTCAGCTCGGGTTAATCCACCGAAACTGTGTGCTGGCTAGCCTTGCGAGTGTGCCGGTTGGGTTCCTGAAACGTGACAATAGATACATATCATGTTTACAACAAGCTATTTTCGCAACCATAATTATGCTGCATCATGTTGAACAGACAGTACACCAGCTAACATTCGACAGCAACACATAAATACTCTGTTCAACTGTCGTGCTCTGTCACACCATGTGCTGCTCATGATGTCCAGACAGTACACCAGCTAACATTCGGCAGCAACACATAAATACATACTTCAATACTCTGTTCAACTGTCGTGCTCTGTCACACCATGTGCTGCTCATGATGTCCAGACAGTACACCAGCTAACATTCGGCAGCAACACATAAATACCCACTTCAATACTCTGTTCAACTGTCGTGCTCTGTCACACCATGTGCTGCTCATGATGTCCAGACAGTACACCAGCTAACATTCGGCAGCAACACATAAATACACACATAAATACTTTAAAAAAAACTTAAATTTACCAGTTTCTGTTCAGACAGCTCGGCCATTCTGTCTCATTTTGACGAGTAGTCGTAAGCATATTAATAACAGAAACCTATCGCTCCATTTGGCCATTGCCTTGTGGAGTTCCTTACAAACCATTTGTATACTAAACCAAATAAACTCAGCACCCAAGTCCTCAATGTTTTTGCATCATGATTCAGCTCCGGCATCAAGCTTTTCTGGGTTAAAAACTGGATGAGCGATGTCATCATGGCGTCGATTCGAAGAAATTGCAGTTAAAATCGATTCCAGTAAACCAAATCGACGTTCATGGCAGATAGCTGCAATGTACACCATAAATTAATTGACACAATAATAATAAAAGAGGCTATCAATTTTACGGAACACTAGAAAAAGAATCTGTCCGACAAATTCGTTACTCATAACGATAATTCCCTCTTTTTGTTTCATATTATCGGAGAGTACCCCGACCAAATATTACTCCAAATTTAGACAATTACCATTTGCATTATATGTTTACGTTATCAGGGAGTACCCTCACCGAACGTATAACAAACAGCATAAGGCAGAATCTGTGGGTTAGATAATGTAGGTAGATAATAAAAAATATTCAGGCCGACCGATTCATCAAAAAAACACAATGATTTTCTTCTTATTTCGTATTATCGGGGAGTGCCCCGACCAAATACTACTTTAAATAAGACAATCATCATTTGCATTATTTGTCAACGTTATCAGGGAGTGCCCTGACCAAACGTATAACAAACAGCATAAGACAGAATCTGTAGGTTAGATAATGTAGGTAGATAATAAAAAATATTCTGGCCGACCGATTCATCAAAAACACAATGATTTTCTTCTTATTTCGTATTATCGGGGAGTGCCCCGACCAAATACTACTCCAAATAAGACAATCATCATTTGCATTATTTGTCAACGTTATCAGGGAGTGCCCTGACCAAACGTGTAACAAACAGCATAAGAGAGAATCTGTGGGCTAGGTAGATTTATATTTTTATTTATAAACGAATCCCACTTCTGATGTCAGAAGGGGTTTTATAATTTATAAATAATAAAATAAATAAATCTTTAAACATTATGTATTTTTTAACACAATATGAAACATAATATTTAACAACAAAATCAGGAACACTTTTACTTATAACTTATGTGTAACTTATCCGCAACTATCAAATAGTTACACTGAATTAGATCTCACTGATAAAAGGGCAGAGTAACGTTACTACTATGGCTCGAACAAGAATGAATTCCTTCTACCCGTCCATGTCTTTTTATAGCGACAAATGGCGCCTTTTCTGTAGCACCGGAATTACAAATTCACTGACAGAATATTTTAATTTACTAACTACAAAATAATTTGAATAACAAATATAATTAAATAACTTTTAAATTATACTAAAATTATAAAACTGATATTGTTATGTAAATAAACCAACTGTATACCAATATTAAGAATCAGTTAATATTTACACCGGATATCATGTTTGTAACTAATTCTTCGTTAAGTTATCTGATATCTTAAAATCATTTAAACAAGAGTATTAATTGTTAAAGATTAGAACAAAATACAAGGATAAATCCTAATCATTATATTATAATTTATAACCATGAAAGTACACAATTTGACCGAACATTTGGATACCGGATATCTCTTGGCAATACTTATTTAGATTGTCATTTACAATTATTACACATCTAGATTTTAATAAATTGAAATTACTAGGATTATTCTTATTAATTATTAGTAAAATTATATAATTACATAAACATAATCTAACAAGTGCATAGAGGAGGCACTCAAATACCACCGAGTGCCCCTCTATCTCCGCGCCCTCGTCAAGGACTACCTGCTCAACAGGGTGGTCCTGTATGAGGACGCGGAGGGCCGCGTCCAATCGTGGCCGATGGCGGCGGGCGTACCCCACCGTACCGTATTGGGTCTTCTCCTGTGGAACTTGGGGTACGACTGGGTCCTGCGCGGGTCGCTCTCGGAGCGAATGGATGTCGTCTGCTTCGCGGACGACACCCTAGTAGCGGTGAGAGCGAAGAGCTGGAACGATGCGGCCCAGCTCGCGTCGGTCGCCACGACCATGGTCGTCCGGCGCATCCGCATGCTGGGGTTGCGAGTGGCCTTGGAGAAAACCAAGGCCATGTATTTCCGCGCCCCACGCCGCAGGATCCCTCAGGGGCTCCATGTCCGAGTCGAAGGGGTCCAGGTCCCGGTCGAGAAGCATCTGAAGTATCTCGGCCTGACCTTGGATCCCCGGTGGAAGTTCGAAGAGCACTTCAAGCTCCTCGCTCCCAGACTGTGCGCCGCCGCCGCAGCCCTCGGACGCGTCCTCCCTAACGTGGGAGGGCCCGGGGGAAAGTGCCGTCGCCTGTATCACATGGTGATCAGGTCGATGGCACTATATGGAGCCCCTGTGTGGGCGGAGAGTCTCTCCCCCCGCTCAAGGCCCTCTTGCGCCAACCGCAGAGGGTCATCGCGACCCGGGCTGTGCGGGCTTACCGCACAGTTTCCCACGGGGCCGCCTGCGTCCTTGCAGGCACCATCCCGTGGGAACTCGACGCCCTGGTTCTGGCCCAGGTGCATCGAGTCCGGGTCAACGCGAGATTGCGGGGGGAGCGACCTAGCATGGAGGAGGTGGCGCTGGGTCGTGCCCAGGCCAGGGAGGAGGCCCTGGCCAAATGGGCGGAGGCTCTCGAGGCCCCGAGTGCCGGCCACCGGACGATCGAAGCGATCAGTCCGGTGTTGAGGGAGTGGGTGGAGCGCCGGCACGGCTGCCTCACCTACCGCCTGTCGCAGATTCTGTCCGACCACGGGTGTTTCGGACACTATCTGCACCGTGTCGCCTGTCGGGAGGAGACGCCGCAGTGTCATCACTGCGACGCTCCCGACGACACGGCCGAGCACACACTCGTTGAGTGCCCGGCCTGGCGACACGAGCGCCGCGAACTCGTCGCGGCGCTAGGCGGTGGTCACCTCTCTCTGGCGTCCATGGTGCGAGCCATGGTCACCAGCAAGAGAGCGTGGGAGGCGGCCGCCTCCTTCTGCGAGGCCGTAATCTCGCAGAAGGAGGCAAAGGAGAGGGAGCGGGAGGAAGATCCTCTTTCCGCTCCCCTCCGGCGTAGACGGCCGGGCCGGAGAGGGCGCGCTCACGTGCGCCCTCTTCCGGCCTGAGGGTTGACCTGCGGGCGAGGGTAGCTCCTTAACGCCCGCATTGCACAGGTCTCCCGAGCCAAGTCTGGGGGTCACCTAGTCACCTATCTCACACGCAAATTTTCCTGACGGTAAAAAATGTCACCCAGTATATATTAATTATAATGTACCTCATCCATGTCACCCTCGAGGCCGAGGTCGATTATAGGTATCGACTCCATGGAAGAGTAGGCGCTGCGTTCGTGACCACGAGAAGAACGAAGAGCGCGAGTATGAAGGCGACTCACACCGTTACCGCGACGAGACATTGCTTGGTAATAGGTCGGAGGAGGCGACGACGGTGAAGAAAACTGCGGTGCAGACTGAGCGTCCTCGGCAATCTGGCGAGTAATCCAAAAATCGAGCTGAAAACAACAACATATACATATACGTTACGTTAGCTTAATCTGGCATAAGCGTCCTGAAGAGACGAATGTTCTGTGATCACTGAATTTGTAGTTACTTTCACATTTTATAATATGTGTATGGATTTAGTTACCACCAGGTCATGTGGTTGTATGCAAACTAATATTTAAAAATCTAACTCAAACATACGGATATTGTTTGTTATCTCTGCGCATATAAAACAATTAGGTATTACCACGTGAGCCGGACAGCTAGTCTGAACTTTATTTAAACATGTCTAGTTGGTAAATATTTTATAAAAAATGTTTGTCAAGAATAACCAAATATATACTTTTGGGATCCCGATTCCTTAATGAGTTTATGAAATCCTTATATTGTTACTTTATTGTTCTATTACTTTAATCACTCGGTTAGCTCCTATGTTTAAGATTGAAGTACTTTATGTTATGTAAAAAGTAAAGTAAAGTATCAGCCTATTAATGTCCCACTGCAGGGCAAAGGCCTCCATCCTTGAAATCAAGTTATCGCTACAATGATGGGTATTGGCTAAATCACCACGCTTGCCAAATGCGGATTGGTGATCACAAACCCGAGCTGTGTCCGAAAAAACCGACACAAAGTTAGCTCGACCCGGGAATTAAACCCAGGACCCCGAGATCTTGGCCCGGTACTTAAACCACTAGACCATCGAGGCGTTATTTGTGTTATGTATAATGTTATAATCTATATTAAAAGAAGAAAGTTGGTGTTAGTTACACTATTTATAACTCAAGAACGGATGAACGGATTTAGATGAAATTTGGCACTCGTATAGTTACTAACCGGGATAAGAACATAGGATACTTTTTATCCCAGAAATATGGGGGAAGGGGGGGATAGTTGAAAAAGGAAATTACGCGCGGGTGAAACCGCGAGGACGACCGCTAGTAGGTATAACATAATTATAACATTCATTTTTTTTAGATTGGGATGTTTCTGGTATAATGAGAAACAAGCCAACACACAGATTGTGTTTCTGTATTATAATCACCAGGATTTGATTTACCCATCACATTGAACTCAAAAATTGCATCAAGTCCAATAGTTTTGTGGGCAATCGAACCCCTAGGGTTTTTTGTAACACCGAGTCGATCGAGTAGGTATTACTATTTTCTCAATTAATTGTGGTTTTTCGTTTTTTAAATTTCGACAATCATAATTATATCAATGTCTATAAAACTATCCTGATCAGTATAATAATTATGGATATTTTACAATAAAAATCCTGTATTGTTTTAAATGCATCTGATATTGCATAATTAAGCGCCAGGGGTTATGTGATGTAAACATTGGTGTTTGCATTATCTTTATGTGTTAGTAGGTATATTATTATATAGTACATATGCATATATTTCTGATACCTTTGTTGGTTCTGATATCCATAACATAAGGGCTTTGGCTACTTACTGTTACTTACTGTCAAATCAATCACACACAATGTATGTGATGTTAATAGATAGATACATAGATATACTTTATTGCACTACACACAACATAGAAACATGTAACATAATACAACTGTACAATACAGGCGGACTTATCGCTAACAGCAATCTCTTCTAGTCAACCATAGGATAGAGGAAAGTATGACAAAAAATTAGAACAAGATAAAGGGCAGTGCAAAAATAAAATTATGAACTAAAAGAATTTAATAAACAAATTTTTACTTATATGTATAACACTACATAATTTAAACACATTATAATGGACGTAGTTAATTTACTTTTTTACCATCGCAATATCTACTCGCGAGCAAAATTTTGGAATCACTTACCTGAAATTGGTTCCGCGTGATCTTGCTTACTAAATAAATTTTTTACTAACATAAAAATGACATAGTTTTAAAGGTTCAATTGTCAACTTTAAATTGATTCCAATTACTCCTTAACTACTGGCTTTATGATTATTAAAAAAATATTAAGTACACAAGACCGCACGGAAACCAATTTCAATTTTTAGTTTGCTGCAATTAAGTGATTCCAGACTTTTGCTCGCGAGTGTATTTATCGGAAAATGAAAAAACCACTTGCTTTCGTCGCCTGGCAGTAAAATTTCAGACTGTTACACAGCAAGTCCGGGTGCGTGTTTGTATGTCAAACAAACAATATTTTTTAAATGTTTTCATGTTTCTAGGCAAACTTCTCCGTCTTTTTAGAACGTCCCGTTTTTCTATGATAACATTCTGATTCACACTTTGACTTAGATGTTATAATACTATTAAAAAAATGTTAATTGCGTTAAAAGTTGCAAATAATCACGATCTTTTGATAAAAGTCTTGATAAACATACTGTAAAAAATTCGGAATAATTATAGTTATAAAACTTCAAAAATTAACCAACAACGTCTAAGATGATTATTGCAAACAATGGCCCATCTTTTGTGTTGCCCTGAGTTAGTAACTACTTAATAATCTGTGCCCGCGTGCCCTGATACTTGCACAGGCGAGGAGTTGTTACGCGCTGACCAAAATGCTGTTCGAGTCGCTGAATTCTGGGCCAAATACATTTAGCCATCGACACGCTAACAAGAAAAAGATTGCATAATGTAATATAATTATTTATTTATCAGGCAGCACTTAAACCTACCCTTATCAGGCTTTTCAGCTTATAACAGCTATTTCTTGATTGTAGTTAACTTGTTCAGAACAATTGACAATAACACTTACTAATTCCACCACTACATTATTTTGTAGTTTAAGTTTGATCATCACTTTTTTGCTACACAATAGTTCTTGTAATAACAAATGGCCAAGCCACATATTTTATCTAAGGTGTAGAGTTTGTAAAGTTAGGCCTTGTAGAGTTAGTTAGGGCGTGTTGAGTTAGAAGACTTAGAAGCTTGGCTCTACATGAGATCTGATAACTTTTTGACATTGCGAGTCTTGGTAACATTTTACATGAAAATGTTTTTGGCGGGATTTCATGTCTTTTTGTTAGATTTGATTTATAATAACAAGGATAACTATATTTATGTGGGCTTATACATACATATATATCTGGGGGCATCTATTTTAAGATCAGTCGTCAATCAAAACTGCAGGTCTCATACAAACTCCCATCCCCTAGTTTATGGTGTAGGGGGAAAAAAGTTACAAACTTTATAATTTTTTTGTTGTTTGTGTACTAATACTAGCTTACGTACAAAACTTCAGCTTTCTAGAACATCCTAAAAATTTTGAAGTGACGAAAAACGGGTTTTTTAGTTATCAATAAAATCTAAAGTAATAGACCTATGCAATTAAAATTTTACATGTTCAATAAATCTGCTGTTGACAACATATCCTAAATCCGAATTTTGTGAATCTGCCATAATCCAAACCCAAGATTATAAGGGTTCAAAAATACGACGAAACGTTTCGAGAAAAGGTAGGTAGTGCCCTTGCGCTTCGCTTCGCTTGGCTCGTCTTGGCGGGGGCACTACCGTGCCCCCAGATGATGAAATGTTGATGAAAATGTTTGGACATGAACAAAGACGAGGTTTTCTCAAGATACTATAAGCATGGGGTTTTCCAAAAAGGGCGACAAAAGGGTTTTTACTAGATCGCGAACGCGCAAGTGATCCCTCTGGTGTTCTATGTGTTATTTGATTGACACTAAAACCAATTTTTAAAATCATACCTATTTTTTTAATCATAATCTTTCGATACGAGTCTAATAATAATGGAAAGTATAGTCAGCGTGTAGGAATTACAAAAAAGAGGAAAAAGTTAAGACGATGTAAACTTTCTTTTATTAATGATGTTACCAGTATTCTAAAGGTAATTTGAATGAAACTAATAAAACTCCAAGATCATAAACATAACATCATCATAAAATAATTAAAACAAGACAAAAAGTATACAACTACATCGTCAGCTAATCAAAATAGTGTTTTGATCTTTTGTTAAATTAAGAAAATCAACTCGCAAAAATTGGTTTATTTTATCTAATAAGCACAATACGGGACGAATATTACAAGTTATTTCCTTCATAATAATAACTTGCCATCTTTAAGGAAAACAAACATTTTTATTAACATTTTCGTATATCTTATTAAGCGGAAACATTAATTACTTTTCTGTATAAATAACCGAATCAAAACAACATCAATGTGTTGTGGATTCAATGACTAAGTAACTTATAAATTATTATCTTTTTATTATATATATATGTATTTGAACCAGCTAGCTAGCACTTGACCACAAAGTTGCCTGAAGTTAAACAACTATGCGGTCTATAATGGAGCGCGGTTGCTTAGGAAAAACCCGTTAATTCTGGCCTTGAAGAGCTCCAAGTGTTATATTATGTAAGAAGAACTGATCTCTAAGCCTCTTCGCACGACGCTTAATAGAGTCCAAGGCAACCAGCTGGTATCGAGCAGAACAAAGTGGGCAGCAATACTTCATGCAGGAACGGACTTTTTTTTGTCGGATGAGAACGCATTTACGAGCCATAACCGCAGGTTAGCGACGCCTGCAGCCGTGTGTGGGGCTCTAAACTTAGTCCCACTACCCACTTAACTCCCCGCGCGCGCGAACAAATCAAAACATTCACTCACCGATGTCCATCTACAAGTCGAGATGCAAATGATAAACAATTACAAGTTTCATCATTCATCATTATCATCAGCTGGACATAGGCCTCTCAAAACGCTCGCCACGTTGTTCGATCCTCCTTTCCGTTCGGTCCTTCGATGCTTCATCAGTATGTTTATGAGTTATACATGGATAATGAGTAAATTTTTTAAATGTTAATTCTTTTTTTTGTTTTAAAGGAAAATGGATAATATAATATGTTAGTATACAGTGAATTATCATTTTTTTGATAAGCGCGAAGGGCAATGACCCGATCCCGTGACCGCCCGCGACGCAGCTAGTACAGGTACCGGCAAACTTGTTAAACATCGGTCGACGGAGAGGGGGAAAGTTTTCGCTTACGTGTTGATGTGCTGACTAACGCGTGACCAAAAGCGCGCGAATACCTATCCCGAACGCCCGCGCGCGCTATTAGTCAGAGGTATGTGGAGGCGCGCTTACCTACAAGTCCCGCCATTTTGACTTTATTTTAGAACTGCGTTGAAATTCTTTTAAAAATGGATATTTAGTTTAATGTCATTAGACGAAAACCCGTAAAGTGTCACATTTCCAAGATTAAGCAACCAAAGTTTGTCATTTAATTCAATGACCTTTTAATGAATAAAATATGTAGTCAAATAAAAATATTCTGTTTAAACGGTATAAGTTTAGAATAGGTAAATACCTAAATACCACTTAGCCATGAATCGTAACTTTCCTTTAATTAACATAAATGACTTATCTCACAGAATTAAGCAAATAGTCTAATTAACCACCTTAATTAAGAGAATGTTTCTAATCTAGAGGAGCTCTTTTTAAACGCCGATTATACGCATGACTGAGCGATATGACAACTCAGCTTTTCAAAGAACAACTCAAAAGTAATTAAAACCACCTGTACGAGGTTCCTAATTATTTCGCACCACGAGTCACCTGAAACACATAATATGAACTAATTTCTATTGCGCATGGACCCGAATAATTAGAGAAATAATAATAAAAAGCTTCCACGGAAGAAGTAGTTAACGAGATAGCTTGTTGTAGAGCACACCGTAAATTGGAGTTTACATGGATGTCAAGTCAATACCCGCCGCCGGGGGGCGGACAGGTTATGTGGGGCTCTCCGTCTGGGATGCACAGAATAGGCTACCCAGAACGGCCTACCCACTAAAACCCCGGCGACGCTCCCTCATCGTCCATAGTGGGGAGGAGTCACGGTGACTGGCACGAAGCCTATTACGCGATCCTCCCCGGAGTAAGTACGAACCTACATCAACATTGTAACAGTTAGTCATTTAAGTTTGCTTTTGTTAAGAGTCTTACGGCCCAAAAATACTCCTCCTTATCCTCTTTGGTAACAAACGCAACATAGGATTCTTTGAAAGGCGCATATATTTTGATATATGTTACCGGCCAAACCCGATGTCAGGACAAACTAGTTTGACGTAGGCCAAACTAGTTTGTACTAAGGGGGAAATGGACTCGAATGGTTATAGGTTAGAAGGTCCGCTTCGCTTCTTCGTGGTTATTTTTTTTAAACCCTGAAAACCTTTTTTGTTTTCACTATAATATATATTCTATGTTAACTTAAATCAATTTGGCCCAGGCGAAACTAGTTTGTCCTGAAATCGGGTCTGGCCGGTAACATCACTACATAGTATAAAACAAAGTCGCTTTCTCTGTCCCTATGTCCCTTTGTATGCTTAAATCTTTGAAACTACGCAACGGATTTTGATGCGGTTTTTTTTAATAGATAGAATGATTCAAGAGGAAGGTTTATATTATAATACATGCATAATATAGTAGAGAAACACTGATAATTTTAGAGGTTTTTAATTTAAGGTCGTAAATAAACACATTTTTTTGCGCTTACATTGCAAACGCTGGCTGACTAGCGTATGACTACTACGGTATTGTTCACCTTAAAACGGTTTACAAAAAAGTCCGCGATGGTATATGTCTATCTATTAGGGATAACCCACAATAACCATTTTTATCCTTTACTAATGAGAAAATAAGGGCATATTTACGAAAAAGCGATTTTTTGCAATACAGTGTTAATCCTTATCCAATTAAGTACCTTAAATAAATTGTGCATGTAATATAGATCAATATGGCTCTTTACAGCATGCAATTTAAATGAATACTTTTGAAGATATTACAGATTTAAAATGCAGGGACATAGCGGTTGCGGCGGTACCGACCGGCCGGGGGGCGCATGGATGATGGATGAACGTTTGTTACTCTTTCACGTAAAAAATACTGAATTGATTTTAATGAAACTTTACAATAATATAGCTTATACATCAGAATAACTCATAGGCTACAATTTACAAGATATTCCCGCGGGATAACGTCCTATAGTTCACGCGGGCGAAGCCGTGGGCGGAAGGCTAGTATACATTAAATTGATATGTTATAATCATAGTTTTATCTCAGTAGTATTTTCAAAAAGGGACCAACAGATTAAAGCCTACTTTTTAAGACTCAGGCATGATTTATGAACTTCATCGCCAATTCTTACTATTATATTAAGCCTTCAGCGAATGCCCATTATCCCACAGTTATATTTCTTTCCAGGATATAAAATGGAACTTTTCAGTTCCCAAATTATCCCCATGCCAAAAAACGTAATTATAATAATAAATAAATAAATATTTCTGGACGTTATTCACACATCGCCACCTAGCCCAAAACTAAGCATTAGCTTGTGCTATGGGTAGTAAGTACTATTATATAATCTGTGCTATGAGTGCCAGACAACGGATAAACATTACTTATATACTTATTTTTGTAAACTGTGTTATACTTAAGTATAGTAAGGAGGCTCCCATCCCATCATTATTACAATAAAGAACTTTTTTTTTTTTTTTTTTTGATATTATACAAAGAAACAAACAGACAATTGAATGCACACAAATGTTTGTTATAAGTCGATGATCACTTTTCAGTTTACATCACAAAATCCCGAAAACAAATCCAGCCCTAAGCACTGTACATATTACCAACTCTGGTTAAACGTTTGTTTATATGTTTCATATGAAGTGCAAACCATAATAATTGTTAAAGTCAACCATTCACGTAATCTGAAATGATACCGGCATAAATTGGGAAAGATAAATACACCTTATTAGGTTGAACTAAGGATTACATTGAGATGACAAAGATACCAACTTAACGCATGAACGTTGGTAGGAGATTTTCAGGCAGTCGCGTACTGCCCGGCCGTGAAAGAGCCGCTTTTCCTCTCAGGAAAATTGGGCAAGTTTTCCCGCGAAAATGTTTCTACGCGAGATAGCAAACTACGTTTAAAAATATATTTCGAGTGTATTTTCGTTCTAAGTTACTGGAATATTCTACTGTTACAATTCGGGTTTTGTTTAAACGTGTTTATCAAGGTTTTTTAAGTAAACGTTTGTTTTAAAAAACGTTCAAACAATCGTTTAGATCAAATATACTCAGTGGACACTTACTTATCTCATTTAATGATCTTTTGCTTCGGTAAAAAGTGTATCAGTTAATTTCTGAATTTAAAATGAAAAACATTATAAAAGGTAAGTAATCTAAAAGTGTGCAAGAAAATTTTCACGAACATTATTAACCTTTTTACACACTTTGATACTATTCAACTTTACTTCTCCAATTTACACGTATCGCAAATAGCTTACAGCTTCACAATAAAGAAAGGTCATAATAATCTTTAATTAATCAAACAATCTGTACCTGAAAAAATAACATTTGATATGGGACAAGCTGTAAAAAAATAATTCATATTTGATAGCCTTCCGCCCGCGGTTTCACCCGCGCGTAATTCCTTTTTTCAAATATCCCCCCTTCCCCCCACATTTTCAGGATCAAAATAACCCTATGTTTACCGGGGATAGTGTAGCTATCCAACAGTGAAAGAATTATTCAAATCGGTTCTGTAGTTTCGGAGCCTATTCAATTCAAACAAACAATCAAATCTTTTCTCTTTAGTATAGATAAGCAAATTAATATAAGCACTCCCCTCCCTCATCATCTCCCCACCATTATCACCATCATTATAATATATCTGATAAAAAAAGAAATTTTTTTCGTCAAAGCAAGCAAGAAACGACTTTCTATTCTATACCTAATTCTTAATATTCGTATATTACATTATCTATAGTTGTAAAATACAATCTAATTACACCACAAGGCAGTTTAATTCATTTGGCTTAGATTATTGGCTTGTCCAAGTCCCATGGGCACTGGCCGAAATTTCCATTGATACGGAAAGATTCCTTTAATCCTTATTTTGTTATAAAAAGTTATTAAGGCTTTTCAGAAATAAAATGGATCAGCAATAGTTAGTCAGCTGTAGTACTCGTAGTAGTTAGGAAAACATCAGCCAGAACTTTGGCCATAAAAGCAAAGCCCTGAAAATTTATTTTAATACGCACGCATGAAACTCCTGAATCTATCAAAATAATTACTGGTAGTAAATAAAATACTATAAAAAAAATATTAATACATATTATAAGAAAAACAGAAGTTTAACATGGAATATATTTCAATTACGCTTTTCCCAGCATTATTTATCTTACATTGAGCCTACAGTCTGTTTGTGAAGTTCTAATAGTTTGCTTGTAACTTATGAACTCACGTCGCTACAAACATGAACCCTAGTAAACTAAAACTCCTCAAAAATACTGCTGTTATTGACTAATTTCCTGCGTCAATAAAGAAAGAAAAAAAATCTCCAAGTAGTGTTGGTGCATCATGTCATCATCATCATCAGCCTATACAACGTGTTAAGTTAAATGCGCAAAACCTGAAAATAGTTTAATCAGAACATAGAGAAAGTACCCCGTTTTATTACTCTATGGATCAGAACAACGAGTAGAATAATATAGGTCACATTTTTCAAAAAATATTGGCCCGTCTATTTATTAATAGGTCAAGCCGACTCGTCCCTCGACGAAGACGATCAGAATTGCCAGTAAAACTAAAACAGCTCATAAAACCCATAATTTTTTTTAAAGTTGTTTTTTCCTTCAATATGAGTTAAAAGAGGTCAATTGTATTAAAAATCATTTGGGGTGTCTGACGTTTTGCGCATTTAACTTAACACGTTGTATACGTTACCACTGCTAGGACATAGGCTTTATCTCAATTGTGAGATAGTGTGGGCCATACTCCACCACGCGGGCCCAGTGCGGGTTGGTGGAGGGCAAGAGACCAACCTTCATGACAGATGTTATCCAGCCGCCAAATGGCCTCTGACTAGGCTTGACGACTAATATTTACATTATAGTAAATATCAGCAGGACCAACAGCTTAACGTGCCTTCCGAAGCACGGAGACGCTCTAAATAAATGAAACTAAATGTGGTCAGAATGGTCATCCATTAACCAACCACAGTGTGGGTAGCTTGAATTCGCTATCGCTAACGAACTGCTGTCACAGCTACGCCACGAGCGCCTCATGTATTCAGTTAAATTCAAATATAAACATTGTTTACTCAGCAATTGAAGCACGGTAAACTGACTCAAACTTCATAAATTGATGCTTGTTGTAAAACTTGAAAAGTTGGCTAATACCAGAGGTAGTACTATATTTTATTCTGTGCCAGAGGTCTCGGGCTCGGGCTCGTTTTCTGTTTATATAGGCCTGGACGTTTCTATGTATGTTAAGCTGGTATGTAACGAAAAAAAAGTATGTAAGTAATGACTATTCGTCGTCCACACAGATCTGGTCGTCCAGCACCCATTTGTAGTACAATCTATCCGGCACAATCGTAAATCACTTTAAATTGCCCTTCAGTTTTTGCCATGGCGGCCCGGCGCCACCGAGCGGTTCGGTTCTTAGAAAGTCGTTCATTGTGACACAATTTGTTATTGTAAGACCGTAAGTCTTTACGCTTACTATAAATTAAGCTAAACAATGCAGTCTTTTGTTTTTCAAAATTCGGCTCTGGTGTAGAATTACGATATTTACGATGCACATGCGACACATGGCACTCAATGGATTTTGCATTTTCACTATGCAAGTTCACATTATTTGCTTATTTTAATTATTTATCCAATTTGAATACACATTTATTAATACATCGTTCGCGTTAATTCTAATTAGAAAACATAACTTACATATTGATTACAACAATTTTTCTTCCAAACTACGAGTCTTACACATTCTATGCTTAATACCTATTACAATTCGTAACTAATTGGATTTATATTTATTTCACTTAACTACAATAAATCCTACGTAACAAAACAATATACATTTTAACCTTATTTTAACCTAGTCTAAGCATAAATTGAGTATTTGTCTCCGCTGTCCTTAACAAAATGTGTTTGTATTACTTCAAAACGACTCGATTATTATTTTTTTGTTTTCTTAGAAACTTGTTGCCATCCATGTATTTTATAAAAAATAATGATATTTAGGGGCTTTACTAAATTTTGTACCATTAAAATGAAAATAAAGGGTGTTTCAGAATGTTTTTCGTTTTTGAATTGACCAATACGACTCCAATTTAAATGAGTGTGAACCAATGAATGGTGCGCATTTGCAAACGGTTGTTTTTCTTAAATAAACTTCAAGAATTGCTCTATAAATTAACATTAAATAAAACGAGATTAAATAGATATTTTGTTTTTTATTTAACATCTAAAAACGAAAAACATTCTGAGACACCCTTTACCATGAGCATTGCACGTAGGTGTCGTGTCACACAAAAAGGTTGCTCCTTCCTGATTAGATTGAAGTGCCTTACCACTTGTTGACACTTGACATTAGATATTTTTGTCACTCGTTTAGAGCATGACCCCAATATTGTAAAAAAATGTTCGAAAAAGCTGGGTTTCTTGTTTCTATTTTTATAATACGTAAAGCCGCGTACCTGGCCGTTATCTCGGGGTTCTGGAGTCAAGTCCCAGACACGAAAAAATTGTGTCAGATTTTTTGAACACAGCTATTTGGCAAGCGTTGTAATTAAGCCAGTCATCATTTTTCATCATTGTGATGACTTGACTTCAATAATGGAGGCCTTTGCTCTGCGGTGGGGCCGGTGGGACAATAAATACGCTGTTACTTGTATAGCCTGACCAGGAAAATAAAAAACCTGCTCTGGAGGCGCCACATTAGCTATAGCAACACTTGGCTGCTATGGTTATACTCACAAATAACTTACAATATCCAATGGTAATAAGGCTAAGGTTGACAATTGACATCACAATTTGACAGAATAATAATGAATGACATCTTATGGTTTTTTTATTTGATTATTGCCACTTGTAGAAATTCGTTTCAATACTTTTCCGCAATATGGCGAGGTTTTTTTAGTTTATTGGTATGGCTATACATTCATAATACTTCAACTGGCAAATACGTGGGCCATTTAAAATATATCTCTCTGGACACGATTCACACAGCGCCATCTAGCCCCATACTAAGCATTAGCTTATTTATGTGCTATGGGTGCCAGACAACGAATAAACATTAACAAACAAACTTATATACTTTTTTTTGTTAATACATACATATTATACATAGAAACACCCAGACCGATACAAACAGATGTTCATGCACACAAAGGTTTGTGCCATGCGGGGATCGAACCCGCGACCTCTGGTAAAATAGCCGACTTCTCGACTATTACACCAAATGGCTTGTCAAATAAAAAAACACTGATTTGATAAATAAGTCTTTATATTCGCGTAAAAGTTTAAAATTTCCTTTTAGACTCCTGTACTTACCTTACATAATATCATTCATCTCCTACGATGGATTAATGGCAAAGTTCCAAGACCCAGATTTCATAAACAGTCTTAAATAAACTTGTTCGCCTCAGACGGTATTATTAAATCAATAAAATGTTTTAGATATTTCGAAGATTAATAGATAATTTATTTAATTTATGTTTTGTTTCTCTTTGAAGCGGGTTTTCGGAATGTTGATCAAAATTACTGTCGTCATAGTAACGCTATATTGATAGATGCATGAATGTTTGTTACTTGAAACTTCAGAACAAATATATGCTAGAATAACACAGGCTACAATATTTATAAAGATTTTGATTATGTAGGGCGGGCATAGCCGCAGACGGAAGCTAGTAGTTACCAGTACATCATAAATCATTCCTCATATCATATTTATTATACACTAGCCTTCCGCACACGGTTTCACGCACGCGTCATTTCTTTTTTCAAATTTCCCCCCTTCCCCCCACATTTCCGGGATTAAAAGTACCTACCCTATGTCACCCGGGGATAGTTTAGCTTTCTAACAATGAAAGAATTATTCAAATTTAATCTGTTCAGTAGTTTTGGAGCCTAGTTATACAATACAAACAAACAAACAAATCTTTCCTCTTTATAATATTAGTACATAATAGATTTCCATAATAATTTAAAAAAGGGCGAATGAAATTTCACAAAATGGTTGTGGTCGTTAAACAGCACATAATATTATTTCAGAATTTCAACTAGGTAACCTTACCCTTTCTCAGAAGGTCTTGACAGACGGAAGAGTATATGTACTTGCTTATGTATACTCTAAGGACCGACAGTATGAAGAAGGATTGACGTAAAACAAAGTGAGCCTACTAAAGGTCCGTAATTGTCCCTTAACCTTCAAAGATATTAGGTTCTTTGGTATCTAACTCTTTTCTGCAAGAGAAGAAAAAAACTTTACTTTTTTGTAATCCATACTGATATTTATTAATGCGGCAGTAATTCTGTCTGTATGTGGGTCTGTCTGTAACGATTTCAGGTAAAAAGTCTTTACATACTCGTATCTATACTAATAATTTTGGCTACTTCCCATTTGGTAAACTTCCCATTTGGTAAACCTCAATCTGTGCCTACTCAAAAGTTGCGTTTGGTAAACATTTTATTTACTTCATACATTTAGTCCCATTTCGATAGTTTACCAAATGGGACTAAATGTATGAAAAACGTATGAAGTAAATAAAATGTTTACCAAACGCAACTTTTGAGTAGGCACAGATTGAGGTTTACCAAATGGGAAGTTTACCAAATGGGAAGTAGCCATATTTTAAGATTCGATTTTTTGTTTGTTTGTTGTATTGAATAGGCTCCGAAACTACTGAACCGATTTGAATAATTCTTTCAATGTTGGAAAGCTACACTAACCCAGGGTATATGGTACTTTTGATCCCGGAAATGTGGGGGGAAGGCGGGGATATTTGAAAAAAGAAGTTACGCGCGGGTGAAACCGCGGGCGGAAGGCTAGTTTTAAATGACCAAGGTTAGGCAGTTGTCCCACCGCCGGCGAGAGAACGACTAACTATCGGCTATTTTCTCGCTCAAGAATCGTACAAAAGATATACATTCCGTATAAACAAAAGAGATGCAAATATAAATCTGTTGATCGCTGACTATTCACACTGCCGGCGAGGACTCACTTCACTAGTTTGTCACTGAGTGACAAGAGCTATATGACAGATAACACTCGCTCAGCGATACTCGATCAGAACCACCTCAACTATTACGCACTTGCTCCTCGCGGCTCGCCAACTCGTTTCTACATTCTAGCTCAACCCGCTACTCGTTCATCGTTGCCGGTGGGACAACTGCCTTAGACCTTGAGAACGGTCTTAGTCATAGGCTACTTTGTATCCCAGGGTAACGGTCAGTTCCCATGGGATAACAAAAATAGAAGTGTATTGTTTGTCCATCAGAAGGACAAACTAGGAGCAACAAAGCGATGTGTTTTTTTATCCTTTTTATACATTGTTACATTCCATTTTTATCAAAGCCTAAACAAAAACCCCTTTTAAGATAACTTCCGGTCTCTGCGTAGGTGTCGCTACCCTGCGGTCATTTATATTGAATAAACGAATTCTTCTTGACAACTCGCGATTTATTAAATAGCATTAATATAATGTATTTACAGAAATACTTTACCTCTAAACGTTACTTAATATTAAGTTAAAAATGTAGTATTTAATCCGCTTTCTTATCTTTTGAGAACCTTCTAAATACTAACTACTACAGTTTGAATCGTCGTGTTTTTAAATAAATAAAACTAAAGACCTACAATCTATATCAAACGTCTATACCATGTAATAGATGAGAATGAAGCCAGTGTGTTCTTTCTATATTACATAAGTATAATATTTCCGCGAACAATAAAAGGAAACAAACAATATGAAACGTGTGCGTGGGTTGGTATATGTATGAATGAATAAATATGAATGTGTTTTATTTGCACGGTATGCCCATGAATCAACACTTACACAGTATTTTGAAGGCATCCATAATACAATAATTTATAAGTAGGCACAGCAGGGAAATGGAACATCCTTAACTTATTAAAAATTGTCTAATGACGGCCACTTGTATATCCAAGTCTCTGCAGCTTCTTCTTTAACCAGAGGCCTCAAGCAGGTCTTGATGTGTTAAAGCCAGCCCGCAGCATCTTCCATAAGGTTGGAAGGGCACGGGAGGGTTAAGTGGATAGAACCCCATTATATGAGTTCCAGCTAAGAGTGGCAGGCCATGCATAAAAGCATGTCCCCTTATGAAAATAAATTTGTTTCACGAAGTTAAGTAAGAAAGATTTTTTTTGGGGTTTAAAATAAAACACGAAGGCTAAAGCGCTCCGCTCCCACCTTTGCCTTTTCTCTTCGATCATATTACGATCGAAGCCTTCTCTCCTATGTCCATTCAAGTCGACATCCGCCTTTGATGAAAGGAAACATCCTTTTCTAATAAATCAATTAATATGAGAGTAAGAAAGCATTATGGTAGTGAATTTATTACATTTTCCTGATACCTATATTTGATTCCTCTACGATCGACGTGTGGTCAGTTGGTCACAGAACGTTCTAACGGAAAAGCGAAAAATCAATTTTGAGAGTTTCAGTTCGAGAGACGTAATCTAACGAAAAATAATGCATTGAATAGTGAAACGCATTTTTTAATCACAATTAATCAATAGATTGAAATCTCTTGAGATTAATTTTATTGTATTATTAACAAGTCCGCCAATTTGTACCTGTGTTGTGCAATAAAGTTTTTTTTTTATATAGAAGCAGTTAGGATGACCTCACTCCACCTGATGGTAAGCGAAAGTGAGGTCCAAATATAAGTTTGACTGGCTCAATAGATCATAGTACCCATTGAGCCAGTCACCCTCACCCTGAAGGCCTGCATAGATGCCGCTTCACGCCCCGCCTAAAAAGCCCAGGATTATAGGAGGCAGGAAACACGTGAGCCGGAAGGGCATTCCATGTTTAAATAAATGAATAAATAAACATTAAAGTGTTATTGTAATCTTGAACCTCCTTTTCATTCTTGAGCACGTATTATAATAGAAAGCTCTTTATATTCTCCCAAAAGGATAAGTGGGAGTAGTAATTTGTAAACAAATAAAAATATGTACAATCCAATTTACTTGAAACTTGAAATTCAGCTCTAACAACCAAAATTCCACCCCCAAGAGGAACGTGGGAGTTGAAATTTTAACGTACGAAAATAAATTACATAACATTTACATTGAAGTAAAATAAAATGTAAGATTTACGTCGTTTGATTTTATTAAATGCTAAATTTAGTTCATTTAATTGTTCGTTTTGGAATATTCTGAATTATACAGAGAATGAAGATGTTTATTTATATAAAAGTATTTGTGCTATACCTACTCATTATTTAGGTATGCATACACTCAGTGGCTTTACTTTAAAAATCTCGTGATTTTCAAAGATCATACTAAACTGTTGTTACAAGTAGGTACTACTATTTACTTCTTAAATTATTTTTATGCTACAAAAATTATTAACATTAGACTTGCGTTTGTAAATAATCCAGTAAATATTATGAAGACAGAAGTCTGAATGGATATTTGAGGCATTAAAAGAAGCCACTTAGGTACCTACCATCAAATAAGCATGTTTCTATCTGCCAACTTAAATAGCATAGAATAGGACCTGTTTAATGGATTATAATGATATTTTTTCCAAGAAAGGATATAATTTTGAAGTTCGCACGGACAAAGTCGCGTGCGGAAACCAGTGAAGCTATAAGTCTATTTAATGTAAAATAAAATGGGTAAAAACATATGTCAAAGGATTTTGGCTTCATTGATTTCGTACATTCTGGGAAAGCGGTAAACGCTATGTGGTGTTTCGACGACAAAAAGAAATCTGCCAACTCCCTACATAAAGAGGTGTTCACACGAGTGAGTTTCCAGGGCTGGTATTTGTTCATGCGAGGGTACTGTGTAAAGACACAGACAATATAATACCCCTTGTTGCTGTTTATAGAGGGATCAAGCATCAATTCTCTCTCTTTTTTTCATTAATTCACCTTGTAGAATTGAGACGGTATAGTGACATAGGGTTTTTTTTTTATTTTTAAACGTCTGTACCTTAATTTCACACTAGCTAAGAATACAAAAACAACATCAGCTGACTGACTGAGTGGCTCACTGTGAGTGAATTATATTGACCTTCGCCTATTGACAAATTAATAGCAAAATACTTAGAATTTAATATTAAAAACAATATTAATAATGCTTTTTTATAAATATATTTTCTTAATATAAAAAAATTTGACGAGCCATTTGGTGTAATGGTCGAGAAGTCGGCTATTACACCAAAGGTCGCGGGTTCGATCCCCGCACGGTACAAACATTTGTGTGCATGAACATGTCTGTTTGTATCGGTCTGGGTGTTTCTATGTATAATATGTATGTATTTACAAAAAAAAAGTATATAAGTAATGTTTATCCGTTGTCTGGCACTCATAGCACAAGCTAATGCTTAGTTTGGGGCTAGATGGCGCTGTGTGAATAATGTCCCAAGATATTTATTTATTTATTTATTTATTTATATTCCCCTCAGTTAACACTATTTTTAACATTCCGCCCAAAAATATTATAAAGATCTTTGTGGATTAATCATCCGAACAAAATATGATCTAAAGAAACATGCGGATGTTACATTTAAATGTGGCAAAGAAAATTTTCAGTGTAGTAGACTATGAAATAATACAAAAATAGCTCAGTAGGTACCTACTTTTTGTTTATCCAAACAATATATCGAGGGACATGAAGGTCAATCACTGATATGTTGTTAACTTGTTAATGATTTTGTCACGAGTTGTCTCACCAGAGTGTTAACACAATTACTCCGTATTTGACCATTTGCTTGCGTGTAAAGTTAGTAATTGTCATTCAATATCGCTTGTTGAAATCGTTACAATTTTTCTTTATGAAATATCGGGCAGACGATAATCTGGATAATCTAATGGTAAATGACTACATTCATCTGCAACACCGGAGGAATCAAAAATGCTATGATGGTCTTTAAAAATAAATTTTAATAAGTTTTATACTAAGCGCTTTGTACTTATCTGGCCAGGGAGCCAATTCTCGCGCCTTTGATAAAATATCGAACCCGATATTTTATCAAAGGCGCGAGAATTGGCCCCCAGAGCATTTGTTATTTTAGAGGAAAATACAATTGACCACTATATCCACAGCTAGCAATACCCGCGGCCGTGTAGGGGCTAAAGTCTCCTTTGACTGAACTCCCCCGGTTTTCCTTTCACATGAACAAACTCTTTAGTATCATGGCTATGTTTCTTCGATACTTAGTTATGGTATTGTTATGTGGGGTAACTCAGTGGATATAGATAGAGTTTTTAAAATACAGAAGAGATGCATTCGCGCCTTGAGTAACGCCTGGTATCTGGACAGTTGCAGGCCTCTCTTTAGAAAATTTAGCTTGCTCCCATTACCTTGTCTCTACATCAGGGAAGCTAGTATTTTTGTGAAAAACTTTCCTAAATACTATAAAACACGTAGAGAAGTCACGACGAGGCAGTTGAGACAGCAATACGCGGGCCTAATACATCAACCTCCCTGTCGCAAAGATATTTAAAAAAGAAACGCTTACAATATGTCCATAACAGTGTATAACTTGCTTCCGGAGGAACTAAAGGTGCTAGAAGGAAATACATTTAAAAAAAACTGACTGCTTGGCTACTTGACAAATGTTTTTATAATTTTAAAGAATATTTTAACTGGCGACATAATGTATAATTAATATTGAATAATTATTTTAGATATTGTGTAGTAATTTTCATTTGACATTTTTTGGATTGAATTTGTTCTACGATTGATTTTGCATGCCTGCGAGCAGGCTGAACACATTGGACTTAAATATTTGTAAGAACTGTAATATTACTGTGTTTCTAGCAAATAAAAGGATTATTATTATGTAGGTACATTTTAAGATCTCGGGCCCATGGGGACCCGGTCCTTTGAAGCATGCATGGGGCCAAAGCCAACACGCAGAGGCTTTTTGGTACCATTTTCTCTAATCTGAATGAGTACATCTGCCAGGTTTTATCTCTAAACAAATATAGAAAATCTGTTCACAGACAACTCCTGGCAAATGCAAGAACTATTGGTAAAATGAAAGAAAACAAAGCCAGGTCTATGGTGTTAAAATTCGATGGATTGGTTAACTGGGCTATGGGTTGAGACAACGGACGTCTGCCATGCAAATTGTCTCAGGTTTTCTCCTGGCAGACGGTGACTCGCCTCCCACTAGATGGGCCCCCGTAAACAGCTACCACTCTAAGCGGCCACTAGGGTCGCGGGCAGCACGGGCGCAACACCGGCGTGGTCGGCTAAGGGTGCCGAGAGGTGTGCACCGGTTTCTGGATCGCGGTAATCCGGTCAGCCGTTCCCCGTTATTACGCAGATTGAGCACTTCCACCCTTTCGAGCATATAGCTCTTGCGCTCCACTCTGGACGGCCAACTAAGGCAAGCCAGAGGTGGGGGATAAGATGGTGAGTTCCCCCGGGAGGTCTCGGGTCCGTGGTGTCGCCACACACCAACAGCTCGCCACAAGCTGCCCTGCGGAGACTGACTGCATTGATGAAAGTTGTAGCTCCTCATAAAATGAAGAACGCCAACTTTCACCAACGGGCGATGGGGTCGTCACATCCCTACGCCTTTATTATTATTATATTATTATTATTATTATTAATAATTTATAGTCATTTAATATCAGTAATTTAAAAATTTACTTGAGTGTATTTTTTCCAGTAAAGGTTTACAATTAATATTACATTCACTTTAGCCAGATTAATGTATACCAGGAACTGTATTGTAAGCGAACTGATGAAAACTCTTCTTATGATAATAAAAAAGTCTTCAATCTCAGAATTTCCTTTTATCATAATAAAGCTAAATCGAAAAAAGTAAGACTTTGTAACTTTTCCCATGAATTTTAAATGCGGCTTAAGAAAGCCTAAAACTATGCTTCAGTTTTTTATTGTACCAGGCCCTTATCTGCCTACTTGAGAGGAAGGCTAAATACGTAATTTACGAATATAATCAAAAACAAAACATTTTTGTTTTCCTAGCATACGTAGGACGATGCGAAACGTTTTATTCTCACAACCACTTCTGGCAGCAATCAGTATTTCATTATTACAATTCATATTGCAATGTTCACGCAATCCATCCACCACCATAAAGATAGCCTGCCTAAATATAACTAGTTTATGTTGTAATATTAAAATGTTTTCCGTGTTTTTATTGCAGCTGCTACTATTATGCTTTACGAGAAAGTTTTACACCAACAACTTTCAGACTATAACTGAGTAGTTGCCGAACAAAAGTTATATGCCGCAGCAGTCGCTTTAAAATTGGCTAGCACGCAACTGGGCCAAGCATTATAGACACGTTGTATTTTTTTTTTTGACGAGCCATTTGGTGTAGGATGGTCGAGAAGTCGACTGTTACACCAGAGGTTGCGGGTTCGATCCCCCCACGGTACAAACATTTGTGTGCATGAACATGTCTGTTTGTACCGGTCTGGGTGTTTCTATATATAATATGTATGTATTTACAAAAAAAAAAGTATATAAGTAATGCTTATCCGTTGTCTAGCACCCATAGCACAAGCTCATGCTTAGTTTGGGACTAGATGGCGTTGTGTGGATAATGTCCAGAGATATTTATTATTTTATTATTTATTTATATCTTTTCATTTTGTTACAGCCGTTCCACAGTCAGTTCTACTGCTGTCCGTGGTGAGCGTGGTGACTCCTGGCCCACATCTGCACCACCGGCGGAACACAACAGACCACTCGAACAGATTCTGTTCCCTCGTGGACCACTCCATCAGCACTCAGTGCGTGCAGACCGAGGATCGACTTCTATGCAGAGGCGGCGTCACTAGAGAGTGGATGAAACAGCCAAAGTAAGACTTAAATGTGGTATCATAATTTTCTTCACTTCTGTTTAGTTGCATTCAGCGCCCACAGATGGCAGCTCAAGTCCTTTACTTCACAGTAACTATTATTATCCGTACACAACAACTTTGTCCTAACTCGAATTTTAATTTTCCACGTTTGGACCACTCTGGGCATCGTGGTATGTTACTGCATTGAAGGACACTTCAACCGGCGGCATCGCTTATGTGTGTGTGTTCTGTGCAGGCTCCCTCTTCTTATCGTTTAGGCCCTTGCATATACTGTATAACTGTCTCCTACAAATTACAACAGTATTGCACAAACTAATCTCATTTCTTTGTCTATTTAGTGGGTAGCTAGGTAAGTTCTGAAAAAGCCACTTAGACAGGAATTGAACTCGTGAACTTCGCGTTTTGTGAACCGAACGGCTTAACCACTATTCCACGAAGAATATCTTGCATAATTATTTATTATTTATTTAAAACCCTCACCTTAAACCTAATAGTGTTTGAGAGTATTCTTATTGTCTTTTTTTCTGCTCAGCATAATTCAGCTCCAATTCGCTAAATGAATGGTATACTAAAGAGAATCGTAACTGCCTCCGTGGTACAGTGGTTAGAGCATTGGGCTCTAAAACCCGGAGGTCGTGGGTTCGAATCCCGCGGGGAACATCACTTTGTGTGATTGTTTCCAGTTAGGACATTGCAGGCTTGAATCACCTGAATGTCTGAAAAGAATGATGATTCCGTGCTTCGGAAGGCACGTTAAGCCGTTGGTCCCGACTATGTTCCAAGTAGGTCTGGTTTCCCTTGTAAGGGTTACGGAGGTCAGATGGCAATCGCTCCATTGTAAGGATCATAGTCGAAGCGGACCCTGAGCTCCAAACTGGATGCAATCGGGAATACGCTGGGATGATGATGATGATGACTAAAGAGAATCGTAAATCAGTGTAGCAACTGAAAAAAGTCATGTCATCTGTTGTCAGTGCCACATCACTGGCCACACGGCTTCACGCTTCGCCTGTGAAAACGTATATAAAAAGGAAAGGAAAAACACATAATATGCCTGAAATTAGATCCCTTTTTAATTAAGCGGAAGGAGTAGGTAGAAGGTTTTTGAAGTCCGGTACTTTTTATACGAAATCTTATACATTATGTACAGTAAAGCATCAACATCAGACTCGCCAGTAATTGCTTCCAATTTGTTTCTTATTTGACAATTTGGTGCCCCTTGCAAAAACAACTGGTTACTATTCTAAACTAAAATTTATGGCACCACGCAAAATCAAAAATCAAAATCAAAATATTCTTTATTCATGTAAACTTGTATCAAGTATTTATGAATCGTCAATTACAGAGTGACTCTACCACCGGTATCGGAATGCAGTCATCTGCCGAGAAGAACCGGCAAGAAACTCGACAGTTACTCTTTTTCATCGCCATGTTTGTTTACAATTTATTTGTTACAATTCTGATTAGTTTTAGAATACCAAGCCATACAGTATAAAGTATAAGAATGAGACTATAATCGAGAAAAATCCGTGAGCCCTGGAAGACCAGTGCCCAAAGGTGGCACCTGCAGCACAAGTATGACGTATGTGCCAGCCATAATTTCACTCAACCATATTATAGGGAATGTAACCACCCGACACATAACGCCACCACCCCAAGCACATTTTAGCGAGCATGACCGCCAAGGTTACAAACTCTTCAGGATTCTTTGAATGAAAAATAAATTTAATTTTATATTGAATTATAACATTTAATGTGTTACTGTATAGCAAAGTTAACATTGTTGATACTATCGGGATTCTATACAATGCAAAGGCGCGAGTCCAAGGCGCGAGTCGAGCGCGTGGCCAGTGATGTGGCAAATAAATAAATAAATATTTTCATGAGGATCTTTGTAATCGTTTCGCCCTCGGCCTCGAATTTCGCGGTAGCGGGGTGGCATCGGGAGCGGCGGCGCACGCAGGCGCACTCCACCCACACACTGCGGTCACCGCTTGACGCGGGCCGTCAAGAACGGTACGATGCTGTCAAGCAGTCGATTAATTTAACTTTCGACGAGTCGTCATCGACGAATTGTAATTCGACGAGATAATTTTCGAAAAAGAATAGTAAACCCATTGAACTACAATTTAAGTACTTGTAACTCAATGAGTGAACACCATATTTTACGTATTTAGGTATATTTTGCTAGTCGACATCATGTTAATTGATGTTACCTGTACAAACATATTAAAAAATATTGAGTTTCGTTTGCAACCTTACTCCTTAGTTAATGAGCACCTTTTCGGAAGGTTCTTAAACATTAACCTCTGCGTAACTAATATATAAAGTTACTAAATTGAACTAGGTTTGATAGACTTTGAAAACAAAGTTAGAGGAGCTAGGAGTCTAGATTACATTATAAGAGATAGATAGATATAACATTTGAATCTGATAGTGTCGCGGTTTAGCCGGACAGGTAGTTAGATTATAGGTAATTCAATTAAAGACAGATTGTTTAACAGCACTTAAATTTATTACTAGAAGTAGTTAGAGGAGGGTAGTGGGGTTCGGCACGGCCAACGGTTATGTAAAATCCAGTATCCGACGGCACGTAGAAATTAGGGTTGGACTGGCCTGAATAAACGGCTTTCCAGTAGCCGGGACTCGTAGAGGAGCACCGGTGAGTAGGGATCCGACAGCCCGGACCCGGAGATAGTGTCGGGTGGTAGCACCCGACAGGTTGAATTGGCAGGCAGGGATCCTTAGTCAGGACCCGGAGAATTAGACGTGTAGCCAGGATATCACCTGGTAGGTGAGCATCACCCGTGGGGTGAACATCATCCCGTAGGTAGACATCACCCGGAGGGGTGTACGTCACCCGGAGGGGTGTACCCTGGAATGGACCACAATGGATTCCATTACTATCATGTTGAGTTGTCAGCTGTGGTGTCCTTCAGTAGCCGTCTTCCCACCACAGGTCCAGACCAACCGTTTTGAAAAGGTGGGTAGGAAGCACGCACTACCGAGCGAACACTCAACAGCTTACAGATATTTTTACACAGTTATTTGCAACTAGGTAGGTTGTATGTACTAATAAAATACTCACCCTAGAGGGGTAATGAATACTCACTGATTTTAAAGTTTAAAATAAAAGATTAACGACTTATTTATTCTTCGCAATACAAAATGGCTGACCGTTATTCGAAATTTGGCAATAGTGTGTCTCACAGCCGACGTCTTGAGGCGATCTGTTTCAAAAGTGAAAGTGACATTGATTTTTAAAAGACTCACACAACAATATTATTTCCATGCTCACACATGACTCACAGGCTTGTGTGCGTGCGCGGAAGGAATCCGTCTCGCTTTTAGTATGAACGATTTGATACGCGAACCTTTGCAGAGTTAGTTTGACTTTAGGGTTCCGTCGGAACGAATTGTATTTATTCAGTTTGTAAATTAATTTAGGTATTAGTATTAAGGTAGTTTATAAGATTATTTTAGATTTTGAATTAAGGTAGTTTGTAAGTGTAGTTAAGACCATTATTTTTGTATCTAGAAATATAGTTTTTTAAACCTTTTATCTTTTTATTTTTGTGATTGGCATTGTGCTATTTCCACAATGCTACAGTATCCGGTCTGGCACGGTAGGATTTTACCTGGGTAAAATCCGCCTAACTAAACAAGCACCTCTCTCTACAGCATTCATACATCTATCTCCATAGTACGTTCATACTTCTCGCATTACATTCATCTTCAAGCATGATGTCGTGTGTATCATAACGTTGGATCCACAGACTTCAACAATCAACCAGAGTTTTACTTTTCTAGTAAGTAAGACTCAAAAAGAGGACTTAATGTTATCCAGGATAAACCGTTGCCAGGTTATTTTAAAACTGAGGTAGTAATTTTAGATTACTTTTTGTAAAGACAGTCCATGATTTAAGGAAAATATAAAATTGTAGATTTTATATTTGGAATATTACAGCAGGGTAGACTACTGTTAATATAGAATTATTCCAGTATAATATAAAATTTTAGATTTCATATTTAGGATATTACGGTGGGGTAGGCCACTGTAATTGTCGCTAGACGATGATTTTCGGTTTAGAGCCGCAAATCTAATCTAAACGTTTTTTTTTTTTATATAATATAAAATTGTAGATTTTATATTTAAAATATTTCAGTAGGGTAGACTACTGTTAATACAGTTTCCATTCCAGTATATTACGGTGGGGTAGACCACTGTAATTGTAGATTTTCGGTTTAGAGCCGCAAATCTAATCAAAGTGTTTTTTTTATATAATATAAAATTGTAGTTTTTATATTTAGAGTATTTCAGTATGGTAGACTACTGATAATACAGTTTCTATTCCGGTATGTTACGGTGGGGTAGACCACTGTAATTGTAGATTTTCGGTTTAGAGCCGCAAATCTAATCAAAGTGTTTTTTTTTTATATGTATAATATAAAATTGTAGTTTTTATATTTAGAGTATTTCAGTAGGGTAGACTACTGATAATATAGTTTCTATTCCGGTATGTTACGGTGGGGTAGACCACTGTAATTATATAGTTAAAAGTAATAGTACTTTGTGTTTTTGTAGTTAAGTAAGCATTTTCTATTTTAGTAAAGTCAATATAAAATATATTTTATTAAAAACATCGCCCCGAATCGTCACTTCATAGGTTAATTTTTTTTTATTTAGTAGTAAAAATTTTATAGGACGGTCGGACATTGTGAAGCACTCTTTAGAATTAAAAACTTTAAGTAGTATTAAGTAGGTATTCAAATAAAATGTTAATTTAAAAATTTAAAAAAAATAATTACGGGTAGTTGCGTTTTTCTCCGTGTGAGTATCTTATTTGTACATACAAAATAAAAACTAAAATAAGGCGAACACAAAATAATAAAAGAACACAAAAACAAAGAAACAAAAATTGCAACAAAAATAAAACCAAAAACAGAACTTATGCAACCAAAAAATAAAAATTGCAAAATAAAAAATACAGCAAAGAATAAAATACTGAGTTGTAGTAATTCAAAACAAAATATAAAGAAAGTTAGTTTTTTTTTAATATAGGTATATAAACACCCGAGATACGTTGCCCGCCTTAAGAGACGACAGTCATTAGGTCTCGTGTACCCAGTAATTTAACTAGCTCAGTGCCCTTTCCCCGAAACACAGAAGTGCTTGACACACTACTATTTCACGGAAAAATATCTGGCACTGCGGTGGTAACCACCTAGACGGCCCAGTACAGGAACCTACCACCTGGTAGTACAATTAGAATTTATATTTCGAAAAAACATTAAGTAGTAGGTAGATTACAAAATCGATTTGCTGTTGTTACAATTTAAATTTGAAAATAAAAATAACGAAATGGTTGTAAGATACTAAAAGAAAAAAACCGTTACAAAGTTTAAAAATATTAAAAGATATTTGTCAAGTATTTTATTCTTAATAAATATAAAAAGCAAAAGAAGCTTTACTACTTTTTTTTTTCTAACCTATGCTGTCCCACTGCTGGGCAAAGGTCTTCCCCAAATCTCTCCACACATCTCTGGCTTGAGCCAAAGTTTGCCAGTCCTTGGAAAAGCGGAACAGATCGTCACACCATCGTTTTCTGGGCCTTCCCCTACGCCGCTGTCCATCTTTGGGAGTCCATTCTGTGACGATTTTTGCCCACCTCTCCGATTTCATTCTGGAAACATGGCCCGCCCAGTCCCATTTTAGCTTGGCAGTTTGCTTGCCAACGTCTGTAATATAATCTAACTACCTGTCCGGCTAAACCGCGACAATAGTAGTCCCTATTATATAATGCTGGTGTTATATGAGAGGGTGGTACTTACTAGTGGTTTGAGTACTAGTGTCTATTTTGTTTGTTAATTGAATAGGGCGTAGTAGCCGTTTACCATCGGGTGAGCTGTGTGCATAACCAGAACGTATCGCTTAATCATCCTCGGAGCCTTTTGATTTCAAATGTACTGGCTCCTAAAATATTGCCAGCACACAAACAAAATGTCTTTTACCAAAGGTCGATGTGCCTTAGGGAAAATATTATATAACGTTCAAAGCAAACAAAAGGGTGTTTCCGGTGCCAACACCATACCCTCCCTAATTAAGCCCTGGAGACCTTACCGACAGGAAAATTTACAACAGCTTTATTAAGTAATACTTCACTGTGCCATGCTGTTTTACAGTACGAATGAGCCGGCTCGTCCGTACATAGGTACTAACGCATAGTCTGTCGCGTAACTGTACGCGTAACTGTACCCATAAGGCCTACTATCCACGGCGGCGTAGCTTCATAGACGCGTATTTGTCATTATACGCTTGGTGTACGCCTGGCAGCTTGCAGCTTACATACAAAACTATGTAACTCTGTCACAGAAAATAATACTAAAGACTGTGTCGACGTAGCGTCAACGTCGCGCTCGCGTCGCTGCATGCAGGCTTTGACGCTCCGTCGACAGAGTTACATAGTTTTGTATGTAAGCTGCCGTCGACAGAGTTACATAGTTTTGTATGTAAGCTGCAAGCAGGCGTACACCAAGCGTATAATGACGAATACGCGTCTATGAAGCTACGCCGCCGTGGACAGTAGGCCTAACTGTACGCGTAACTGTAAGTACGCGTAGCTGCAAGAATGGACATGACGTTCCATGTACGCAATACGCAGCTCAAAACCGTAGGGGATGTCGGGCTAATTGATGGATGGTACAGGGCGAGCTGACGGCAGGTAATTGAGCGAACTGTCGTGAATAAAGCGAGCACTCACTTAATACAATTTAATTTCCTGTGCACTGATGGAAAAGCACACAAATAGAACTTTCCATTCAATTAAATAAGGATATTTTTGTTGTATTAAGTTGATCTTAGGCTTGAATTAATTTCCGGGTCAATGGATCCATTTTTCGGCTTTTCTTCTCATTAGTTTAAACTTGCCTTTGCTCTACCTTTATCATATAAATAAAACATAAAAAACGATTACATTATTTTTATTATCGTTTAGTAATTAATGAGATTCTTCCTTATTTGTGACCCTTTCGTTTTCAAATAGTGAAATATTCGATGTGGGATAGAACATGCAATAGTCGACTTCTTAACCATTACACCAAATCCATCGCCAATGAACCTTGTTCCCTTGTAATACAAGAACATAATTACCTTGAAAACAAACAAAATACTGGTTTACTGATAAAAAACACAGATTACTAAATAGTTACTGGTTATGGGAAGTTGGTTCTTTGTTCCCACAATTCGAGATTCATATTATAACTGTCGACGAAAACGGAAGAACGTTTTATACCGTTATTATAGCAAAAAACATGACGAAACCAGACATGTAGGTACTTTGAAAATATGTACTTTTGTTAAACAACAGAGTAAGAACAATTCAGAACAAATAAATGCTCTGGCATTCAAATTGTCTAAAGGATTTCTCAAGAGCTGCGTCAATTTAGATTGAAGTGTAATACTAAAAATAGCATTGCCTGATTTATTTCACAAGGGTTTGAAAATTAATTGGTGGTAACACTTCACCGCATTTCATCCTTGAGCGGCACAAACTATGTATAAACTATTAAATTTCATGAAACCTTTGACAGCCAGCTGATATAACGCAAAGTTTGAGCTTGAGCGAAATGTTCCGATCTTTTTATTTTAGTTATATCAAAACCTTACTTTGTTTTTCGTTTAATGAGAACCTTTTTGTGCCATCTACCTTTTTAAAGCACGTAAAAGCGGATTGGTAAGAGCCATTTACGCTTATTGTAGTTCAATGGTAAGAGCTAGAGTTAGTATGTGGAACTTATCGTTTCTGTTCCTCCAGTTACCCATTAAATTCCCCCGGTTTCCCCTTTACACCCGAACAAGACGAACCGGCTTAGGCGGTGTCGTGTAGTCAAGATCGACTCAATGAGATCGAATAAAATGAGAGGATTACATTTAAATTATTTTCTACAGCTATTTGACCTCGTCGATGCAAGATTTGAAGTGGAGCCGATGACGAAAGTCCGGTGTTGGACAGTTTGATCACGTTGCGTGCACTTTCCGCAAGCTAAGCGATCCGTGCTTTTGCAATGTTTCAGTGTTCTACTTAAGGCTTCGATGTCATCGATTTGCATAGTTTCACGTAATTAATTACGTAGTTTGCCGTGGAACAGTGCCTAAGCCGCTCGGGTATAAAATTTGGAGGTCGTGGGTTCGATTCCCACCTTAGGTCTTGTTGATGGTAGGGCTTTTTCTGAGTCCGACTTGCTAGCTACCACCCCTACAGGTGAAATCAGCCGCCATAACAGCTCTGGCTGTGTTCCGGCGGCATTAAATGTGGGAGCCAGTACACTTGAAATTATAGGCTCGAAGATCAGATGAGCCTACAGTCTGGCAGCACATTTAAGCGACGCTAGTGAAGTGTTTCTCAATGGAATAGGCCGCAGTGACCGCTTGCCATCAGGTGGGCTAACAGACGTGCTAAAGCAAAAAAATTAGAGCTACTAGTGGTGCATGTATTGCATGATGTCTGTAATGGCACTTGTCACTGTTTATTGGCCGGCTACACGGACTTAGGATTTTTGACTGGCCTTCCGCCCGCGGCTTCGCCCGCGTGAATTAAATGACGTTATCCCGCGGCAATATCTTCATAAATCAAAATGTAGTGGGAGCAATATATCTAATATGGCGCGATAAATACAACCATAAAAAAGAATGAAAAAAATTGTTTCCCATACAATATATGATTTATTTTTGCTCTTCTATATTCCAAAACTAATCGTATTCTTTATGTTATATTAATAACATCATTGAAGCTGTTTTGACATAATGCCACACATAATACTTTCTCATAATATATAAAGTATTTATTTCTTGTTACTGTTTCTTTTTTATTATAACTTGCAATAAGATGGCTTGCCTCATTAAAATGACAAATAAGAAATACATCTGCAAGGGACTCGTCAAAGTAATTAGCCGTCAAAACAACTGTTTGTTCTGTTTCCTGTGCTACAGACTGCGGTTGAGGCCACAGAACAAGAAAATTTTCTTTTCTTTTCTATGGTTGAGGCAAAGTCTTTGTTGTCGTTTTAATTTTATCTCCATTTTCTGAAGCTCGAATTTAATAGAAATTGTTAAAGAAAACCGGTAAAAACGGATACCTCCAAGTAGTAAAAGATATAATAAATGTACATATAGAATAGTACTATAAGAAATGAAGGGTTAAAAGTAAAAACACAAACGTTATCCAAAAAAAGCGGGATAATCGCTATAAGCTTTATTTCATAATAAATGTAATTTATACTTTGTAATGGTGCCAAGTGGTATGGTTCATAACAAATCCGTACAACCATTCATATAGAAACGTTGTACCGGACGGTACGTGAGTGCTGGGTTGGAGTGAAGAAAACGCCCGTGGTAGATCTTCTATGTTCTTTATTGCGGGTGTACTATGGGCGAGAGGCAGGCTTCCTCTATGTTTCGCCGTTAGAGTGTTCCGTCGGTTGGGAACTATACTCTATGTACTATGGTTGGGAATGTTCCCTCGGCGGATGCGCAAGATGCAATGTTTTTGGAGTGCCTGCTCCTCGCCTTATATCCCTTTCATTTTTGCCTGCGGCCCGACGCCACCGCTCGGTAGCGCCGGCCGCTTTTGTTACAAATTGCCCTTCTGTTTTTTGCCTGGCGGCCGGCCCGGGTGCCGGCGCCACCCCTCGGTAGCGCCGGGCTCCTTTCTTAGAAAATCGTTTATTACTCCACTTGTTATTGTAAGGCCGTCAAGGGTGCGTTTTTACGCTGACTATAAATTAAGCTATACAATACAGTCTTTGTTCTCTAAAATTCGACTCTGGTGTCGACTTACGATGCCCATGCGACCCATGGCGCTTTCCTGCAGGCCACATGTTATAATTGCTTCTTTAAACTATCCTATTTGACTATACCTACCTAAGTTATTTATAGAGACAAATGACAAAAAATTATTGAACAGTGGACGTTACAAAATTAACACTAATAACGAATCTATCTATACGTATACAACGTGTTAATTTAAATGCGCAAAACCTGAAATTAGTTTGGTCAGAATGACGAGTAGAATATATTAAACCACTTTTTAATATAGGTCACATTTTTCAAAAATTCTTCATTAAAAATGTTGCCCTGTCTATTTATTAATAGGTCAAGCTATCACGTGCGTAAACCATGCCTACCGACTCGTCCCTCGACAAAGCGTCGTCGCAGACGCAAGAAACGATTTGAATTGCCAGTGAAACTAAAACTGCTCATAAAACCTTTGACTTTTTGTAAATTTTGTTTTTTCCTTTACAATTAGGTCAATTGAATTAAAAATCATTTGAGGTGTTTGAGGTTTTGCGCATTTAAATTAACACGTTGTATATACTATTATGTCTTAATGTCTATCACTATGGTCGTCCCGCACAAACGTATTATTAAATTTAACTACTACTAGATTAATACTTAAAACCTTTGGATGTCCCATACATAGTGACGTGTCTTTCTTGTCATAAGTATTATATTTCACGTAAGCCGCACAAAATACATTAATCCGGATATGTAGCGTCATTTGTCACTGTTTGCTATTGTTACTACTACGTATGTCGCTGCCTTAAACCTGCCACTTCTTGCAATATAATTTGATTATGATTTCCTGGGGTAAATTAATAAATTGATTTTTTGGGTCTTGCTTAATAACTACATAGTTCTTCAAAGAGGTATATCGTTTAGGTGTAAGTACTCAAGTTTGGCGTCGTGTCAATTATTAATCAAAATGATTGGTAGAAGCTTATTCACCGCTTGGAAGGTCAATTTGTGATACCCCAGCTAAATCCGAAACTATGTAATTTGGGAATGGAACCCAGGAAGGTATATGAACTAGTAACTATCAACGAATTGTTCAATAGATACGCAGTAACCGTGACCGGCTTGGAAAATCCGTTAATTTATTTATTTTTTTGGTGCATCCATACTTCCACCCTTGCAAACTTTTGTGCATAGAATTTTAGAATTTGCATCCAATCACAGTTTCCACTGCACAGCTCCGACTAGAATTTAAAAAACTACGTGTAACTGCGGAATTCTCTAAATTCAGCAAAGCCTTTTTACACGGAATTCTGCGCGGGCATATTTCGGAATAATTGAAACATTTTCATAAAAAGGTACGAATGTTTATAAACGTAGCATTCCTTCAACCGCTCAACGTCGGCTAGGGAATAAGTTTGGCTCTCACAGAGAATAGAATATAGAATTATAATCCCTCGGAAATACCATAAAGGTAGTCTGTTGCAAAGGCGCTTAAACGAAATTGCTTGACACTAGACGAATTGGCGTTGTAGAGAATAATGAAGTCTGGAGAAAATCAAAATCAAAATCAAAATCAAAATCAAAATATTCTTTATTCATGTAAACTTGTATCAAGTATTTATGAATCGTCAATTACAGAGTGACTCTACCACCGGTATCGGAATGCAGTCATCTGTCGAGAAGAACCGGCAAGAAACTCGACAGTTACTCTTTTTAATCGCCAAAGAAATTTATACAACAATGATAATAAATCTATCTATACTAAGCCATACAGTTTTTCGTGTGAATGTAGATATAATAATAATAATAAAAATAAAAAAATAATAACTGTAGGACGTAGTGTTGATATAACAAAAATGACAACAGATTAAAATACAGTTTGCGCTGACAGGGAGCGAAGCATTCCTACTACCAGTATCTACAGATCTCCATCATTAAGAAAATCTTCAATTTTATAGTAACCTTTTTTCATCAGACAGGTCTTGATCCACGACTTAAATTGATTTATGGGTAAGCTAACAACATCCATTGGCAATTTATTATACATTGTAATACTTAATCCTTTAAAAGAATTTCCAATCTTTTGAAGTCTAATATTTGGAATAGCAAGCCTATGTTTATTTCTTGTGTTAAATTGATGATGATCTGATTTCTTTGAAAATTTTTGTATGTTCTTTTGTACATACATAACACAATCCAGTATATATTGTGATGGCACAGTTAATATATTTATTTCCCGGAATAATTCTCTTAACGAGTCACGGGTTTTGAGGCCATATACAGGGTGGAAAGTTTCAATGGGGCAGCCAAGGGAGGTACCTTAATCGTTGCAGCTACAAGAAATTGGTCTTAGGAGACTATCCATAATTTTTCAAAAAAATTACATTCCCATTCACAGATTTTAAAAAAAATGTACGGTTAGCAAGAAAATTACCATTTTTCACAAAAAAACTTTTTGATGCTAATGGGTCTAATTTTGTACGCTGATCAAAATCTTCTATGGGACCAACTGAGGTTTCAGTACTAGAAAAGTCACAAATCAAAAAAAAACTTTTTCCATACATTTTATAGTACTTAGATTTTTTGTGAGGCCATAAGAAGAGGTAACTTTTTGTTGTAGCTACAAAAAAATAATTAAGAAGATGCATATGCAATCGAACAATAAAATTATTATAAAATAATTATTATTTTTATTAAGTAATTTTACTTTATGATATAAGGTGCTCAAAATGTTCTCCATTTTGATTAATGCATAAATGTATTTGTTTTTGTACTGACCGCGTGGTGGCCAATAATTATTTGGATGAATTCCATATAAAATTGTACAGAGCGAGTTTTTTAATTCTTCGACACTGTCATATTTCTTTTTATAAATTTCATTTTTTAAATAGCCCCACAGAAAGAAATGAAGTTCATTTTTGCAAAAAAAGAATAACTAAAAGCATCTACTCGCAAAAGCACACCACACGCAATCAGATTTTGATATAAGCAGCAAAAGAAGTACCTACGCATTATAAAAAGAAAACAAAGTTCGAAATTTAAATCTTATTTGAATTTGAACTAGGTAGGTACATAACTACTTTTTTCAGAAAACTATCGAGGTTACGTAAGTTCCAATTGAAACAAAATTAATTGACTGATGTATGGGAAAAGTTTTTTTTGATTTGTGACTTTTCTAGTACTGAAACCTCAGTTGGTCCCATACAAGATTTTGATCAGCGTACAAAATTGGACCGATTAGCATCAAAAAGTTTTTTTGTGAAAAATGGTAATTTTCTTGCTAACCGTACATTTTTTTTAAAATCTGTGAATGGGAATGTAATTTTTTTGAAAAATTATGGATAGTCTCCTAAGACCAATTTCTTGTAGCTGCAACGATTAAGGTACCTCCCTTGGCTGCCCCATTGAAACTTTCCACCCTGTATAGCGCGGATGGCTCTCTTTTGCAAAATGCAATGCAATGCAATGCAAAAAGATCTTACACTGCCACAAAAATGGATAATCCTTGTCCTAACCTCAAACCTGTTTTAGAATTCCCTTAAATCTTCATTAATTATTTTGAGTTTCAGTTGAAAATGGTTATTATAATCGATTTGCAAAACGAATACCTATGCGTCGTCGAGATACCTGCTGATATTTCTTCTCCAAACGCTCACCAATTTGCTAATGGCATTAGGAGGATTGCCCTAAAGTAAAGTCTATCAGCCTATTTAATATCCCACTGCAAAGGCAAAGGCCTCCATTATTGAAATCAAATCAACGCGACAATAATGTGTACTGGATTAATCACCATTCTTGCTACATACGGATTGATGAAAAGCTCTCCCAACTTTTAATAAAAAAATATACTTCACCCGGCAAATGATCCCACTTCACCTGATGTTAAGTGGAAGTGAAGTCCAGACGTGAGCACAACTGGTGCAACGTAAGGGACGCAGCCTCAGTCACCCTGCTGGCTTATAGCTTTAATGCCCAAAGAAGTCCTAAGGGATAGAAGCAACTTTGGAGCAATCTAGAGATAATGTTAGACATTGTTAGACAAAGTACGAAATGTACAGAAAATCGTAACATTACCGTATAGTAAAGTACTTAGGGCACCATCTATTGACGCGTAGTTGAACTAACTACATAGAAGCGTGCTTTGACGTTTTAGGTTTTAGTACATGGGCGCCATCTGTTTTTGCCAAGCTACGTTATGAACTAGCTGGTAGTGTGCTTTGAAGTTTTGAGGTTTTGTGAAAAGAGGTTGGTTACAGACTCCATGTGTTTGTTCACAGGAGAGACATATCACATTTGCGGGTTCTGGACTGTCCAGGGCCTTGCGTCAATGCTGGGCGAGTGCAGCAGCAGTTCCCCGAGCTCAGGACCCTCGAGCTGATCAACTGCACCAAGCTGCACTCATTCCGAGGCCATTTTGATGCTACGAGTAAAATAGAGGTAAGTTTTTCTTGAGGTATTCATTGTTATGATTATGGTGGCACCTTCATATTGACTTTTCTAAAGATTGCCTATCTCTGGGGAAGACCCATGTTCGATCGTGGCCTTTTTATTGGCTTATAATATTTATTGAATAGTATATTTATCTGACCTGAAAATTATTTGTGGTTATCGCAGTGGTATGCCATATTATGTTTGGTACATTTTTGAAACAAATAAGAAAAAGAAGGAGGCGTAGATTTTAATGGCGATATCTTGTTTGGGTTGGACGCTCCAAAAGAGTATTGTGGGAAAAAAATCCATGTGCAGTTAAACAATAAGTTAATGACGTTACGATAATTTTTAGTATCGGGTTTTATCCTCTGTTTATTCTCGGGTGGAACTATAAGTATGTTTCCGATTTTTCGAACATTTCATAAAACGAGATTAGTTATAATCTAGTTTCCTATGATTGTGACGTTGACAGCAACGCTATCCTTTGCATTGCAGTGGGCGTATAATTAACTGAATAATTTAAACACTACTTTTATAAACTTTTAAGAAAGGTTCAAACTTTCCTAGAATTACTTGCATTATTTCTTGTTTTTTTTATACTATTATACCTCCTTGTCATTTGTAAAGAGGGCAATTAGACAATCGTCTCGGTAGAACGATCACAAGACACCGTACTCCATAACTTTCACCTGGGTTCTCACAAGCTCTGAGGGACGTTTAATGAACTTTTATTAAGAAAACGAGGTCAATTTAATTTCGAGAAAAATAAACGAATATTGCACAAACATTCTATTTAACGATTCACAAGCACATGAAGGTCTGAAAGCGGACAGAACATAGAACGAAAATATATTTTTTTCGTTTCATTTAATGGCATATTTAAAACCACTGCAGATCTTATTTTCCTTTTAACAGTGGAAAATCTTTCTCCAAGTTTAAAAAGAATGTGCGCAATATTGCTCAAATCGTTCGTCGTCCTGTACTGAAAACAACATTATCCAGGGTTTTACAATATACTGCAAAATTATCACTCGGTAGATTTTAAAATAACAGTTCTGACAAATATACCTACGATTAGTATTTATATACATAGTATATGCTAGAGAAAGACAATTACCCAAGTTAGAGTCTCAGCGCCTTCAGTCATCAGTTTGTAAAGCTGTTGCTACACCAGACACAATACAAACAGCGCGTCGAACTTTAATCACCACAGCCCGAAGACCCACAACTATGCCTAACCTCAATCCAGTGAAATTCCTACAACTTTATAATTACACACCAGAATTTACTAGCTAATTTAACATTTACTTACTTATTTTCAATCAGAAAGTACGAAGGCTAAGCTCCTGGCGATATAAAGTTATATTAAGTTTTATAACAATTTGAGGCCAAATAGTGATAACCTATCGTCCTAGGTTCAATTCCTGGGTTGGGTAAATATTATTTTTGAAATACAGCTCAACGTCAACTCGCACTTGTTAGATCATGGTGATTGTGTTTTATTATTGTGGGGCATTAATAGGTCGACACTACTTACTAAACAACTATTTTTATTTCATGTGTATTGTAATTGGGGTATTAGAATCATTCACGTGGCAACAATGATTAGTAACCAACCGGAAGCAGTAGGAGACACGATAATGGTTGAAACTTAGCCGTACACTGTTCTGGCCTTAAAGTATGTGTTCATCACAAGTTCATCATGAAGAAAGTAGTTCAAAGGTCCCAAATATAACTTCTTATATTTAGTAGATAGTACACCTACTATATACTCTTTAAATAAAGACAACACAAAACAAGATGAGTCACCTACAAGTATTTGCGGCAAGATCTCAAACAAAATTGGCATTTGTAAATACCAAACACTTAGTAGTCATAGCATTAAGCGGTTTTAAAATAATGAACTGCTTTTATTTCTGACTTACCAACCGGTAATATGAAGAAGAAAGTCTTCTAAAGTAAGAATAAGATAAATAAACAGTTCCGGGTGAAAATTAGACACGAGCCAATGGTGAAAATTCATTAGATATCATTTGCAAACCAACAAAAAAAGAGAATTATCTACCTTATTTGGTGCAAATTTTCTGAAGTTGGCACATTCATTTTGGTGGATTTTGATTTAAAGGAGGTGGCGATGATGCTTGAGCGGGATGATGATACTTTTGCAAGATGGCGGCCAGCAGATCCTTTTGGCGAGGGCACCCTTACCTGCATAGCATGACTCCACTACCGCGGTTAAGTGGGTGTGTCCCAGTACGCCTACAGTACTACTCCAACTACTCTTGAAGTCGTTCCCACGTCCGTCCCTCCCAAAAAAAAGGCCACGAGTTGCAAGTACAACGGCTTTCGTCAAGCGGAGCAAAGGCAGTGGTGCTCTTTCCCGTGAAAACAAGGTGATGATGGAATGTCGTGGGTGTCAGTGGGTAAGCCCCTGGGCCGTCATAGTACGTATTGTTACTTACAACTCGTCTTTTCCATGGCGCTCGAAATCCCACATAGGACGTCTATCTTCTCTTTGGACAGAGCAAAACGCATTCCCGCCAAAAAAGCTTTTGCGACGATTCTTTTCTACTCGATAAATAGATGAAAGCAATACAAAACAGGAGCACACGCAACAATTAAAGTCGTAAACTCGATCATTTTCGATCAAAGATCTTTATTCAGGCGCTAAAATTGTTTAATTAAGATGGTCGTTTCCGTACATTCGCTACTCTGTAATGAAATACACTTCAGTGGAAATTTCCAGAGGCAATAACAAGATAAAATCAAGTTTAGAAATTCATGCTGAACGATTGATTCGGTTCATGTGAAATGAAACATTAATAAATAATAATATTCCTGCTCGAAGTATATAATAGATAATAATAAATAAAATTTTACTTGGGTGGTAGCTAGCCAGTCGAACTCTGAATAAGTCCTACCACTCCTAAGGCAGGAATCATACCCACGTTCCACAAGGGCGGTCAAAACCCTAACTACTGTCTTTAATAGTTTTTTTTTTTGCATTGAGGCACAAAGGAGATGAAATTCAATCCCTAATGCTGGCCATACACCATCAAGCCTATCGTCAAATCGGCTTGAAGCGATCGATTGGATCAAACCAATTTGATTGTGTGTGGGCGTGGATTGGCTTGACAATTCGAGTTATCGATGGTGTATGGCCAACATAATGAGATACAATAAAATAGAACATAGCAATAAAATTACAATTAACGTCAACAAACTTAAGCCTGCCCTATCCTATCTGATAGTCAAAGATCTCATATAAACAAATGATCTTTGGACGCTGGATCTTTTCCTATGATTCTATTCTTTTATTCATACTGTTATTTACTAGAGCGAGAGCTTCATGTGCGGTGCGACCGACCGAACCGAACGCAGTTGACGGTGTGGTCGTCGCTTTCCCGCTCTCCTTCTCGTAGTAAATATGCCGCTTCTGTTTTATAGAAAAGGATAAAAGGTTTCGAAAAACAGCGAGCGCCACCCTGCTATGGTTCAACAAGTGCCTACAGAAAAACGGAGGAGTTATCTAGACAACAATTTCCAAACTGCGCAGCTCCAAACTGTAAAGAGATTTTCGTAAATAAACCGATCTTTATTTTGATTACTGTTCATTACGAATAAATGAAACAGGCACGTGATTCATTTCTGAGGTCAACAGTTACGTCAGTTGAGAAATGTTTTCATTTCGTATCCTTATTTATGACGTACTAATCATCCATTTGATAAGCTATTCAATTAGCTGTGGACGTTTTCGCTGATGAAATTAACCCTTTCGGCCTTCACGTTTTAAATTTAATCTCTCTATCTTTAATAGCTTTCCGCCCGCGGTTTCACCCGCTCGTAATTTCTTTTTTAAAATATCCCCCCCTTCCCCCACATTTCCGGAATCAAAAGAACCCTATATCTCCCAGAGATAGTGTAGCTTTCTAACAGTGAAAGAATTATTCAAATCGGTTCAGTAGTTTCGGAGCCTATTCAATACAAACAAACAAACGATCAAATCTTTCCTTATAAATTAGTATAAACTACAGACAGATGAGACAGAGGAACGAAATAGAGATGGATCGATTTCGCGAGACATGAAAAGAGAAATTGTAAAATTGACGGCTGATAGGAATAAGTGGAATGAAAAAAAAAACATGTTGCGCAGACCCTACTGACTTGGGGATATGGGCACAAAAATGATGATGATTTTGAATTTAATTTGCATTTATACTTATATTGGGGTTTGGGCAGTTTTTATCCTAGCAGGCTGTAATAGACAATCATAAGTATTATCAATTGAAAACAATTGAAAAATATATTAAAGGGAGACTTGAGGGAGACTAAAAAGTAGGTACTTTTTAGTCTTCCTTTAATATTTTTTTCATAAATATCTTTTATATAAAAAGATATATATAAAACAAAATAGACCAGTCAATCGTCGTGCGTCCTACCCGTCATGACATACGGAGCCGAAACGTTGACACTTACGGCACGGCTAGTCCACAAGTTTAAAGTCACTCAGCGGGCTATGGAATGAGCTATGCTCGGCGTCTCTCTGCGGGACCGCATCCGAAATGATGTGATTCGGCAGAGAACCAAAGTCACCGACATAGCTCGCCGGATTAGCCAGCTGAAGTGGCAGTGGGCTGGCCATATCAGCCGTAGAACCGATAACCGTTGGGGTAAACGGGTTCTAGAGTGGAGACCGCGTCTCGGTAAACGTAGTGTAGGACACGCCCTCAGGCCAGGTGGAGCGATGATCTGCGCAAGATGGCTGGCAGGAGCTGGATGCGAGTGGCCGAGGATCGATCAGCGTGGCGAGCATTTGGAGAGGCCTATGTCCAGCAGTGGACTGTCACAGGCTGATGATGATGATGAGACCAGTCAATTGCCACAGGCAGGGCGGACACAGGCTCGTCCCTCTTAATTATGAAGGGGATTCCAGGGAGTTAATGGGTAGTAAAACGTTTTACTCCAGAGTCCAACACATGGCCGCAGCTATAACGCCTCTTCTCCAAAAAATTAAGTCCATAAAAGTTAAAACTTAATACACAACTAAAATAATTAACTAAAACCCTCCACGTGTGTGGTCTAGCTCCATGAGACTTATATGAAATGAGGACTAAATTAAAAAATAAATAAGACTTTTTATGTACTTATATTTATGTACTTACTAACTTGGTGTTCTTGCACCAAAATACGCTAAATTTTGTTTGTCAAGAAGTATCGTGACTCAGTCAAACTTCTTATTACAAAAGTTTACAAAAGACTTACCGCTTAGCATGGGTGAAATGAAATAAGTAACAAAACAGAAATGCGGACTTAAAGAAACTTTTACCTTGAATAAGTCTAAGGAAACGGTCGTTGAATAAGATATTTCGGATTTACATATTATCCATACAAATAAGTTAGGTCTAGCCTGTATTTGTGTGTATGTATAAATAACAATTTTACTAAATACAAAATCTAGTCTAGTCTAGTCATGTTGTTGCACCGACCTGTCACCATTTCATCCAACCTGAGTTGATTTGGCGCTTGACGTCCCTGTCAATATCACCGTCGCTTTGCACAAGAGATCCGAGATACAGAAATTCGAAACAGACTGGTAAGGACTCTCCGTCGAGTTTTATAGGCAAACAGCTGGAGAGTCACAGAACAGATATTCTGTTTTTGTTCTACTGACTTTCAGGCCAACACTCTTCAGACTTTGCTGCCATCTATTCTGGACCTCTAGCCCTAGGGCCTCTTCGGCCACTAGCACAATGTCGTCGGCGAATAGCATACACCAGGGAGCCTTAGTAATATGTAGTATTTAGTATACTTACACATATTACATATTATAAGTACCATCTACTTTATTTCTAAACTTAAAACAATTGCGAACAGTCAGAATTTTATTAAAAAGGATGAAAAATTTCAAAGTCAATAAGATTGCTAGTTCGTGCTTCTATCTCTGTGAATGCCATAGCGTATGGACTTTATTGGATTTTACCCCGGAGCAACCTGACAAACGGCGGATGAAACTTACTTTGTTTTATTTACCTTTGTGTTTCAAAGACTTGATTTCAACGATGGAGGCCTTTGCTTCACAGTGGGACATTAATAAACCAACTTTACTTACTTACTTAGTAACTATCGAGTTTCCTGTCGGTTCTTCTCGATACATAGCAACACTTCTAATCCGGTGGTAAACTCTGTAACGCCCGTAAGTCGGTAAGTGCAATTTTGAGGCCTAATAGTACATTTTTTTTTTAATGTCCCACTCACAATCCCACTACTAAGTTGACGGCCGTTAATTATTTATTAATTATATATTATAAAAATAAATTATTAACGTTGTCCGTTTTTAGCCCATAATTCATACCCACCTTTGTAAGTGGGTGTGGGTTGTAACAAGCTTTTGTTAGTTTTGTTACAGAATAAATAATAGTAATAACGTAGTTTTGGGCTGGATGGCGTTGTGTGGAAAATGCGTAACAAAGGCTTTTTATAAGCCACTGAACAACCCACATCAAACGGATTGTAAGCCTTCAAATGTGCGAATATTTAATTTGGAAACGCGGTAAGCCGTGTAATTCTCAATTTACCAATTTCCTATAGAAATTCAACTTTACGTAAAATCTAAGCGGACGAGTGGATATATTTGTAGTGAGTGTAAGCTGTGGTGGACGAATGGTTTTAAATTTTTAATGTTACTGACTGACTGATGCCTTAACTTAAGGGATATGGATAATGCCTCAGGACACGTTGTTCAGTGTGATCAACACTTCTTGATAAAGTTAGAAGTTCTAACTTTATCAAAGTTAGAACATTGAACGTTAGCGAAGGTTATTTATTGTATCTTAAACAACAAAATCTCATTACCTAATTTTTTGAGATGATGACCATTTATTGTCAAGGTCCTTTAGCGACCATAAGTAACTAATCATTTTTGCTACGCACCGCACCGACAAGGGCAGCGGGTTGGATTGCATTCTAACACGAATGCAAAATTGCAGGTTTCACGCACGCGTCTTCCGCGCATTTTTTAACTTGATACTACTGCAGTTGGCAGACAGGCACGTAACCTACCTACCTGATGTTACGTAAACACCACGTTCTATGATAATAAAGAACATTATACTAGTAAGCAACGGTCAATTAAAATTCTCCAATACAATTTAAGGCAGGTAGGCTGACTTGACCCTCGTGCCTTTCATTACATAAGTCTACTTGCTCACGCATTAATATTACCGGAACGCAGCGAAAGTTATTAAGAATAGGCTGACTGTACTAGCATAAATACTTAACACCAAATATACATATCCGAAATCGCAATCCGAAAATAACCTATTTTGGGTCTTCCCTTTTCGCTGTCAACGCTATTCATTCATCCCAAATCTATCGTAGAATCGAATTCGAGTTCGAAGGTATAAAGATACAAGAAAAACACCGGTTGACACGCAACTCATTTGTTTTCCATCCAACGAGAGACATTGCGCCAGGAAGTATCCCTCAATTGGTTGTCCTTGTTCGGTGCTCTTATTTTCGAGCCTCTCATTTTTAGTGTAATGGGTCAATAATTAAACTATTACTACTAACAATTATGCTATGTTGTTAATTTCCAGAGGTTTCCAATATTTATAAACATTATTAAAGCGCATTATCTTAAAATAAGCACTGAATTTTGACTCCCCTGCCCCTGGTGTTGCAGATTGAGCTAACGATTGTCATTTCCTTAATCACGTTAAAAGTGACTAAAATATTGTTTAGCTGAGTGCGACTTTATTATTATCAATGAATTTATTTACTTACAAAAATGATTCAATTATTTTGTAGCTACACTCAATCAGGTTGTAATTACGTTTACATACATATTTTGCCGATGTGAATCCAAACTGTGACCTTGTAATCACACTGTGCCACCAATAGCAACGTTGATCGGAAAAACTCATTTTATCGATAAAAGATACAATCGGTAAACGCTCCATAGACATGAACGATATTTGGGTCGGCACCGATACACACTTTTGTTTACACTGACAGAAATATTCGCGACCGCTTTTTCTATCATTGAATAATAAATAAAAAGTCTTTTTACCTCAACGCCTCTGTATTTATTTTCATGTCGCTAACCAAAGCTGTAAAGCGACGGATACTTGATTTGACTTTTGCAAGTAACGTAAAAAACTTTGTTTACGTAAAACGAACTTAAAAATGTCTTTGCATAAAGTACAAAAGAACTGACATGTTTTTAGTCTGCTCGCAGGCACAGATTACTAAATAGTTACAGGCATGTAAACCATAATTATAGAAATCATTTATTAAACTTACAACTAAGTACATAAAAAAGTTCTTTCAGTCTAAAAAGTCATTTATGCTACCAAAAACATGTTCCCAACAATTTCGTCAAACTATGTTTCAAACATGAAGCAACAAGAAGAAAGTTTCCTTTAATTAATAATTTTGTTACAGAGGCTAGTGATCCGCGGTTCTCCAATGTTATGGGAATTACCGCCTGAGGTGGTGAGAGCAATGCCCGAGTTAAGGGATTTGGACCTTCGCGTCAACGGAATAAGGCATATGCAGGACGAACTCCTGAGCAGTCCGCCTGCCTTGCAACGGGTGTATCTGAGTGGTAAGACACATTTTATACTATACTAGCCTTCCGCCCGCAGTTTTACCCCATTTTAATTTCTTTTTTTAAATATCCCCCCTTCTCCCCACATTTCCGGGATCAAAAGTACCCTATGTTCACCGGGGATAGTGTAGCTTTCCAACAGTGAAAGAATTATTCAAATCGGTTCAGTAGTTTCGGAGCCTATTCAATATAAACAAACAAACAATAAAATCTTTTCTCTTTATTTAAGTGCGATAAATTCCACACACCTACAACATGCTAACATATTTAGTAGTTATTAAGTTAGTAGCTCAATTCAGAAACGAGTCCACGAATTACTAATAATTATAAATAAAATTTCATTACTAATACAAAAGTAACTCTATCTGCAACAAAAAATATTAAGGGAAAATATAATTATAAGAACTGGGCGATCCAAAATGTACGATTCTTTACAGGTTTGTCCTTGTTTAGAACCTCCATTAGTATCCATACGTTTTAAGATCAACTATCGACAGGGGAAAACTCAAATCAAATCATTTATTTGACTATCGACAGTATTGATATTAACGTAAGGCGGTTACCACACTGCACCGCGCTCCGCCGCGGTACGCGGGACGACAGATTTAATCATTATATGCAAGTACCTCAGTTTGTATAGAAAACACGCGCGGCCCAACACACTGAAAGAAAACGCGCCCCGCGTGCGGAATTTTTACTATGCAGCCCCGCGCTCCGCGACGGAGCGCGGCTCAGTGTGATAACCGCCTAAGTATCGACTGATGGACATCACTAGGAACAGGCCGCCTGACTGTGGTGTCCCCTGTGGATTCGTGAACGCCCTTTGATTCGCGCTTGGGACGGCCTCTGAGTTTCAATGTGTAGGTGGTGTTTTTACTAAGCCTCAATATTCACTTTATTGCAATAATAAACCCTGGGACATTATTCACACAGCGCCATCTAGCCTCAAACTAAGCATAGCTTTTATCTTGGGGGGACTTGCGAGCTAGTCAAGAGATAAACATTACTTACAGTATAGACACAACTCATTGGAATTAAGTTTAGTCGTCTACTTCTTCATCTTTTATTAAATTAGCACTTCCGTATTAGGAAGTAGGCGCCATTCTTAATAATAAATATTTTATTTGTTTCCACGTCTTAATTTTTTAAAGAACACGATGTCTTTTTACGACAAATGCTAAAAAACGTCTGAAATAACGATCTATTATCAACATTTTACTCGTGTTCTACTCACAAATTATCATAATTTGCATTATTGGAGGTAAAGGGAGGAAAGTCGAGGAAAAAGGGCAGAGCAATGTTCTCTGTAAACGTATGGAAGAAAATAATCAATGTTCATTTAATGATTAGCCCACATTCATTCAGGGCACGTGCTACTTTTTACGATTACACGTTTCTTTTATGCGTTTATCATTACGGTACTTCTTTTCGATATATGTAACGTTCCTATATTTATTTATCACTAAATTTAAAAAGCTGAAATTGCACTAATGTTTTTCTAACGTACCTAAGATCTTTTATGCTTGTTCGTAAAAACCGGCACAGGCTTAAGACAAACTTATTCATACCTTTTTTTGTGGAGGGGAATGCTATAAGGCACCATAACTCGCCTAAGGAAGGTGAGCCTTGTGTGGGACACGTGCAATTCCACGCCCCATTCTTTATAAAGACTGGTGCACATAGGATACCCACTAAACCCCCCGCGCTTATGCATCGCCAGCGGCGTCTCTGGGCTGGGACAGACCCTGACAAACAGAGACACCGTAAAACTTACTTATATCATCATAAGTTTTTTCACTGGCAATCTAAATAATCCTACTTTGTATTTTGCAAAAATGGGTACCTTTATTAATGAAATCATCATCATTACAGTTAGCAAAACCAGGCTAAGTTTTGTTAACTGCAATGATGATGATTTCCAAAAATATTGTAATCTAAGTAACTAACTAAGTACCGACTTAATATTTGGACATCAACGCCTATAATTGACAAAATGACAGCATCTAAGTCATCTAACAGATAAATTAACACAAACTTATTTGTCAATGTTAAAAATGGCCTTCACTAAAATATTTTAGTATGTGTATTTGTAGTTACTGCAATACTACATCAATATCAATGTTTGAGTAAAAGACCGAGAACATAAAAATCCAACATTCAAAAGTTAGAAAAGCTCGTAAGCAGAAATGTACTTAGAAAGGATATACATATAATCTAGACCCAGTCAATCGTGATATCGAAACCGACAGAAGGACTCACGAGCGAGGAAAAAACCATTCATTGGTAATATTTTCCTTATGGAATGAACACTTATTTAATACATGTACGAGTATATTATGTTTGTACACGAGATGAAAGTGACTTTAAAGACATCATAAGTAATGAATGATATTTAATATTTATCTTTTGATATTCCCTTAATTTTCGTAATATTCCAAGTGTTTTATCCGATTTTAGCCTGTCCAGTCCAATGAATAATAATAAATAATAATAAATAAATAAATATCCCTGGACATTATTCACACAGCGTCATCTAGCCCCAAACTAAGCAAAGCTTGTACTATGGGTGCCAGACAACGGATAAACATTACATATATACTTTTTTTTTTGTAAATACATACATAATATTATACATAGAAACACCCAGACCGATACAAACAAACATGTTCATGCACACAAATGTTTGTACCGTGCGGGGATCGAACCCGCGACCCTTGGTGTAATAGCCGACTTCTCTACCATTACACCAAACGGCTCGTCAAATCGAATGTAACCTTTTTTTGGTGCTGGAGAATAGTTTTAAGCATTCGTAGAGATTAAGATAAGCGGTACACTTATTAGAAAGTCATAGTTTTGTATTCCCGTTAGTAGTCTACAGTATGGAGTATCATCGCTTCGTCAAGTGTCCCTCAACAATGAATGGGCGGCGGTCTGATGACCGCTGGTAAAATGTCTGTGTGCCAACTGAAGTAACATAAAAAACGTTTTTTTTTCTATTTTATGACTAAAATTCTATTATGTCCGCCTTTGACCCAGTATAAAAAAATTTCGAGTAAAGAACAGACTAATTTTTCACCCAGTTGAAAATAGATTGTGTTTACTAAATTGCTCTAATTATAGGGAGGGTCAGGATAAACATTTGATTTGTGTAGGTGCGGCCACTTAGATGAAGTGTTGGCCCTGACGCGAGGTCGGCTCACTTGATATTGCTTCAATCCAATCATTTTCAACCTAGATACCTTTTAGTTCCGTGTATGCCTAGATACATAGACGTCTGAAGTAGCTTGGGACTCTAAAACCACATTATACCCACATTGGCTCAGTGATTCGACCCCGATTTAATTTCGTTGTGAGTTTCTAATACTATCGAAATTAAAGGCACCGAGACCGGAGAAGCCTTAAAGTTAAGTATGGCAGGACATTGAGCGCTGCTACCTGATTAAATATCCAGTAATGAATTAGAAGCTAAAATTTTTTGTGTGATAAATGAGTGATGTTTTCCCGTATCGGGGATCAATATTGGTTTTTCAATACATACATACATATTTATAGAACTCTTCAACCGATTTTGTTAGGAGTCCTGAGGGGCAAATCAATTTTTAAAAGTGATGTCAGACTCGGACATTTAGACGAATAATATAAATGCTTGATGAATAGAGAATTCTTGAGGGTAATTAAGGACAGGACGGGTCGAAATAAAGGTCCTAAAGGGTGCACAAAAAGAGCTAATGGCTATAACCTCTAACTTAGAGGGTCACTCTGAATTATAAGTACCTATAACTTAGTTAAAAATTCGGCAAGTTCGCCAATTATTTCGTTCTACTTGAATAGGTACGTAATTTGCCCCATAGACGTAAATAATAAGTTAAAATTAACGAAAAATCCTTACAAGATGTAAGCAAAATTATTCGGTCTTGTTTTGATTTCCACTTCGGAGAGTCAGGCAGAAAACCGCGAGGAAAAGCGTAAGAACTTAAGAAGATACTTATACAAGAAAGTCTAACAATTTGAAGATCAGGGATGGCACGATAAGGAGGCGAACGAGATTATATAAATAAAAATAATCGGCGCCAAACATTCTGTACCTAAGATATACAATTCGGCTGGGTTCGATGGAGAGAACTAAATATTACAATACCTTTTTATGCTTTTCCATTACGGTGAAAAAAACCTATTTCAAATTATGATGATGATGTTTTAAATTCTTTTCTTAATAAACCCTTAATAAACCAAGCAATTAAGTTTACGATGTTAATCTCAGAAAACACAAAGTTTCATAAAAGCTAAATTCATATTCACGGAATTTCATAGTCAATTCTTGTTAAGATAATAATAAGCTCTGTCTTTTCGCAAGCCGTTGTGATAACAAGTTGTGGTATTTTATGATTAGGATCAAAGACATCTAATTTCCGAGGGGCGAAACTAAATATGCTTACACAGTCTCGTCTTACATACATAGGTACTCTGGCATTCTCTGGAAAAATAAGTTGCTATGTAGCCTAGTAGCATATTAGCGTAATAATATTTGCAAACAGGAATCGCTGATGCGTTGCCGGCCTTTTAAGGGTGTAGGCCTCCGGCACTCTGATAAACCAGACGAAACACATTATTAATCATTATTATTTCACGCTGGTGTTATGTGAGATATATGGTCGGCTCGTCCGGGGAAGTACCGGGTGGTACTGTGGTGGTAGAGTGTCAGACCATGGACAAACATTACTTAATTGAATTATTGTTATAATAACATTTCATTATATTGAACATAGATACCCAGAACGATATAAACAGACATGTTCATGCAAACGAATTTTTGTACCTGGCAAGGATCGAATAGCCTAATCAATAATTGAACCAAGTCAACCATTGGTTTTGTTTCATAATAATTGGTTTAATTCATGCTAATTTATCTAAGCTCCTTCTGGAAGACTTGTGGCTGTCCTTTTAGTTTCACAACTAAATAAGGCCTCGGGACAAACTGCATAGATTAATTTATTGTCAAACTAAACGATTTCTTTGGTAATAACAACAACCGAAATTTAGTTTTGTACAGATCAAAGTTACACAAAGTTCTCTTCTGGGTAAACAAAGTTTATGTTTCATCACAACTTTAACGCCTTGGTGTTTGAATAATTTGTAACGTTTGAACGGTAAATAATATTATCTATACTAATACATGCGAAAGTATCTCTTTCTGTATGTTACGCCTTCAAGTCCGAAAATACTGAACCGAACTTAAATCCGTATAATATTAGTTTAAACTATTATTTTATTAGTAAGCTATTATGCTATTTTACTTAAGAGAACTTCTGTCCTCGTGTGTGAAAATGTTCTGGTTCCCTCTGTTTCACACCTTTATATGATTTGTACCTAATTATTAAAATGTTTGTTGATAGATAGAGTTACTTCCTAGATCGGAACACCGATATTTTTCTGTCAAATGAATTCCATTTGTTTTGTGAGCCAAATTAAATAAATATCAATATTGATTTCAAATTCCACAAAGGCGAAGCGCATATTTACTTTAATAATAAACTTATTTGTTGCAGACAACCAGTGGGATTGTAGTGACGGGGGTCTCGACTGGCTGGCCATGAAGGCTGAAAATAGCACAGCGAGGAAGCGAATCGTGGACTACGAGCGACTGGTCTGTCATCAGCAGTTGTACAAGGGGAAACCATTACATAAAGTTATGGGTTTGCTTAGAGTAAGTATTTTATTAGGTACTTTTATATAATACTAGCGGTCGCCTCCGCGGTTTCACCCGCGCGTAATAAAAAATATTCCAATCAGATCAACTGAAAAGTTGTATCGTTAAGAAAGAAAAATAGTTGATCCGTTTCAGTTGGTCCGTTCAGTTGGTCGGATTGGAAGGACAGTTTCTTTTTTCTAATATCCCCCCCTTTCCCCTACATTTCCGGGATCAAAAGTATGTTCCTAAGATCCTATGTCACCTGGAGATAGTGTAGCTTTCCAACAGTGAAAGATTTTTGCAAATCGGTTTAGTAGTTTCGGAGCCTATTAAATACAAACAAACAAACAATCAAACCTTTCCTCTTTATAATATTAGTATAGATAGTATAGATTTGACGACCGATTCGGTGTAATGGTTAAGTTAGGTAGCGGCTAGAACACCAAAATCGTGGCTTCACCACGCACGGTACAATCACTTGTGTGCATGCACAAGTGTTTTTTAAATTAGACTAAATGTTTATCATGGTTTGCCCCAAGTCCCTGGTGTGGGACCATAGGGTGCTTAATAGTAGTGGGTAATATCGGATTTTTACAATATCGCATCGAAACTATATATTGATATCTGATATCGGATTCTGAAACTATATATTATTTGAAACTATATATTGGTGTATCGGAGTATCGGACTGTGAAACTATATATTGGTGTATCGGAGTATCGGACTGTATTTGGTTACACTAAACCTATAAAACGATGTGTTCTGAAACTAGATACTGTATCATGACACGATATTTTCATTGTGATTTATTTCTTAAAACTGACTCGATTAGTTACTTTAGGTGTATTAAGGATGCTTTAATAGTATTTACTTAGTTATTTGTGTTTCAGTAAGTACTGCATTAATAAAGATCGTATTTAGAACTTCTAAATACGATGTTTATTAATGCAGAACTCATTAGTAGTAACTAAAAGCATGAAATACATAAACTTAATAATACCAACCATCGAATCTATTAATAGAATAACAAAAGTTAGAAATGGATCACCAATGCTATGAGTTCAAGGACGAAGGTCCGTGAGAGTTACGTAAAATTGCAAATCGAAAATGCATCTTATTGCTGACAAAATAAGGTCTAATAAAAATGTGTCAAAATACACAAGAAAGTATTGAAACAACCTTATTCTTATACAAATAAGGTTTAGAATTGTACGAAAACACGACTAATGCTATTTCACTCACTCACAAATCCTTTCTTTAGCTCGTATCGCAACGCGATACGGTTTAATATCCTTTATCGATAGGTCTTGGATATCGAGCTAGATATCAAATCGAGACGCATCGCATCGATCCAGCAATATCGTGTATCACCAAATATATAGTTTGGATACGCAGCGATATCGGATTTTACGATATTGGCCTGATATACGATTTAATATCTATATACGATTTGTATCGGCCATTCCTAGTGCTTAATAAAAAAAGCATACTCACCTGGAAAGAAAGAAAGTGACAAAGAGAAACTAGCTTCCGTTAACTTTTCTTTCCGATAGGTGCAAAGCCGTTTGTATAACATAATAAACATACAAGCAAAACCGCATGCGGAAAGCTACTCCTTATACATACACAATTTTGTAGACCACAATATCCAATAAAGAAAAAAACATGTAACGTTTGCTTTGCATTGTTTGTTCTTACTTTAATTGGAAACATATTAAAAAGCTTCCTAATATTTTAATTTATTTTGCCTGTAAGCAATTTTGTATATTTTCCTTTCAAAGGAAGGTTAAAGTCTTTTTGCAAAATTATGATCAATCGAAGTTATAATTCAATCCAAACAACCTAGGTACTCACCCAGAAATACTATGATTAAATTACAGCCTTTGAACTTTGTGGACGTAAAATATTCTGTTTATTTCATTCAGATAAGTTTAACGAATAAGCTTCAAGCCCTGTCAGAGGTCTGATTAGGTGGCAAAGGAAAACTCTTGACACCAGATTAACGAGAGTTACAAAAAAATACAAATGTAAATGTATAAGTGTGTATTTCAGGCTTGTTCGTATATCGAAGATACTCTTCTGATTCTTAAATTAATAATATAAGTGCTAAGCTGTTATATTTGGGATAATACACGCATATAATGTTGACAGATATTATTAGTTTGGTCCTAATAAAATATATTTAGGTTGCGGGGATATCAAATCGGTTAGTCAAGACTACTTCGCCAGAAAGGCTCATATCAATAGAAAATGGATGGATGGCAATATCTTATTAAAATTCCATGAACGCGTAGACGGGACAAAAAACTATCGTAGAAGTATAGTCTAGTAGTTGCCTTGTCTATCTGATTTATTCGGTTACTTGTTTTATTTAAAATATATTTATCCTTCAATATGTTTAAATTTACTTTATAAATAAAATTAGGCGTTTTTGTATCTACATACAAAGCGGGGGACTACGACTATGGGAACTCAACGGAATCGCAAACGAATCGATATGTTTTTATGGAAAAAAATTTCGAACATGGTGCCCAAGTTTTTGACGCCTCCGTCAACTCCGTCCCATGTTTCGGTACTCCGTGGAACAGTGGCTAAGCCGCTCGGAGGTCGTAGGTTCGATTCCCGCATTAAGTCTGGTTGGTGGTAGGGCATTCAGAGTCCGACTGGCTAGCTACCACAGGTGAAATCTGCCGCCATAACAGCTCTGGCTGTGTTCCGGCAATATTCCAGTAAACTTGAAATTAAAGGCTCTAATAGGGTATCAGATGAGTCTACAGTCTGGCAGTACATTGAGCGACGCTTCCTGATGAAAAGTTCTCAATAGAATAGGCCGCAGTAGCCGTTTACCATCAGGTGGGCTGCGTGCCTATCTGCCACTGATCTACAATAAAAAAATATTTAAAACATACGCTCATAAACACATATGTAAAGTGTTAACTTGCAGGAATCAAACTCGCAACCTGTGGCGTACTCGTAGTGACCAATTTCACAACCAAAATACAAAACCGATCGTCAACTTACATACTTAATGTCATTTTCAATTATCAAAGCGACTTTATCTTAATTGATCTTAATCCAACAAAGACTGTATCTCCGTTTACAAATTGAACTTGGAACAAAGTCTTTTTAATCTACGCTATCGTGCGTGTTCGTATGACTATTTTTAGTTTTATTGCAGATCATTCCATACCCATTCCGGATTAATCTTAGGCTAAGAACTCACGGCGGCGCGGTTTTTAATCGCGCCCGCAGCGGTTGCAGGCCCAAAGCTTTCTGCGTTTTTATTTAAAAAAAACTCACGAGACCGGTAATTTGTGCGATTCCGCAGCCGCCGCGGTTGACGTGCGTTAACAAACCGTCCACGATAAGTTGTCTTCTATCATTGATATACTATAACTATGTCTTTTGGTACGTGACGCTGCCTTATGTCACTTGTGCAAACTGGCGTCGGATTTCTCTACCTCCCGCCCGCGCTGGTTAATAATGCGGTGTGGTCGCCCACCAAGCGATCGCAGAGCGAACAACCGCGCGCGCTGCGGGTGAAAATCGCGTCGTGAAAACTGCACTTACGATTTTCATATAAATCAACATTCTATAGTGGCTGCGGGCGTAATTAGAAATCGCGCCGTGAGCTCTTAGCCTTAGTGTGACTATTTTTAGTTTTATTGCAGATCATTCCATATACATTCCAGATTAATCTTAGGGTAATCAGGTCTTAAACCGCTATTAATGCGATCGCACTCAAATACCTAAAGCCATCATCAAGCTATAATTCCTATCGTTCAGTTAAACCTTTGATAACAGAACTTGTGTAGTAAGTAAATATTGACAAAACATTATTTTTCGAAGATGAAATTAGGTATATTTACTTCTAAAATAGTTTTCTAACAAGTCGCTTAGCGTATCTATGCTAATATTATAAAGAGGAAAGATTAGATTGTTTATTTGTGTTGAATAGGTTCCGAAACTACTGAAACGATTTGAAAAATTCTTTCACTGTTGGAAAGCTACGATACATTATTCCCGGGTGACATAGGCTACTTTTGATCACGGAAATGTAGGGGACGGGGAGAATAGTTAAAAAAAGAAATAACGCGCGGGTGAAACCGCGGAGACGACCGCTAAGGTCATGTCATGTTTTGTAAATGGGGAGGGACTAAAATGATTCCTATCAAAATTTCACCAGAGCGGTTAATTTCAACGGATATATAATAAAATATGCTTTTAAATAATGACAAACCCCACAAACATCTTAAAGGAAAAGTATCGGAAACGTTCGATTATTTCGAATTGAACACTATTTTGATCCCAGCTCTAATTCAAAAATCTGAATATCTCTGAATTAGGCCAAAGTTTTCGTTTACATATCCATTGAACGTTCCTTATGGCTTGCTATCTCTCATCTTGCCCCCGTTGAGTAAACTTCTTGCCCGTACAGACATCAATCACCTATATAATACAAATCTTAGGTTAAACCTTTTGATGTAGATCAGATAAATCGGTCGATTCATCAATTTGGAAGTGTTTGAATGAAACTTACATCTCGCTACATTTAATATTGGACAATAAAAGCCTCTCTGAATAGCCTGATATTCAATATCATTCTTCGGTACGCCGTTATCGATTTCTAGTTAATATAAGAAGCTAGGCAATATGTATAATAGCGATATCGTATCAATTGTACATGTACCCACTAAACTGTCATTACAACGGCAACAACAGTCACATCGAAATGTATTTCAGATTTTCTCGAGATTGGCACAGTTCGATTAGACGTAGAGAGATTTGAGCGAGATCGACTTAGATAAGATTTTTGCATTGGAATTACATACGTTCCGTTCCGTCCATAATGCGATCAGGCAAGATTATTCGTTCTTTTGCTCGCATTGACTTTTTATGGAATGAAACTTCGCAGAATAACAACTAAAAATTCTAACAATGGACATTGTGCGAGTACATCGTAAAGAAATATTGTATTATTGCAAAAGGGATTGAGATGGGAGGGAGATTTTCATACCTTTATGTATGTATCACTATAGGGCTTGTCCGCACGCAAGCAAGCATGGCAATGCAATAAGTTTAGTCGGAGTCATACCTACATTAAAATACTCTTTCCATTTTAAACGCCACCTATGTAGCAGCTTCTATGAAAATCTAGAGACTAAAACTAAAAAAGTCTATATTTTTTGTAGTATCGTATATACACTTGTATGTATGTATGTTACTATATCTTTACAAAAATTATATTGCATTTGTTTATGATTAAGAGAAAATGCCCAAAAAAATACAACCAAACTCGTTCATGCTTTCGAATTATTTTACAGGTAGGTATCAAATTTTTTTCGACTTAACTGCTATTATCTTCACAGACGATGCATCAAACATGTCCAGAAGCGTGCGTGTGCACTATGACGTACGTGGTCACCGACTCGGCCGGCGCAGTCATCCCCATGATCACCGTCAACTGCACCGGGCAACAGCTGGAGGTGCCTCCCCCCTCCCTCCCGCCTGGAACCACCACACTGCGCCTCGAGGGCAACAAGGTAACATGGTACGAAGTTTTCTGACTGTCAAGAGACCTTTCTCGAAGACCGCATGTTAAGGTCTCTTAATTATAAACTTGAAGGCAGCAAAGTAACGTGCTACGGAGTTTGTTGACTACCATGAGACGTTACTCGAAGACCGTATATCAAGTCGTCTTTTGACTTATAAACTTGTGGACAACAACGTTACATGGTACGAAGTTTATTAACTTTCAAGAGACTGTATGTTAAGGTCTCCTAACTATCAAACTTGAGGGCAAGGAGTTAACTTCATACAGAGTTTTTTTGATAGTCAAAAGACGTTTCTTGAAGACTACATGTTAAGATCTCCTAACTATAAAACTTAAGGTCAACTAGGTAACATGGAAGGGAGTTTTCTGATTGTCAAGAGATCTTTCTTGAAGACCATTTATGTTAAGGTCTCTTAACTTAAAAACTTGAAGGAAACAAGGTAACATGGTACGGAGTTTTATGTCTGACAAAAGACCAAAAACGCATGTCAAATCTCTTAGTGCGCCAAATGTCAAGTCTGTTAGGGCACCAACTTGAGGGTAACAAAGTAACATAGTACGGAGTTTTCTGACTGTCAAGAGACCTTTCTCGAAGACCGCATGTTAAGCTCGTCTTCAGACGTAAATGGTACGATGTTATTGGTCTGTCAAAAGACCAAAACCGCATAATTATCAGGTCATCGATCACTTAGCGCATAAGAGACATTCCTGCCTGACCGCATGTCAAAGTGTCTTAACCGTAGCAAAAGCTTAATGTTGATCTCATGTATCTATGTAGTCCCGCTGTAGAATGAAAGCAAGTTACTAAATCAGAAACGTTTACGTCTAAAGTATCCCTTTACACTACCTTTTTACCTGATATATTCGTAAATGCGCAAAAATAAATAACCCACAGTATATTTTCTGAATATTTTTACTAGTACTCGTACTCAGAATCCTATTCAATCAACAGCGATGTACAGGAGCACCAATATTCGTACTATTGGAATATTCAAGGATTTGACTAATCTAGCCACATGTACAACCCTATTTGTTCCTCGACTTAATGAATTTATAATCATTAATTAGGGCATAATTAACATGCGGTAATGCAAACATTTGTTTGTAGGCTGGCGTTGTACTTATACTGTTAGGCAATTTGAGTAAAGATTATATTAAACCTATAGAAATCAAGATTAACTTAAACCTTTTCATTATTCGCTTTTATAGGCTGACGAAGTAGGCACTATTGTAAAGAAATAGGTCTCAGTTTCTTGACATTTAATAAAATATAACGTCGAACTTCAAGTACTTATATTTAAGGCGATATCCGTTTATTTCAGGGTGTAGAATCAACTCTCTGGCTGTTTGATTTACCGAAATTGTGAATACAAATTCAAGTACGGAGAGGCTGTATGCCTACAAAGTTACCAAAGATCTTGCTTCTCTTTTTAGTCTGTGCTCCAATGGTCCTTTGAGTGGCACTAATTAATCGAATCCGAATTATCAACAAATTCAATAAAAATTATACAGACATTATCCTACTAATATTATTAACGCGAAAGTTTGTAAGTATGGATGGATGTTTGTTACTCTTTCACGTAAAAACTACTGAATGGATATTAATGAAACTGTACAATAAACATAACACATAGACTACATTATTTTATAAAGATATTGTGTGAATTGTTCGACCGCCTCCGTGGAACAGTAGCTAAGCCGCTCGGGTATAAAAACACGGAGGTCGTGGGTTCGATTCCCGCCTTGGGTCTGGTTGGTGGTAGGGCTTTTTCAGAGTCCGACTGGCTAGCTACCACCCCCATAGGTGAAATCTGCCGCCATAATAGCTCTGGCTGTGTTCCGGCAGTAATAATGTGGGAGCCAGTACACTTGAAATCAAAGGCTCAAAGATCAGATGAGCCTACAGTCTGGCAGCACATTGAGCGACGCTTCCTGGTGAAGTGTCCCTCAATGGAATAGGCCGCAGTGGCCGCTTACCATCAGGTGGGCTGCGTGTCTGACTGCCAACTGACATAGTATAAAAAAAAATTGCCCAAAATATCATGGATTCCCGCGGGATAACATCCTATAGGTTGCGAGCGAATCCGCGGGCGGAACGCTTGGGTCCACACTCCGTACTAGAGCGGAACTACTTATGAATTTCCTAACTGAAATTCCTACGTAGTCGACATGACCCTTAGGAACGAATCCGGGACCTCGACGGCAGCGTAGGTACAGAAGTGATTAATATGGGACCACCTCACATACGTTGATCTCATCCCAAAGGAAGAAGCTTAAGCACTTGTGTTATAAGTTTATTTCATGCGAGTATCTTATAATTAGACTAAAGTTTTAATTAAAAACTAAGTTTCCAAGGGAGATTATGTCATATAGTTTCACGTTTATTACTAGATATACGAGTATAAATTAGATGAAAATCTCATACCAAGATTCGTTTAACCACAGATTATAGGACTAGTTGAGTTTAACCCATTTGTTAGAATATATTTTCCACTATTTCTTTCTGCTTGGCCTAAAGGTTGACTGGGAGAGAATGCCATGAGGCATTAAGTCCGGCATTTGTACTCGATATGTGCAATGAAGCTTAAATAAATAAACATGAATGATAATATTTAACTTGAAGCTAAGTTTAGACGAATAATTTGTAACATCTACAGTCAAAAAATACAGTCAACATCGCGATGAGAGCAGTCTCAAAATTTATTTATTTAAAATACCGTACACTGTAAAATAATCAGAAGTAACCGGTATTGTTAGCTCTATTTAATTATTCAGATGTAAATAGTGAATTGTGATTAGTTAAATGTTTTGATTTAATCAATTTTCAAAATGACTTACGTTAAGGATACTCGCTTCCGTTTAATTTTATATGGATAAGGAGGTAACTATTATACTGCACGTTTTCTCTGTTTCCCAACTAATTAAAATATAAAAGGGTCCAATTTTTGAATGTACTGTATGTGAACGTATATAATACGTTATTAAATACGAATGGGAGACTGACAAACCACATGTACCTACCATCCAATTAATTAAACCCATGTTTGTGCGCTTACGCGAACTGGAAAATCAAATGCTTTAAATTAAATCTAATTGTGTACCCGCTATTCACACGAGATATTGGCATTAATTTCACCTGGCTAATGATAGTAAATTATGTATTTTGTTAATAATGTAATTTAATCAGGCTTGTTAAATAACTTGTCTTTTACACAAATTAATGATAAATCACAGAAATATCATCGAGAGTGGAGGTCGGGCTTGATCCTCGCACATTAATTACAATGTTTTGTGTGCATTAAAAGTCTGGTTTGGATGTTTCCTTTTTGTAAGTATTTATTTAGCGCAAAATAATGATATCTGTTTTTAAATCGACATTTTGAACAACATCAAAAATAGGTAAATCTTACGTAGACTAGGTACCTACCTATAAAAAGGTCCGCCGATTTTTTGTTTACATCTAACATAACTGCTGCATGTCACGTCTGCAAATTATGTTCGAGGTAATTATTAGTTTATTAACTTGTAACGTTAGTACATATATTCTGTGCTTGTAATCAAGATCCGACTATACGCGTTATGACTTATGGGTATCCAAAGGTCAGTACAGGTGAGACAATTATTCATAACAGTTCCCAAAGTTCACATATAAATAAAGTTTTTGAATAAGTCTGGATATATGGCATTTCTATGAATACGTATTGTTTAGGGTTAATTATTATTGTAAGCACGTGGTTGGCAATATTGCTTTACGAAGAATGCCCTTGAGCAAGTTCATTCAATCCTAGCTATTTCTATAAGTCGTCTAGACGGACATGGACAGGTCTTTAACCATATTAGTAAGATTTTAGGTACTTTAATTCGTATTAAACGTTTTTCTTCACCACTGGCAAGAACTGGAAATATTATTTCTTTTTGCAAATACTTTTTCGCAACGTAGTCTTACTCTTAGTAATGCAAAGCTTTTGCTTTGTTCATTTCCCGAATGTTTATCCCCGATGTTGTCAGATTACATAGGATTTGGTAAATCCAGTTTTGACCTTAGAGAAACTACCGTAATAGCTGCATGAATCTTGTAGGAAACCAGTCCATTATTCCAGTTTAGGCTAGCTAATCCTTGAGTCGTGTGTTGAACTCAGAACTGAAAAGGCTTTTGTTTTACTTCTCACCAAAGTGCCCCGGTTTTCTCATTACACCTGGAAGGGACAAGCCGGTTGCCACCGGTTTCCAGCCGAATTCCACCTCACGCATGTGAAGTGGTCACTAACTTGATTCTTAAAGATAGGACTTTTTTTTATTGCAATGAGTAACAAGACGAGCAGATCTTACATCTGATGGTAAGCGCCACGTCTGCCCTTAGACAGTTCAGTGCCAAACAGTAACTAAGCAGTTACTGTCCGGCACCGCCCTGCGCCCGCTACACCGAGGTGACAGTTATTAGGTCTCATATACCCAGTAATTTCACTAAATTTGTCCACAGATAAACAACATACGATCAATAGTGCAGAATCCGCAGTATAAGAAACTAGCAGATCTGTTTTTGGATAACAACAGCATATCCGCTGTGAAGGAGCTGGAGGGGTCCGAATGGTTCTCCACGTTCCGCATCTTGAGTCTCAGAGGAAACAAACTTAAACAGGTACGGCAACAGCCCATATTTATACCGTGTGGTTTTCTGAAATCTGATAATAGGTACAATCAAAACCACGTCAGCTATACACTTTGGGCTATACCACTCTTATTTTAGGGGCATAAGTGCTATTATCGAACTACAAGTGTTTACCGTGTTGTGTCGTTGACCGTACACAGGGTGGAAATCGACAGGGTTGGTTATTATAATAAATATTAGGATAGTTTGATGAGTGATTTGCATTGGTTCGCGGTTGGTAAACTGAGGTCATTATATCTGCATTTCACCCTACTGAGCGATATTACTGAATAAATATTAATTAAAAATAAAATAATGCTTCCTTAATATAAGTCCTCCATAAGTCATTGCGTCCTTGTTCTTTTTAATAACATTCGTGCATTATAATATATGGTTTATAATAATTAGCAATTAGTCATTTAAATCAAGGTAACAAAGATTAAAGAAGACTTATTAATTTTCGGGTAGGTTAATTAAATTTCTTATCGAATCTGTTTTCAATTTCACCGTTTCGCTTGTTAATTTATTTATTTTCTCCCCCAGATACCCGTGTACGCGTTCGACAAAGCTTTCCAAGTGAACAACGATATAGGCCAAGTTTACCTTGGCAACAACCCTTGGAGATGTGACTGCCACTTCATCCCACGCTTTCAAGGGCTTCTATTGAAGTACAAGAAAGTAATCAAGGATCTATCGGACATCAGATGTTCGAAGTCAAGCGATAAGGAGACGTCTTTTGTCCAGGTAACTTCACTCGTTTATACTAATATTATAAAGAGGAAAGATTTGATTTTTTGTTTGTATTGTATAGGCTCCGAAACTACTGAACCGATTTAACCACTCAACGCCGAACCGGCACTCGGGTGCCGCATAACAATAGATTTTCTATTGTGTCTAGTAATCCGGGGCTAGAAGGATTAAAACATTATTTCACTGTTAGAAAGCTACACTATCCCCGAGTGCCATAGGGTACTTTTTATCCCGGAAATGATGGGGTCAAAGTCATATTTTTAAAAAGAAATTACGCGCGGGTAAAACCGCGGGCGAAAGGCTAGTTTATTTATATTTCAACTGGTATTTCGCTTGCGGCTTCGCCTTTGAGAACTACTCGTTAATATAGTCCACAAGGGCAAAGCCAGTTCCGGTTCCGGAACAATTATACATTTTCGTGAGATATCGTTATATCTCACGAAAATGTATAATTTTTCCGGATCAAAAAACACATTAAGTTTGCGATGTGAAAGAACAAACTTTTTTTATACCATTTAAAACTGAGCACTATCTGGGGATGTAAAGCAGCCTATAGGTAAAAAAAAGTATATAAGTAATGTTTATCCGTTGTCTGGCACCCATAGCACAAGCTAATGCTTAGTTTGGGGCTAGATGGCGCTGTGTGAATAATGTCCATTGTCCAGTGTCCAGGGATTTATGGGTTGCTTTGTCCTTGTTCATGTCCATTCTCAAGATCTATTTTATTATTTTAAGGCATAAACTAATTTATTTTTAACTAGCGTTCCACACGCGGTTTCACCCGCGCGTAATTTTCTTTTTCAAATGTTCACCGAGGATAGTGTAGCTTTCCGACAGTGAAAGAATTATTCTCAAATCGGTTTATTAGTTTTGGAGCCTATTCAATACAAACTATCAATCAAATCTAATATAATATTAGTATAGAAGTAGGCATCTTTCCTCTTTTAATTTTTATTTTAAATATCGGTTCAGTGGTTAGATAGGCGTGAAAGCTTAACAGACATACAAAGTTACTTTCGCATTCATAATATTAGCAAGAATTTCAATAACGACGTTTCGTGTATTGTAAACTTCCAGTCTAAATACTACGAGTATTATACGAAAAATAATAATATACCTAAGGAAGAAGCACAGAACAAAAGCTTTGTCATATCTTTTTCCCGGCCGTTTTAAACCCAGGGGAATTGTTATTTATTCTTTAAGATCATTTGAATCAACAATCAAAAAGATGAAAATAAAGACTCCTACAAAAAAACTTTGGACTGGCCTTGGTGATTATAATACTCCCTCTTTGGGTATCTAATATTAATATCGAAAGCAGCTTAAATGAAACCACGGAACAGATGAAACTTATTTTTGTGTAATAAAAGTCTTGTCTGGATATTGTTTTTTACACCTGCGACTATTATCTCCATTGTCCCAGATACGTTGCCCACCTTTAAAAAAAGAATATGGAGCGAGAGGGATGGTGAAGTGTTATGGACGAATGGGATGGGGATGATAAGGGCCTCTGGCACTCACACTGTCATAATGAAGCGATTTAGCAAAAGTACTTCTCATACGTTGATTTTCTGATGGTGGTACTTGCTTGGACGAGCCAACCCATATTGACTTACAGAAACTCTATCTACTTTATTAATGTCTTCCTACCCAAGTTTTCGGCTACGGCGGCCAATCTTACGATCAATCAACCACGCAGATATTATATTCTAACGCACAAATTAATGCGCAAGCATAGGTGCACTCCCCATTCCCTTACTATAACACGGTGGAATAAAGTCTGACACGACCGAAGACAGATTAGGCACAGGACCAACGGCTAAACGTGCGTTCCGGCGCACCCCCGTGCGTCGCCAACTTCAGAATCCAAACTGTAACTGAGTATTCTGAACAGTAAAATCCAATCACATTTTTTTTTTGTCCGACCCGTGATTTTAACCCAGGATCTCTGGCACAGCCGTTGTTATAAAGTGCGAGTCACTGCACTACGGAGGCAGTCACTACCTAACTACCACCATGGCTCTACCACACATAATACAAGTGCTTCTTATATGTATAAACACAAGTGATCTTTTATATAATAAAAAATATATAGAAACACAGTTCTTTAGATTTGACAAAGCAACAAAGGTTCTTTCAAACTTTTTTTCTATGGAGGCAAAGGCTCGTTAAACATTTTTCCTTCACGATATGAATAACGTTGTGTTATTATTTTTGTAGAAAGTATAATCATTATTAAAATTACAGTAAATGCGACGTTCTAACATCTTTATGTTTACCAAAATAACAAAAAGGGAGATAATAACATTGTTAATTAAAAATTTATAACATGATTGATAGGTAATCGTTTTTCTTTTGTTTATGTAATGTTATTGTCTTGTTAATAGTCTTTATTTAGTGTACAACCCTTGCACCAATTGAGGAGTGGCCTTCAGCAGACGTAAATAAAACCACCACACATCTGGTCTGAAGCGAATATATTTCTGAATTGAACAACCCTACTTGCTAGCCTTTATATACGGTCGGCGGATCGAAACGCTAGCGCGTGTTAGAGCCGCCGCCCGTCCGTTATACATTAACTCCATCTATCGCCTCATGGCGAAACTATAACTATGTTATACATTTAGGATACTGAATAGAAGTTTCACACATTTGGTGTAAAACTTATTAAGCGCAGAAAACTAAAAAGCGTACTCGACATTTCTGGCTACGCATTGAATTTAACGAGAAAAAGTGGCATTTTGATCGCATTGCCTTCGTAAGGCGTTATATAAACACCTTCTAACCCGTGTTTATTAACGAAATAGTTTTAGTGGTGACACTTTGGGCTGGCGGGGTAGGCAAGTAAATTCTTTTAATAGGGTGTTAGGTAAGAAACAAAAAGGAAGCGTGTTATTTGGTTGTAGTATATACAGATTCTTTATTTCGGACATCCCACGGGAACAGAGCAATAGTCCTCTGCCTGTAGTTTTTATTCATAAAAATATATAGGATAAAAACTTGTCTCTGTTCTTCCCTAAGGCCTTTTTTTTTTTTCGGAGGAGAATGCGTTTATGCACCGTAACCGCAGGCTAGCTAAACTTGCGGCCGTGTGTGGGACTCGAGACTAAAGCGTCCACTACCCACTAAACTCCCCCGGTTCCCCTTCACACCCGATTGGGACAAGCCGGTGCCAGCGTTAGCTATTGACCAGCCCATCCCCGGGTACCCCGACTTGAGAGGCCTCAAGTCGGGGTGGCGCCTAGGGAGGGCCACCCGAGAAACAAGGTGACCCTCAGACTTGGCTCGGGCGACCTGTGCAATGCGGACGTTGGGGAGCTACCCCCGCCCGCAGGTCAACCCTCAGGCCGGAGGAGGCGTGCTAAGTGAGCTCGCCTTCTCCGGTCTTCCCTAAGGCCTAGACTAAGTCTTTGCCAAATGACATTAAAATGCGTTCAGTGGTTTAGAGCGCAAGCATGCAAGCAAGACTGGCAGTTATTTTAGGAATTATTCTTAGTAGAGATAAAGCTTCAAAGTTTTTTTTTTTATTTTGTGTTTCGCCCGAAACGCAAATAAGAATATAAATTAAAGTGTTTCCCAAAGGTTGACTGGTATAGAATGATTTTAGCGTTAAGTCCGCCTTTTGTACCCATTTTTTGGTTAATACAGTTTTTATAAATAAACATACTTATCTTTGTTCGTAACCTAGTTTCTAAAAAGCTACGCCTGGATTGTACTGTGTGAAAAATAACTTTATAGATTTATATAAACAGTTTAGTCGCGTCCCCAAACCATTTCTCAACAGGGTGACACAATAATACCACCTCCATATAACGTGCTACGAGGAAAATTACTTATTTTATTTACCACGTCAATATGGTATTTGCCTAGCTGAGTTTCGGCTGCAATATTTGCTAAATACACATGTGTTTTACCTATACACATATTATTATATAACAGTATGCTACCATGAAAAGGTATTTTCCCATGTGCTTAAGAGTATCAAATGGTGGTAATTCAGTGCAACTAAATAGAAAGAGCTTATTTATTGCTGATTTGCTTTGATCAAAAACTGATCTGTAATAGCTACTACTCAGATCAGAGAAGGGTTTCTGAGAGCTACTATCACCTAATATGGCAATACTTAAACTATAAAAATAAATAAAATTCCCGCATCTCTTCAAGGTCGATTCTATAAAAGACCACGAGATACATGCATTACCGTAACGACAAGGAATGAATAGAGCACGTCTGTTCTTTATTAGACAAAAGATAAAAAGCTCTTTAATAACCCATATGATGGAATCAAGCAACGTGACCTTTAAAATGTCGCAAGAAGAAATAAGAGGTTCGAACTCTGATGACTCGACGTTTTCTATGGCCAATTTATGGAAATGTTTCCTGTTGTAAGACATGGACGATAAAGAACAATGCCCACGAGCCATACAACTTTTGGCTTACTGTGGACAGTAAAATAAATAAAAACTGAATTTTGCAATAAATAACTTTTTAATTAATTAAATTTTTGGTAATTACTAGAAGTCCACCAGCTCTTTTATTATTTTTATGAATTAAATAAATTGTGCAATGAATATTATCATTTCCGCAGCACAAAATGACGTAGGTATATGTACGGTCAACAGCATATCACGGTTAACACTTGCAGTTCGATAATAGCACTTATGTCCCCGACATAAGAGTGGTACAAAGTCCCAAGAGTTACGTCTGACGTGCTTTTGACTGTACTATGTATTTTCGTTGAGTGACTGACATTGTCAGTCAATCGTCATCATGAAATGTCATTCGCTTTTGATTTCCTCTTAATTTGACAACTTTCGAATGACACGTCTTCATGATGACGATTGACTGTCATAATGCCAAAGACAAAAATAATTGTCAGTGTTGCATTTTGAATAAATGAAATATAATACCGATTTTCGATATAGATTGCGATATTATTAATTAAAAGGAATAATTTTTATTACAGTTTTAGAAAAAGCTTTTAGGTTATTTTTGTAATAAATAAGTAATTACATTCTTATATGTAACAATGATTATTGCAGAGTTGCATAATAATTAAAAAGAGTAAAAAAAAGTTCAATCGAATAACAGGATTGACTCGATTACGAAATCGATTGTAATGTAATATAGATACTGACAACATTTTGTAAGGCGGAAGTGATTTATTAATTACACAATTTATTAAAATCATAAAAATAATTAAAGATCTGGCAGACTTCTAGTAACTTTCAAAAATCAAATTAATTTAGAAGTAATTTATTGCAAAATTCAGATTTTATTTATTTTACTGTCCACGGGTTGGCCAAAAATGGGCATTGTTCTTTAATCTTTCAAGCCCCGGATTACCAGACACAATAGAAAATCTATTGTTACGCGGCACCCGAGTGCCGGTTCGGGATTGAGTGGTTAAATCTTCAACATGTAATGGTAGTGTCTTGTTTAAATAATTAAATAACAATACAGTCAAATTCATCGCGTTTTCTTAAAATCTACAATCTAAAACTCAACGTTTTATTACGAATCTGTAAAGAAAATGAAACAGTACATGATAAATATAAAGATTTGTATATAAGGTTAATGGTCTTAATTTATATTTTAAAAACCATGAGAAAAAAAGACATAAAAATGCAATACAATCAAATTAAAAAAAAACAGTCCAATATCTAAAAGGAGACTCGATTGGCAGTTATTTAATCTGGTTACTGTTTTAGACTCTGTTTATAAAGATAATAGTAATCGCGTATATATAAAAAAAATGTTATAAAGAAACTGTTCGACAGATAACACTTTACAGTATTGGACGACCCATCATGGGCTTCAAAAAACCTTGCCAACATATTATAATATAATTATTATAAATTGGGGAACATAGGCATTTTTAAACAGAAATAGGATAAAACTTAAATATTTTTACCCACAATGGAGTAAGTAAGTAATAAAGTATTTTACGACAATCCTTTCTATAACAAAACAACAAATAAGTACTTATATGTTTATACGCACAGGGTTTCAAGGTCTGCTAATATTTTGCCGAGGAAAGGAAAACCCTATTAAAAATACCTACTTTTCACCCGACTACTTCAAAGGGAGGGTTAATGTTTATTGAGTGTATATGTTTGTATATTTCTTTGATATACACTTTAGGTTACGTTTTTAGGGTTCCGTAGCCAAATGGCAAAAACGGAACCCTTATGGATTCGTCATGTCTGTCTGTCTGTCCGTCCGTATGTCACAGCCACTTTTTTCCGAAACTATAAGAGCTATACTGTTGAAAATTAGTGAGTAGATGTATTCTGTGAACCGCATTAAGATTTTCATACAAAAATAGAAAAATAATAATAAATTTTGGGGGCTCTCCATACTTAGAACTGAAACTCAAAAAAAAATTTTTCATCCAACCCTTACGTGTGGGGTATCTATGGATAGGTCTTTAAAAATGATAATAAGGTTTCTTATATCATTTTTTTCTAAACTGAATAGTTTGCGCGAGAGACACTTCCAAAGTGGTAAAATGTTGGTCCCCCCCCCTCTAACTTCTAAAATATAAGAACGATAAAACTAAAAAAAATATATGATGTACATTACCATGCAAACTTCCATTGAAAATTGGTTTGAACGAGATCAAGTAATTAGTTTTTTTTAAAACGTCATAATTCGTAAACCGCTCCTGGATGTGGTAGAGCCGCGTTGCAGACAGTTTGCCTGCAACATGAATGGGCCGGCTCGACCGGGGAAGTACCACAGTCTCACAGAAGTCTGGCGTTATAATAATAGCCTAGCTATTGTGTTTCGTCTGGTGAGTGAGATAGCCGGAGGCCCAACCCCCCCCCCCCCCCCTCCCCCACAACATGGAAGCGGCATTCAACAGTACAGTACCCCAGGAGGGTACCGGCGCAACCTGTGCCGGAGAATCCCTCCCTGAGATCTACTCAGGCTGCCCTACGTACTCTGGGGAGGGCAAAATTCCGCGTGTTGTCCAACGAGGGAAGAGCAATACTTCTACAGTACCACCACCTACGCTCAAAGTGAATTTTGCTAATATTAGGGGAATTCACTCCAACCTAAACTCCGTCCATCATCACCTGGAGACGGAAAAGCCCGCCTTGCTCTTCCTAACGGAGACTCAGATATCGTCACCTGCGGACACGTCATACCTCAATTACCCCGGGTACAAAATTGAGCACAGATTTGTGCCTCACGCCGGTGTATGCGTGTACGTTAGGGACGATATCTGCGTCCGCCGTTTGGGCAACCTTGAAGGTAGAGACCTATCGACCATCTGGTTGCGAGTAGATTGCGACCACCACCCGCGCTTCTACTCGTGCCTTTATAGGTCTCACTCCGGTGAAGCGGAAACTGACCGGCTTCTCGAGCACTTGGAATCGGCAACTGATTCCCTGCTTCAACAGGTCCCGTCTGCGATTGTGACCATTATAGGGGACTTTAACGCCCATCACCAGGAATGGTTAAGGTCACAAAAAACTGACCACGCGGGCAGGTCTGTGTATGCCTTCGCCATGGCCTATGACCTGGAACAGATGGTCACATCCCCTACCCGTATACCAGATGTAGAGAGTCATGCGCCCTCTCTGCTGGACCTTCTGCTGACTTCCCATCCGGATGGCTACGTGGTTACCGTTGATGCCCCACTCGGGTCATCGGACCACTGCCTGATTCGGAGCGAGGTGCCACTCACGCGCCAACTGCGGCCTCGCTCAGCGGGCTGCCGCCGTGTGTGGCACTTTAAGTCAGCAGATTGGGATGGGATGCGGGCCTTCTTTTCATCCTATCCATGGGGGCAAATTTGCTTCTCGCATGAGGATCCGAGTGCAATTGCTGACGCTATAGCTGATGTGGTGCTTCAGGGCATGGAATTATTTATTCCAAGCTCAATGGTGCCAATAAGCGGTAAGTCCCAGCCCTGGTTTGTTCTTCCCTGCAAACAGGCTCACCGTCTTAAGCAGGATAAGTACCAAGCCTGGGCCGAAGCGGTTGCACGGAAGGATCCAAATGCTTGCGCATACAAAAGGGAATACAACTTTGCCTCCAGATCCCTAAAAAAGGTTGTGGCCAGGGCTAAGGCTGAACACATCGGCAGAATTGGGGAGAGACTGGCTCACCTTCCGTCAGGAACTCGTGCATTCTGGTCTCTCGCCAAAGCTGTCGAAGGGAACTTCAGTAAGCCATCTTTCCCCCCGCTACGTAAGGAGGGTGACGAATTGGCTCACGATGCAAGAGAGAAAGCAGATCTTCTGGGCTCTCTTTTTGCATCTAATTCCACCTTAGATGACGGGGGAAACCCACCGCCTACTATCCCGCGGTGCGATAGCTCCCTCAATGACATTTTGTTCACACAAAAACATGTCCGAAAAGCACTGTTTTCCTTGGACATAAACAAGTCAAGTGGGCCCGATGGCATTCCTCCTATCGTACTTAAGACCTGTGCTCCCGAGCTGGCACCAGTTCTAACGCGTCTATTCCGACTTTCGTATTCACTGGGGGTTGTGCCGACCGCATGGAAGACGGCCTTAGTACATCCGATCCCAAAAAAAGGTGACCGCTCAGATCCCGCCAATTACAGACCTATAGCGATCACCTCCCTGCTTTCAAAAGTTATGGAGACCATCATAAACCGGCAGCTCCTAGGATATCTGGAGGAAAACCAGCTGATCAGTGACCGTCAGTACGGATTCCGACGTGGACGGTCAGCTGGTGACCTCCTTGTCTACCTGACCCACCGATGGGCAGAAGCAATTGAAAGCAAAGGTGAAGCGCTGGCGGTCAGTTTGGACATAGCTAAAGCTTTTGATCGGGTGTGGCATAAGGCATTGTTGTCGAAGCTTCCCTCATATGGTCTGCCACCGAAACTATGCAAATGGGTCGCCAGCTTCCTAGCGGAGCGTAGCATCAAGGTTGTAGTTGACGGCTTCTGCTCTGACTTAAAACCGGTGAATGCTGGTGTCCCGCAAGGCTGTGTGCTATCCCCAACACTGTTTCTCCTGCATATCAATGACCTGTTACAAACCAGTAACATTCATTGCTATGCAGATGACAGTACGGGTGATACTTCTTACACCGGTCGTGCAAATGTTTCCAACGCACATGTGATAGAAAGTCGGAACGGACTTGTGTCTCAGATGGTGACCTTCCTAAAAGATGTCTCCTCTTGGGGACGTCTTAACCTGGTCCAATTTAACCCGAAAAAGACACAAGTCTGTGCGTTTACCGCAAAAAAAACCGAATTTGTCGTTTCCCTCGATTTTGAGAGCACTCCTCTTGATAAACAACCGAGCATTGGGATTCTCGGCGTCGATATCTCGAGCGACGTTCAATTTCGCGGTCATCTGGAAGAAAAAGCTAAGCTTGCCTCAAAGAAATTAGGTGTCCTAGGTAAAGCAAGGTGGTATTTTACTCCGACTCATCGCCTCCAACTCTATAAAGCCCAAGTTCGGCCTCACATGGAGTACTGCTGTCATCTCTGGGCCGGAGCACCACAGTACCAACTTCTTCCTTTTGACCGTATCCAACGTCGAGCAACCCGGATTGTCGGTGCCGAGAGTCTTGCCGGTTGCTTAGATCCTCTGGCATTGCGTAGAGACATTGCGTCCCTGTGCATCTTCTACCGCCTATATCATGGGGAGTGTTCCGAGGAATTATTTGGTTTGATTCCTGCTGCTAAATTCCACCACCGTACAACACGCCACAAAATGCAGTTTCATCCAAACCACTTGGACGAGTGGCGATCAACTACCGTACGTTTCTGCAGACATTTTCTGCCGCGCACGACTGCTCTATGGAACCAGCTTCCCGCAGCGGTGTTTCCAAGCCAATACGACATAAATGCCTTCAAGAAGCGAGCATATTCCACCCTTAAAGGCGGGCAACGCGCCTGTGACCCTAAGGGGGTCCCGGGTGCTTATGGGCGGCGGTGATCACTTACCATCAGGTGACCCACTTGCTCGTTTGCCCCCCTATTACATAAAAAAAAAAAAAAAAAAAAAAAAAAACCGCAATTTTCCTCTCATTTAATCAACTCAAATATAAAAACGTCGATCAAACTTACAAAGAACTACAAGAACTTTTATATTATGGCGAGTCCGACTCGCACTTGGCCGGTTTTTATTTACCTAATTTAGTCACTAAAGGGTTCGTTAGATGTTTTTCAATTCAATTGCGGCCTATATTCAAAATGAATCGGTTAGGGTAGCAATGGGTAGCAAAAAGATATGTATCTTTACATGAACATGTATCCCTCTTAAAAATACATCTAAAGTCAACATTTCACTTTTCGAAGACAGTTACTATTCCATTAATACGATAATGTTAGACACACATACTAGGCTAAATTATACTGTAGACATAGTTGATGATCCTGGAACAAAATGTAGTACCTACTTACCTACATTAAATCTAATAACTTATACTAATATCATGCACCACGGCTGATCCACCACCGCTAATGTTCTGTGCCACCGCGATATCGATCCATTATATCTTATATGTACGTCAGACGTACATAGTATGCGTGGATAGTCTATAAATGTACCAAGTACATACATACACATGTTGTTTTTAATTTATGTAAATGACATACTTTGGTTTTTGGTTTGCTGATTCATGTATTTATAGATTCAGACAACTAAGCGTTGTATTAATACTTATATACCTATATAAAAAGAGTCGTTGAGTCCCCGCACCAAATATCTAAAAAATAATGACAATTAATCTTAGATGAAAACCCAACTAAGCTTAAAATATAGAACCTTTTTTTTCGTATAGAAGATTCTCATCTTTGTCAAGAACTGTAAAAGGACCTTTCAATGTCCTGTTAACTCTTAAGAGATCTCTAATGGCCATTTGGTTCACTGAGATAGGTTTGTGCCCCAATTACCGCTGGAGCATACATTTTTTTCTTTTTCGGAGGGAAACGTTTTAGGCACCATAACCTTAGGCTAGCTAGACCGTGTATGGGACTCAAGAACTCCCCCGAATTCCCATTTCCACCCGATGCGGCCGAACTGGTTCCAGCCTAACCGGCCCACCGCATGAATGTACCTAAAATATTATTGAACTTTGATTATTTGCAATTTGAATATGAATAAATTTAGAAGTAAGTCAAGTAAGCGATATGTTGTGTGTTATTTGCACAATCAAAGATGCTGACTTAACTAAAGAATATTTCGTAACTGCTCTAAATATTTTGCTTGTGGTAAAAATGACCGAATTGTTGAAATATAATTCTAGGTAGACATAATTATTCGATTGCAACATTACCATTAATTGGCAAATAGGTATTTGCAAACTATACAAAATATAAGAATTAAGAAATATGAACGTTATTTTTCTGCGTAAAGGTACACGAAGAAAACGTTTGTATCATAATTTAATATTAAATACATATATTATGTATTTAGAAAGAGCAACTTTAGCGTGATCAACTACCTGATGGATGTTCAAAAGTTCAAAGAATTCATATTGCAACTTTTACTTCGAAAGGATTCTCTAGCAACAGTTGATGTAATCTCAAGCTCGACAAAAACAGTAGAAAACTATTATTACAAAATATATATCTCTGTATTTACAGCTTAGTTTTGCGTGGCAAAAAATGGCGCTAGATGCCTGTCGCCGTAAACAACTAGGTATCTCATTTCTTAAATACATTTACTAATTAGTACTAATAGATTCTATTTTGGCAACACAACATGCAATCGGCGTATTCATCCAATCTTTCCTAAAAACTCGGACGGGGTGAAGAAAAATAGAAACTATATTCCGATCCATCCCACCATATTGAGAAAAATCAATGTGACAGTAGTTATCAAAAGCTGCGACGATCCGAAAGTATCTTAATTTTTCCGATATTGTATGTCCACTCCAACTTCGTCTGGGTTCAAATATTTGTTAGAAGTAGATTCAAACACGCAATTTTAAAGGAATTTTCCAAACATATTAAGTAACGAAGAATAAGTATGAAATCCTGCCCCTACGGGAAAAAGGCGTGACGGTATGTAAAATGCGTTAGGGTTGAAAGTAAAAGGGAACATAATGTTTCTACTCGGCTGCTGTCGAAAATTGCACTATGATCTTACGAATCACTTTCGCTCCTGGCTTGAGTGATTTCGGCCGATGTTCTTATTATTAGGAAAGAGTTACAAACATACGCAAATTATAAAAACAACGTACTCCAACAAAGCAGATGTTATAAAACATAAAACCTCTGAATAACGATCTTCAATTCCATGGCTGTCATAATTTACATAAGTAATTTTTATTGCTTCAGAGTTGTGTCGGATTGTACCTAAGGTAGAAAGTAGTTAATGGATTCTAAATCAAATTAACGTTATGTTAACATGGAAGCTAAGATCACATATAGGTACACGTAGCACTAATAATAAATTCTACTCGTATTACATGCTGTGAAAGTCGTTGGAACGCAAAGACTTGGAATTTCATTGTTTCGCGCTCTCACACGTTTGGTCCTTTGTAAATAAAATACAAATACACTCAAATACATACATGTATAAGGCGACTCTGCCAGTACAGTTTTTAGGTGGATGTATGTACGGTCAACGGCACATCACGGTAAACAACTGCAGTTGCAGTTCCATAATAGCATTTATACCCCCGACATAAGAGTGAGTGGTACAAAATCCAAAGTGTATTAGTCTGACGTGTTTTTGACTGTACATGTATACTATACGCCTTAAGGGACGAGTGGTTTAAGTACCGGGTCACGAACTCGGAACGGGTTCAATTCTTGAGTCGGGCAAAATTATCGGATGTTTTTGACACAGCATGGGTAGATTTGCATTTTGCAAAAGTGGTGATTTCACTGACCAATATTGTGATTGCTTATTTTAATTAAACATGGCCAAGGAAGGGTGAAAATTACTAGACATCAGAAAGCAATCTCAAAATCCCCTTAAAATGTTCAACAATTGATTTAATTATTGGAAACCACTAACAGCCGATTTATAAATTGAGTAGGTATTCTGGTGAAAATCGGTCGGGTTTTACTCAGATTTTAATTAGATAAGATTTTTCAACTCTCAGGAAAGAGCAAACCCAATACTTGTTTACCAATACATGCCAATTTATAAGCCAGATTGAACAATTCTATATCAAATCATCGTATGGCAAAAGATGTCCACTAGTGGACAGAGGCCGCCCTTAAGAATCTCTAGACTGGTCAGATATACGCCTTCCGCATCCAGTGGATTCCCGCGATATCTTTATATAATATATCATACACAAAATAAAAACATTTACACCGCAGACATATTATTAATAGTTATTTATGTGGCTGTTGCATAATGAGGGTCATTAAAATACGAATGTGGTTTTATGAAACGAACGAAGTGAGTTTCATAAAAGGATCACATGAGTATTATAATGCCTAATTATGTACAGTCACATACATAACTTTATCTTCATTCATACGATAATATGTCTATTTTATAGTCAGGATCGATGAGCAAAGTTAGTACTTAGTACAAAATCATGTCATAATTTGTAGGTCAATTTGAATAAAATACATTTTAAGAAGACGTTCGAAATTTGAACGTAATTAAGGTATCGGTTACCGATACTAAAATGTAAACATTAAGATGCAGCCACAGATACTCATATCTAAATACCTATAGGGCGTTTGCTCATCGATCCTTACTATTAAATAGACATATTAGGGTATGGATGTAGATAATAGTTATTTATGTGACTGTTGCATAATGAGGGTCGTTAAAATACGAATGTGGTTTTATGAAACGAACGAAGTGAGTTTCATAAAAGGATCACATGAGTATTTCAATGCCTAATTATGTACAGTCACATACATAACTTTATCTTCATTCATACGATCTATTTTAAAGTCAGGATCGATGTGAAACCGCGTGGAATATAATCCGTAGTACCAGGAGAGCAGAGAAGAACAAGAAGCCAGGCTAGCACGCGTCTTTCAAACTCTTTGATTTAATGAATAGTTACGCTGCGGTTATGCTCTCCTGGTACCTTTGAAAATACATCAAGATGTTTTGCTTACATAATATGTATATATTTTAAATTATAAAAAAAAATAAAAAAATAAAATAAAAATAACGTTTATTTTCAACCACAGATTAGTGGCAATGAGCACCACTTTTAAAACGTAAGTGTACACTACAATACAATTTTAACAGCTTACAATACTGTGCAAACCACCACCAGTCCGTGGAAGACTGGAGCTTGAACCTAAGTCTATAAAATAGACTTGTTGTAACAAGATCTCCAGGCCCCCACCCCCATTTGTGCAGAAAAAACAAATCTCCAAGTGGCACTCTGAGCCCACCAATCAACCTCTGCAGATCCGTCAAATTCCTGCAGCCTTAATGACCAATTGCATTGAGATATATTTCAAGTAAGACTTTTTGACAGACTTGCAAAGGCAGACCCGAGGCCCACCGTACATTAACACAGTACAATGAGACAGAAAAAGTTAAAGTACACGGTACATACAAACAAGTTCGATTTAAATTCTAGGGGTAATCAACAGTTGACATCTTCTAAGGACAAAAAGTAAATTGCTAATCTAACAGATTTTCTGTTTCGGTGTAGTTTAAAGAATTTAACCATTTCCTTAAGATTGACTTACAACCAAAATGATTCTTTGTGACAATAGATAATATTTTATTTGCTTTATTGTATAAGTGTCCTCCCAAGTAACAGTAGAATCTCTGCATGAATTTGGTTCTGTGGGTAATTAATTTACACACTTTATGTTGTTGAGTCTTACGCACGTTCACTACTTTGTTGTTATGACTTACAATAACTGTAGAATGCTTTTTAAGGATAACAGCCAAAATATATAGCTGTTTAGCGGTCAGAAGTTTGGATTCATTGTAAAGAGAAAAGGTTGGGTAAAGCATAGGTTTACGAAAGGCTACTTTTAGGATAAACCTTTGAGCTCTCTCAAGTTGGATTAGAGTAGTTTTCGATGTGCCTCCCCAGGAGATGTTACAATATGTGAGAATCGATTGACACAGGGACAAGTAAATAGATTTTAACAATTGCTGGCTAGCAGCCAATCGCGATATGTTAGCTTCAAATCCATTAATTTTTACTTTTTAAGAAGACGTTCGAAATTTGAACGTAATTAAAGTATCGGTTACCGATACTAAAATGTAAACATTACGATGCAGCCACAGATACTTATATCTAAATGTAGGGCGTTTGCTCATCGCTCCTGACTATAAAATAGACATAGTATGGTATGGATGTAGATAATTAGTAGATTGTTAACCAAGGGCTGTATGACATCATCAATTGCATACGAGGTTTTTGGCGCCCGAGCGCAGCGAGGGCGCTAATTAACCCGAGGATGCAATTGATGCTTACACCCGAGGTAAACACTCTGCTTTACATATCGATTGTGAGGTAAGTATAAAAACTTAACTTTTGAGAAAGAACTCCAAAACACGAAAAAAATTTACTTTCGCGCCTAGTTAGTCGACTGCCTTTTTTACTCTTCACGATTTTATGGCACGCAAGCGCGTCAAATCGTGCTGGCCAGTTTGATTTTTAAATAGATTTCAACTAACATACAATGTGACTGCAAAACAAATAGTTCGATATTTAAAATAAAATTATAAATATTATTCTTTTTACAGTATGAGAATGACAGTTCTTTTTTCAAATTCCAAAACCTATTCTGTAATGTTAACATTACATGATAGCTTTTGAAACCTATGCTGTAATGTGAACATTACATGGTAGGTTTTGATCTATGCTGTAATGATATCCATACACCCCGGCATTCAGGGATGTAAGTGACTACTTACAGAGCAAGAGATATGTAAAATACATAAAGGTATTGTAAAAAGACTTGATTGCTGATTCTCAGATTTGATTTTACCAGGAAAATAACGCAAGAAACTCGAGTTCTATAATCGCTAGGACTTTTTATAGATTTAGACAGGGGATGAGCTTCTCTTCGTAAATATTTTTAATGTCAAGATTAACGAGTAGCCTTGGTCTCCTGAAAGCCAAGTATTCATGTTTATTTCAGTCTATATTCAACCTCTACGTTATTAACAACTAGCTTTCCGCCCGCGATTTCACCCGCGCGTCATTTCTTTTTTCAAATGAAATATCCCGCGGGAATGAGACGTTTCCCGTAGGAATTTCATAGCGTATGTCCTAATTCGGGTTAATATAAACAAGTACAGCCAGAAATTGGAACAGGCACAAATTAACATACATTCTGTCCCAAAAGTACCCGGAAATTATCATTTTAAAGACCCGTGTTAGAGATATTTTAAAAAATCTTTTTGCATTACATTGGTACAACTGTCATTGGTTGCTGGTGAAAAATAATCTTACCTCAGTCGAGTATTTTGTGAGTAATTAACATATATCGACGGTGAAGAACCAATAACGGCTAACTAACAAAACACAAATTTTACAGGAGACGAAAAAAACGATTTGTGCTTTTGAATGTGAATTTATTAAAAACTGTTGTATCAGTTATCTTATATAAAAATTGAAGAAATCAAACAATGAAAACGTTATCGATGTAACTACCTGTTTTACAAAGATAGTGTTAGTTAGATGGTATTGGTCCGAATCGTGATTATATTATTTTGTTTGTGTCAGATAATTGTTTTTGCTACCCATAAAAACGCCGCAAAATAGCATAGCAAAATAGTTCAAAATTCTCATTTGTAAATAAAACTCACGATAATAAACGGAACCTTCCTATTATTGTGATTTTTATTCGCGAATAAGAATTCCCTATTTTTATTAAATTCTTTACAGTTGCCAATCATAAAAATAAACGTTTTGAATCCCTTCGAACAGGACAGCGTTAAAAAACTTTTGGAGCTCCCTCGGTACGGGTTTATCTCGTGCCTTTAGCAGCTCTATAATAACGCCGTCGTGTCCAGCGGCTTTCCCATTTTTAAGCTGCCCAAGAGCAATCTCGATTTCGCCAACGCTGACTTCTGTCAGGTCTTCAGTGTAATGGCGAGTTAACGTGGCTAGAGCCACATTTTCGGAAACAGTTTAAGATACATGCGAAGCGAATAACAAGGCCATAGAAGTTCTCTACCTCCAAAAGGACTGCCGGCTTTGAGGCAACTACTTCTGCACTTGCTGTGGTCAGCTTCCTCAGGTGGCTTCTTCCGAGAGATTGTACGAACACCTTTTTACCGGCTATTCTCAAGAGTGATCACGAACCGTCTTGCGCGAAGACTCGACGAGTTTCAATCACCGAAATAGGCTGGGTTTCGGAGCGGATACGGCACCATAGACCACATCTACACTATGCAGCAGATTATACAGAAGACCGAAGAGTATAATCAGCCACTGTCTGTAGCATTCGTGGACTATAAGAAGGCCTTCGACCAATGATCCTTCGACTCTGTTGAAATCTAGTACGTTCTGGAGTCCCTGCAGCGTTGCCAAGTAGACTGGCGATATATCCAAGTGATGAGATGTCTGTACAAAGCAGCCACCATGTTCGTCCAAGTACAAAATCAGCAGACAAATCCTGTACCATTGCATCGACGAGTGAGACAAGAGGACGTTATCTCTCCGAAATTGGTCACAAATGCAATGGAGGATATGTTTAAGATGCTGAACTGGAAAAAACGTGGCATCGTGGAATACATCTCTTACTTGCGAATTGCAGATGACATCGTCATAATGGCGGAGACGCTGCAGGACCTACAACAGATGCTGAATGACCTGGATGATTCTTCTTTACGCATCGGCCTACGCATGAACTTGGACAAAACCAAGGTCATGTTCAATGAACATGTTCTACCGGAACCGATTGCGATTCACGGCGCTGTCCTTGAAGTTGTTCAAAAATATGGGTACCCTGGGCAGTCGTTGCAGTGATATCGAAACAACTTGAGACAAGGTGAATAGAAGAATTCAGTTGGGTTAAGCAGCGTTTGGAAAACTACGACGAGTCTTCTCATCGTCGATTCCACAATGCCTTAAGACGAAAGTGTTCAATCAGTGCGTCCTACCCGTCATGACATACGGAGCCAAAACGTGGGCACTTACGGCAGAGCTAGTCCACAAGTATAAAGTCGCTCAGCGGGCTATGGAAAGAGCTATGCTCGGCGTTTCACTGCGGGATCGCATCAGAAATGAGGTGATTCGGCAGAGAACCACAGTCACCGACATAGCTCGCCGGATTAGCCAGCTGAAGTGGCAGTAGGCTGGCCATATCAACCGTAGAACCGATAACCGTTGGGGTTAAAGACCGCGTCTCGGTAAACATAGTGTAGGACGGCCTTAAGGCCAGGTGGAGTGGTGATTTGCTCAAGATGCTGGCAGGAGCTGGATGCGAGTGGCCGAGGATCGATCAGCGTGGCAAGCATTTGGAGAGGCCTATGTCCAGCAGTGGACGACAAACAGCGGTGAAGTAAGCACGTCGACGTAGCGAGATATATGGAATTGGCAGCAAAAATACGCAAAAAAATACGCAATTCGTCTTAACCGCTAATGCCACAGCTGAATAACTCGTCAATTTATAGGCTTTTGACGCGGTGTTCTTGCCATAGCATGCAAATTACAACTTTAAAGCGAACTACATTCAAAGGTCATTTTCGGCAAAAGTGCGACTTAGCCGTTATTGATTCTTCACCGTCGATATGAGAAACAAGTTTTGTGGTCGCGTCGTTTTTTTACTATGGCCGATTTTGTTGAGCAACGATCTTGTGTTAAATTTTTGTGTTTTTAATAAATTTTCTTGCGCCAAGTTCCATAAATTGTTAAAATAGGTGTTTGTTAATTAGTGCATGTACAAAACTTAGGCATACGAGCAACATAAATCATTCATAGAGGGAGGTACAGTGGTCGGGCGGGCTGGAAGGTCATCCACTTCAACTGACGACGATTATGTCAATAATGTTAAGGAAATTATAATGAAAAATCGTCGTGTGAGTTTAAGACACATAGCCAGAGACATCAGCATACCAAAAACTACAGTACACCGCATATTGACTGACTTGTGGCCAGATTTGTGTTAAAATCACGTGTTTTCCGCACCACGATAACGCGCTAGCTCACACAGCCATGATTATTCGTAGCTTTCTGGAAAAACATGCAACTAATATCGCTTCGCAGGTACCCTACTTACTAGGTATGTCACTATGTGATTATTTTCTATTTTCTTAACTTAAATTACCGTTTCGCGAAAAGCATTTCAGACCATTGAGAGTAGGGAATGAAAAAACGAAGATGGTGCTGAAGGCCATCCCGATTTCAGCGTATTAAAAGTGTATCGAAGACTGGTTGAACCGTTGGCGTATGTTTATTCCCTCTAATGGAAGGTAATTTAAAGAGGACAAAATAAATTTTGATGATTAAAATTACCATTTGAATTTTATTTACAATTTCCGGGTACTTTTGGGACACAGTAGTATTTCAATAATATGCTACATACGTACTTTAACAAATATTATGTACTTATATAAAAGGTTTCTATTTTTTAAAACGGCCTCCATTAATTAGATGCTAATAGCCTGAACCTTTCTTTAATTCCCTTTTGTTAAATTGTAACAGCTGCAACGTTGAAAATGAAAGTATCGGTTTATATCAGTTTACATATGCAAATCATTCCACATCCAATTTGCTTGGCAGCTTTTAGTCCGAATCCGAACGGGATTAGAACCAGAGCCGGCGTCAATCCGGGATTTCAACCCGAAATCCAGAGATGGATTGGATAAAAGGAAAATCTGGCGGGAGTTAAATGCTTTTAACCCTATTTGTAGAATAATTATAGATTCCATAAATGATATTTAAAAATAAGCAGCAACTGTGTCTTCTAATGCCTGTCGCAAACGTTTTTTGATGGGGCCCTTCCATTTTCAAGTTAGAGAATTTTCTCGGGTCGAAAGCTCGTCCGCTCTTCAAATCAAACTAGTGCCATGAATCTTTATATTTAATTGACCAGTTTCCCATGCAGGCTTGAAAATCCAAACTACATTTTGTATAAGTCACTTTTGGTCGTACAGAAAATAATTAAAGCTTATTTTTCCGCTTTAAAAATCGATGAACATGTGTACCGTTTTTATTTATACCTAACTTATTTTAATTTCAAAAAGGATTTAGGTGAATGCCTTCTCAATCTTTCCACTAAATCGGTTGGAAAATAGGCAATTAATTCTAAGATCGGGTCACGCACGACATATAATTAATTTGTCACAGCTCCACCCCTTACCTTCAAGTTTCGACATTTCATTTCCTTACCGAGAAACTAAAGTTAACTTGTCAAATTTCCTTTGTCCAAACCTACATAATTAGGGTTATTCCCTGAGTACCCCGATCCCCGAGGCCCCCGTCCCGGAGAACCCCGATTTATTTTAAATAAGCATAATATTTATTTTATAAATTGGGGTTCTCCGGGACGGGGGCCTCAGGGATCGGGGTACTCAGGGAATGACCCCATAATTAGCGGGCCTATCCAGTTCCAATGCAGTGTTTTAAACTAGGTATTATGTTGAATATATAATAATACCTTTATTCATAATTGTTACATTTTAACAAAAAAAATCATAGTGTTTTTTTGTTTTTACCTTAACTTTTGTTTGTTGGTAAAAAGGAACGAAATTAACCGCCAAAAGTAAACCTTTCCTGGTAATTTACCGCAATTTTTTTCATTTGGCAAATGTAATCGAAAACCTGGCTGGTATTAAGCCAAGGCAGGGGGAAAGTAATAATAAATGTAAAAAGATATCGATATCCAAAAAGGAAATACGTAAATACTTACATTTAATTACATGAAGTTTGCCCTGGGAAGAATTTAAACTATTTTGGCGTTATTAACGGACATGATTGATAGGATGCGTCTCGCGTTCGTTGCCATGGCAATGTGGACTCCTCGGTAATTAACCATTAAGCTAAAAGGAACCATTATATTGAAGTAATTGTTATTTGCATCATTAAGTATCTTATAATTGGTGCAGGTGCGATTGGTGCGAAACTGAGAAAACTAGTGTGAAAACTAATGTGTAGGTACATTTCTGACCGCCTTTTTGGTACAGTAGCTAAGGCGGGTCATGTATTCGGAGGTTGTGGGTTCGATTTCCGCCTTAGGTTTGATTGGTGGCAAGACATAAGTATTCATAGTTCGATTGGTTAGCTACCACCCAAACAAGCGAAATCTACCGTCATAATAGTTTTGGCTGTGTACAATATTATGAAGGTGGCCAGAACACTTGAAATGAAAGGCTCCTATCAGAAGAGCCTTAGTCAACAGTGTGCATGGCTGCACATAAATAGTATTTTTTATTTTTTTTATTATTATAATATCTATAAGTATACAGGCGTGTAGTACGCGAGAATTGCGCTTCTAATCCCGCATCGCAGACAAATGAAACGGATATTTTGTGTCGGTATCGCGGTGTTTGTAATACTTGTATCTTCAGTGAGCATGAAGAGGGATTTGTAGTGTCTTCTTTTTCGATGCGCGACCATCGATCCATGAAAATCTCTCATCATAACGGATTCATGAGTTCTTTATACATAGAGATAATGTATTTAACATCTCAAAAGGATATCTAATAAATGTGTAATACCTAAGTGATTTAAATTTTTACTAAAGGGATAAATGATCCTATTGCTGCAAGATTCCGAGTCGAGCTTCTTACAAGCTATCAAAATTTTAGAAAGCATACATTTCAAATTCTTAACAAAACAAACCAACAATCAGATAGTCAGACCTCCAGCAACGTGATGTGTCTAGGGAAATTCGGAAAAAAAACGTATTTCATTATACCAATAACACAAGAATTCGCTTAAAACTTATATGTACGTTTACAAGCTGAAAACGTATAAGTTTTAAGCGATTCAAACGAACGAAACGAAGTTGGAAGCAATTATAATTAAATCCCTTTCTCTCTTAAGAAGTTAAATAAAAAAGCAAAACGAATAGATTAGTTTATGATTTTAATTAAAAATCCTGCCGCAATGTCATTAAGAAGCACCTCAATAGACAAACAATAGAAGAGAATTGGAATTAATTTGCGCGCCTTCTCCGTTAATCAAGTAAACCCGGGGTCGGCTTTGTGTTCTACGAAACGTTTACCCACAAGCAAAGATTACTTGTTGTTTGTGGTATACCACTACTAAAGCACGTACCTATCTAAATATTGTTCGCTTGGTGGTGATTCTAGTACTGGGCTTAAAATTAAAATGTGGGTTCCACATCCCACTGTAATTCCAGTGGAGCTACCGTAACAACGGGCGAGGAGGGACATCATAGGGTTATTTTGGTGATCTCCTGTAGGCAACCCCTGGCTTTGGAGCCGCTTTTATAAGCGCGGTTAGAATATCACATACCGTTCTCTGCAAGTGATAATTTAAAAGCCATAAACCCGAATTTCGATGAATTGTTATAAAATCATTCCCAATACAGTTAATTACGATTTTGAGGTGGATAAAATTAAGCATAACTTGACGGTCGTACTATTACGCCACATATTGTTAAAAACTTGGATCCACCAACTATTTAGAAGCCATCATAACCTACCCTGAGGGCCTGAGCCCGTCCCGCGCATTATTACCTAAAGCATTCATAGCTCTGGGCCATATAAAACCTTGCTACATCAATATTCTAATACTACTTGCCATTTAATTAATTTGCAATAATCATAATATTTATTACATTTCAAAATTACGAAATGGTCAATTAAAATACTAACAGATCATTTCTGTCGGAACTCAGATACGACAAAATTAGAAAAAATGAGGAATTTTTGCTTATACTTACTTACTAAATATTGAGAACATAGGTATAGGTACACAAGATCTTCGACTATCATTATCACAGACAATCGAAAAGAAATTGATTTTAGATAATAGGTACAAATGGTTACTGCTAGCTATTGAATTCTCTGCAATGGAATATGTAACATTTTGTGTGCATGAACATGTCTCTCCGGCCTGAGGGTTGACCTGCGGGCGGGGGTAGCCCCCTAACGCCCGCATTGCACAGGTCGCTCGAGCCAAGTCTGAGGGTCACCTAGTTTCTCGGGTGGCTCTCCCTGACCTGAGGCCTCTCGAGTCGGGGTACCCGGGGATGGGCTGGTCAATAGCCATAAGGCTAGCACCGGCTCGTCCTAATCGGGTGTGAAGGAGAAACCGGGGGAGTTTAGTGGGTAGTGGACGCTCCAGTCTCGAGTCCCACACACGGCCGCGGGTCTAGCTAGCCTGCGGTTATGGTGCATAAACGCATTCTGCTCCGAGAAAAAAAAAAAAAAATGTCTGTTTGTATCGGTCTGGGTGTTTCTATGTATACATAATATGTATGTATTTACAAAAAAGTATATAAGTAATGTTTATCCGTTGTCTAGCACTCAACAACCAAAATTGTATGTGTGTAAATTAATACGTAATGTTTTGTGTTACAAAGAATACAACTACATATCTATCTTAAAAATTTGGTTATTGTTCTGAGCTAAAAATAACAGTCAGCTGTCAGTATAATAACAGATCCAACATGAGATCCCGATTTTACGTGTCTTAAGTTCTTAACATCGGCATGCTCTGTGCTATATTAATAATGGGTACATCCTACCTAATTTAATTCTGAATTCTATTAAACTCTAGATCGAGTTTAATAGAATTCAGAATTAAATTAGGTAGTTATACGTTTATCTATTTAGGTAATAATACTAGAGCGCTATATTGGATTTTCTTCAATTAAGTTTCATCGTAATAAATAAAAACGATTCGCTAGATTTGCCTGGAAGGGTTGGTTTTCTCCACAGTTTTCTCTTTAATTAACCTAAGTGCCTTATCTACACATCTACATACATGTGTGTATATGATAGTATTACAGACATTGAAACATCAAAAAGTTAACATGGAGAATGTTGATTCCGCGAGAATACGTCTTCAGTTGTAAAAACATTTAAGTCGCTTGGTTTTTCTTGGTTGTAGAAATCGGTCGGGTGGAAAGGGGAACCGGGGGAGTTTAGTAGGTAAACTAGCTGGGACGGACGGCTTTATCCCCGAGACCCACATAGGACCGCAGGCGTCGCTATATATTCAATATACTCTATGGTCGCTAGCCTGCGGTTATTATAGCGAGATAATGCGTTCTCATCCGCAAAAAAAAAATGGTTTTAGAAATCCGACTAAGTGTTTGTCCAAATTCAAGAAAAGTCAGTCCTCTTGGTCACGTGCACAATTTGATTTGGTTGGGTTTTACGGCCAAGGGTACAGCGGTTAAAGTTTATTTATCACTGTACCATCAAGGGAACAGCCAAGGGTACACAGGAAAACAAGCGGGCTACCTACCCTCACAGAAAAACATAATATTACCTTCGTTAGTCCTTTAGATGCCCTTTTACCTACTGGCAAGCCATTAGCTATTCGAGGCGCTACAAAGAGCTAGAATTACCTAAATACCTAGTTTACAAAACACACACAACAGGGGAAAAGATCAAACACGAAAAGAATTTCTTAAAAGCAATGATATTATACATCATTGCTTAAAAGGCATTCCTTGTTAAAACGAGCGTATTTCGACCAACATTCCCAAGCAAATTGTAAACCACACAATAGCATTCAAATCTAATTTAATTTATGAAAAGAAGGCTGGGATGACGTCTTTACACTTTTTATAGATGTGCGGGCAAGAGCGTGGTGGGTGACTTGTGAGCTTTAACCTCTTAAGGCTTGTCACAGCACTGCTCACTCCTGTAGAAACAGAACCAAACATTCATAAGAACTGATAGTACTCATAATTATACTATGCCATAATAAAGGACCAATATTAATTCTGTGTAAATGGGCCAATGCTTCAAAAACAAACAGAAAAAAATCTAATGTTGGGAGTGATAACTGAAATATTTTATTTTATTACCTTACCTCGCCGTGGTGAAAATATTATTTAGTATTAAATCTGATGGTTGATTAAACCTTTTTTTGTTTCAGATTAGCACCATGCCGCTTGGTAACGTGTGTAGCAAAAGTGACCTGGAGATGCCTATAAGTACTATCAATATAGTGAACCTGGTGCTACTCTCACTAATAATGATGGTGCTCGGAAAGTTTTTGTACGACTGGCGCAACTTCAAGGCCACGGGGAAATTGCCCTGGCTATCTTCTATAATACCCTGAATATTTCTTTTATATTAAAATATAAAATCTCGGATGAAGAGTTTTATTTAAGTAGCAAAGTTAAAATAAAAGTTCACCCCAGTGTTAACATTTAGTCAAAATACTGTCACCGTAGACGACCCCTGGTTTACCCTAGGAAGCTTAAATAGCCTGCCTATAGAGACCTGCGGCTATTTGTGGATCTCAAAAGTAAAGCGTGCTGCGTGCCACTACCCACTAAACTCCCCTGTTTTTCCTGTTACACCCAAAGAGGACGAGTTGGGTACCTGCCTTGTGGCGATGGTCTCGATGGTCTAGTGGTTTAAGTACCGGGCCGAGATCTCGGGGTCCTGGGTTCAATTCCCGGGTCGAGCTAACTTTGTATCGGTTTTTTCGGAAACAGCTCGGGTTTGTGATCACCAATCCGCATTTGGCAAGCGTGGTCATTAAGCCAATACCCATCATTGTAGCGATAACTTGCTTTCAAGGATGGAGGCCTTTGCCCTGCAGTGAGACATTAATAGGCTGATACTTGTGGCGATTGACCGGCATATCCCCGGGAGCTTAGAAAGTTCCTGGCCTACCTTCCGATAACGTCGGATAGCGCCCAGGCCACTTGACCTGGTTAGCTTGATGCCCATTGACTATGCTAAATACTTTAGAGTTGTAGATAACCTAATTCTGATGTCCAGAAAGTGGCAAAATGAAACCCTTAATCGGCCACTTAGGTAAAATTGTTATCATCCTAGTTTGAACCTATAATATTTTTAATACCAGCGAAAACCAAAGATTAACAACTACGCATGGGCCACATATAGAAAACCCTTATCTAAAAAACCTAATCTAACTGTTACGAACCTCAAATCTTTTAATGCTTGAGTGAAGCATAACATAAGTCACAAACTGTATGGCAATAAACCATATTTTATTTATCCATATTTCTCTGAACAACAATAAAGGTATGAACACGGAATAAAAAACAAGGGTATGAATGACCTGACAAAATCGTGGCATTATATTTAAACGCGCCTTCGGTTGATGTCTTATACCACCAGAGCCAGAGCTACTATAAATTAAAAAAAAACACGCAGCTGAGCACTGACATTGACATGACAGTGACAATTATGACATTACTTGACTGACAAGATTTCATCAAGATTTATAAAAGCGGACGCTATTGAAATGGAATTAAATTCCTTTTAATTCGGGAAAAACTAATCTGTTCATTTATTAAATAAAAAGTAATACATTTCCTACTTAGTAATATACTTTCAAGGAAGTTTGACCTTAGAAGAAAATGGGAATGTTTAAAATGATTCAGGAGAAAGTGCCGAAAGTATCGCGTCAGAGCTACGCTTGAAGATGTTATTATTTAATGCTTGCACACATGATTGTCATTTATGTTCTATTGTCGTGAATGGAAATTCCAGTTATAAGATGTGGTACGCCGCTCTAGTGAGATTCATACGAAGACGATTGGTTCTCGGTATTATATTTGCGTCCTCATTGACTTACTGTATTGTAAGTTTTCTCAGGGAGGTTAGTATCTTTTATCTATTAATAGATTGATAAACATTTATTTGTATTACCAGTGTCACATAAAATCTGCCATAGGATTGTGAAATAAATAAAATTCATGTGCGAAGGTTAGTGTAGCATTGTGTGTGAGCAATTATAGAATATCATTTAGTTAAGCCACTATTATAGTAGTCAGATTGCAATAATAATGCTCTCATAAACTTATGTATAGGAGAGCATTATTATTGCAATCTGACTCACATAGTCCAAGCATCTCCATGAAAGGAATGCAATATGGCTAATAAATTTTAACTTCAATAAACAAATTGTCATGATGATGATGTTCTCCCAGACGTTTCCGTCGACGGCGACACCCTTAGCTTGCGCTAGCCTGGGCCCTTACATGGACGCGAGCGTGACTAGCAAAACCAAATTTGGTTTTAAAAGTCCTGTTGCAAGAAGCACAGTAAAGAGACCCACTTGAGTTATAAGTATAGTCGTAGGATGGCTTAGGTCGGGATTTACGGAACTGGCGTTTGGCGTCAAGTTCTTCAAGACGGGTAACAAATTGTACAAAACACTTCACAATGATTGTGTTAACAAAGGTAAAAGTATAAAAGATATTATTGGAAAGTCATAATGCAAGAATGCATTAAGCCATAAATTGTGTTAAAGCACTCACATTGTGTAATTATTAAATCAAGAAATGTTACATACTAGTTTTCCAGGTAGATAGGCATAGATTACATATTTCCGCACAGTACGACTTTTTCCATGTTAAATGTTATTTTTATGATTTTCAGGGCAATAGCAGAAATATGATGTACCAGGAGACCATGATAGAGAGAAAGCCATTTGTGTGGAGGACCCTACAAGAACACAGAGACTCAAATGACAGCGTTATCTGCAGAAACTCTGTTCAAGGCAGGCTGTTGTTAGTTGATGATCGAGGTAATATAAAAACTTTAGGTCAGCTACACCAAATGAGAAATTCTTTTCTTGGTGCATCCACTGTCAGAACAATGTTTGCAAATTATAATTTTCACCCATACCGAAAATCCTTGGGTTGGATTACATATACAGTAACCAAGAATTTTTCTTTATTTAATTAATTTTTTACATTATGGGATATTTTTACGTTGACATCAAGAAAATACTCAAATGTACATCAAAATAACTGATTGCACACCAAAAGTTAGGTTAAGTTAGCAATTCAGTATTTTTTTGATGCACAATCAGTATTTTTTGATTTGCAGTTAAATACAACCCGTTACATACTATCAAAAACTGCTGACAAACTGCAAACAATCATCAATAAAGCAAATTTGGAGTTATTATTTTATCATTTCAGGCTATGTGTGCCACAGAAATGATGTAATGAAGAATGGTTGCTGCGATCCTTTAGCAGACTTTTCTCGTAGATACAGTTGCGAGAGTTGCAAGGATAATAATTGTTGTGTAATTTATGAATACTGTGTATCCTGTTGCTTAGATCCCAGTAAGGTAAGGGTTAATTTTATCTCACTTAATTCATACTTGTATAAAATAGTTTCTCAACTCTACAGATTAATTTCCTTGTGCAATAGTATCAATAACAATGCATAAATATTATTGGTTGCTCCATGTCGTATCCAATCCAATCCAATTACATTTTTTGTGTCATACCCTAATTAAAAGTCTTTGACTGCCTCTATAGCAGAGCAATTGATTCTGATACCTGAGTTCTAAACCCAGATAAGGCTGAACATTTGTATGTATCCTACCACTTGTACTGGGACCCTGTTGCTTAAATGATAAAGGGACTGTCCAGCTGGTTGCTAAGCACGCTCATTATGTCGTCGTTGCTCCCGTGCGTGCAGAAGCAAAGGTATGCAACGCTGCAGTATTGGGTGGAACTCGCACAGAAGTCAACGGCCTCAAGTCAGGATGGCACCTAGGGAGGTCCACCCGAGGGACTAGATGACCCTCAGATTTGTCCTGTGCAATGCGGGCATTAGGGAGCTACCTCCGCCCCCAGGTCAATCCCCATCAATCCCCATCAGCACCCTGTAGAGACTATTCATTCTTACAAACAATATGTTCAATCTTCTTATGTTTTCTTTGCAGAGGGACTTACTAGAACTAGTTCTATCAAAACTATCAGCAGAGGAGAATGTGTTGTTCCGCACATTGACAGACGATTATGAACTATGCCTTACCAAGTGCCGCACTAGTTCTCATAGTGTGCTCCATGAGAACTCTTATAAGGACCCAACGCACAAACACTGCTTCGGCCATGAACCTCCAAGAACCAGAACTCCTGATTAGCACAGGCCGATGTTGTAGGTAGGCATTATTTAATACTTAGTTTTATACCTCAGATAAATTAAACGGATCAAGAAATACACCAACACACACTATGTTTATAAATAAATATAGTTATATTATAATTAAAGGTGAATTTATATTTGTCTGTAGTGACGATGTCATTGATTTAAAAAGTTTTGAAATGTTTTTGATTATTTTAATCTGTCAGATAAAAATGATACATCACTTTTTTTAAATTGACAAATGAAATAGTGTCAAATTATTTTATCTGACAAATAAATTATGACATACCTACTTATCTGTCATGGATGAAGCTGGCCCTTTATAGTAGTTATAAAATACAAACCATCATTACACGTAACAAGTAAAACATTAAGTACATAATTATTACTAGGTATGATATCATTTCCTTCTTGACAAGTCACCATATTAAGTCAGTCAGACAAATATAAAACCACTTTTATAGTTAGAATATGTAAGGCCAAAGAAAGGAAGTGTCTTATTAACCCACAAAAATAATTTATTGTTAATGTTAAATAGAGTATATTTTAGTACATTATGAAGATAACATTTTACAATTTACAATACAGCCTCTGTTTCAAAATGCTCTATTAATCTATCTGTATTGTACTCGTATGCCACGTTTTACTCTCAAAACTGTTATTACGCTTTCTAGATGTAACTATTTTCGTATCTTTAAAATCAATAAGTGTAACCAATCTATTCCATCGTAAGTTGTTTGGCGTATTAACTGACGATAAAACAATTCTTCTTGTGCCCATCTCTTAAAGCCTTTCTCATAAAAGATGCTCAATTACTGATTTTCTCAGTAATTGAATCCTTTCTCAAGGCAGGCTTAATACTCTAGCGATCCAAGGCTGGGTCTGCCCTAAAAAGACTGCTTATTTAACAACAAATTGTTGCTGATGTTTGTTCAAAGTTTAATCGGACTATTTTGTTGTTATTGTTACTACAGATACTCGTTTTTTGCTAATTGCAATTTAAGCTAAATAAAAGCTATCACATTTTTATCGACCTTTGTTGCTGTTCGTACTTTAAACACCTACCACCTACTCATTTTATCACTGTACATAGGTAAATAATAACGTAGATAAATATATTTAGATTAATTAGATTTAAACAATTAAGTGTCCATTCTTTCGATCAGAGATATTAAGGCCCACATCTTGATATCTAATATAACAATTTAAAGTTGTAAACGAATCGAATTCCTGCAAGCGAATTTATACCTTAAATTGCAGAAAATTGCAGTTTAATACAGGCCAAAAACTGGAAATGGCGTCTTCGTGTACTTTAACATAAAAATCAAATATTTTTGAATATACATATTAAAAACTTTTTAGTGTAGCTTCGCGAAAATAAACCTACTTCATAATATTATTGGCTTCCAATTAGAACTTCGGTCTTAAGAAACTAAACGAAAACCTATGGAGCAAACGCCATTTCTAGTAATATTTCTGTTCGGAGGCACATTCGGAAGCCTTGTTTCTGTGATATACTTGTTATATTAATTCTATAAACTTACTAATTATACACAATTTGTCAGTGATTATGATTAAATACTGTCACACATTATTTTATGCGCGGAATGTTGTAGCTATTCAAAGTTGCGTCTTAGATGAGTTAATGTCGGATTCTCAACCGTGTCAGAATGTCAATGTGTTTCTTACTATCGTCACAAAGTTCTAAACAAGTTTTATTTTTATTTTGGTACTATATTGGGCTAAGGTAATATCTTTATATCTTCGTATTTTATCTTTTTTATTGTAATATCTTACGACTATTCGTGGAATAAAGTATTTTTTGCAAGGATATGCTGAACCGAGAATAAGGTAAAAGGATTCCGATATTAACTCTTTTATGACACATTTAAAAACATAGTTTTGAAGACGCAAATTCAAAACAGTTGTACTATTAATTTTATCATCACAATGCCCTTCTACTTTTATTATGTATGTATTGTAATATTTTAATTACCAAGATATACTCCTGCTTTATGATTAAAAAAATGTAGTAATGTGTCTGAAAGAAGTACCTATCTATTGAAATATGATGTAGTTTAATAGATCCGAGTTGCAGCTAGTTATCCCTAATACCTTTAATAAGACAAAGGACAGTGGGCAAATTGTTACAATTCTCAGTAGCGATGAAATATACAACGTTGAATAGGTATTTTTTAGTAGATCTATATCTATATTGACTAAAGCGGCATTTTTCAATTCTGTTTTTTTTTTCAATGTTTTTTTTTATATTTATGTATTTTTTTTTCGATTCGTGTTAATAGTATAACATAAAGATAATTTTGACACTAAGGTAATTTATAACATCAAAATAATAGAGAGTTTTAACTAACAATAAAACTTACCTATTATTTTTCCTGAGATATCCGGAATCCATATTGAGTGAAGCCTTCCGTTTTTCTTGTGTTCTTCCGGTCAAGCGAGTCCCTCTCTTACGCTAGTGGCGCCACCTTGCGTCCAATGCGACCGTTTCCGGTCGTAGGTAGCTATAGTTACCTCATGGATCGCGCCACCTCCTTTTGTCATTATACGTCGTTGGTAACAGGTAGACATTACCTGGATTCCGGATATCTCAGGAAAAATAATAGGTAAGTTTTATTGTTAGTTAAAACTCTCTATTATTTGTTCCGTCTTCGATATCCGGAATCCATATTGAGTGAAGTGTTTGATATCTCCTGGTACTGCTTATTGATGCTATAATGTGTATGAAGTTAGGAAGTAAAGTAAGAGTTAAGGCATTACTGTACTTAATACATAAGGAAAAGCTTATGCCAAAAAACTATACGTCTGTTTCCAAAAGTATATGGTCTATAGAATACCTCTTTAACAGTTTCATGAGGAAACAGCTTAACATCCAGGTGACGCCACGGTACCTGCTTCGCGAAGTACTAATTTTACTCAACTACTTATGACGGTCGTAGTAGCGGTTTTACAGTACTTTACTAAATAACTAATAATCTTACTAGGTACCTTCTTCACGACGCGACGTTGCAGTACGGCGATACAATCAAAAAGACTAATCTATATCTTTCCGGCTGTTGTCTCCTCTACAAGCCCGACTTCCTATGATTTGTAGAGTCATTTCTATAACCCAAAACTCGTGACATAATTATTGCCTTTATATATCAAGTTTTCTGATGAGACTTGATAGGTTTAGGTTGTGTTAGGCCAGAAGAAATCAAAAGTAAAATTGCAACACGTTTCAAAACATCATAAAAATATTCTAGATCTTAAACATTTTAGTGCTTAGTATTGTTCTCCGTTTCAATCCGTAATTTTCGCAACAGACATACATAGGTCATAAAACCTAGTAGCTTCATGTTCACTACGTCTTGGGAAAGGTAGATAAGGCCGAGTGAAAAATAAGGAACAAAAGTGATTCCAGCCTATTAATGTACCACTGCAGGCATCATGGGTACAGGCCTAATCATCACGCTTGTATAGTGAGGATAAGAGATCATAGAGAAACAGCCAGAAAATCCGAAACAAAATGCCTGATCCGGGGACAGGACCCAGGAATCCTTGATTTCTGTCAGGTACTTAAACCACTAGGACAGCGATGCGTTTTAAAAAGATTAGATTTTAGAATTGCAGATCTGATAATTGTCTAATACTCATCTACAGGTGGTTCAGCACGCTACCCGGACCCGGCCCGGAGTGTGCAAATTAGTACAATATTAGGTATACTGATCCTAGGCTGTGTTCGGGTGGATCAAAACTTGTGAGCTATATTTAGGCGGGACAGCACCTATTATGGTTGTGAAAACAAGCAATACAGACATGAGACATCTGCAAGTCAACTTTGAAAAATAAAATAAAAATGCATTGTAAGAGGTTAGTTCCTTCTTATACCCAATAAACAAGTAGCGTGAGCAGTTCTGAATGGGAACAGGCCGGTTCTGGTTTTCCCTACTGACTGGAATGTCACTAAATATTTAGTGTGTGATAGCGCATCTATCCTCAGGCTACATAGATCTGGAACGTACTGCGTTGCCAAATATATTTTTAGGACTTTATACGACTTCCTATTGCCTATTTTATAATAATGTATCTTAGGCCACGACTGTGCAATTGCCCCTGTGGAGAAAAAATGTGTATTATTCTTACCTGCCTTCGTTCGTTATGGATCACTGCTTGAACAACATACAGGTCCTTGCTTGCAGTTGATGTGCAAGGACCATTGGAAATCTGTCCATTTCTATATGTGCTCCATCAGTTGCATCGATCGTGTGCATGTGTGATGTCGGCTGTGCGCGGCTCTGCGTGTAGCGTGAATGAGCTGCGTGCAGCCATGACCAACCAACTCTTCTCAGACTCGTACTAGTTTTGGATCTTTGATTTGTTGGTGGAGCAGGGATCTAGGCATTTCTTGAGTTTTATATTGCGTTGATCGACAAGTAGCCTCCCTTTTATGAACAATGAACAAGGCAAAGCTGCGTCTCCCCATTAGGAGCTAGGCCTGTCTGGGGGACTAGCTGCCTAGCGAAATCTGTTTTAGAAATGCTCTGCGGAGCGTGGCATTTCGGTTCCGACAAGGGCTTTGGATTAGTAGTTCCAGTCCTAAGCGCAAGCGCAGCGCCAAGCCCGATAACATTCCCAAACTATGTCTTGTAATGAGTGGGTATGAGTTTAGGTCGGAACCAGAACAGATCGCTTAAGTCCAATAATTTTTCCGGGCATTGCAATGAAGAGATTTCAAATCTTACATTCTCCTTACGTATGTACCTTTGAGACTGATGATAACGAACTCTGGGAATGACGAACGAGGCAACGCTAAGTCTCCCCATTAGGATCTGGGCCTGTCTGGGGGACTCACTGCATATGTTCCAAAACGAGGCAACGCTAAGTCTCCCCATTAGGATCTGGGCCTGTCTGGGGGACTCACTGCGTATGTTCCAGTAATTCTCCGAGTAATGTTAGGTCATTTCGGTTCCAAAAGGGACTTTGTACTGGCTTGTGTGTCCCAGGTAACGTCAAAACTCGGAACCAGATTAAAGCGCTGTGGTTCAATATTTATTTCAGGTACTGCCTTAAAGAGATTGCAAATCTTACCTTCTTTTACAGCTCAGAGAGTTTCAGAAATATAGCATTATATAGGCATTGCGGTTCTGACAGGGACTTTGTATTGACTTGTGTGTCCCAGGTAAACCCCTTACACTCTAGGGATTGTGTCAGAGCCAGAGCCAGAGCCACTGCTGAAATTAATTGTTTAGCCCAGGCAAAATGATTACAAATTTACCTCCTCCTGAAGTTGTAATATTTATGGGAGGTCAACTCAGAGAACAACGAACGAGGCTGTCTCCCTGTTAGGAACTGGGCCTGGCTGAGGGATCTAGCGAAATCTATTCTAGAAATGGAATGGCATCCATTTGGCAAGTCTTACTTCTCCTGAAGCTCTCAATCTGAATGGGCCACACGGGAGCCAAGGTCTACACAACCTCCGCAAAAAGGGTAGTGGAACGACTAAACAATTAATTAATATGCCATCAAAATAAGGATAGTATCAGCTAATTAATGTCCCACTGCTGGGCAAAGGCCTCTACGGAACCCAGGAAATCGCCACAATGACAGATATTGGCTCAATCACCACGCCCGCCAAATGCGGACCGGCGCGGCGACCGACAAACGGCGCGGCGACAAACCCGTGCCCGACAAATTATAAATCGACACTAGTTTTTAGCTCAACCCGGGAATCGAACCCAGGATCCCGAGGCAATGGCCAGGCACCACAAGCACTAGACAAACGAGACCATTCAAAGAATTCATGTAAATGTTCCTTCGAAAATTGCTCTTTCTAATCCGGTTTAAGTATCAATAAAGGTAGAATTAATCTTATTATTATTGCTATTAACAATATTATTGCTTTTATAAACGAGTTACGGTTTGATGAAAAAAGCAATATGATATCTTACAAGGCTCTCAAACTATGCCTTGTATGTTGAAATTACCTTAAACAGCTGCCGTAAAATTTGTGTCGTTGCATGGCTGCTCAAAAGATTTTAAGCTTGTGATCCATGGTAGTAAATGCACGACCCATAACAGTACCGAATGCATCTGGGTTGGGTCTGGTCATGTGTTCCAAGCTGCTACGACAGATACTTGGAATACTTATTCAAACAAATAAACAGAACTACTTAATTCAGTAATTGCTTAAGGATCAGGTCACTGCGTAAATAAAGAAAATAAAATCCGCACCCCTACACGTGTAATTTGCGGTGCTTTTTAACAATGTGTCATCGTATCGTTCTCAACGTCCAATGTCAAGATTTCAGAACCCTTACTATTATATTTACCTAATATTTTCAATAGAGGTTAATACTAGTATTATTACTTGTATAATCATTGCATTTTTGCAAGAGCACTACAAGAGACTTGACAACGATACCTTCATTTTGTAGTTACGAGGTTCAAAACCTAACTCATAATTCAGTTTAAAGTTTGCTAAAGAATAAGGAGGGTATTTTAATATAGTAGAAAAATAAATTGTTTGTCGATTTTGTTCTGTACTTGTGGCGCGCCGCCAATAACACCGGGTACTATTGCAACATGCAAAAAAAAAGAAATTGTAGACTTATATGATAAAGATCCCCAAGTGCAGGATTGTTTCTTGGGTTTTTCGAGTTTGGGTACTTTAACTCTTTTAAAACAGAACACGTCTTGTTGCGTAGAAATAAAAAATATAAATCACTTACATGATCTGCCCGCTTAGGTTATTACTTATAATCCGTACCAGTATGCGATTCCTTAGCCGAGCTTTTCTTCTCACTTTTGGAACTCGAAGTAAAGAAAATAATCCGCTTCGTCACTTGCCGACAGCGTAATTTCTCTATATTTTTATATTCCATTGCGCAAGAGAGTTAAAATAAAATTAATTCCAAGCAATGTACATGTACGAACTTTTCAAAAATTTTAAAATCGAAAAATTTATTATTATTAAAAAAAAAAGCAAAATTTAACTATTTTTAACTATTTTAGAAATATCCTGGGATATTCTAAAATATTTGCTCGCTTCGACGTCCGAACGCTACGAAAAACGACGCTATAATGACAAAAGGAGGTGGCGCGATCCATGAGGTAACTATAGCTACCTACGACCGAAAATGGTCGCATTGGACGCAAGGTGGCGCCACTAGCGTAAGAGAGGGACTCGCTTGACCGGAAGAACACAAGAAAAACGGAAGGCTTCACTCAATATGGATTCCGGATATCGAAGACGGAACAAATAATCAGCGTTTTGTAAAAAATAGACGAATAGGTATATGTGGCTGTTACGTGGACGAATTTAATCAAGAGACGTGCGATCACGTATATACTAATGTTTTAGTAAATAACATCCCATAATAACATCCCATATACTTTACGATTGATATGTGTGTACTTTATTTCTTCTACATTCAATAAAACATTTTTTTTAAATTAAGAAATAACAAAATTTTAGGAAGATCGGTAAACAATTTGAGCCATATCTCCGAAAGTACAACGAATAGAAAAACGCCGCCATAATTAATATTGTTCTACTAAGAAATACCTATCGAACAATGTTAATATAATTGCTATTGGAATTTTAAAGTTGGTACCAGGTCCCATACATTTTTGCCCATTGTCCTTTATTTTGGTTTGGTTCGTTGGGTATTTAGCTGTTGGTTCGTCCAGGTAGGCCCTGGTTTGACGATTTCAAATGTAAAGGGAAAGGGGAGTTTAGTGGGTAGACTTGCCGTATGTGGGACTCGGGGCTAAAGGCTTTCGTCGCATCACCCACACAACTCCGTTACCCCTTGCGGCGATTGACCAGCCCATCTCTACGGATTATGCATAATGTTTCTTTTGAGCCTTGCTTGATAGGCATAAACAAAAGGTAATGTAAACATGGTACGAAAATGTTCTGGTTTAACTTGTACATGAACGTATTCTTAATATTGGTACTTAATCGCACGAGGAAATATTCAAAACACATACAAATATTAATTTACGTGGCCAAAGCACGGTTTTGGCTTTCGCCTGATTTTATTACTTTATTAAGTTCCTTGGTGAAATGAATTAGTTATAAATAAAACCAATTGAATTTATACGTATGTTTTAATTATATCACTGAGTTACCAGCCTAGAATCCAGTTTGTAAATACAATAATTAGCATAAATAAACATATTTATTATAATAAATCTTTTATAACGTAATAAATGAATGATATTTTTTTTAATATTGCCTGGCTTGTTATTATTGAACCTATTAAATAATACATAAATAATGTATAAGTTCACAAAACAAATAGGTACTAAGAACTAAATAACTGGAGGTTTCTTATAGTATTTTTTTTTTCGTTAGAGAATCATAATGTGTTTTGGGGTGCATTACGTATTGCCACTGCCAAATATTAAAAGTAATTACGTAGTTATAATAGTATATATTTTTTCTGTCTGTTTATACCTATATTTGAAAGTGTAATCTGCCGCCATAACAGCTCTGGCTGTGTTCTGTCTGGCAACACCTTGAAATCAAAAGCTCGAAGATCAGGGAGCCTACAGTGTGGCAGCTCATTGAGCGACGCTGTCTGGTGAAATTGCCCTCAATGGAATAGGCCGCAGTGGCCGCTTGCCATCAGGTGGACGCGCAGTCCAGTGGCGTAACGATGGGGGGGGGCGGTCCGCCCCGGGCGGCAGTTTTTAGGGGGCGGCAAAATATCCTGGAGGAGCAAAAAAAAAAGAGCGGCAGAATTGTCTTCCGCCCGGGCGGGTGGGCTGCTTTGCTAACTGGAGGAACAAAATTATTTTTTTCTACCCTCCATCAATGTGGTACTGCATTGATAGAGGGTGGACAAATTCTATCAAAATGTTATAAAATGTCATACCCTGTTTGAAATACAAGTTACTGCGTTATTCCCTGTATACATATTTATAAACACTTCGATGGCCATGAGTATTGTTAGTATTTGCTCTATTTTTCTCCGATTCCGCGTCAAATGTTTGTTATCTGTGCCAAAAATATTTTTATTATTTGAATGAATAATTGTAATGCGACACATACATACATAATATCATTATCACTAGTGTTGTGAGAACTCGAGTCATGAACATTTATAAATTTTTTAATTAGGCGTTGATGAACTGAGCAAGCCTTAAATTAAAAATAGATTCGAGGCAGCTCTTCTTAACCAAATATTGATTTTAACAGGCAGGGTATTTTTATAATAAACTGAATAATTGACCCAAAATAGAACTTAGACAAATAAAATTGCAATTGCATCGTTTTACACAAAATCTATTTGTCATTAGCGGTGTTTCTGAACCGATACGACTTGCAAGTGTTAAAAAATATGGTGCATTCCTTCCATAAAGGTCGGCAGCGCATTTGTGATCACACCCGATTTGCAGATGTCTTCGGGAGGCGGTAGTCACTTATTCCATCATGTTTGCCGAATGCTCGTTTGTCCGCTATATATCGGCCATTGATTGATTATATTGAGGTCCTCAAACTCATGTCTAATTACTCACATCGAACAAAAAATAAAATCGGTCTTTAGTTTGTAAGTGTGCAAGTCGTGATTAGAGTTGTGTTTAAAAATCTAAACTCCGACTCGACCTTTTACAACACTAGGACGAGAGGCATCTCTGATATCGATGTTATTTTTAATACAAGTCATGTAAATAAAACTGACATGTAAAAAAAACTTGACATCATTATCAAATTTTCGTGTAATTAATGGCTGATGGCTTGTTATTATTATTTACTTTTATCTCATGTCCACATCATAAGTACAGTTAAAACCAGTCGGAACTAGAAAGAGCTAGCACAAAAATTGAGTTTCATGGAATGTGGTCTTTTTTAAAGGAAATTAGAAATTGAAAGAAAAATAAAAAATTGCTACTAGATGTGGAAAGTTTATATGTTTTATGATTACTATCTAAGTATTGGGTGCATGGTTATGTGAGGGTACACGAACGCAAGTAAGTTGCACTCCTTTTCCTTTAGTCTCATAGCTCATTGTGACTTGACAGCACCCCGACACGACCAAAACAGTTGAGGCGCAGAACCAACCTCTTTATCGATTGTAAATCGATAATATTAACGTAATCATCATGTACGAGTAATTGAAGTCAGCATTCCTGTTCGCCACACTGATGGGGCAAGTAAGTATCAGCTTAATATCCCACGACACGGTAAAGGCCTCCATCATTGAAACCAAGTCATTATCATAATGATTAGAGATTATCGCCACGCTTGCCAAATTTAGTGATCACAAACCCGAGCTGTGTACAATGTGCCATCCGACACGAGTGAGTCGAGTGACCCACTGAAGGCACACGCGACAAAAAGACCTCAAGATTGTGCTTATCATCAAGACAGACTCGTGCAATCATCATTAATTAGTGTTGATTTTTAATGAGGAAGAATCGTACCTACATACATAGGTATTTCGTGTTTTAATTTTAAATATCAACTGAACTATTGACCTGCCGTTGAAAAATTGTGACCTAAAAGTCATTTGATTCGGTCAAATCATCAAATTACAGACTAGATAACATCAGGAACTAAATTTTTTCTGATCTGTAGGTTTGTGCACGTGCTTAATTTCTACCTATAACCTATTATTCGATTATTTAATGTTTTATGAAGGCTTTACCGTCCTCACGTCAGCGGTCATTACCACCCTTTGGGAAATACTGTTCAAAGATCCGCCTCTAATGCTCGCATCAATTTAAAAATTACTGGAACGCATTTAGAGGGGTTTTTGTATATTCGTCACAAAGTACAGCTCTGACGAACAGCACAACGAGTACAGCACTGAAAAGCTGGCCAATTCCACTTTAAAATACGATTAAGTAATGTTATACCTCTTTTTTTGTGGAGGGGAATGCAATATGGTGCCTAACAAGGCACCATAACTCGCCTGGGGAAGGCGAGCCGTGTGTGGGACTCGTGCAATTCCATGCCCCAGTCTTTATAAAGACTGGTGCAAGAAGGATGAACTTTTTATATTTATTGTTTTCTCAAAGTGATTTAAAGGCTTCGTAAGTCGTTTTGCTAATTTACAAACTTAGTATCTAAGCATAAATTTAACCTTACCAGATTCCAGTCCAGCTTTATATACCTACCATAGCATCCTCCGTGCCGTAACTGCCTCCGTGGTACAGTGGTTAGAGCGTTAATTGGGCTCTAATACCCGGAGGTCGTGGGTTCGAATCCCGCGGGGAGCATCACTTTGTGTGAATGTTTCCAGTTTGGTTAGGACATTTGCAAACTTGAATCACCTGAATGTCTGAAAAGAATGATTATTCCGTGCTTCGGAAGGCACGTTAAGCTGTTGGTCCTGCGCCTGATCTTTCTTCGGTCGTGTCAGACTGCTGTCCCACCGTGTTATGAGAGTGAGGGAATAGGGAGTGCACCTGTGCTTGCGCACTATAATATTATTATATCCTGCGTAGTTGGCTGATCGTAAGATTGGTCGCCTCAACTTGGCCGAAATATCGGCTAGGAGGACATTAATTAATTACCATAGCCTACCATACCGTTCGGCTTGGTGTAAATCGTTGTTGTACGGTTGTAGTCAGCATCTTACTAAACTTTATCACCCTTATGCTGTATCTTAGAAATATTATCTTCCTCTTAACACTTACAAATCATTGGCAGTTGACGGTATCGATAACCTCGTTTTATTTTTATCCGAACATTTGGTATGTAAGTATATCAGTATAATAATAATAATAATAAATTCATTTATTCGGATAACTTTTTGATCCATATATTAGTAACAAGAGGTCTTACGTCTAATGTTAGTAATCGAAACAAGAAAATACTTAGCTTAATTTATAATACTTATAGATAGGCTCCGGGTTTACCAGGGCGGTAATCCAGTGTCCCATCAGAGCACTATCCCACCTCCCCGCCAGAACCTTTATGATTTCGTTGGGACTGCCGAGCATTCGGTTTTTAATGGAGATTATCTTAAGTATAAACACACTATGTATCATTGTAAGTATAGTTTTTTTTATGTTTATTTTCATTTTATATTATAGAAAATCGGTAACGGTGCTATAAGTACTTACGAGTAGACATAATATAACGAGCTGCCCTCACCCTACCAATTATTAGTGTAAATATCGGTTTGTCCACTTGTCTCTACCATGTGCCAGTTTCAACATTAGGCTTACTGGGACGCTTCAGTACCGAGTCTTACACACGGCCGCACAGGCCTACTTAGCCTGCGGTTAGGTATGGTGCCTTAAAGCATTCTCATCCGAAAAAAAGTTTTAACATTGATAGATAAGTTAGTTAAGATACTAAAGATTAATTTTTGAGATAACGGTGGTGCCTTTTTTTGTAAATTGTCAAGAGAGACAGCGTCTAAGTTAGTTGCTCAATCAAGACAAAGATAGCCCCCACAGAAATCTAAATAATAAGGCAATTATTTAGATTTCTGTGATAGCCCCAGAGTCTTTTTCAAGGCGGTGCGAATCCTTCTCACCATCACAATGGTGCGTTATGGGCTCCTTGGTACAACAACAAATGATGAAAGTCTACTACAGCATAGCTGCACGTTAAGCCATTCTATGATGGAAATGTCCCTCAACAGATTAGAAACTAGATCACAAGATGCGCTGCGAACTTGAAAAATATGAGTGACGCGCGTAACTATGTTGATGATCAGTTTTCCCGATGTTTTTGCATAATGCAGGTATATCATTGTCACATGGTCATGGTCATTCCTACGATGAAAATAACTACATACCTATATACCTACTTATTCTCTTTCCTTAACTCCGATGCTGCGTTTTGTTTTATCTTATTGTGACCTGAGATTGTAACTTTATCTTCAGGAAGGTATCTACATAACTACTTGAGCAGTTTTGTTATTAAGTACGATAAAAACATTCCACATTTTTTACAAATTACAACGGTAAATCACAAAATAGTAGATAAGTACCAAATTTTGTGATTTATGTTGCTAGTTTATTTAATTTTATCTAAATGACATCCCAAATTCCTAACAAAAGAAGCAAGATGTAAGGAGTGTTTATTACTTTGTACTACTTATCTACTTTCAATATACCTACTTACGTTTCAAAACGATACATGAAATAAAGTAAGCATAAATGAAGCGGCATCATGTAGTTTGTGGAAAGAAAGAAATATTTTCATTCATCTTCTTTATCTTCATATTAAGTAGTCTATACAAATGTCTATTTAGTGTCAGAACATAGGTACTTCATTTATCTCGCACGTTTCCCTGAGAAACATAAAAGGCCTGTGTATTAATTTAATCAAAATTATATTGATAAGGTTTATATTGCTTTAATCTGAGATAATAAACCACGTAGGTATTTTCGTCAACCCAGTACCTAATACAACATTTGTACGTAGTATGTACTATCAAGATTCAAGATGCCATGGAACTGTGCGCGGGCGCATATTGTCAGATTTGTCAGCCAGTCACGGCGCAGCGCCGCGAGTTAACAGTTGTGTTTCAACAATGAGGTGAGAATTGAAATGTTTACGTTTGAAAATGTGTTTAACTACCCAACATTGTGGCCAAAATTCACCGGTATGGTACTGTCTAAAGTCTTCAAAAAGTAAATTATTGACGTAGGTACTAAAAGTCCTCAAACTTATGGAGTTGATAAAAAATGTGCTGTGTGTTTCTCATAATGCATCGACTAGGGTATTTAAAGTATTATTATTTAATAATAACATAAAATTTGATTGGTCACCAATACTAATTAACTGAGCTATAGATATATTATTATGTTATGAGTGTTGTCTTTTCTACGGATTTTGTGGTTCCATCAACATGAGTTTATGTGAGACGTAAATTGTAAAATGTGCACCATAAGAAATGTCCGTGTCAATTATGGCAAGAGCTACATACAAAAGAGGTATATTGTATTTATTTAAAAATTAAGGATTTCCCAGACATCTTCCCAAACCGCGTCGGTTACCGCATACGATACGGTCGAGCAATTAATGTTACAGATTTTTCTAAAACACGAATTTGAGTCGTAGTTTGTACCAACCGCAAGTAAGATCACAAATAATCAACGATTATTTGATTTCAACTACGACTGGAAATCATACTTTACGTTTTATAAACAATTTGTTAAATAAGGTATAAGGCAGTATTTAACACAGGAAGACGGCATTCAACAGATTTATACGCAGCGTCACACACCGTAACGTTTGTAATTACGTAAACGAATCATTTCTTCTCGTGAACAAAACACGCCATTCATACAAGAATTATTATTCAATATTTTATAAAAATAAAGTACCGGAAGAGCTTTGTTTCACACAAACCATTGTTCCAAAAAACGACTAATACAAATGTAAGAATACAAATTAATATGATCAGGGTATGTACAGACAACAGAAGTAATAATTGACCGAGTTTTTAAGATTTCTAGATTTTTTTTCAAATGTACGTATTTATTAATAGTAATAGATTTCAATGAGAATTACATCTTATAATATCTTAATATAGGTAGGCCGATACTTTTTCTCTCAACCGTACCTAAGGGATTTAATGTGATGTTACGTAAAAGGAAATGTCAAGAAAATAAAAAAATTATTTTCTTGACATTTCCTTAAAGGAACTACTCAACATGCCAATGTATTGCCAACGGAGTTTTTGTTGAAATGCCTGCTACGTATGTAGATACCTACTGTTGCGAAAAGAGTAGATCACTTCTTAACTTCTATTGGTTTTATAAAATAGAACCAGTAGGCCCAGAAGTGCTTCGTTTTTTTTTTTTTTTTTTTTTCTATGTATCCTGCTCAGCATAGCAATCTGCTTTTTCAACATTTAGCTACTCCTTTGAGTGACCCTTGTCTGTCTGTATTAGTTATCGGAGCTGTGAAATATAGTCCATTGACCATTTTCATTATGGTGTCATAAAGCGGTTTATGAGAGTCGGGACACTGTTCCTCCTCAGTCTTGTGTACTGAGTACTTCCAGAGCCTGATAGTTTTGCTGCTAAGGCGTTAACATGGGTGGCTAATTTTTTCTGGTAGTTGCAACTTCGCTGATGGATTTCCTGTCTCACAGTTGTTAAATTTAAGTCTTTCAAGATGTACTTGTTGTTGATACACTTTTGAATGTTGAACATTGTTCTCATCGTTTTTGTCTGAAATCTTTCTAGGATGTCGATATTGCTATTACTTGCTGTTCCCCAGAGTTCAATGCCGTAAGTCCAAACCGGCTTTAGTATGGCTTTATAAACTGTCATCTTGCTCTCATTCGATAACTGAGACTTTCTTCCGATTAACCAGTACATTCTTCGAAGGGTTGAGTCCAGTTGTTTACGCTTGTTCCAGATATGTGTCCGCCACGTCAGTCGCCTATCCAAGTGCATGCCCAGATATTTAGCTGAATCAGCATGCGGAATTGTTTCTCCGTTTAGGGTTACCGGGGGGCAGTCTCCCCTTCTGAGAGCAAAGGTCACATGTGTAGACTTGCTTTGGTTAACTTTAATTCTCCATGTTTTTAGCCATTTCTCTATTTCAGAGAGGTGCTCCTGAATGAAGCAAGAGGCAACCTCGGCATTTTTATTTGCTGAGAGGACTGCAGTATCGTCCGCGTAGGTAGCTACAGTTGTGTGGGCGCTAGTGGGTAGGTCAGCAGTGAAAATTAGGTAAAGTACTGGTCCCAGTATGCTACCCTGGGGTACTCCAGAGCGGATTTCAAAGAGATTCGATGTTTCATTGTTAAATTTGACTTCAAAGCATCTTTTGTCCAAGTAGCTTCTTAGAATATTGAAGAAGGAGTGAGGTAGAAATTTCTTAATTTTGAAAAGAAGTCCATCATGCCAGACCCGGTCGAAAGCTTGGGAAACATCCAAGAAAACTGCTGAACAAAATTGTTTGTCCTCCAGTGCACGACTTATGATGTCCACCAACCTGTGGACCTGTTCAATGGTTCCATGTCTCTGTCTGAAACCAAATTGATGCTCTGGTGCTTCGTAAAATACTAATTTTGTAAACATAGATACTTAAGTCTAAAATCTACACTAAAATTATAAATTTGTAAGTTACCCTGTAACGCTTTCATGCCTAAAACCACTGATTCGATTTTGATGAAATTTGGTTAAGACATAGACTAAGATTTTTTTTATCTCAGAATGATCAGTTCCCATTGTATTCTTGCGGGATAATGTCATATAGGTAACTCCTCATATTCTGGCGAGATAACATCGCATACGTAGTCAAAGAAGGCGAAGCTGCGGACGGAAGAATAATATTATGTAAATAGTGTGTTCATCAAAACTAGATTGGCAAGGTTTTATTATAGAAACTGCAGCATTACGTCGTTGTTTTTGTGAGCTGTGCCCCTGGCACAGATTTTCCAACTCGGCGACTTAGTTTTGCTGTTCTCGATATGAATACCTATCTATATATCACTTTAATGACGAGCCATGGCAGTGAAAACCATAATACGAACCAAATTATTGTATGAATTACTATTGTCGTTGAAGGATACACGACAATTTAAGGAGGAGCGCTATTGGAGGTGAATTAAAAACACCATATTGGGCGCTGTCCGATGCTAAAATTACATGACTGAATGCTTTGTATCATCAATCCTCTTTGACCGGCACGTCACAAAACTCCTATCTTAAGAATGTACTATGACAACTAGATAAACTTTCCTAAATTCTAGTTTTGCCACCACTAATACAACTGACAACAATGTCTCAAAATAAGTACCTACATAGGTATTTGTATTGTGCAGAGAGCGAACCCACGAACTTTGACGTAATAAGTTAGCGCCGGTATGTAGTCAAGCCAGTCTGGATCAATGCCGAGACGACAAATGGGCATTATTTGTAAACTCAATAAAGAGAGACTGAATCGCATTGTTTTAAGACAATGCTTGTATTCCCATACTTTCGTTTCAGTTTAGAAGCACTATGCAAATTACAGAATAGATCACAAAAGACCGTAAATAATTCGCCATATTCGTGACAAATTAACATAGGTACTAGTCCAAACAAGTGTTATTATATTAGCCTCATTGATATTTTAATATTGTTTGCCAATTTTTTATGCTGGTTGCTATAGCCAGTTTGGTTGTAAAGGTAACAATGTCCGAAATATCTTATAACAGCCCTTGAAAATAATCGGGAAATGCCACTTTTATTAAAATCTTAAGAGAGCTTTGCAAAAAATGTGAATGCATTTTCGGGTTAGTAGTCGATTCGCACGAAAATAATTCGCACGAAAGTGCGAATCGACAACTTTCAAAAATAACATTATTTTTAGTAGTCGATTCGCCCGAATGAATTTTGATCGCGTGCGAGTCGACCCCTTTAAGAATTGATAGTAGGCGATTCGCACTTATGCAATATTATGTTATGTGCATAAAAAAAAAAACAAAGTACAGTCGTGTACAGGAAATCTTTATAATAATATTAACCTATTCGCTGTCTATATACCTTACAGCATGCAGAATCAATTAAATTTCAAATGTTATATTTTTTCGGACAGGGAACATGTTAAATTATAAACTAATATCATTAAGCGTTAAATTATATTTGATAACTTTAATATTAAAATGACACCAAAAATTAGAAACGAATATGTATAAACGTATTACGTAGGTAAAGCGTGTAATAAATAGCGCTCTCACGCTTATTACACTGCAGGGTGCAACGAAATACCCTGCTCCTCACCCCCCTAGCTGTTAGTTAGAAGCACGGCGGCAATAAGCCGACCAAAGCTCAAGTCGGTATCCTTTGGTTTCTATGACTCATCAAATAAGTATGTCCGGGGCGAGAGCTCTGATCAAAACAATGTACCTCTCTTACAAACTAAAAGTAATTATCTCACTCGCTGGCGCGAATATTAAAAAAAGAAATTGTACCTACGTAAATACATAAAATGTTATGATAAAATTATCAAAGTATTCGTATAAGTTGTAAAAAAAAACAGACAAGCAATACATATTTGTTTTGTTGGGGACTGAAGGAAACAGGTTTTTTCCAAGAAGGTTCCTTTATTCTTCTTCTTAATCCTATCTTGTTGGTCGTACACTAAGGAATGATATTTTGACCAACTCATATCGCTTAAGTACCTCGGAGCAATACCTTAAAGAGAGCCCCGTTAAACTTACACAATTTCGCTTGCATTTTCACTATGCAAGTTGACATTATTTGCTTATTACTATAATTTTTCCAATTAGAATATACATGTTTCTTACATCGTTCTAAAGTTCGCGTTAATTCTAATTAGAAAACATAACTTACATATTGATAACAACAATTTTTCTTGTTAGAATCTTATCTCTACGTAAAAAGTTCTTCTTACAAAACTATGATTCTTACACATTCTATGATTAATACCTATTACAGTTTTTACGTAACTAATTGGATTTATATTTATTTCACTTATTTACAATAAATCCTACGTAACAAAATAAAATTTAACCTAGTTTAGGCATAAATTGAGATTTTGTCTCCGCTGTCCATAACACGTTTCTAATTTTTGGTGTCATTTTAATATTAAAGTGTTCAAATAAAATTTAACGCTTAATGGTATTAGTTTATAATTTAACATGTTTCCTGTCCGAAAAAAATATAACATTTGAAATTTAATTGATTCTGTATGCTGTAAGATATATAGACAAGGAATATATTAATAATATTATAAATATTATAAAGATTTCCTGTACACGACTGTACTTTGATTGTTTTTTATCCACATACCTACTGCAAAAGTGCGAATCGCCTACTATCAATTCTTAAAGGGGTCGACTCGCACGCGATTAAAATTCGTTCGGGCGAATCGACTACTAAAAATAATATTATTTTTGAAAGTGGTCGATTCGCACTTTAGTGCGAATTATTTTCGTGCGAATCGACTACTAACCCGCATTTTCAATCTTGTAATTACAATACCTATTCATTTATTTATTTTTTAATTAGACCTCTTTTATAATAGCTTTTTTAAACAACTTCAAAACTGGAGGACGTTCTCTGTATTTCTTTTTTGTTTTTATGTATGAAAAACTTTTTAGTTGTACAGATTATTTTTTTCTTTTTATATTCGAAAACTCGTATTATTTTGTCTTTTTGCCTTGTGGTAATAGAAAACAGTTCAATAATATCGCACTTTCCATTTAGGTACCTCCTTCTTATTTTAACATTGATTAGCCCTTAGTGAATCTGTTAGTTTTCCGACAAAGCATGCACGGTATGCATGCTCGCAACATGCATCTCAGAGATTTATCGACGATTCGATCGACGCGGACGTCGCGCGTCGCCGATACGGCGATTTCACGCCATAAACCACGGCAATTGTAATGAACTTATGTATTAGTTACTACAAATAATAATATAGTACTATTAGTATTACCATACTTTACGTCTCATAAATTCTCTTCTTTATTAAACACTAGATTTGCTAACCCATGGAAGAAATTGGTTTCAACACATAAATTACTCAACAATGATTCATCACGTTTTTCTAACAAAATCATTTCTATAATAGCTGTGGTTCCAGTTAACTGTTCCTAAAATCTCTATTCAGTTTCATCGTCTTAATCATACATATAAAAAATAGATACTAATATGTATGCTCGTATAGGTGGGTATGTTATCATTAAATATTAGTGTCATTTTACATTAAAACATCTTCGAGTTCAAACATCGAAACTAATGCGGAAATATTATGTGTCATCCCATTCAACTTTAAGAACATTTTTAAATAGGTACTTAACTCGCAATTAAGATATTCCAACAAATATTTAAGCTAGTGCATGAGACTGAAGCCTTTTATTATCCTAGTATAAACTGGAAGCCGTAAAACGGTGAACTTATATTTGTTTCTAAGTTTATGGTTAGATAAAATTAATTCTGATATCTGAAAACCTTGTACAGTTTTTAAGAGACTAGACTACCAGTTAGGAGAAGATACAAGTACCATTTCCCCGAGCCTTTACTGTAATCAGGTACTAAGCCCGATTAAACAAAACAATCCTATTACTTAATCTTACTAATCTTACTAATATTATAAAGGCGAAAGTTTGTGAGTATGTTTGTTACTCTTTCACACAAAAACTACTGGATGGATTTTCATGAAACTTTACAATATTATAGCTCATACATCAGAATAACACATAGGCTACATTTTATAAAGATATTCCCGCGGGATAACGTCCTATAGTTCACGCGGGCGAAGCCGCGGGCGGAAGGCTAGTAAGTAATATAAATGCGAAAGTCTGGATGTTTGGATGTTTGTTACTCAATCACGCCTAAACGGCTTACCGGATTTAGATGAAATTTGGCACACGTATAGTTTATAACACGGATTAGGACATAGACTATAAAATTCCTACGGGAAACGTCTCATTCCCGCGGGATATTTGAAAAAAGAAATTACGCGCGGGTGAAACCGTGGGCGGAAAGCTATAATTATAGTATTAAGTTTATCATAAATCAACAAAATCAAACCTTGCGTCTTATACAAAAGGATCATTCAAATTAGTGTAGCTTATGTAATGGCCACATTTCCCCTGTGAACGAATCGTAAAGGGAACCATGCAAAAAGGTGGAATACCCCGACACCTCCAGCCCGCTGGTGGTCTGGTGGCCTAGAGGTGCCTAGCGAACTGTTTGCGGTCGTGACTTTCCCAGCTTTTCCTGCGGAGCAACGGGGCGGAAGGATCGTCGCTACCACTTTCTGAGACATGACTGTCTCGCAGAAAGAGGTAGTTTACGAGCCGGAGAATTGAGTCTCACTCTCACCAAACGCATGGAATCAGTGGAAGCTTGGTTTTGTCAATAAACCATAATTGTTTTCTTTTAACATCTCCCTTCGACTCACACGCTCTAGAAAGAGCTTTGCCTTAGGTATGGTGTTGTCGTATAAAAAATTAAAAACCATATACCAACTGAATCTGGGATCCGTGTAATGTGGTGGTGCGCTCGCAGTAGGTACTCGCACCTCCAGCCAGATGAGTTGGTAAAATACAAAATCCACTAACGAAAATTGGTAAAAAAGACAATAATATTTACGTACTTACTCCAAGATAACAACATATTCTTTACTTTGATAATTTTGATATGTATTCTTTAAGGAGATTATTACATTAATTGTCATCGTATTATAAAGGAAGCACCTACTTTTAGCCTTTAATTGTTTATTTAATTCCTCGATTTTAATCTAAATCCTCAAGTCTAGTAATGAATTGGCACTTTCAAAGTGTAATCATTACAGATTTGGTTGTGTCTGAAATGGATAGGCATAGGTACTCCATGCTCACGTGTTCCCAAAGGTGTTCAACATTTTAAGTTTGGAAATAGGAATTTCCCGCGGTTCGATCAATTAACTCTATCATAGGTTTGATAAATACACCAGCAAGCCATATTACTTCAATATCAAATGTAATTTTAATAGATTTTAATATTTACGATTTCCCAGAAAACTATTTTTTTATTTTGTTTGGAGCTTTAAATCGATTGTGATGTGAACAGACGTTAGTTTTGGTCTTCGAGAGATTCTGTTTTGCTCCGTAACGACGTGAAAGAAAAACAAAAATTCAATTTCTGTTATTATTATTATTTATGTTATTATACATATTTTTTTTTTATTGCATTAACCCGTCTTCGTCTACTAATTAATAAATATGTTACATAATAAACTTTATAATCTTACTATTATTATAAGGTATAGTAAACAGACGCGAGCTTTATTTAAGTAATTTGGCAGTTAGAAAAACAAGTAATTAAATTGTTTAATCACAGAGAACGGTTAACTTTTACTCGTCCACCAAGTTCCATCCTAACAATGCGTTTTACTTGACATATCATTTTGATCACCGAGCTTTATGAATTGAATTAAAATTGATTAAAAGTCTAATTAGTTTAACATGTAGTTACACATAGTAGGGTAGCGAGCGGCATTATCAGAATAATTTAAACAATACGTAATTGCGAGATTTAGATATCTTTTATCTTTAATGGATATCTTATCGTTTCCTTAACGAAAAGAAATGTCATAGACGTTCAAACTTTTCTTTCGGCGTTTTTTCTTCCCTTCAATGGGATCCGGAATTAGCGCAGGTAAATTTTCAAGCTTAAAACATAGTTTTCGTTATAATGTTTCCTATGTGTTAAGTATGTTACAGTCGTCCAACCGCTGCCTAATAAGTAGGTATACTTATATCCTTTGTTTGACGAGCCGGTGTACATTGTATAATAAGCTTCTATGCAACAACTCATATATATAGTTTATAACGAAGGTTAGATAGGGCTGTGGCTGTGTGTGGTATTTTGGACTTCTTGAGACTTAGTGGGACGAGCCAATATGCCCTGATTAAGCAGGACCCTCGGGTGGTCCTTAACTTGATGATCCCCAGACACGGCATGGATGACCCGTGCAATGCATCGCCACCCGTATCCTGCAGTGATTGTGGACAGGAAACGATAGTACGTAACAATACACCTATCTATTATAAATAAAGTGCGCCGAATAGTCCATGGCGAGTGGCGACCTTGCACCAACCAGTGCTTTGTCATGCACGATATCACATTGTTGCGGCAATTCGCTACCTTATACGTGGAACTGTCGCGTGTTAGTTTATCACGGTGAAATTGCCAAACGATTATCGTATTATCGTTGACGACCAGTTCCTTAGCAATGCGCATGAGAGCGTGCGATAAGTAGATACTTATCGAAGGTCAATAGGTGATTAACTGATTATAGAAGCACACATTAACTGAGAGAACTGTTTGGACTACAGAAAACTTGATTCCGTTAAATAAAACGAATTTAAAAAAAGATGTACTTTAAATATTAAGTAAGTATACTTAGTATACATACATGTCAATGTTTAAAATAACCACAATTTTTAATCTCTCTTGATGGTAAATGATGATATTTAAGAATCAGAGATTTGATTTAATATATAATACCCCTATTTCGGTTAGGTATTAGGTTACTATTTGTATTTAGCTTCCGTAGAGACCGTCACCAACGAAAAGTGAAAGTAAATTTGGTTAGTAGGTAGAATTGATACAACTTTTTATATCAGTTGTCTAGTAGTCCAAATCAATAGCCTACTTCGTCACTAATATTACCATAAATAAATAAACATCGAATCTTTTCAAACTTAATGTCACGATTATGTAAACTTATATCATTAACAGTCAAGTATTTTCTCTTCTACGTGTCTGCCAGTTACAATAGCCATTAGATTACTGGACACCATTTTATAAAGATCATTCTATGAATTAACAGTAATGGCATGCGTTTAGATAAAATATTGAACATACCATAATATCATGCATCACTATATAAGAAGCCACCAAGTTAAGTTCCACCATTAAGAAATCCTGGCTGAAAATCTACTACTAAAGTCACGAATAAACCAACCTTTTTGAATCGTTTTGGAAGACGTAAGATGTCATCATGTGACTAAAAAGTATAAAATTACATAATGTCAGATTACAAAGCTTTGTCATAAAATAAAACAAATTTATCTTTACGGAAACTAAAATTGTATCGTGCGAAAGTCTCAAAAATAATGTTCTTAATAATAACTAGCTGACGCGACTAGCTCGCAACATCATTTTTCCTCGTAAAGGTAAGTAAGTGTTGGCACTACGGAATTTATGTCTTCGAGTTTAATCATATTACACTCGGAGACAAGGTGTCTTTCTTACCAACTAATATTTTATAATAAAGCCTTGATAAAGCCCAAAAGGCTATACGAAATGTAGCTTGTCCAACATCGTTTCCAAAAATTATATCTTAAGAACATTTTTAATCAAGATCGGGAATCAGCCTGTAAGCTCTTGAGCTTACTACTTAGCTACTTGTAGCCAAACTGCTGTCTAATGGATTCTTTTTCCTTTTTGCCGCTATTAGTTGGTGTCAAATTTATAGTGTTAATAATATTACCATTACCTTATAAAGGCACAAAATACCCATACACTCGCACTCGCGCGAAAACTCCAAGAATCCAAGAAAACCTAAAAGCCCGCACATCCGACCCGTGGCTCAGACATCACATTCAAATCACTGTAAATCTATTTGTAATACGAATACAAGTGAATTAATAATATGTATATGAATAACATCCCTTATTCATCATTATTATCATCATCATCAGGCTATATTTACTCGAGATAGTGTGGGCCATACTCCATTTCTTATTCCATCAACATAAGATTGCTCGTAGCAAGCGTTATTTTATTATCCTTCCCTGAGAATTACCGCCTTGCTGTCCAAAGCAAACATGTATTTAGATACTTCAAATAGCAAGTGTACCTATTCGTTCCTAAAATGCCTGCAACGCAACTGGCATCGAGGTGTCCATGAGCAGCAGTCATCACTTACCATCAAATGCCTAACTAGCTCGTTTGCCTTTTTTTTTTGACCCGGGGAATGCATTTCTGTTTGCCTTCTCTAACATACACAACACAAAAAAGTAAGCTGACTTTAAGTTGTTTATTTCTTCAGAGTTTGGAAGTCGCGTCGTTGTTTCTTAGGCAGCGTGTTAGCGGCGCTGGTGCCCCACTTGCTCGTTTGCCTTCTAATATAAAAAAAAGTATGCTGACTTTATCTTGTTTGTTTCCACAGAGTTTGGCAGTCGCGTCGTTGTTTCTTAGGCAGCGTGTTAGCGGCGCTGGTAGCGGGCGCGCTGGTGGCCGTGTTGGTCCTACAGCCGTGGGCCGAAGACGACCACAACCACCCGCGCTTCCCGCGCGCTACAGTTGCCGCCAATGGACACGAATGCGCTTCTATTGGACGGTTAGTAAACATGAGTAGCAAAGTGGTTTCTTTGGCAGCGTGTTAGCGGTGCTCGTCCTACGGCCGTGGGCCGAAGACGACCACAACCACCCGCGCTTCCCGCGCGCTACAGTTGCCGCCAATGGACACGAATGTGCTTCTATTGGACGGTTAGTAAACATGAGTAGCACAGTTGTTTCTTTGGCAGCGTGTTAGCGGTGCTCGTCCTACGGCCGTGGGCCGAAGACGACCACAACCACCCGCGCTTAACGCGCACTACATTTGCCGCCAATAGACACGGATGCGCTTCTATTGGACGTTTTTTCCATGGGTGATGAATAGTTATGATGATCTCGGACTATGAAGATCTTTTACAAATACTCTGTAGCTGACGTTGATAAGATCGCCAGTAAGGAGTAGTTGTTCTTATCGGCGCAATTACTAATGCGACCAGTAGTTATTCATAAATTGACTACATCGTCTTTCGTATTAGTATAATGATGAAGCAATGAAATTCAGTAAGGCGCTGGTGTAAACCACCTTTTAAGGCATGATGTTTTAAGCCGAATACGTTTTGTTTACAGCCAAATCCTGGAAAAGAACGGATCAGCGGTCGACGCAGCAATAGCGACATTGTTCTGTGACGGTGTTTCCTGCGCGCAATGCATGGGACTCGGCGGCGGGTTCCTGGCGACCGTGTACGACGCGCCGACGGGGCGGGTCCGAGCGCTGAACGCGCGCGAGCGGGCGCCGGCCGCCGCGCACGAGAACATGTTCGCGAACGCGTCATCGGTGGTCGGCGGTCTCGCCATAGCCGTGCCGGGCGAGCTGCGCGGCTACGGGGCGCTGTACCAAGCGTACGGCCGCCTGCCGTGGGCCGAGCTCGTCCTGCCGACCGTGGAGTTGTGCCGGCGAGGGCACCGCGTCACCAGCTACATGGGCCGCGTGCTGCGATCGTACAGCGACAGGATCAAGGCCGAGCCGTCAATGAGGTATTTACCAGTGCACTTATTTCCTGATAAATCGAGCTAGAACGAAACTTTCCCTATAAAACCAGTCATGAAAGAACCTTATATAAAAGAGGGCCGAGCTGTGCCTGCCAGGGCGATGCCAAATAGGTATATGGATCTTGTTTGGGAAGAACCTTTATACATAAAGACCGGCCGAACCTTGCTTGTCAGGGCGTTGCCAAATATATGGATCGTGCTCGGGCATTCCATATAACGTTAACCGTGTAGATTTTCTAAAGTATTGGGGTACGGATGTCCCTATGAAACCTCCGTAATTAATCCTACTACGGAGTGAAGTGTTACCTAATTTGCATTAAGTTATATTTTAGATGAATACGGCTGCCTGCAAACCATTAAGTAAATGATTTAGTGGGTATTATGGTTACATTCAGAATACGTAATTATTTCATCTTCCACATAAATAATGATATTAATATATCTCTCCATCTCTCCTGTATAAATATCATCATTTTCTACTATGTATGTATTTATGGCTACATGTTTGTATATAGGTCAAGAAGAGTAGTACGACCAAGGCCAAATAGCCGTAAGAGTTTGCAACTGAATAAACAAATAACTTCCTGCACTTGTGTTACTCTACTTGATGCGTCATATCCTCCACAGCTATTAAATTAAAGTGCAAGGAACGGAACAATATTTTTGGTTCAGGTGTAAACTCGGCATATTAATTTCCTTTTGTTTGTACTACAAGAATGGAAACAGCATCTATTTTATACTTATGATGAGAATAACAATTATTTTAGGTTTATTATAAATTCTACACCATTTAGTACAAGTATCTCAACCTCAGAACAGTTTGCATAAAGACCCAAACTGAGATTTCAGGAGTAGCTGGCCTAGTCAACAGAAGATCAACAGATCTTAACTGGCATGGCATTATAAAGATCTATTGGTACTGGTACATTTAAAAAACAAGATAGCCTTAACGTCCCTGAGCCACTAAACCACTTAAAGCCTGGTCTCATCTCTTCAGTCATATCAGATTACTGTCCTATTGGACTATGATAGAGGGAGAACTTTGGATTGAGTACAGGTGTGGTGCCGTTTAGGTAGATATGCACTTTGAAATTGGTTAATCGTAGTGTTCCCTCGTAGCAATAACTCGACAAGGATACAATATTAATCATCTTCTACGAAAAGTTGTGTCCGCTTGACGTTTAATAAAGGAACTATAAGCTGCCCGCTTCTAGGAACTAAGTATAAGTTTCATACATTGTCTCCCACAGAGAGGTGTACGTCAACCCGGCGACGGGCGAGGTGTGGAACGAAGGCGACCACGTGCCCCTGGTGACGTTGGCAGAAACCCTCGAGGTGATCGCCGCGGAGGGCCCGGAGGCGATTCACAATGGCTCGCTCACGGCGCGGCTCGCACGAGATATCCAGGCGTTTGGTGGAATCGTAACAGAAGACGACCTCAGGAATTACAGGTAGGTAACACTCAATTCTTACTGCCATAGCCATTTGGAGATACTGTTGACAGTTAGAAGTAGCTGCGGCTTTATTTTATTTTATTTTTCGGAGGAGAATAACTTTTGGGCTTAATAACCACAGGCTAACTAGACCTGATCTGTATGTGGGACTCGGTACTAAAGCGTCCCACTTCCTACTAAACTAACCCGGTTTCCCCTTTCGACCCGATTAGGACGAGCTGGTGGTGATATCATGCATCACACAAAAAAATTAACTGACCAAATATAGCCTCTTTAAGTGAGATATTGTATCTTCTCTTTGATCGTGGGGAGTTCGTCAAGAGAGTAACAATATGCTATTGCTATTTGTAAGTAATTAAGGAGGCGCTCGTGGCGCAGCTGTGACAGTGGTTCGTTAGCGATAACGAAAGTCAAGCTACCCATGCCGCGGTCAGTTAATGGATGGGTGACCATTCTGACCACAGTCTCCGTGCTTCTAGATATTAGTCGTCAAGCCTAGTCATGGGCCATTTTGGTGGCTTGACAACATCTGACATTACGGTTGGTCACTTAAAATTGCCTTACGCACCCCTCCACCAAGCCGCACTAGGCCAGCGTGGTGAAGTATGGCCCACACTATCTCACAATTGAGGTATGGCCTATGTCACAGCAGTGGAAACGTAAATAGGCTGATTATGAAGTAAGTGAACACGCAAAATGTCTACGTCTGCGCGGGATGGCTGTTTGTATTCACTGTCATCCGACACAAGACAAAAAAAAATCTGTGTCTCTGCAGCGTTTTAGGTTAAGAACGCAGCTGCGGGACCGCACAAATCACCGGTCTCGTGAGTTTAGAAATAAAACCGTAGGAAGCTGCGAGAAAACCGCTCCGTGAGTTTTTTTCTTAGCCTTTGACCTTCCTCAAGATAAAACCCTCTTTAATTTGTTAGGGTCGAGTGGCAAGAGCCAATCGCGGTGCCCGTGTCGGAAGAGCACACGCTCTACTCGGTGCCGCTGCCGGGCTCGGGGTCGGTGCTCGCGTTCATCCTGAACATGCTGCGCGGCTGGGTCGGCAAGGACAGCGCGGCGCCCACCGGCTCCAGCCTGTACTGGCATCGCGTCATCGAAACCTTCAAGTACGCGTACGCAAAGCGAACCGGCCTCGGCGACCCTTCACGCTCTAATCTTGCTGAGAGGATTATTTCGGTGAGTAGACTTAGAACGCTGTCAACAATTTTATGAATGCCATTTTAGAAGACGCAGATCATTTTAGTGGTGAAGACGTCTCTGACGGATTAAGGGTACCTAGTGCGATATCATCACGAGAAAGTTTATTGAACGGTGTCAATAAAATTTAATCTTAACATTGCTACCCCCAAGTAGATGGCCTTGTGTGATCAATGTCTAATGTAGTTAGGTATTTAGCTGTCATAATATTCTAAAAACATAAAAGAAGTTATTCAGCAATCACAACAATTGGTAAATGAGAAGTTGGTCACAAATATTTGTGGGTTACTAGATGATTTCGATTGGTAGTCTGTCCATTAAAATATCTCGTTACCTCCGTAATCTGGTTGGAGTGGAAACCGCTCCTCGGTAAACGTAGTGCAGAACGCCCTCAGGCCAGGTCGAGTGACGATTTGCACAAGCAAAGTTGCGGGTGTTAGGAGAGGCCTATAGCAGTGGACTATAACAGGCTGATTATTATGATGAAATCTCGCTACAGCTGGAACGTAACCTCTCAAACGCCGACTGGGCGATGAGCCACCGCGACCTGGTGGACGACGCGCGCACGTACTCCGACTGGCAGCACTACGGGGCGCAGTTCGAGGGTGCTGACGACCACGGCACCGCGCACATCGTCGTCGTCGCGCCCGACGGCAGCGTCGTCTCCGCCACCAGCACCATCAACTATATGTAAGTATACTGCAAACATTACTTTACAAGCGTCATAGAATATATTTCGATTATAAACTCGTTTACTTGCATATACATGGGCGCGCTGCACTGGCCTCCAGTTGGATCCGATGATTATCCCAGAGGTTTAATAACACTTATTGTGCGAAATGCCTTTACCCCCTTTATGGCTAAGACATTTTGTTTAAAAAAAAGTAATAACCATTCCGTATGGGGAAAATTTCGGTCCCAGATATTACTTTGTTCTTGACAGTAGCACATCACTCGGAAAATAAAATAAGCATGTGGATTTACTTCTTAGACATAACTAAAGCTTTTGATTGGTATCTACAAAGCCATTCTGCTACTCGAGAACCATACACACTTGTATGTCCGGAAATTCGAGTATTAATTTGAGAGCCAGTTGAAGACCAGGAAGAAACTACAATGTGGCAATAGCTTAGGGTTCTTCTGAGAAACACCTTAAAATGTATAATAAGTCGTTATTTACCTCATACAGTTTCTAAGATATACATAACTTAGAGAGTTATCATTAAAATGCAGATGGGGATGTCAAAGACGTTCGCAATCCCTGGGTATCATGCTAAACAACGAAATGGACGACTTCGCAATCCCTCACCGCGAGTCCGCGTACGGTCTCCCGCCGTCCCCCGCCAACATGCTGGCGCCGGGCCTGCAGCCGCTCAGCTCCATGACGCCCAGTATAGTCCTTAAAGACAACTCCACCATGGCTCTCGTCGTAGGCGCCGCCGGTGGCACTAAGATCACCACGCAAGTTTCTTTGGTAAGTTGGTTAAAGGTTACATGTACTATCGAGGTCACCCGCGCGTGATCACCCTTAAGGCTAAAATCCTGTGCAGTATTTTCACGTTTACAAGCACCGCTCCTAAGAAGTCACGATACGCGTGCACGGTATATTTTTCCAAAAGTGATCACGCGCGGGAGACCTCGATCGTACATAAGGTTAATTACCTGCCCATAAAAGCACCCTCTGTTAGCAATTACTGATGCGTTGCTCAACTTTTTGAGAAACTTAAGTATTACTTGTGTTGAAAATGCTTGAATAAATATTTTACGTGCATATTAGTATTAATTTAATTTAATTTAGTAGATGTTATGAAGAATTCCCTAGACCTAAAAAATTATTTATCTATATTTCAGATAGTGAGGAGTGTCATTCTAGAAGGAGGATCGTTCTCATACGCAGTAGATCGACCACGACTCCACCACCAGCTCATACCCATGGAAGTTGAATACGAGACAAACTTCGATCCGGTAAGTCGAATTTTAAATATCGGATCACTAGTTAGTTGCTCTTAAAGCAAAAGCAACTTTTTCGTAACGTCGTCGTTGTTGAAGCTGGAGTGCCGCAAGGCTCATTCCTTGGCCCAGTGCTTTATAACACCATTACCTAAGATCTGCCAGCAGTATGACGAAAAAGTCCAACGACTTGTTTCTGGTCTGACGACCGATATTTAAAAATTATATACGACAAGTTTTTAATCTTTTTTCGCAATAATTTATAACACACACATGCTTCAAACCAGTGGCGGATTAACACATTTGCCGCCAGTAGGCTATTCAAATTTTGCCGCCCCTTTTGACCTCTGTATTTTAATACCCATCATAACTTATGAAAAAATAAGAACTAATTACAGTCATTCTAAACCTGTCCAGTAAATTTTCTAAACTAATAACATTTATTCTAAACCAGTTTAGTAAATTTTCTAAACTTCAAATAATGTAATCCATGAAATCAAGTATTAGTATAGTAAGTATAAGTACTGCAAGCCCTAGGGCTTGCAGTACCGGAACCGAACTGGATTTTCGAAATCCCGGGAATTTTTGATACTTCGGTACTGATTCCTTTCATCAATTCGTTATTATTTTATGTTATATTATTTGATGTTTGAACTAAGCCAGCACTTGACCAGAAAGTTGCCTAATGTTATAAGTTAAAAAAAACTATGCGGTCGACGATGAAGAGCGCTTGCATAGGAAAATCCCGCGTAGTCCGCCGCAAAAAAGACGAAGCAAATCCGTCTCTCGTCTCGACTGCATACGGATGGAGTCTCTGTCCGAGTCTATTCGTTCGGTTGTAACGGAGCTGGCGGAATCAAGTCGTGCAGTTGAGAAGCACACTCACCATAGTGAAGTCTGTAAAAGACTGAGAGGCAAGCCATCCTCCTTCGATGATCGAGGCTCTGTAAGCTCTCAATCAAAGCATCGTCACCGATAAGTCTCTTTGCACGCTGCTCAATAGAGTCCAGGCAGCTAACTGGTAACAAGCAGAACCATCCCAAAGATGGCAGCAATACTCCATGCAGGAAAGAACTTGAGCTCTGTAAAGGTTTAGGAGCTGTTCCGCAGTGAAGTAGTGCCTGACTATGGAAAGGATGCCGAGCTTTATAGACTCTATACAGAAGGTAGGTTGGAAGATATTTCCATTGTAGTCACTCAAATAAAGGGACCTATACACCACGAAAAAAGAAGAAGGCATCTTAAATGCGCTCTTTTTGGTGGAAACTAGACAAACCTACGTTTTAGTGGATTTAAAGCTCACCAAATTGGCAGGTTATGGCTATTGTTTGATAATTTGAGGGGTCAGCACGGGTACCTTTTCAAAGCACAGGCTGTACCATAACAAGTTTCCAGTTCCACGATTTTGGAACTAACACTCAGATTGGAGACAGCTCGGGTGTACTACTCCGCAATACTCTCGCTGATATCCCATCTGGGCCACTCGCTTTGTTCACACCCTGCGCAGAACCTAAGCACCTCTCGTTGACGAATTTTGGTGAACTCAAATGTTGATTCACAACGAAGAAGATGGTGGCACATGTTTAGCAGCATCCAAATGTAAATAGCAGGCAAAAAAAAAATGGTACCAAGTCTACTGCTGATGGGCCTCTACAACACTCGCCAATGGATCCTTGGCTTTTAGCTCTTGTCAAATCTTACGCAAATCGTCACTCCACCCGGCCTTCGGGCGTCCTAAATACGTTTAACAAGAGTCGGTGTCCACTCTAGAATCCGTTTACCCCAACGGTTATCGGCGGGTATTCATTTATTTTTTATTTCTGTAAGACAAAAAAAATTTTTAGGGACAAATTTGCCGCCCCCTAAAATCCGCCGCCCAAGGCTGAAGCCTTCTCAGCCTTATGGCTAATCCGCCACTGAGTTCAAACTTGGTAACGGACAGCCATTGTCTATTAGTTTTAGGTGCCTTGCCAGTGCAAGGCTAAAACTAAAAGTCAATGGCAAATACCAGTGTAAAACAATCTGTCTTTATAATTGTTTAGGTACAAACTTACCATTCCCTTACTATGTATGTCAAAGCAAATATTTGTGGCATGCATGATTAAAGTTAGTTCTTTGTTCCAAAAATAAAATTATAACAATAACTACACAAAACCTCATTTCTAAATGGGGCTCCGAAAGCCTGGTGGAGTTCAATGCTAAGAAAACACAGGTGTGTGCGTTCACAGCCAAAAAGTCGCCATTCCTTCCCCTTCCTTCCCTTCAGGGTACATCTCTAGGCCTGCAGAGCAGCATTAACATGCTCGGTATGGATATTCGCTGCGATCTGAACCAAAAGGACTACATCGAAACTGTGATTAAAAATGCCTCACGTAAACTCGGTGTCCTGAACAGGGTGCGGCGATTCTTCACGCCTGATCAGTTGTGTCTATTATACAAGACACAGGTGCGATCCTGCGTGGAGTATTGCTCTCACCTTTGGGACGGCTCCGCAAAGTACCTTCTCGATGCCTTGGACAGATTGCAGCGCCGCGCTGTGCGTATTATCGGCAATGCAGAGGTCACTAACACTCTCGAGCCTTTGCAATTGCGGAGAGATATTGCGTCACTTAGCGTCTTTTACCGTCTATACCATGGCGAGTGCTCTGAAGAACTCTTTGACCTCATCCCTCCTTCTCCCTTCCTCCATAGGAGTACGCGCGCTGCTCTCCGGAGTCACCAATTTAGTGTTGCCGATATTCCATCACGCACAAAGAAATTCGGTGACTCGTTTCTTTGTCGCACCTCCAAGAAATGGAATAGTCTACCAGCGCATGTATTCCCTCCTTCCTATGACATAGGGTCCTTCAAACGAGGCGTGAAGAGGCACTTTGTGGGCCGGCAGAGTGAGGGTGACTGATGCTGCGTCCCTTACGTTGCAACAGTTGTCCTCGCGTCTGGACTTCATTTCCACTTAACATCAGGTGGAGTGGGGTCATTTGCCGGGCTAAGTATAAAAAAAAAAAAAAAAAAAAAAAAAAACAAAATGGAAATTGACTCAATAGATATTTTAACAGCTGTTTACTAAATTCAATTGTTATGTGTCACTGCAGCAATTTTTTGTAAATAATTTGAAACTTGAAAGTGTGTGTCATGCCAATGCTGCTTACCAAAAAGAGGTAAAATTACTACGTATTATTATTCGGCACATGTCACGACTGTCGCGGCCACAGTGGCTTTATAACATTCAATGATATTTAGTATGACCTCTAGAATACTTTTGGATACAAGGTATCTCATCATTGAGGTAAGAGCGATAGCAGTGTACGTAAAAAATATTTTTTATGTGATAATTCCTAATTGGCTGTTATATAATAATAGCTTAGCTAATTAAATTAATACGTACTCCAGTAGCTTGCGCCCGCGGCATCCCTTGGAAATTGAGCATAACGATCCCGATATGCTCGGATATGTGTTGGATATGTCGGAATAAAAGTGGCATATAAATACTTACCTACCTATGTTCTTTTGAAGACGTAGCCTATGTCGTTCGTTACCCTGATCGGTTTATTGGTTTAGGCGAATTAGGCATGAGCATAACATACAGTGTAACTTTCTAATTTTCAATTTATCTATTTCTGTGATTTATACACATATTAAGTATATGAATTATCGACTACATATAGGTACTCTTACGAATCTGTGCTTCTATGCACATATCGTTTTCTACATGTAAAACAGTAGTAAAACTTTGAACTTTGTTTCAGGCGGTAATAGGATCACTTCGTGCTCGCGGCCACGCCACTACGGAGCTGGGTTCCACCGCCGGCTTCGCGGCCGTGGTGGGCGCCGCGCGGCATCCCGACGGCACGCTTTTCCCGGAGACGGACCGCCGACGAATCGGCAGCTACGACGGATTCTAATATTGAAATGGACTCAATACAACTTTAATTAGGCCTTGTCCAGAAAAGCGAAGTCTTCGCGAATCTTATTGCGTCCACGAGCATCGCGCGTGTTTAGCGGCGAAATCGGCGGGATTCGCGCGTTAAAATCGCCGTTCTGGACAAGGCCTTAAATGTGTTGTGACAGAATTTTAGCCCAGTTATTTACTACACACAGATTTAAATAACTTCTTGTCTTGTTGAGTCTGATCCGTAATAAATTCGTCAAGATAAATTTATCTTCCGAGATTCAGGTCTGATAACGTTCGAGTCGTGCCAAACTCAACCGATATACGCCGCGAACAAATTCATGGCCTGATTTTGCACATAAAGCGCTGTTAAAGTTTAGATTAGATACTTGAGAGGAAAGTTTTTCATTGAATATTCTAAGACCTCCGCCTGTAATTTCGCGGAAGCGGGAGCGAGAGGCCTAAAATGCTAGTAAAGCAAGCTTACTAATAAAGTAAGCTTGCTTCACTATCCTGCAGATAAAAATAAGAATGCAGCCCTTCTAAGAAGGGAGTATTTCATAATATTTAAACTTTATGAACTTTAACAGAAAATATCAGTAGATATGGTTGTTATACTCCATAAAAAAGGTAAAATCATCAAAAAGGTTGGGTGGTGTATCTGTGCATGAGACTTTAATGCCTTCACATTTTAAATCGTATCAACTTTTTTGACCCAAGTAACAATTAAAGGTCAAAATGGCCGACTCTCAACCAACCCTTTTGATAATAGTCAATTAAAAATACAGATAATATTCCGTCGAACGCGGCGTTTGAGCGAAATGATACACATTTACAACGTGTTGTTCAAGCAAATAATGAAGGATTAGAATGACAGCTGTCAAAGTGTTATGGCTCTCTCGCTCGCCCTCAATAAACCTCTATCGATGTGTCTCATCTCTGAGATTTTATTTTTTTTGTAGAGTGAGACACATCGATGGAGGTTTATTGAGAGCGAGCGAGAGAGGCACAACACTTTGACAGCTGTCATTCTAATCATGTTACGTTTTAAGGAGTATAATGTTAATTTTATCTAACTCCATTTCGTCCAAACTAAGAAGAAATATTATAAAATTGTTTATGATTTGATGAAAAAGACACAAAGCTTTTACACTTCATTCAAAGTTTGACCAAATGCTGACTCACTAAGACTGCGTTGAATTTTATTTTTGTTTACAAACTTAATATTATTTAGTTCATGGAGTGAAATAATTTTGCTCATAGCTATATTTTTGTTATGTGTAGGTTGAACCTACGTTTATATTACCTGTTCAGTTTTCTTTTAATTATTGTGGTACCTAAGTAAGATCCCTTTTATCCTCTAGAGACTAAGTCTTATGCGGTTACTTCTGGTCTAGAGAAATGTGATACAAGGATAAATCAATCGTGATATTTTGTTTAGTTGTTCATTGTAAATAATTACTTGAAGTTTTATTTTTAGTGTACAGTATTGATTAGTTATACGTGTTTATGTTACAGTTATGAAATAAAAGGTAAATCTTAAGTAAAATGTCTGTTTATTAAAACTACCTACGGTTACGTTACGACACAATTATTATGTTGGATATCTACAGTTAAAGTCAAGGAATAACTACAAACGGATTATTCCCGACTGCCCCTACCAAATCTGCCCCCAGTAGGGGCAGTCGAAACTTTTTAGTCGCATCTGCCCCTACTGGGGGCAGACGGAACTAGATTTAGTCGCATCTGCCCCCACTAGGGGCAGATGCTAGGCAGATGCGACTAAAAAGTTTCAACTGCCCCTACTGGGGGCAGATTTGGTAGGGGCAGTCGGGATATCGCCCTGTCTATCTATTATTATATAAAAAACAATGAAATGCTGTTCGTTAGTTAGTCTCGCTAAAACTCGAGAACAGCTGAACCGATCTGACTAATTTTAGTCTTGAAATATTCGTGGAAGTCCAGGGAAGGTTTAAGCACGATGAGAATATATAGAAAAATTGCGAGGAAAACACTTTTTTCCCAAAAAACTACTAAACCGATTTTCATGAAATCTTTACATGGGCTTTTTTTTATCTCAAGATAATGCTCAGTTCTCATTATGATAACAGAAATAGAAGTGCATATTACAGACCTACAAACTTATCTGTTCCGGTGGCCAAAATTGGAACTACGTGAAATGCAATGCAAAAACGATAAATAATGACAGTTTTAAAAGTAGCGACGCCGCTACCGGAACAGATAAGTTTGTCGGTCTATACCTACTGTTTGTCTTTCTTTTTTCACGTCGCAACCAACAGTGGTGTGGGTGGTACAGGTAGGCTGCCCGGGATGGAAGACCTGTCCTTCCACTCCGACCAACTGAACCGACCAACTGGTTGTGGAGAATTGAACCAATGTGTTTCTAAAAAGTGCCACACAGTGTGACCGCCCCCCCCCCCCCCCCCTCTACATTGGCAACCAAGCAATGGATCAACGTGAAACAGTACAATAATGATAACGTATAGACCTCGCAAGCAAAGCCGCGGGTTGTTTAATGATAAGTATAGAGTTGCAACTGTTGCAAGACTTGCAAGCAGAACTTGTTGGCTTGTTGCAAGCGTGTGAGCAGCCAGCGGAAGGGAAGCATTACTAATTGCCCCACAGCCACTTATTAAAAATTATTGCTTATTTAAATGTGGAAATATCTATATCTATACAATATATAAAAGAAAGTCGTGTTTGTTACAACACTTATAACTCGAGAACGGTTGGACCGATTGCCATGGTTTTTGATTTGTTGGATTTGTTTCCGTCCCGAATAGCAGAATACATCTTAAAAAAGAAAGGATTTTGATCAATTCCCACGGGAACGGGAACGACGCGCGGGTGAAACCGCGGGCGGCCGCTAGTTATAATATATTTTACACTATTTCTGTCATCAATGTAGCTTTTACCGAAAATACAAATTATATCTTTGGCTTTTACAGATAGTGGATAACGAGATCAAGATTTCTATTCAGATTTCGGACCGTTCAAAATGATGTTCGTTACTCTGGCGGAAAGTTCAAAATATTAGCACGTCTAGAGATGAAACAATATAGAATAATTTGTGCATTATATGTTGTAAATGTGCACCAAATATAAAATTTGTGCCTAGTGGGGTTTCTGAGATATTAATGAAAATACGGTTCCGCCAGCGTAACGCTTGAAAACGTTATCCTGGCGGAACGATTTTTACCTATTGGTCCTAGGACAATTTCAAGTAGCATAAAAGATAGCTTAAATTTGTGCCCTAAAGTAGCCAAGCAGCGGCATTTGTGCCCCCTGTAGTTTTAGAGTAATTGCAAATGCCGCTGCAGTAACGTTTGGCTTATTTTCCATATCTTCAGAACAGCTGAACGTACAGAAATGATTTTTTGTGAGAAGATGCCTTGTAATTTGTGCCTTCATAGTTATTCCAAAGAAATACATGGTTAATGATTTAAGACCTTTCATGTTTTTTATGACCTTTCATACTTGGTCGGGTAATAATCTAAATGTTCTTACTTGTTAATTTTATTTAATTTACGGTTAATTACAGAATGTAGAGAGTTGAAATTTAGTGTGTGTCTATTTGAATAAAGGCACAGATTTTTGACAAAAAATGGGAATCGTTACGTTATTCAAAATCCCTTATTTGCGGCTCGAAATGAGTAAACAGTTTTTAGTTCAAAAAGTTGATTTATTTCGTCAATATCTGACGTAGGGTTATAAAATTTTGTCAGAAGATCCTTGTATCATATATTATAGGCATCAGCTACGTGATACATTCAGCGCCTATCGTAAGTAGTTCAAGAGCTAGAGGCTGTTTTCGTTTTTTAGAAAATCTGTTTTAAATCATAAACCATGTATTTCTTTGGAATAACTATGAAGGCACAAATTTGCACAAATTACAAGGCATCTTCTCACAAAAAATCATTTCTGTACGTCCAGCTGTTCTGAAGATATGGAAAATAAGCCAAATATTACTGCAGCGGCATTTGCAATTACTCAAAAACTACGGGGGGCACAAATGCCGCTGCTTGGCTATTTTAGGGCACAAATTTAAGCTATCTTTTAAGCTACCTAAAATTGCCCTAGCTAGGACCAATAGATAAAAATCGTTCCGCCAGGATAACGTTTTAAAGCGTTACGCTGGCGGAATCGTATTTTCATTAATATCTCAGAAACATATTTGGTGCACATTTACAGCATATATAGGGTCACATTTTATTAAGGGGCAATATTTTAAAAATTGATTCTACACTAAAAATAAAAGATATTCATACAGTATATTTTCTTTGTTAATACGATAGTTTTCGAGAAAAACGAAGACTTTCATCTTGCTTTAATAGTCAAATACTACAACCTGTGTATTACGTGAAATACGCTTGTTTACTATCGATACTAGAAAAGTCAATGTCAAACAACTTTACTCAATGGAACTACTTTGCGGGTCTTCCCGCCTCTCTACATGCCTTCTCGCTCTTTAGCTATAGCGCTCTTGCTCACACTTGATGGCCGGCCTCCATTAGTGTTACCACCGTGGGAAGTTGTCGCTAGATCTAGGGTAATTTACAATAGTTCAACCTTGCCTTCATTTCAAAATGTAGAATTTCTTATAAAAGCATAGGTGAGGATGACCACTTACGGTCTAAAAGTGGTTACCTATACGGTAACCAAATAGCAGCTCCGCGCAACGCAAACTTGCACTACGGCCAATAACTATGGTAGTTTATGACTGAACGTACCCATAAAATTTAAAATGCACTAATTACTTAGTACCTACTTCCCCACACTTGCGCACTAAAACTGCAAGTGTTGTTTGTGTGAGATCGACACAAACAACGTGTTCTCAGCTGTTCGTGACTTCATTGATTGACTACCATGCTAAGTACTTACCTACTTGTCGTCGTTGTGTGGTGGTCTCTAATACCAACCATGTCGGAGAGCTCGAATTGACTCTCTCCTCGTGCGCTAAAAGCAAAGTTTTCTGAAACGCCAGCTCCATAGTTCCCTCATGCACACACTCAGTTTATTTTAACCACATTATTGTCGCGTCAGAGCAAGGGTGACATGAGCAATCGCTGTATGGTTTTTCGCAATAAGATTTTTCGCACAAACGTTACATCGCACTAACAAATTATCGATGTAATAAAATGCGTTGATCCCACCGACCGAGCCATCGAAATCCGAACACTGTAGATATTCGTTCGCTGTCGCACCTGCGACCGTAATAGATAGTACGAAATTTTCACTTAATTACACTACACTTCTCACAATCAATTCTTCCTCACTACAAAACAAAGTACACCGTGATAATCGCATAAATCCCAAAAACAATAGCGCATTTGAAGACTCGCGCGCGACCGAATTAATAGTCCAGTCAACGTAGCTCTAACTTTGCCATTTTAGATGAAAAGCTGAAACTGGTGCCAAATTTTTCGCTAAAGACTCCGTAATAACATACTAAAAATGCAGGGTCGTGTCGTGAGTCACCGGGGTCATACGAAAAAAGAAATGGAAAAGGGTGAAAAAAATACTTTTTCCTAAAAATCTCGAAAACTAACTGAAAAATGAGAAAAAGTGTCAGACAAAAGTCGTAGAAAATTACTTTGTCTACAAAAAAGGTTATTATCAATTTGCGCGTATCGCGCACCGTTTCCTAGGAAATCGCGTACAAAGTGCGAAAATTCGCACAAACAATGTTTTTCGTTTAAATAGAATTTTTACAAATTTTTCAATTAAAAATTATTTTTATGCATTCAAAGAGATTTCCGTCTTCTTTATATTAATTTGATTCTACATCAATAAGTGCACTTTGTACTCGATATCCTAGCAAACGGTGCGCGATACGCGTAATTGATAATAATCTTTTCTGTAGACAAAGTAATTCTCTACATCTTTTGTCTGAAACTTTTTCTCATATTTTTGTTAGTTTTCGAGATTTTTAGGAAAAAGTACTTTTTCACCCTTTTCCATTTTTGTTTTCGTATGACCCCGGTGACTCACGACCCTGCATTTTTAGTATGTTATTACGGAGTCTTTAGCGAAAATTTTGGCACCAGTTTCAGCTTTTCATCTAAAATGGCAAAGTTACAGCTTCGTTGACTGGACTATAACTAAAATTGCCGAAAGAAACTTATCGGAAGGACACTAGTGTTGTGTACCAATGAAGATATTTCGATAAATTATTTAGTTTCTATGTTTAAAAAACAAACTACCTACTACGATATTGCTAATAAAGTAATAATACGATAAATTAAACAAATTATTATTTTTGTTATGCTCAAATGTCATAGTTGATTAAACCCCTAACATGTTAATTCATTTTTTCAGCTAAAAATAAATTAGAATAGAATAGAATAGAATAGAATAGAACTTTATTTGGTACCATTAAAACATAAAATACAGACACAGTAAATTAATAAAAACAAAAAAGAAATCACAAAACATACAAAACAAAAAGAACAATCACAAAACAAAAATAATCACAAACTGTACAAAAATTATAATAAAAAAAAGGATTGACTTAAATTGGTACCAAAATGGTCTCCGCTCAGTATTTGGCAGTGACGAACAGTTTAGTGAACGCCACGGCCACTGGTATTCTGCGGATGCCAAATGTTGGTGAGGCAAACAGACTGCACCACAAAGTTCAGTTTTAAACAAAAATATTAGGCAAAATATATTTTTCCTGCAATTTCAAATTAAAAGTATGTGTGTTGTGTGTGAGTGTGTGTGTATGTGTGTGTGTGTGTGTGTATGTGTGGGTGTGTGTACGCTTTACATAAAAATATTATAAATATTATATAATATACATACGTATGTATATAAATAGATATATTTTCATAATGAATTAATTCAGAGTGATTTATGATGATATTTATTACTATTAATTACTCATTCTTTTGTATTTTCAGAAGATATTTTTTATATTTTAATTTAAAAGTTTGAACTACTAGCACATTTTTAATCGGAGGGGGGACGTTATTCCAACATTTTGTCGCAGAGTATTTAAAGCTGCCACGAAATGCAGCAGTTCTATAAGGAGGACATATTAGTCGATCTGTGATTCGAGAGTGACGCTGCGTAAACTTTAATTTATCAAATAAATATGGTGGACTCTGATTGCGGATAACTCCAAATATTAAGGTGGCAAAGTGAAATGTTTGCCTTGATTTCATATTTAAAAGATTACTTCTATTTAAATAGGGTGTAACGTGTGCTCTGGGAGGAATCGTGAAACAATATCTCGCGCAAGAGTTCTGAACTCGTTGAATAAGTCTTTTGGTCCGCTCTAATAAACAACCGCCGATCACTGTATCGGCATAGTTTAGCTTAGATAAGATTAGGGATTCACATAGATGGATACGTATTTCTTCACTCAAAAACTGTCTAATTTGATATAACACTCTCAGTCTATAATTACACTGCTGTACTACGTTAAGGACGTGGCTTTCGAACTTTAAATTACTGTCGATTAAGACGCCTAAATTTTTAGCTTCAGTAACCTGTTCAATCGTGTTACAGTTAATCTTCAATTCGGGTTTGCAAGAATTAATAATTGTTACTTGTTTTTTACTGCCTAGTACAATAAATTTCGTTTTCGTAGGGTTCAAAACGAGGCAATTTTCTTCTGACCAATTTGCTATTAATTTCAGATCATCATTAATTAAACTGACAGCAATGTTCGTTTCACTAGGCTTAAAAGATTTATATATTTGCAAATCGTCAGCGTATAAATGATGTTGACTATTTAAAATACACTTCGGTAAGTCAGCAGTATAAATAATAAACAGTATTGGTCCGAGTATAGATCCCTGGGGCACTCCTCGATGCACTGGTGATATTGTGGAACAATACTTTATACCGTTAAGAGTGGTCACTTCAACTTTTTGGAAACGATCAGTTAAAAAGCTTGCGAACCACTTCAGTGTGTCGTGGTCAAAACCATAATATTTGAGCTTAGCTAGTAAAAGAGATGGTACAATAGTGTCAAACGCGCGAGAAAAATCTAATAAGGCCAGTATTGTCCCCTCTCCAACATCCTGCCCTGACAATACATCATCAATGACATCAAGGAGTGCCGTTGCCGTACTTCTGCCTACTCTAAAACCAGATTGTTTTTGTGGTAATATGTTGTTTTGATACAAATAGTCAGTCATTTGTTTACTCACTACTTTTTCCATTATTTTTGACATAAACGGTAAAATGCTGATAGGCCTTAGGTCTTTCAGTTCTGTGGGATTATTCACTTTAGGGATGGGTTTTATTACTGATTGTTTCCATATATCAGGAAAAATGCCAGTTTTGATGGACAAATTAATAATTGCAGTGATAACTCCCAATGTTTGTGGCAATGTTAACAAAATCATATTCAGAGAAATACCATCGATACCCTGAGCGTTTGTTTTTATATTTTTAATGATGTTTAAAATGGTCTTCTCGTCTACTGGTCTTAAACTAAAGACTGAATTACTGTATCTATTAATATTAAAATAGGTTAATTTAGAAGTACTAATATTATCATTACCAGGAGTGTCAAGAAAGTGGCTATTGATCATGTCTGGATTAGATAAATTGGGAGGTAAAAACGTATTTCTTTTTTTAAAATCGACTATATCTTGTTTTAAGTTTTTCCAAAGAGCACGGGAATCTGTTAAATTTTTATTGATGGAATATTTAAAATATGCTTCTTTTTCCTTTATAATAGCCGAGTTTACTAAATGTTTAAGATCTTTATAGTATTTTTTATGACAATCTAATTTCGTACGCCGGCTTTTGACAAACGCATCGTCTCTAATTCGCATCATCTCCCTTATTGTGTCAGTAATCCAGGGATAGCTTTGTTCTTTTACATAAGATATTTTAATAGGTGCATGTTTGTCAAATAACTTCGTAACTAATGAATTAAATGCTAAAAGTGATTTATTGACATCCTCGCAAAGAACATCTTCCCAAACTATATTATCAATATCAGTATTCAATTTTTCAAAGTCAATGAGCTTTAAGGGTCTGTAGGATATCCATTGTGGTGCAGGTTTTGGTTTCTTTATATTTAATTCAAATGAGACAAACGCATGCCCGCTCAAGTCGCGTATGTGGTCCACTGATATATTAACGACTTTAGTACTGCAGCATACAATATCCAATAATGTCTCCGAGTGATCCGTGAAGTGTGTTGGCTCCGTGACATACTGTTTAAGGCTCATACAATGAAGAAAATCTATCAATTTTTTGGTATTAATGTCATCAGTTTTCAACATATCTATATTAAAATCACCCAGTAAGACAATGTGATCGTGTGCTGAAAATGAACTTATCGACTCGGACAACGCATCTATGAAAATATCTACGCACATCCAAGGTGGGCGATAAGCAGTGCCTACAGCAAGCTTATAACCATTAACCTTAATACTAAGCCACATTTGCTCAACTGATGCTGAGGCTGGGTGTTCGAGGAGGCGCGCGTAAATCCCGCGTCTCAAGTAAAATCCAACGCCGCCGCCGCGCTCCCGCAAGCCGGACGGGCGCGGTACGTGCCGCAGCCGGTAGCCCGGCGGCCGGGGCGCGCGCGCCTCCTCGCCCGCGCGCAGCCAGGTCTCGTTGATGGCCACTATGTCTGCGTCGTGGCGCTGCATAGCAACGACAAACTCCTCGTGACGTGTGCCGAGTGAACCAGGGTTCAGTAAACCTATTGATAGATTCTTTTTTTTAACAAATTGTATTACGAAGCTGTTTGAGTATTGAATGTATTTGCAATTGATTAGATATTGTTTCAGTAACGTCAAATGCCGCTTATCTATTTTGTTATTAAAAAAGATGTTTCGTCCACTTTCATGCTCTACCACTATTTTATTTTTCGAGTTCAAAGCACAGTCCACATAAGAACAGAATAAACAATGTTTTGTATTAATAAAATGCCCATAATTTCGTAACAATATAAAATGTGGTTCGCACATAAACATAAATAATATTCTTGCATAGAGAAACCATTGACAATTATTATGAAAAATTACAATAATAATACAACACTGAAAAGGCAATAACAAATTAAGTTGTGTAAACGTAGTCATAAGTTTTTTTAAATCACTTGGAGAGAAACTAATACATTTTATTAAATAAATATTTTTAATATAATAATAATATGTATGTGTGTGCACGACATGAATGTAGCATGTTAATAAAAATAATACGATGTGTTCAATAAAATGTAAATAGGATATTATAAAAAATGACTTATAAATATTAAACGAGGGACTAAATCTTAAACATTTCGTTACAATATGATAACACAATAAGAACTTATAAACACGACTTGTACGCTTAATAATAATGCACAATATATTTAAAAATTTAAGTGTGAGCACCAACAGAATTAACACCAAAAACCTTCGATAAGTCTGAATCTGAGCGAATGCGATGAGCTGGCGTTCCTTGCTCTCGTCGCGCGAATATGCGTCCTTCGCGGGTCCAGACATACTTCCAATTTCGGTGTTTGGCTTCTTCGCGTGTTTTTTGAAACAACTGCCTATTTAATCTCGTAAGACGCTCATTAATGTAGTAGGCGCGCGGTGAAGATGAGGGCAGGCCCATTCCCTCAGTAGTAAGGCCTCTCCGGACGCGCGCAGCCTTCAGGAGTGCAGCCCGGGGAGCACGACGAGCCAAGCGCGCGACGAGCGGGCGGGCGCGCGGCGGCGCTGCCCCCTCCTCGTGCGCGCGCACTGGGCCCGCTCTCTCCACACTCACGATATCCCGCTCTTCCAGTTCTACTCCGAGCTTCTTTGCTATTGTCAACAATATATGTGTCGTGTTTTCATTCGAGGTTTCGGGAAAATTTGAAATCTCTATATCATTTATTAGCGCCTCTTGATCACGTTCTTGGATCTCCGATTTCAATTGGGATACTGTTTCTTGTAGCGAAGCTATTTCGTCCTTCCTTTGTGTTTCAAGTGTGTCAATTCTTAATTCAAGATGATCCATGCGTTCATTCTGCGCTTTTATTGTAGTTGTAAGTTCTACTATAGTTTCCCGAAACATAGACATTTCCTTTCTCATAGCACGCATCTCGTTAATGTATAGCTTAATCTCCGTCATTGGGTCCGAAGTCTCGACATTATCAGTGTCCAATGAGAGCTGCTTGGGAAAATACACCCGCTCCGTCACATTTTGGCTGCTAAAGCATGGAGAGTTGTTGGGCGAGGAATTATTCTTAGTAGTAATCATTTTCTGCGTGCATTCAATACATTTCCAAGCACCCTTGCGTTCGCGGTCCGCTGCATAGAATGATGTGTATCGTTCAAGACTTATGTTTAGACATTTTAAATCAAATGCTAATTTACAGGCAATGCATCTCAAAAATTCTGATTTGGGCAAGGATTTTTTACATTTAGCACAGTTTTTCGAAGACATTGTGCTTCTCCTCAGTGTACTTACAGTGATCAAAATAAAAACACGTTACGCCCTCTAGTGGCGAATAGTTGGACTATCTTCTCTAGTTTAAAAGCACGATGAAATTGTATTGTAGATGGCACTAAATGTACAAAGTGCCTTTTGCGCATGCGTACCAATGGAATAGTTTGTTTACACTTTTGTTTTGAAAATTTAACGACGATATTTACGTAAATTTTGATAAAATATTCTTGTTCAATGTCCAAAAGTAGCTCTCTGTTCACGCAACTTACTACTCGTCGTTTTATGTCCGATATTGTTGCACTTCACTGTCAGATTGTTAGTAATTTACTGAACTTTTTGAATTGAACTTTGAAAACCTCTATGCACTTATTTTACACTTAATACTGTATGTATCGTTCCACAAACAGTCCCACGTAGGAATCAAGTCACTTTTTACACTTTCCACACCTTTTTTGTAAGAAAATCCGTATTTTACTATTTTAATTTAGGAAAAATATACGCACTTCATGTTTATGTGGCGACAGCGCCATCTGCCATCTGCCTCAATTACTTTATTGTCCGCATAAACCCGAGCTGTGTCCGAAAAAACTGATACAAAGTAAGCTCGACCCGGGAATTTAACCTAGGACCTCAAGATCTCAACACGGTACCAACTACTAGACCATCGGGGTGTATCTTATTTTTTTTTTTTTAGCAAACTCTTTAATGCTTTGATTAATCCTCTTAGTAAAAAAATATCGGTGTGAAAGTATTGTATCGAGTTTTTGGTCGCAGCACTAATGCTGGGGGCTGATCTGTTCGTGTGTCGTAGTTGTGAGTCGTCTCAAGCGCCGCTAGCGGCCAGCTTGAGTCATACCTTCTTTTAAAGAAGCCGCCCAGAGGCAAGTCGAAAGGCCAGGTTCGGGAGTGTCGACATTTGCACAAAGTGCCGCCGAAACATCACTACACATGCCTTCTGTCTAATTTTGTTTATTTTGCAGCGGATACTACATACAACATTTTGATTATTTTTTTCTTGTGTTTTTCTGGCCAGTAATAATTATTTTGAAAATGGAAATAAATGTCGTATCGTCCGGATGCGCTACATATTCTACATAACATTCTTAGGTGCGGACTACAAGGGAGTGTCGTTCAGTTCGTCGAATATTTTCGTAAAGCAGTGACGACTGCGCGAATCGTAAGTGTGTTTGACGCTATGATATACGAGTGACCGGGAGGTTTTAACTGCTGTGCATTGTGTTGATCGTGCCAGATTGTGTAAGATTGTGTGTAGCAAATGGAGGTCGGACTCGGCACATTCAACAATTGTTGTAAATAGTAAGTAAATTTTTAAATAGTAGAATTGTAAATATTGACTTTGAAACATGCCAAGTTAATGCACATTGTTATTTTAAATCGATCACTTTGTATTTAACATCGTTTATTAGACATCGTTAATGATACTCGTATACCTAAATAACGAGTGCAATAAATTGTTAGTCCAAAACTTGAAAAAACGTGATGGTAAGTCATATTTCAAAAAAATTCAATATTAGGGTATTATGTACACACTGCAGGGTAACACTTATTGAATGAAATGAGAAAAAGAAACGGCGATAAGTAGAACCGCTTTAAAATGACATTTGCAAAGAGAGAGGATCGATTAAAAAGAAAGAGAACGGCGATAAATAGAAGCCATTTTTAAATAATTCATCAATGAAAATAGGGTCATGCAAAGTTCATCTCATACACAGGTTGTTCCCAAAAATATTAGATTTTTTTTGTTTGAAAACGTTAAAAATGAAACTATTAGGAATATTTAAACAATATATCATGCATTGTGTGTGTATAACATAAATTGATTTTCTTATAAAATATTGCCCCTTAATAAAATGTGACCTTGGGCCTTACTATGAGCTCTTATTGCAGGACTTAAATTGAACTGCTCTGCTTTATTGTACCATGACAACCTTAAAGCAGGCCTGCGGCAGGTCAGTCGCAGGGCAATTTACTTTGACGTTTTGACAACCGTTCACCTTTTTTTTTGTATGGACGTTTCGTACCATGAGCGGCTTTAAATGTCAAGCAAAGCGTCTTTTGAACGTCCGAAACGTCAAATAAACCGATCCTTAAAAAGCTACTCTGGAGTAGCTTTAACAGAATTGTTTTGTGATTGTGTGAGTGAATCTCATATTTTGTCGTCGAATTTTGTTCCGTACCTTTTCGTGCTTATGTTCATGAGTCTCTTGTGCCCCGGTTAGGAGTCAGTATTTTTGTCAAACGTAAGTATCTTTTGATAAGAAGTGGATTATTGAAAGTAAAATTAGCGTTTAAATAAAAAGTAACCTATTTTAAAACATTTACACCTATTTTTGTAGAAGTGTGACGAATTCTTTAAGTATTTGGAAACAGAATTCCAATAAGATGGGAGAAATAAGCTACGTCGCCTTCGCAAAATAAGTGACCCGTTCGAAATGGAATGTTTATGATACAAGCATGTCTATTTAATTTGTTTATGTCTATTTAATTTGTTTACAAAGCCTGAATGTCCAGTTGGTAAGCAAATAAAGAAGTGAACTGTGATTTTAGTATTTAGAACTTCGATCATTACAACTTGTGGTAAAATAATAATAATCTAAACATTATATTTCCAAATTTGCAATGCTAAGAAGCTAATATGCAAAAATTAGAAGTGTAGATGCAAGCAATCCCAGTGCTAATCAAGATTCTTTCATTTGGTCAAACCATGCTCTTTGCCCACACTTGGAAAGCTGAGCACTAATAAGGCTTTATGGTTTTTAGGTAATATTTATTATTGTATTTTCATCCTAAACCTACTAAGTGACGAGCTATTTGATGTAACTCGAGAAGTCGGCTATTACACCAGAGGGCGGGTTCAATCCCCACAGGGTACAAACATTTGCGTGCATGAATTATATTATTTTTTATCTTTATTTATAAAAATCAAAACCATTATACTTTTTCAAAATAATTTTATAATTAAGTACATTTTTTAATAAACTTAAACAAAAGAACACAATGGGCTTATAAATAATAAGATTAGCATAATTACATTAATTTAATAGACTTACAAAACACCTTAAAAACAGTAGACAACAACGGAAGTATCCTTCCTTCAACTGTATCTAACATGAACACAGGCACACACAGTACAAACTGAAACTTAAATAATATTTTATTTTAGGTTATTCTGGATATCCACTCTGCAAAAGGGTGATGTCACCAACTTGGGATGCTGAACCAGACACTCACGAAGCTGTAGGCAGAAGGTGGCAATGGCTCAATAGGTGCTGAAGTAACCTGTGCCATTGTTGGCAGTTAGGTACTGAATGTGCTTCTGTCAAATGTTCTTGATTAAGTAGAACTCTGTAATAAAAAACATGAATGATTTTAAGTTTGTCACATACTATAGTATGATAGAAGCAAATATAAGTGCAGACAGAAGATAATTACTTATTAATTAGTTTGCTCTTTGCTGCATTCAAGCATTTTGTTTTTCCTAAAGGTTGACTGGTAGAGAATGCTTTTAGTGTTAAGTCCGCCTTTTGTAGCCAATTTGTGTGGTCAATAAAGTTTTTATAAATAAATAAATTACATTGTTACTTGTTTACATATCATTTCCGTAAGCTCATCAACACAAGGTCCTTCTATAAGCATCATTGATGATTATTATTTTGTTCAATCTTGGCCTTCAGGTCTACCCAGCACTGGAATTATAATAACAAATTATATTACAATTACTTCATGTTATCTATACTAATATTATAAAGAGGAAAGATTTGATTGTTTGTTTGTTTGTATTGAATAGGCTCTGAAACTACTGAGCCGATTTGAATAATTCTTTCACAGTTGGAAAGCTACACTATCCCCTCTGGTGAACGTAGAGTACTTTTGATCCCAGAAATGGGGGGGAAGGGGGGGATATTCTATCATTCATGTACTTAGTCTTAATAATTAACAATATTAACTGAAGAGTTGAGCCTTTGTGCTGCTGCATTCCAAATAATCTTCGGATGCTCCAGAAATTATCCTTAGAATATTTCAGTCAAAGTTCGAAAGTATAAACGAACATGGAAGTGTTCAATGGGGATAAATGATAATGAAAGATAACATCTAAAGTGGTCCGTCAAAGAATTCAACAAAAAATCGTAGTATTCTCAAATTGATAACCATGTTCTCAATCAATGTATATAATCACTGTGTTATACTCAATGAAGAACATGCATTTCAATGACCAAATCGTATTAAATCACGGAAAAAGTTAATTTTTTTGCCTTTTTCAGAATTACATTACATGCATTTGACACTTGACATTTGTATTATTTTGGTGTCCGAAACGTTTAAAAATTTAAGTAGGTTAAAAGGAATAATCGGCACGCACGGCTCTTTCATAGTTATTGCTTCACTTATTGAAAACTACTGTAAATCAAGAAAATTATACTGATAAAGTAATCTAAACCCATAAAAACGCGGTTTTACTTGAGCATTCGTATTATAAAACATTATTTAAAAACCGGTAAAATGAAAATAAAATCTTCAATGGATTTTCGAACGAATTCGATTGAACGGTAAAAAGACCAGAGACAAAAGAAACCGTTCACCTTCATGTCAAACAGTGCAATAGTCGTTCACTTTTTAAGGGATCATAGTATGATTTTAAGCAGGCCTGATTCTGCCCTGCTCGAAAACTGCACTGCGATTGGATGGTTTTCTTAAATGCTCATGGTAAGGCCCCTTATATTTAACAAATTATTCTATATTGTTTCATCTCTAGACGTGCTAATATTTTGAACTTTCCGCCAGAGTAACGCACATTTCAAAATGTCAAATTATTGACTTGACAATGACAATGACATTGACTGACATGACATTTCGCGGTTAAAGTTGTTCAACTGAAACTCTGAATCGGGTGCAAAATTTAAGAATTTGAGCTTAATTTTTTTGTTATACATTTGATATTTCTGTTTAATTGCAATTAAGTGAAGATACAAGATCCTCTATAATTTTCTTCGAGCAAAATCATTATCCCATCGACAAAATGGCACACAAATTATCGGAAGGATCTCTTGAGGTTTGTAATCATGTTGTGACTTGTTTCATTCCAATTAACTTTATATTTTTTTATTTTGCTAGTTTCATTATTTCTACATGCCATGTGCTTAAAGATACACAATCATTATTGATTGCCTTTTTATTAAAAGAAGACAAGGGTCAATTATTGAGTATCAATATGTTGTGTAATGTACTTATTCTTTATTAAATATTATGTTTTAAAATTATACCTATAGCATATAGCTAATACCTACTAACTGCTGGCCTTTAAGATTTAACCCTTTAGTCAATGCAAAATTCTCTTAGAAGCAATACAGATTTTTTTTATTAACAACAACCTATGTAATGTCTCATAACTATATTGTATAAATATAGAGTTGCCATCCGTCCGGGTTTCCCCGGATTTGTCCTAGTTTAGAGGGCATCCGGGGAGCGTCCGGGGAAGGTTTCATTTGTAGACCGAGTTTTAAAAAATAAATAAATAAAAAAAATTTGGGCCGCCCGCGAGACACGCACTATGCTCGCACACCACGATGTTTTTTATTACATTGAATATGTTTAAAAGATCTTGTTGACATGTCGGGCTTTCGGACTCTAAAATCCGGGGTTTTCACGCGTATAGTCCTGTTTTCCAAATTTTAGAGATGGCAACCCTATATAAATAGATCTTCTTTTTAAACTACTTAATTACAAAGAATTTGTAAGAGCAGTGTAAATATGATATTTCAAGCATGCAGATTAAATTTTACATGCAAGCATCAAACTGCATTCACATTGTAAGATTATATTTTGTTTATCTAAAGTCAATAACAATTGATACCTATATTATCTTCTGCATACACAGAATCTGAAAGAATTTTCGAGATAGTATTATCATGAAAGTTTTTGTTACATTTTATTAACCCAAAACTGAAAAGATTATCGATATTGTAGGTTATTATGAATGGCGGACACTATGATAAGCCTGTCATGCAAGTTCTGGGAAGCAAAAAGATCCAGGGCAGTGGGGCCAATGAAAGATTCCGACTACTAGTGTCTGATGGCAAACATTCACACAGCTTCGCCATGCTCGCCACACAGTTAAATGACAAATTAATCACTGGGGAGTTGTCTGACTACTCTGTTGTCCAGATTGATCGTTTTGTCACATCACTGTTGAAAAACACAGGCAAAGGAGAAAAGTGAGTAGCTATTTTAATATTTTATGACTAATAGATATACCAATACTATAATTAGGTATAGTATGTATATTGTTTATACATGATAAGTATTTGCAGACTATAAACAACAAGATAATTACAATTTATCTTTCATGATATTGTGATAAAAACTTTGGCTTACTATTTATTTTAAAAGAATCTTATTGGAAAGGAATTAAAATAATTAATTTAGTATAGGTACTATACAATACAATATTTTATCAAATCAAATTGTTTATTAATAAAATATTGGAAAAAATTCAAGATAGTAGGCACATTACTTTTTATGTTTCTGTATTTGTATGTATGTAATTATGTATTACTATGATTTGCCTCCATGGATGAAAAATGTTGTTTAATCCTTCTAGCCCCGGATTACTAGACACAATAGAAAATCTATTGTTATGCGGCACCCGAGTGCCGGTTCGGCGTTGAGTGGTTAAGATTTTCAAAATAAATTAATAATTATGTAAGAAGAACAAGATTAATAAATTAAAAGTATCTTAAATCAAATAATGTAATATATAAAACAATCATGTAAAAAAACGATATTTATATTGCATTGCAGGAGAGTAATGATAATATTGGACATCACAATTTTGGCCCCGGGGGCAGAGGTTGGAAAGAAACTCGGCAATCCGCAGACATGGACAGAAGAAGCTGCTGGATCAGCGCCTGCCCAACCAGCCATGCAGCCGGTGCCTAAGCCCAGTCCAACACCCATGGCCTTGTCCAAACCGGCACCCGCTGCGGGAATGAACACCTCCCTGAATGGAAGCATGCTGTCAGCACAAATGACGCATCCTATCGCAAGTTTGAGTCCATATCAGAATAAGTAAGTTATTTCAACGAATGAACACGATTCTACATAAAGATTTTCCCTCAGTGTTTAACGTAAAGGTTTTGTGTGAAATCCTTTTTTAACATTTAACATTGGGCCAATGCCCACAATAACTTTGGCTGTGTTTTTATAGTCAGTATACTTGAAATTAAAGGTTCGTATAACAGAGGAGGAGGCTACAGTGTGGCAGCACATTGGGCATTGTGTTTATGATTAAGGCGTCAGATTTGACAGGTCGGGAGCTAGCTAGTCAGACTCAAAATAAATTGTTCTTTGCTAATTATTATAAATGGAATTATGCTAAAAGATTACACCGTCTAAATGCCTGTACTTAGATGAATTTTCTATATTATAGGTGGGTGATAAAAGCGCGCGTCATGAACAAGTCCCCCATCCGCACGTGGAGCAATGCTCGGGGCGAAGGCAAGCTGTTCAGCATGGACCTGTGCGACGACAGCGGCGAGATCAGAGCCACGGCTTTCAAGAACGAGTGCGACAGATTCTATGATATGATACAGGTAAATAATATTTACTATTACTCATAATCAGTGTGCAAGCGACCAACTTCAATCACTGTTGGTCATGGGCGGATCGTGAATTTGTGAGGTTCGCGATTAAACTACTTACGGGCCTACCTAAATACTCAACTAATAGACATTTTGTCAAGAAAACTTTTTTATAGTGTTATAGAATTAAAGAAATAAAGAAAAACTCAGTGGAGGTTGGGGCCCTGGGCTACAGCCCAAAAGGCCCTTAAATCCCTTAATAGATCCACCCCTACTGTCAATTCAGTCTAGAGTTGCCCAACTGTCGATAGTTTCGCTAACGATAATAGTTATCGTAAACTAGTAACAATATTGATAGACTATTGAATTATTTAGCTATAGTCGACTATCGATAAGCAACTCTAGTTCAATCATCTGGTAGAAACTTACAAGTTAGTGTTAAACTTGCAGGTGGATAAAGTATACTACATCAGTCGGTGTCAACTTAAAACAGCCCACAAGCAATTCACAAGTCTGAAGAATGATTACGAAATGACTTTCAACGCTGACACTGTTGTTGCTGAGTGTATGGAAGACTCTTCATCTGTGCCAACTGTTAAATATGACTTTGTTCCCATCAATATGATAGCTGAAAAAAGTCCTGATACCATCATTGGTAAGTATTGTAACATTATGATTACTTCTCATAATTATTATTCATAGTTGGAAAAAATATTTTTTACTGACTTAACTTTCAATGCCTCAATGTTTTAGTACTGGGCAGAGATTTTGGGGTCCTGGGTTCAATTCACAGGTGTTGTGTCGTTTGTGATCACCAATCTGCATTTGGCAAGCATGGTGATTACGCCAGTAGGTACCCATCATTGTAACAACTTGATTTCAAAGATAGCCTTTGCCCTGCAGTGGGACAATAATAGGCTAAATACTTACTTATTTTACTTTCTAATGACCCAGATGGTATAATTATATTCTTATATATTCAGTTTTAAAGATCTTTATAGAAAGTTATCTATTTGGCTAATTAAAATGGAAATATTTTCCAGATATCATTGGCGTGTGCAAATCGGCAAATGACTTGCAAGAACTTACAGCTAAGAGCACAGGAAAGCTTCTCAAGAAAAGAGAAGTCACCTTAGTTGACTCTTCTGGTGGAGCGGTTTGTATTTCTTTTCTTTCGGGTATATTTCGATTAAGCTTCAGTATTATAATTTTTTTCTTTGAACTGAAGAACATCAATCTGTAATCTTGCTATGGCTAATAATCTGTGAAGTTACTATTTATTATTATAAATACATGGGCTATTGGTTTAAAGTGTATATACCAAAAATATGTTATTTTTCTTTATTTTAGGTCGTCTTAACATTATGGGGTAATGAAGCAGAGAAGTTTGAAGGAGGCACCAATCCAGTTATAGTTGCGAAGGTGAGTTGAAGATTTTTTCGCTAATAAACCTCCTTAAGTTTTTCACTCTTGTGAAATCTCATCAGTCACACTCTATATCACTAAATTGTACATCTGAAATTGCAGTGGACTCCGCTTAATAATATTTAATTGCTGTGCAGACATAGACACTTGTTGCCGAAACACAACGCTATTGTATATTATACTTATGTGGACACAAAAAGTAAATATGCGCAAGGATATCTGATTTTATAAGTCCCTGGTGCTGTAATCCAACTCGACACTAAAATGTCATGTCTACTCAGCACCTTTTTGGTATAGTAAAGTACACATACCTTTTAACCTGCCATTTAAATTACCGTTAAATTTTGCAAGAGTACACTAGCAGAACTCAATACTGCAAGTCTCAGTTACTGATTCCCAAATTACTTGCTCAACTCAACTAAAGCGAATATTTTGTACTTAACAAGTGGATATCCTACAGGGTGCCCGTCTGACCGAGTTCAACGGAAGCAAGTCTCTCTCCTGCCTAGCGAGCACGATGATGCGGCTGAACCCGGACCTGCCTGAAGCGCACAAGCTGCGCGGCTGGTACGACAACGGCGGAGCTGATATGGAGATCGTTAACATTTCCGCCAAGTAAGTAGAAATTAACAAGTTTGACCACACATTGGAAAAACATTCACTATTCTAAAGTGATGTAATGACCTCCGTGGAACAGTGGCTTGGTCGTGGGTTTGATTTCCGCTTTGGATCTAGTTGGCTGGCTACCACCCCACAGGTGAAATCTGCCGCCATAACAGCTCTGGCTGCGTTCCAGCAATATTAATGTGGTAGCCAGTACATTTGAAATCAAACGCTCGAAGATCATAGGAGTCTATTGTCGCTTCCTGGTGAAGTGTCCCTCAATGGAATAGGACGCAGTGGCCGCTTACCATCAGGTGGGCTTCGCCTTTGTCTGCCAACTGATGTAGTAAAAAAAACAAAATCCAAGTTGTTTGCCAGGTGATCTGTCCATTTCATGGTGGACATTTTTTTCTCGTCTACCGGGATTTATCAATTCAAGGTTTGAGACGAGCATCTATGCGTATTAAGTACTAACATTAGTCTTTAAGTTTCAATGTTACTAATTTGGATTTTTTGTTCTCAGATTAATAAACATTTTTATTATTATTTATAAGACCATAATCTAAAGTGATATAATAATCCCCAGGTCGGGAACATACGCGGGCGGCAGCAACGAGTGGCTAACATTCGCTGAAGCGGAATCCCGCCAACTCGGCTCTGGCGAGAAGGGAGACTACTTCAGCCTGCTCGGCGTACTGACATTTACCTTCAGCGACAACGCGGTGTACAAGGCCTGCCCTCAGGAACAGTGCAACAAGAAACTCGTAGACCAGGAGAACGGGCTCTTCAGATGCGAGAAGTGTAATAGGGAGTACCCGAATTTTAAACATCGGCTGCTTTTGGGGGTAAGTTTGTACTATATTAGTTTTGTTTGAATTATTCTGTTATTAAGATAAATGACAATGCAAAACTTGCGAAGAACAATGGGCCCAAAAAATTTAAGTTAAATGTGCAGAGATGAGATGTATTCTATGTGAAAGACCACACACACACACCATCAACTTTTCTTATGATGACACCATAATCGGTCCCAGGGGGAAAAGGTTATCGTCCATAATAATTTATTATTTTTATATGAACATAATTAATTAACATTAAACAAATTTTTTATTCACTAGGACCAATTTTGTTGACGCCATAATGAAAGTTGAAGGTGTTTATTGGATCTACTTCGTAGGCTATGTCCCAAATCTGCACAACATTTTTTATTGGGCCCAGTCTTTTGCATTGTCATTTTAGGAATACTTTTTAAGTAAATTTATGTTTTATGCTCATTTTAGGAGTCGGTGTCCACCTGGCCTAAAGTACCGACACCAACTCCAAAAATAACATTACTTATACATTAAATTACATACAAAAGATGTTATTTATTCCTTGATGTTTAGTGATGTAAATATGCGTTAACCTTATAATTATATTATATTATATTAATAAATAAATAATTAAAATTTATTAAACGATCTGCTTTTCATATTCAGAGATGGACAATTAAAAAACGACTATTATTCATTGTTTAAAAAATTATCGTAATTGAATGCAATCTTTCTGATAAAATGTTTTATCGCTGGTTTGAATTCTTCCTCGCGCTATCAGAACGGTGACTAACCGCATTGTTTCCACCCAGGCCAACGTATCGGATCCGACTGGCGACCAGCGCATCACAGCGTTCAACGAGTCCGCGGAGGCCATGCTAGGCCGCACCGCCGCCGAGGTGGGCCAGCTGTTCGACTACGACAAGAACGCGTACGCGCAGATTTTCGAGGACGTCAAGTTCAAGACTTTCGTCTTCAAGTTTAGGACGAAGATGGAAACTTATAGCGTAAGTGCATGGTTTATAAATTGAGACACTGGTTTAAGTCTAATTCAAGACACTCAAACAAATTAAGTTTTTTAGTTCACGTAATGCAAAGCATGCAACGCCTAAACCTTGAACTGATCAAAAGACTAGGCACTTATCTTGATTTTGTACTATATTATTATTTTGTTCGTGCTGTGCGCTTTAAAAAATTGACTTGAACAGTTTAAAAATAAGCTTGACTGTCAGTATAAAATAAAAACCAACAAAGGCTAAAATTGTTATTCACATTATAATCTAACAGAACACGTCCTAAAGAAACCAATTTATTTACAGGATGAGACGAGGTTGAAGACCACAGTGATGAACGCACAGCCAGTTGACTACAAGGACGGCAACGCGAGACTCATCAAAAGCATCAAAGAACTAACCGGTGTGGAAGTATAAACCTACAAGCGTCAAAAAATACCTGAACTTTTGAAATAGTGTTTTGTAAGCGATTGAGTATGATTGATTGTATGAATATTTTAAAATTATGTAAGTGCCTATTTTATAATTACATTGTTACAGATTAAAAATCTGTTTGTGCATACATGAAACCATTGAATATGTACTATATGTGCCAATACAGGCTACGAGCCTGTTTATGGTAAACCACAAATACAAACCAATTAGGATGATACATAATAATTATTATGTTTAAAAATTGTGTCGAGTTACGTTTTCTATTAATGAAAAGAAAATTCAATAAAACTTTTTATTATTCAATGTCTGTTTATCCTACCAAAAACCAGTAATCAAAACTCCCACCAAAAATCGCAGAGACATCATTTCTCAGCAAGGATCCGGAGACTTCACCCAGAATGCTATAGTTTTTGACAAAGTTCAGACCAGACTTTTACCTTTTGACTGTCAATTTTTTAATTTATAATAGTGTAAAGATTTTTTATGAATAAGTGCCAGTTGGTATTCGAACTTGCACTCTTTTACTGACGTATTTCCACGCGACATGGCGCCCAACGTGGGGCACGAACCCGAGGTCCTCTCAACTCTTAATTTAAAAAAAAACATCTCGTCTATAGTCGGTAATCCAGTAAACTATTAAAGAATAATACTTCTGAGGTTATAATTGGAAGTAACGGGAAGTCGTTACGTTATTGAAAGTAACGGGGTAAAATAAATTCAAACAAAATGGGTTTTCACTAGGTACTTTATTGAATCTCATTGATATGACTCATAATTTGGCTAATAAAATGGACAATATGGATATACTCGGGCAACTGAAAAAATGTCACTGCAACACAAAACATTCATTTACTAACAACTTTCATGTCAGGAACAACATAGTTTTAATTTACATACAAAACAATTATTTATATTTGGAACTATTTAGAAACATCCATGCTGCAACTATTCTCATACATTTTCCACAACATTGCTCGTAACCATTTATGGCTGCATTTAGTCATCAACAGTAGGAGATGAGGATTTTAATTTTCCAAAATGTATTATTATAGTAATAAGGGCCAATGAAGCTTAAGCCTGTCACTTGTACAATATTGAAAAACTTTCATTATAATCTGTATTTATTAAAGAGAAGAAAGAGGGAAGCTACAATCTAACCAAATAAGATCTTACGTTATAAGATATAGTGTACACAATATCAAAATAAATTCTTCGAATTAACGAATTTACGATTCTTATCAATTGCCCGCGTACATATTTATGCTGTGGTGCGTAAAAACAATTAGCTAATATTGTTTAATAATAATTACAAGGGGTTTTAATTTCTATGTTAATTGTACACTTATCGTAAATACAAAAAAAATTCATTTACAATCTATTATTTGTGATTATTACTAAAAATAAATAAACGACAAACTATTAGTATCTGGTTAGTAACATACATGGCAGTGTGAATTATAATCCTTTTGCCGCCCATATCTATTGCTGGTAGAATTTATCATTTAATTTTATTAAAGATTTATTTATGACTGCCGCGATTGATCCCAGATACCAATTCTGGATACCATAATTATACCGATTTCACATAGAATATTAAACATTACACAGAAATATTTTCAGACCTAACAGAAATCTCACATTATCAAACTTCGATTTGCGGATACTCGTTGATTTTTAATTTTTATTAGTGTTGACCAAATTGCCATTGATTGGTATTATTCGAGAAATACAAATGTAAAATCAAATTTTATTAATATTAATAATATATAAATATGGGCATTAGGACTTCAATATTATGCTAATTGAATGATCATCTTTATCCAAGACGTGTTTTATAATAATCTTAACAATCAGTTAGTAACAAATAAATTAATTGGCTTGGTGAGTACAAAACGATTAGTGTTAATTAAAACAGTCTCGCGGTATAACCCGGACACCTCTCCGAGGCCTACGATTATACACTTAAGTGACAAGAATTAGTGTACGAATAATGACTAAAGTTATTTTTCAAAACATTAAATCCTAAATATGTAATAAATAATCAATAAAGCCTTCACTGAGAATTGATTTCAAATTTAGTCCACAAAAGGCCTTGTTGTAGCTACCGAGCTATCACAATAATAGTGTATTCATTACACAAGTAAAATTAAAGCCATAACCAAGAGATTATAAATACAATTACACATTCAGATTACGAATAGACGAGGAATTACTCTATTTCTACAAAATTCACTGTCGGAACTCAACATAGTCCTGGCTATTGATTGCCACACGATCATTCTGTCTTCCTTGATACATCATGGCGACCGCAACATTAAGATTACCTTACAATAAACATTACTTTTACAATAATACTTTATAATAATGATAAATAATTATAGTTTCTGTTATAAGAAATACCTTCACTGTAGATAAATATTAAGAAAATATAATGTTTTATTCTTAAAATAATATTCAATTCCAAATAAGGTATTCCATTGTACAATCTGAAATTCATAACAAATAAAACGAGGAGATTCTAATTTATCACCGAGAGGTCAAACAAACATACATTCGAGTCGAACGGGACACATAGACGATAATATGTGTATAAACATTAATAAAATAGATCTCCCGCAGGAGCGAGCGTACCGCACTTAAAGGTAACTTCAATCGAAACATACCTACATATTTTATAATAATTCCATCGATCGTCTCGGGGTGATGCCTTCGAGGCGATCGCAAACGCATCCATCACTCGCAGCGAGATTCACACGGCGCAAAGCGCGAGTTACAGTCACTTTTACACTAGTCGGAAACACGAGTCATTACAAAACGCAGTCATGAGAGTAAGATACTCGCGAGCGGAGGAATCCTCTGTGTCGCCCGCCCGCCGGCGCCTGCCCGCGCCTGCCCGCCGCGCCCCGCGGCCGCCGCACACCACGCGCACGGATAACGCAACTCAACACGACTAACGAATAAATAAAGCGAATAAATACAAGCGGCGCTCTTTGGAACGGATCACAATCGAGATACTAGAATGCCGCTAAGGCCGGATCTCGCTCGGCCAACCGATAGACTAAAAACTTAACTTACGAAATTGACGCGCCCTCGCGGGCCTCCGAGCTAAATTAACGCCTCTACCCGAACGAAACAAAAACAAAATAAATCATAGCACTCGCGCTGAATATGGCCAAAAACAATTTTTTTTATCCTCGGACCGCGTCGATGAGATTCTAAAGTCAGTCCCCGCTTAATTTCGATCAGTCGAGATACTATGAACTTTCCGATAACAAAGGATACGCTATATCCGTGCGAATCGGTCGGATAGCTCAAGCGATCAGTTGACCGCTCGATCGCGCCGATCGCATTGTAGGAACAACACGCGTCGGCAGCGCACCGTCCGCGACCGATAAAAGCCTTCGACGTCGACCTCCCTCGATCTGCCAAAGGACAATGGGCAAAAATGTATGAGACCTGGTATATTCCAATAGCAATATGTAATACATCATTGGATTGGTATTTCTTAGTAGAACAATATTTAACTCGGAAAGTACAACGAATTGAAAAATGCCGCCATAGTCAATATTGTTCTACTAAAAAATACCTATCCAACGATGTATATTATCTCATCGCTATTAGGGATTGTACCAATCTGCCCATTGCCCTTTTTTTATTTGACAGCGTCGGGAAGTAGGAACGTCCAGACTTCAATCGGGAAACACGGACAGTGCTCTGCATGCGATCGCTAAACGAACCGATATTCAACCCCTAGAGGGGGCGTGGCGTGGTGTGTGGCGGGTCCCGCGCGGGGCGAGAGCGGGCGCCTAGGGCCGCGCGGCTCACGGCACCAGGTCGGGCAGGCGCCCTCGGCCCTAGGGGCGGCCGCCGCCCTCCGCCGCCACCACCTGCAAACACGACACAATTTTTTTCACCTGTGCTGGTAGCTAGCCAGTCGGACTCTGAAAAAGTCCTCCCACCAACCAGACCCAAAGCGGGAATCGAACCCACGACCTCCGGTTTTATACCCAAGCGACTTAGCTACTGAAGAAAATCATAAATGTGTATTTATTGTAAATAATGTTAAAGTGTACTTATTTTGTTGTTAATTAACAACTAACAATTATATTTATAATACATTTTATTTGGGATTGACATTGAACCGTACACTTTAAACTAAGTTTCGGAACGGACTTATAGTAAATTATTTGATGAGCTACTGATCAACCTTTGCAAAACTGTCAAATTCCTGCAACCAATTTTCAGCTTTATGTCCATCGCAAAGAGTTTTATTTCAAGTTAGATTTTTAACAGATTTGCAAAGATTGATCCGTGGCTCACCGTACAATTAAATATGGATTTCAAAATTAAACTGCAATTAAAATACTGAAATATTATAAACTTTTAAATTTTTTAAATGATCTCTAGATTTTTCCTCAATTTTGTAAGAGTGTACAATGTGCAGGCCGGATTTGAAACATCTCGTTTGTCTGTATGTTTGTTACTCACTTTCCGCTGCTTGAAGTAGAGCTCCTCGCTCTCCTTGTCGCACAGCAGCAGCACCACGGCGCCGAACAGGAAGATGGCGGCGCCCCACCCCACGCCGTACGCCCACCCGAACTCCCACACCGATCTGTTGCCTACAAAAGTACAAACACATATTATTGTGTAATATTATTGAAAATATTTAAGTGTATATCCAAAGAAGTCTGAAACGTGCACTAAAATAAACCAAAGGCACACCAAAGGTTAGCTTAGGTTAGCAATTAATTTTTTTTTGGTGCATGTTTCAGCCTTTTTTTGGTGTGCGTTCAGCCCTTTTTGGTGTATGCTTAAATAGAAGCCTAATATTATTATGTAATTTTATCAAAATTGACGTATCGGTTCAAAAACTATGTGAAAAATACAATAGATCAGTGTGTGATCTGTGATGTTACCAGGACAGGAGAAATAAATATTATTGGGTAATTATCACTTAACTTTTGAGCCAATTATCTAAAATTCAAAACATAAGGGAAAAATACAATAGATCTCACTCTGATCTGTTGCCTGGACAAACGCACAATATAATATTGTCTTATTTTCACGTTTTATCTCTACACTTTACGTGTCGAGTTATGTAAAATTCAAATCAAAATCAAGATAAAAACAAATATTATTAATGCATAGATTATATTATTGATTTTATTTACACGTGTGATGCCATATTATCATCTTACTTTACCGATACCTAGCGTCTCTTATAAGATGAAATGGGAATGTCTGATATATATTTACAATATTGTTTTGCTTAAACATAGAGAACATTTTTATTGTTTTTGTAAGAGGTATGTGATTATATTTAATATGGTAGAAATAAGTTACAGCAATTTTAAACCTGTAAAAATTTTACCCAGTTACGGACTGATGATCCTACATGTGAAAATACCAAACTAAGTTTTAAAACAAACCTATCCAAAATAACTATAAGTAAAATATAGCTTACCTAAGTTTAACTCAGCGGCGAAACAGACTGGGTAGATGACCAGCGCTATTAATATGCACATCACTGCAACAACAAAAATATTATAAATCAATTTATCTTGGCATTTCTGTAAGAATCGAAGGAATCGCCCGCACCAATGAATCAACTAAGCCGAAAAAGAATCGGCGGAAAAAACATTTCCAATTATACACACCTAGCACACTGTAATTACATTACTTTAACGAAAAAGTCGATTCAGTGTAAAATGAAAGGGTCAAAACTAAAGACACTCGTGCACGCACTGAGTTGGTCAGGAATGGAGCGCATGAATCGCACATTGAATGATCGAAACTTCCAATTCGAAAGAGTCGACGCAGTCAATTCGATTCGATCGTAAGCTGCCGAGTCGATATTAATGCCGAATTAAGAGGGTTAACTAAAAATGCGTCGCGTCGAGTTTTCGAATTTCGGGTTTCGCGCATGCGCGCCAGGTCAAGATAAGCAATGTCTTGCTGTAGTCAAAGTAATCACTTTGATCCTTTTTATTTAATTTTAAATATTGTTTATTTTTAACTATTTATATTAGTCAATAGTATATTATATCCTTACATAATCATAACAGGGCATAAGTAAGTGTGTGTTGTTATATAATGGGTAAAATATTTATCAATGTAGTAAACATTGACAATATCTTACTGTTTACATGAAGTACCTAGATTTTTTAAGAGTAGCCAATTAATACTAATAAGATAATCCTTCCCAAATGTGTGTGTAAATACTTACTTACCTAATGAAAATTGTTGACATAATATGTAAGTCTTTTAAGTATGACCATTCGATACGTAATTTAGAAATAAAATACCGATTTCAGAATACCATTTTTATAACAATCTGATTTAGACCTATAGACCGTTTAAAGTCAAATGTTAACATCCCATTTGATTAAAGCACATCACATTTTAAGTGTGCCTAATATGTATTACAAAATTGTTCTGTTCAAATTTCGTTTACAAAATAAAAGTAAATTTTAATCAAGTAACAACTATGTATTACAAATGACATTATGTACACTAATCAAAATGTGTGTTACCTGTTTCCTGTTTATATGAATAGAATTACATTTTAATTTAAAATGAATAACTTTTATTCAGTTTAGGCTGATACAGCACTTGTGAATGTCAAAGAAGCTATGCCACCGGTTTGCAAACCCTAAGCCGGGAGGGTTTACTATTGTGTGACAAAAAACGTATGACAAAAGATCATTTTACAAACAACGCCATCTTGTGGCGGCGGCCATTTTGCAAATATTGACACAAGAGTGTAATGCATATTGTGTTGTCACCAGAAACAAATGTATGAACCTATACTTTTGTTTATCTAAATAACGGAGCAAAATTTGAAATAAAAGACGATATAACTGAAAGCCAAAGGTTTAATAAATGCCACGTCCTAAAGTTTTACAGACTAAGATTATAAGACTAAATAGGGCTAAGATTAATAAATACGAAAGCCCCTCATATCCCCCTACCCCATCATATCCCCCTTCCCCCTCCTATCCCCTTACCCCCTCATATCCCCCTACCCCATCATATCACCCTTCCCCCTCCTGTCCATCCTGCCCCTACTATCCCCCTTCCCCCTCCTATTCCCCTACCCCCTCATATCCCCCTTTCCCATCATATCCCCCTTCCCCCTCCTATCCCCCTTCCCCCTACTATCCCCCTTCCCCATGCCATCCACCTTCCCTCTCCTATCCCCCTTTCCCATCATGTCCCCCTTCCCCCTCCTATCCCCTTCCCCCTCCTATCCCCCTTCCCCCTCCTATCCCCCTTCCCCCTCCTATCCCCCTTCCCCCTACTATCCCCCTTCCCCATCCCATCCAACTTCCCCCTCCTATTCCCCTTCCCCGTCCTATCCCCCTTCCCAATCCTATCCCCCTTCCCCCTCCTATCCCCCTTCCCCCATTAAAGTAGGTATCCTATGTCAGTCTGGGGTCTTAGCTACCCCTCCACTTATTTTCAGCCAAATCGGTTCATCCGTTCTTGAGTTATGAATAGTGTAACTAACCCCACTTTCTTTTATATAATAAGATATATAATATATTATATAGATATAGATATTACATTTTTTATCCAATTAATGTAGTGTATATAATATTAACATAAATTCATAACCATAGTCTTATAAAATATTTACTCAACATAGTACTAAGAAGTGTCGGTTGCGCTTTAAACTGTACCACGCTACGCAAATCAGCGATGTTTGCGGCACAGCCGTTTCTGGGTACGAGCGACATACGTCCTGCCTCTGAAGAGCCCGGCGGCTGACTAATTTGAAATGTTTTGCGCGGAGTGTTTTATAGCAGTTTAAAAAAATGTCTATAAAATAAATTGTGCATCATTATATAGGTTTTGTGTATTCAAACTTAAGATAATATGTTCTTCTTTTAAGTTAGACTAATAACTTTTTGTAAATTAAAGAAATTAATGGTAAATTTTGCATGTTTACAACAGTGATTTCTTTGTAATTTCGCTGTAAATGGATTTGAATTTCGTATGAAAATAATCTCAAATTTAACTCATACCCCATCTAACTATTTGCGTAATGCTATGTAGACTTGCATAATAAAGTAAAATGTCCTATTTTTACAATGGTATTAAAACAATTGAGCTTCGAAATCGATGTTAAAAGTGAAGTTTATAAAACACTGCTCGGGTAAATTGTCAGTATTCACAAATACTCCATAGAAAGAAAAGTGGTATGGGCTACGATTTTAGACAAAGATACTGTTTATAATAATTTGTGAGTCGCATGTTTCTTAGATCACGTTTTCATAGAAAATATCTCGTTGAAAACTGCCTATTTTGAGTCAAAACGGCAATCGAATCGTTTAACAGTCTTAAGAGTTTCTTCCGATTTGGTTGATTCGAAACGGTCAAGTCTGCGACATTTCATAGGGTTTCATGCAAAGAATTATTCTAAGATTTGTTTCGTACGATTCTTTCGCTTTCATGGCGCGCTTAGGTCGAATAAGCCTTTTTAGTCATCTTAAGGGGCAGTGGCTTTTCGACCGTCACATTTATATGCAGGTGTAGGTACTTTTGTCAATTCTTAAACTAAAGCTTATTTAACTCAAATTAAAAAAAGTATGTACGTTATCGAATAATGTTTCGATTCCACAGCCACAAAACAGTACTCACGCGCAAGCGCCATGGCGAGCACGGCGAACCGGTAGTACCGGAACTTGGTTCGGTTCTCGGTGGAGCGCAGGCCCAAGCCTGTGAGCAGGGCGCCGCACACGTCAGCCGCCAACGTCGCTACGCAAAGTCCGGCCGCAGCCCTAGAAAGTAAAAAAAAATCGACTGTAATTGGCATACCATAGCCAGAGCGTCTCGGGTGGGTTAGTTAATAGCCACAAGGCTGGAACCAGCTCGTCCTTATCGGGTGGAAAGGGTAAACCAGGTGGTAGGTTTCTGTACTGGGGCGTCTAGGTGGGTACCACCGCAGAAAAGGGCACTGAAGCTAGTGAATTTACTGGGTATATAAGACCTAATAACTGTCGTCTCGGTATAGCCGGCGCAGGGCAGTGCCAGACAGTAACTGCTTAGTTACTAATATGGCAAGAAACTGCAATGAGGCAGTGGTACTGCCAGTCGGACCTTCAACGAGTCCAACCACTAAACGGCCTTTGGAAAATGCGGACCTAAAAACTATTCCGCTGAAGCAGTTATGATAATATGTATGTAGTATTTTCTCTCATACATCTTAACAGCTTCTATACCTACATCAAACACTTTTTTGGTAAGACAATTTAGAATAATTTCAACTGTGGACACATCCGGCAGGTTTCAGTTTACATTATTTTGCCGTTTTTTTTTTTACAAAGGAAAATATTAAAACAAGTATTATTTAAAGAAGTGTGTTCTTAATTTGTTTTGTATAGGTTTGGCTTATCAATGTAGGTCGGGGATCGGGGTAGAGATCACCGACCCGCATTGATAAGCCAAACCAATAGAACAACATTTAAATATCGACTAAGTTTTATCATAGAGGTATTTGCCTTGCAAACTTTCAATACGTTGATACTATTTTACACTTCCTATATTTTATTTGAAACAAAAATATTATTGTTTTTTAATCTTCCAGTCAAAACTTAAGTTAAAAGGGTTGAGAAGATGCCTGAAGCATACAGACAGACAAACTTAAACATTACTTACTTCGTAGCAAAAGGTTATTTTTTTCGTTAGAACACTGGGAACTATCAAGCTTTGGAGTGGCAATGACAATGTTATATAACTTTTAATAATGTAATTATAAAGAACAAACGAGGAAATAGATACCAAGACCGTCTGTGGTTATTGTCACTGACACACGATCACGGTACACATGTAGACGGATCGCCATGTAATCCTTAGAGCCTCTTAGAGTTCATCTAATATGTACACCAACAGCTCGTCGCCCGGGGCTTACTTTAAGTTTGGTAAACACGACCAAATTGCACAAATTCCGTGAGATAATAGAGGAGGGTACCTTACAACAAACTCCCGCGCTTTTCATAATAGTATTCCAGTTCTCAGCATTTCAGTTATGAATATTGATCAACGTACACGCAACGCACATAATCTTATAACCCTGTTTCTATTTTTTAAAGTGTATACTGTATGTGTTCGTAAATCAAACTTTAACTATTCGCTACAAAGTATCAGCCTATTTATGTCCCTCTGCGGGGCAAAGGCCTCCATCCTTGAAATCAAGTTATCGCTACAAATACGCACGCTTTAACATTATTAGTTATTGCATTTTTAACTTACAAAGTTAATCTCGTGCACCCTCATCGAGTGCTCCTAAGGGTGTTAGCAGACTAATCGATCGATCGTCGATCGACGGCATCGATCAACGTCGATCGAAGTTGATCGACTGGTCTGGTAACTTTAATTGATCGACAGATATCGTTCGACTAACCAACCGATCGATTGCCGGTCAATAGCACCGGTCGACGTTGATAGATTAACTTCGGCTATATTCCATCAGTTTCTTTCAAAATGTATTTACAAGAGAACGCGTTGTTGTTGGCCAGTACGATGATGCTCGTCCTATTATTACGGAGACGCAAACGCAGAAGACTCTGGCTGATCAAGCAGCGTCGATCGACGGTCGTTCGATTGGTCTGGTAAAAACTATCGATCGACGTCGACTATTCCATTCTTCCCTCGGTCGATGCCGTCGATCGACAATCGATCGATTGATCTGGTAACACCCTAAAACATGAATAAAAAAGGTTCAAAAACTTACTTAATATAAGGCGCAGGTCTGGCAGCGTAGCAGCCGGGCTGCGCAGTAATGTCGAACGGCAGCGGCGTGGGCGCCTCCGGGTCGATGCAGTGCATGAACAGGCCTTGCCGCCAGCCCGCCGCCATCAGCCAGTCCGCCGACGCGAGGCCCAGGACCATCAGGATCACAACCAACAGTCCGCATATTAGCGCAATCACCTGGAATTAATAATCAGTTGTTATTATTATTACGTGCAATTGCCAACAATGGCTGACAAGTAGATTACTAATTAGGAACTGACTCGGTGACGCCAGTGGCTGGTTAGACGCTCTCTGAAGCTTCGAATTTAATTTCAACTTGTGATTAGGATTACTCAGTTACAACTCGCAGCCCACCAAGTTTGGTAGTTGACGACGTAACACATCCCCGTGCTTCGTAAAGCCTGCGTATCAGACTGTTTTCCTACCGAGCCATTATAGCAAGGAAATGTGGTACACCTGTGCTGGCGCACTCACAATAAAACTTACTATATTCTGCAGCGTAACTGAAACTGATACATTAATAATATTACTACATCAGTTTCGATTACGACAGTCTTATCGCCGACTCCGTTTCTTAACCATTTGAGTAGGTAGTATATTCTATGCAGCATATGCATTTTGCTATGCAGACGACAGCACAGTCCATGCGCACTATTTCGGACGACCGACTTGCGTCAAAGCAGACGTTTATCGAACAAAAACCCAGTCCAGACCTGGTCATTGAACTCGACTGGGTGTTGGATTGCATTTTGGAATGGGGTGCAAGTATGCAGTCGCGGTCAATGCCCAGAAAAGGCAAAATGTATTCGTTCACAAGCAATTTAAGTCGCCAGGCTATATCTCATTCTATTCATCGGTAAAGGATAGTCTAAAATTATCCTGAACATTGATGTTTGCCATTGTCTAAAGGTTCCTTCACCCTTGACCAGTTATCTTTTGTATAAGACGCAGGTTTACGTTTACATGATATCCTGGTTTTAGCTCTGGGACGGCTTAGCGACGTACTTTCCTAATTTTCGGGAAGCAAGTTCGTCTTTCAAATATAATTAATTTTCTAGAGGGCATCGCTTAATTAAGCGTAATTTTTTATCGCCTTTACAAAGGGGAATCACTTTAATTAGCTGCCCTTCAATAATATTAATCGTATCCCGTCCCACACGTACTTGCCTAACATCTAAAACGATATGTTTGATGACTCTAAAGTTTGGTGACGAACGCTTTTTCAGTAGCTTGATTGTTGATGCAAATGCAATGCGATATATGCAATAGAAATGAAAAATGCCATTGTACCTATTTTCTATGTTGTACAATATTTGTCAACCACATCCATATTATGTTCAGCTTACGCTTACGTAGCTTTCTATGAGGTAAACTCAACTTCAATCATGAAAGAAAATGTTAAATTATCCTATTACACGGGATTAAGTTTTAAGGCAGGGTATTAGTCCAAATTCAACCAAAAGAGGTATTTTTAAACGCTTACGTGTGGGGGTATAAAACATATTTATGAACTATAAAAAATATGGTAGGTAGAGAACAGTCTGTTGCAGTGGAGTATCGGAGCATAATTTGGAAAAACCATCTGGTTTCTTTCAAAAAAATTATTACAAAATGACGAGTAAAAAAACTGCGTAAATTCAATTACTCTGAATTTTCAGCGACGACCCCAATTTTTTTTTACAAAATAAATAGCCAAGCTAATCCTATAAAGAAGTATCGGATTAGATTTTTTATTTCATAATTATATTATAAGTAATTAAATGAAAACCCGCAAAAAATATAATCTTCGAACTCAAAGCCGCCATTTTCATTATGTGTGATATACGATTTTCAACTCAAAACCCAAAGCGGTAGGAGCGGTAGAATAAAAATAGACCGCGGTAACCCGTTTAGTTGTCGAGCAGCGCTCGAGGTGAAAGGTCGGCTCCGGACGCTCTGTGTCGCATGACAGCTGCTTTTTTGACAAGTTCACTAGAGATGCGGTGCTGTCGATTCCCGAACGAACACCAATTTAAGATCTAAAAATATTGTTTTTTACCTATGTCAATCTAATATGATTCAATAGTTTGTAAAATCAAGGATTAATACCTGCGGCGACATGTGTCATAGTGAAATAATATTTATGTAGAGACGTCGATTTATCTTAAACTAATAGTTAAAAATCGATTCGTAAGTATCTAATCGATTTTTTAACGACAAATACTGCAAGATTGAGTAACTACAAGGAAGTATTCTTATTTTCGAATCTGATTCACATTTAGATTTTTTATCCAAGGCGTTATACTTTTAATCAATTTGATTATTATTTTTATTACATATACGATTTTACGTATGAAGTTATTAACAAAACAATTTTATTCGAAATTTAACTCGGTTACAATCGATAATAATTGTAAGCGAAAGATGACCACAATGGACATCTCTAAGTTGGCGGCGCCGGCAATCATGAACGCTTTTTCTCTGCATACATTTTGACAGTAAAAAATTATGAAACGTTAATCATGTCAATCCGATGGCATTTTGACACAGAATATAGTAATAGTACTAACGTAATTTTCAGATGATTATAGGGTAGATAGGTACTATTAAGAGTTTACTATTCTAAAATACATAGACTTTTTTTTGAAGGGAGTTGTAAAGTATGTGTACATAGAAAGAGAAAATAAGTTTTGGAAATCAAAAATGAAAAAAAAACCGTTGACTTTTATATGCACAGCATTTTCCCGGAAATAGTAGACCCGAGAAATACACGCGGGATGACACTCGAGATATTATCATCAATTGATTGACAGCAGGAAAGACAATAAAAAAAATATTATACATACAATACTAATATTATAAAGAGGAAAGATTTGATTGTTTGTTTGTTTGTTTGTTTGTTTGAATTGAATAGGCTCCGAAACTACATACATACGGCCGCACATGGAGTACTGCTCTCACCTGTGGGCGGGGGCTCCCCAGTACCAGCTTCTCCCCCTTGACCGAATTCAACGTAGAGCGTCTCGTATCGTCAATAACCCGGTACTCTCGGACCGGCTTGATCCTTTGGCATTACGGAGAGATGTGGCGTCATGCTGCATTATGTACCGAATTTATCATGGGGAGTGTTCCAAGGAGCTATTCGAGCTTATCCCTGCCGCTGCATTCCGTCACCGATCTTCGCGACAAAAAATTCATCCCCACCATATCGATGCTTGGCAGTCCACAACTGTACGCTTTACGCGCAATTTTCTGCCTCGCACGACCAAGATATGGAATTCATTGTCATCAGCGGTGTTTCCGATCAGATACGACTTGCAATTGTTTAAAAAAAGAGTGTATTCCTTCCTTAAAGGCCGGCAGCGCATCTGTGATTCCACATGATTCGCAGTTGTCTATGGGCGGCGGTTGTCACTTTCCATCAGGTGTGCCGCATGCTCGTCTGCCCGCTATACCATAAAAAAAAAAAACTACTGAACCGATTTGGATAATTCTTTCACTGTTGGATAGCCACACTATCCCCGGTGAACATAGGGTACTTTTGATCCCGGAAATGTGGGGGGAAGAGGGGGATATTTGAAAAAAGAAATTACGCGCGGGTGAAACCGGAAGCGGCGGAAGGCTATGCACCATAACCGCAGGCTAACTAAACCTACTGCGGCCGTGTGTGGGCCTCGAGACTAAAGCGTTCACTACCCACTAAACTCCCCCGGTTTCTCATTCACAACCGATTGGGACGAGCCGGTGCCAGCCTGGTGGCTATTGACCAGCCCATGATTGATAGTAGTGGCCTTGCTTTTTGCGCCGGGGATCGTGATGTCATGTTTGTGATACCTTTTTTTGCGTCAGGAAATGCTGTTACGCACCGGCCCGGCGTCCCTGACAAAACGGACGCCGGACCCCCCCCCCTGCTAAAGCCGGGGGTCACTCAGGGACGGAGGTTCGTCCCGAGCGGTGTGTCGGACTCGCACTTCGGCCCTACCGACTAAAACCTGACGATAAACCTCTCAGCGCTGTGAGGGGGAATTCTTTCACTGTTGAATAGCTACACTATCCCCGGTGAACATAGGGTAATTTTGATCCCGGGAATGTGGAGGGAAGGGGGGGATATTTGAAAAAAGAAATAACGCGCGGGTGAAACCGCGGGCAGAAGGCTATATACGAGAAACGCGAAAGTTTGTAAGTATGGATGGATGGGCGTTTGTTACTCTTTCACGTAAAAATTACTGAATTGATTTCAATGAAACATTACAGTAATATAGCTTATACATCAGAACAACACATAGGCTACAATTTATAAAGATGTTCCCGCGGGATTACATCCTATAGTTCACGCGGCCGAAGCCGCGGGCGGAAGGCTAGTTCATTATAAAATAAGTTTCATTCTATTATCAACTCGGTGAAGATCGACCTTAGTTCGGATCTTAGACTATACGTTGATGTATTTGGTGTTGATGTATAATAAATGTAGGTATATGTATGTATTAATATCCACGGACGCAAGGGTTCGAATCCAGCTTAAAAGCTGCATATAGGGCTCGTGGTTTTTTACTATCACATGTTTCATGTATTATCCTTTTTTCAATTATTTTAGCTATTTTGCCAACGAAATTTAAGTTTCTCTAGAATTTATGAGTTAGCCTGCAAAATAACCTAATTAACCTGCTTAAATCATAAATAAAAATAAAAATAAAATAAAAACTGCCTTAAAACAAATATTGATATTTAAAATTTAGTATGATGTCCAGACCTCGTAAACAGTAGTAAAAAGTTTTGATATTAGTATTAAAACTACCAGTTTTTGTTTGGAGGTGAATTGTCTGCTTGTTTTGCTTAAACTGTGTTCACGCTGCGCTCTCTGATTGGCGGTTGCGCTCCGCCTACAACGAGACGCGCGGGTGAAAAACGAATTTGGAATCGTGCTAAGACATCGTCTTAATGGTGAACGTATTAGTCTATCATTTGTTATCTTAATTTGTATTAAATCAGTTAATAATTACATCAACTGGCACGTTCTCATGATAAAGTTTCCCAATATACTCGTAACAATATCTCGAGATGTGTCTAAATCACGTCTAAGGAATGCAATGTATGGTTTTGCCATTGAGTTACAAGTACTTCGTAAGTAATTGTAGTTCAATGGGTTTTGCTTTTGATAATAATAAACAACTACCTATTCGTGATAGCGTCTTAAAGTGGGGCTGAGGCGTCACTGAATTAAATTATGATCTCAAACGAGGGGTCGCTGGCGAGATTGATAACCGCTCGAGGGCACTCTCTTGATGAAACAGATATTGCGTTTGTTTGTTTTGATCTCGCAAATGTTATTGTTGTCGTCAAAGAATCGTACGTGTTAAGAAGCACTTGCAAAGAGACAATGCACAGGTTTATTTTATTTTATAAATTGAAAAAAGTAGGTACGTGTATTTGGAAGAAGACAAGTCTTCCAAACAATTTGGTGGCATGTTCATCTCAAATCAACGTGTACTGTATACTCCTGAGGGTGCATTTTAAAACATTACGACAGTAATGTGTATAAAGATGATCATAGAATATCAACTAAAGCCCAGCTATTTTTGAAAAGTTATTGCATTAAGCGAATTACAAACTTTAATCAATAATTAAACTTTCATTATTATAACATACGATCAGTCACCGTTATGTTCTACATTACATTTTAAATCAAATCAGTGACGCATGATCAAAGAATTGGATAGTCCAGTTATAATGCGACAAGTTGCAGGTTTCTTTGCGATCTCGCGGAGCAAGGGCATTTGCTAATGCCCGTGGCCGCCCATCATCAAGCTTACGGTGATGAGAGGGTAACGCGTGGTTTAGAGGGTCACTTAGCACATGGCCCAGGAGCCCCACACACCCAAGTAGCGTTTGAAAATCTCCGACTACAACAACTTGTATGATATGGTAGAGTATTAACTCTAATGGTTTTAAGATTAAATCTGAGAAATGTTCAAAGTTCCTTTTAATTTTAAAAATTACTAATTGTCTATGTCCGCACTACTTTTAAACATACGAATGAATTTTAAGTAAAAACTCCCAGGGCCTGCAATACAAAACTACACATAATTTTTCCTACGGTTTCACAAGAAAGTCTAAAAATGAAAGCTTTCCCTTCCTAACAATGGCATATCAGACAAAGGGTACAGCGACGAAGCAACTCGCACGTAAAGGCAGTAATCCATCACGCGTACAAGACGCAAAGTGGGGCCCGAATCAAAACACGACGCGAAGTCGCACGCTGTGTACACGAGAGCATGTACCTATAACAAGTACATGAGGGAAAGAAAAGCGGGAAAGTGAGACACCGACGGGCGGGCGTCTCGAGGTGAGGCGGGCGCGGGGCGCGGGCATCGATCGCGGTCCCCGACGTCGTCGCTCGGGCCTCGCGCGGGGACCGCCATCAGCTGTTAACGCGACCGTCTCTCGGACCCCGCGAGCCCTCTTCAGCCACTCGTCAGGACCTCTCGTCATCGCCTCGCAAACCTTTCGAAAATGACACCCTCACGTTCGCAAGTCGAGTTTGAGAACAAAATGTTCCGCGTCTTGTTTTTTTAAGTGATTTGGTTTCCGCGCGTCCGCCGTCCCTCACGTGTTTTAGGATTTGTAATAAAAGCTTGTCGTATCTCTTACAGTTCTTGTTCATTGAAACCGTTTCAAAGCTTGTCTGTCTCAGTTACTTATCTCAAAGTGAAAGTAGTTATACGGTAAACATCTAACGTGCGTGAACATATTTTTTGTAATGAATTAACCATTTATATAAAAACAATATTTTTATAAAAAAAAAAGGATCCGATTATTAATTATTAATTACACGTCATAGTTCAATATGAGGCATATTGAACTATGTATGTGTATTTAATAAAACTCAACTGATATTAAAGTTGGAATCTGGATAAAATTCAATCAGCTTTATATGCATGTTCTTTTAGCAGTTCTTTACTTACTACGTCTCATGCTGTGTCATATTTTTTTTCAGCCAGCAGTACCAGCATTTAAAATCTTTTAAATCAATCATCGGCGAGTAGTCGTTGGTAGAGGGGCAGCGCTATTCATAATCAATTGTTCCGAGCCACCGGAAGCATCTGTCATCAAGAGGGATTTCATTCATTGAATTATAAGCTCACGTGCGCAGCCCGCCCGTCTACTGGCCATATAGAGCAGAAGAGTGTCCTTGATTCAATATTTGACCCATGAATGCATTGTCCAACACACGCATTGCACACATTGTTGGTGCAATTGAATTACATTACAAAAAAGATCAAGTACTTTGTAGGTATTTTGATATATTGGGGCCAAGTGTGGCTGGTAAGGTAGTCAAGTGATTGCAAAAACCGCTTCATTCATGTAGGTGAAGAGACATTTGAAACCATTTGGCTTGGCAATACCTATGTATTATTGTTTCTTACTTTTTGTGTACCTAAAATATGTAAGAAAAAAGTAGCGCCCAAGATGGCGTCGGTTGTTCGGTTTCGGTGGGAATGTTTTACGTATTTCCCGATATTTTTGAATGCGTCAACTTACAACGCGTGGGTTGTAAAGTACGACGTTTTAAAAATACTTGAGTCGTCAAAATATGTATACATGAAAATGGCAGCAGTAATCCTCATAAAGAGGAGTGTATTGCCAACAATACAAGAAGAAGAAGAAGAATATGTAAGAAAGTTTTAGTTTTAATAATTAATTAGGCTTATACAGATTCGGCGGGCAGATAATTAATTAATTCATCATCATCATTTCAGCCAAATGACGTCCACTGCTGGACATAGGCCTCCCCATTAATTAATTGTAAGCTTTAAAATTGTTACAATCTTTCGGCAAACTAGATTAATATGTGTTGCAGTAAAAATGTTGAAGCATTTACACTTGAGCAGAAGCTTACAGTATGGCCGCACACTTAGCGTCAGCGATGCTTCTGAGTGAAGTGTATCTCTACTATCTCTACTCAATGGAACGTGCCGGAGTGACTGCGTACCATCAGGTAAGCTTTATGCCTATTTTACTAAAGTTATTTAAATTTCTTTTGGTATCGCATACTACAATCAAAACTCATACGAATGATTTAGACCAGAAATCTTGGTAACGAAATTGAGAGGCAAACCTTAAATTAAAGTACCATTCACTACTACCTACTAGTTTCTAAATGAAAATAAATATTATTATTTTTTAATTTAAAATGTTATTTGCACTGGATATTGCAATAATAACAATTGCCGTTTCTTAGCTTCAAACACGAGCTCAGAATACAAAATGGACAGCTGCCGTCTATTATGTTACATACGTCGTATATACTACATACTATAAAAGTAACAACAATCCAATAAAGACTCGACGAATAACATAAAAGATTTCAAAGTAGGATATATAAAATAAAAGCAGAAACGCGGATCCAATTTCCGTTTCATACAATGCTGGCAATCTGGTTTAGTTGCTCTAAATACTAGCGAACACGCTTCAATTCGCTCCGAGCATTCAATTTCAAAGAGGATATTACTTATTGCATTGCATGTATCTATTGAAGATATTGTTATAAAATTATAGAGAAAACAATAAATTCATTAGATTCGCTCGCCTTTCCCGACGGAGATATACAGAGAATTTCTGATTGTGGGATCAATAAAACGCAATGTTAGAGTTGGTTTGGTTGGTTAGAATCAGTACAAATTCAGTTACTACTTGGCCTTCAAACTTGACAATGATTATAGTTGAAAACTAAGGTTAGCAAACAACAGAAACATCTTGCTTACTTGTTATGTATTCACATATTATACGTTTTAAGTAAACACGCGTGGCATTTTTTCTGCAGATTAGGTATTCTCTGCGTATCCTTCAGCATTTTTTTAGTTAGTACACATCACTACACTAGTTTATAGTGAGTTAACAGTAACTATTATACCTAAGCCTAAGCCATCAAGAGGTTTGACAGTATAGCATCAACCTCATTGCAAAATTTAGTTAATTAAAACCTGGTCTTTTACCTATGCTCAGAAAAACCTCGTCGCTGTACTTATTCAAGAAATCTTGAGGTCCTCTTGGAACTCAACTTTAAGATAACTTGAATAAGTACAGCAATGGAGCCCACATTTATCAGCCAAAAATTATAGTTCGGTCGGAAAAACCATTACTCGGAATCGGAACTCGGATCGGGAGGGATATGGTATTATGACATCGTCTTGTTCACAAACTGCCCATACGAGTACGGAGAATCATATCAGTTCAGGTGATCTATCAGTTTCCAAAACGATTTGGGTCTTACTTTTGCTTGTTTTCATCATACTACCATCATTCATCGCATTAGTCATAGCACCAGTTTTGATACTTCCAAGCGAAAACTGCCCTGCCCGTGCCCGGCCCTGATTTGAAGGCAGAAAAAAACCTGCTTGTTTTTGATTAGACTTGTTTCTCTAGTTCCATTACCTGTGCAATCTGGTTGGCCGGCATCTCGTCTTGATCAGTGGCGAACTGTGGCGGCGGCGGCAGTACAGGCGGCGGGAGGGCGCGCGGGTGTTGGCGGAGCCCGCCCGGGCCGGCGCCCGCGCGCCCCTGCATGCGACTACCGGCCCTCCAGACCCGCTACCACACCGCGACACGCTTCAACGCATCACCCGACACCACCACAACTAGTACACTTCACACGCACAACACCGGTGACTAAATATCACAAACTTTATCAAATTGGGGTTTTCAAGTCACGTCAGCCCTTGATTGTTGCGAGTGATTCGATTGTCGACCTAATGAATTTATGAAAATAAAGAATTACTAAACTTGCTGACGACTCCTGTGCGCCTGTCGCGTAATTTTGTGGTTTAATTCGGAAATCTGATAGGCCGTTCTTCAATTTGCGATCAGATTCATTTCATTTCTTTATAAACCGAGAATTGAACTAACTGCGAATTGGACTAGCCGAGAATTGGACCATCCGCGAATAACATGAATTGGCCCGACTTATTGTAGTTGTTTAAAGTCTTATTTAAAATGTTGTAGTACTTTTTGTTAGGTAATATCAGAAACTAAACGTTTAGTTAAAAACGCTGATAAAACTCTTAAAAGCAGGTAGTACCTATAGTGAATGTCATCCACTTAATTTGAAATACGATAAGACTAGAACTACCTATCAATTAATGAACTCAAAATCAGTCATCCGGTCCATTTTCAAATTAAACACATTAGATCATGTACCAATTTGTATCAAATATAGAAAGATACAAAAATATACAATACGTTAATGTGGCTAACTAACAACAGATACAAATCCACATCAACAGATACATCCACCAGCGAATTCGGGCAACAGAACCTCTGTGAAGAATACCATAATTCGTCACTGTCAATTTACTCTCCCATGCAACTGAGAAAAATCGCGGTTGAACCCTTAATTGAAAGGTGATTGATATCAAATGCCACAGTGGGAAACTGTGAAAGAACCTACAAATTACATACATATTTCTGGGAGATTAACAGATAACGTCAGCACATCTAAAGAAACATCATACGTTAATGAGGAGTAGTGGAATTATAAATCAATGTCACGACCATCGGTCGACTTTCATCCATCCATCAAATATATGGCTGGATTAGTGGCGGCTACCCCTTCGGTATGACTCTCCGCGAATTTAGGTCATAGCAGCGGGTCGTGCGTTGTAGGGGAGCAACTGCTACCGAATGAGGTCGCCTGTTCGCGTCATACTCATACCTGCGCTGGACAAACATGAGGTGCGCTCTATGGCTTACGTGTTATGCACACAATATAAATACTTCCGTTAGCGTGACAAATCCGGGATTAAATGGACTGTTCTAGATGTGATTTCTCGTAAATACATGCCCGTATAAAACAAACCGAAAAACGAACGTCATCCGGCTGTAATTGTGAGTCAACCAAGAATTTAAACGACTTATCTAGGAATTTTCTAAATAAGGGATAATGCTCCGAAATAGATCAATTAAACACGCTACAAAACTAAACATTAACAAATGTTAACAGTTCCTTTAGTTCCAGTTGCACCCAATGCGGTTTAAAAGAAACAAACTTTCATCTTGCATTTCTTTGTTGTTTGTTTTAACAATACGATAGATTTAAAATTCTTAGATATTTCAAATACATGTTTGTTTCGAAAACTGATTATTTGGAAGAGCGCTCGTATTGTATGCCGATTCACATGTCTCTTCAAATACACAATCTGACATTAAGAGAAATCTGAGTTCAAGAAATTCCGTATAATCGAAAGTGAAAGGATATTATCATGACTTGCAAAGCAATTGAGGTTAAAAAGAACGCGAGCACGTAAATAGATATACATTTCGCCACTTTGATCTTTTGCATGGATTTGGATATATTCGTATCATCGATCACTAATTAGTACATCGTTATCGCGCGGGCAGTTTCGGGGCGACGCGTAGATACTGATGAATAGGGTTGCCACGCATGGATCTTTTTTTTTAAATTATATTTGACCAATAAAAATTTTTCGATTTTTAAATTGATATTATGCATTGAATCTATTTGTAATCCTAAATCGACCACTGACACAACAATGTTACCTTACGATTTTTTTCGGTTTCGATAACTTAACCAATTTTAAAATGTTATTTTTATCATAATTACTCATTTATAGCTGTATGATGTCAATTTCTGACTTACTGGACTGAATCAACCCTCAAAGAAAGTGTTGCTAACTTAAACAACGTTTCTACACTACTTTGTCCCAATTTTGAATACAATATCAAAATAGAAATAATATTCTATTTATCCTCATAAGGTATTTATCCTCATTAACATGAAAGGCTTTAATTTAAAGAATAAAAAAAACATGCAAATATTCTAATACTCGTTATATACGTGTGACAGCCCTTCGGTCATCTATGCGTCGCCCCCAAACTGCCCGCGCGATAACGATGTATACTAATTAGTGATCGATGATACGTATAAAAAATCTGCACTTTTCAGCTTAGGATAGGTTTTGATTTTGAACTGATGATAACTAGGATATTAGTTAACTGTAATTCAACGTTCGTAATTCTTCCCTTAAGATTCATGATTCAATTCTTTTATAATAACCCATACAAAATATGATTTGTGAAATGTCCAAGAGTTAAATTTTCGACGCCAAGCAGACAAGCGTTCAGTTCATTTAGGGAAGATTTACAAGTATGTAATAATCATAACTCAATGTGTATCCATACTGTGGGCGCTCTATTTTTAAGCCTCATTTTTCATACAGTTTCATGTGTGAAACACATTGCCGGAACACAGCCAAACCAATTATTGCAGCAGATTTTGAACAAATATTGGACATCTCACACATTGATCTGATCTTAAAGTAAGTAGCATACAAGGGAATAAAAACCCATAATGTGCGTGTTTGTGTTTATACATAACAATATCTTAGTATGTATCGTACATATGAGCTGTTGTAAATAGTGGGCAAGAGTATAATTATTTGTATGAATTGGCGTGTGTAGGTATTTGAGCACTCAATGTAATAAATAAGTGTTATTGTATTTTTTGATAGAATTGCTCACATCGAACGAATACGACGTGGGAGGATTTTCTGAATCATTTCATTCACTCTCGCTCGCAAATCTTTTCCTTTTCGATATTATGTATTAGTGATGCTTGACTATTATACACAAGAATTATTTTGACAAAACACGTATAATTATGTAATTTTGTGTAGGTATATACACAATACAACGGTAAAAGACACAATTAATAAGAACATCTTTGACGGAAAATCTTGTCAAAAAAAGATAGGAACAGACATTTACTTTTTACAGTAATTCGTTCGTAAGATTTGTAACATCCCCTAAATTAATTATAATTTGTTATTATTATTGTATTCTCTTATTTCTTCTTTTAAATAAAGTGAATTGTGCAAAATTCAAATATATTTCAAAATATAACGCGTTACCAAACCATCATCACACGGCAAATTCAAAAAGTTCCTTATTGGATAGAAACGTTAGTTCTCTACGAGTAATTAACTTCTGCATCACAAAAATATTACGAAACATTCAGGTCCCAATCGCAAATTGGAACGCGCACATAAAACAAAATATTTTTCGCCCCAATTTTTTTGGTCTCATTTGTGAGAATTGCGCATTGGGTCGCGCCGGTTTTGTGCTTCTACACAAAAAAATCACCTTTAGCAAGTAGGTATTCAACAAAGGAGCGTCGCGCCCTGTTATTTTATATACCGAACGGTGTTAAGGTTTCTGGAAAGACGAAGACGATGGGAATCTGAAAGGATGTAGAGTGTGGGAAATAGATGAGTGCGGAAGATGCGCTTACAGGGCGGGCTACGGAACTGAGGCGAATGGGAGCGGGCGTTGCGGCGCCTGACGCGGGACTGCCGCCGCCCGCCCATAGGTCCGCGCGCCGCGCCCGGCCGCCCGCCCGCCCTCCCGCCGCACCCAGTGGCGTAGCTAGGTAGCCAAGGGCCCTGGGGCAAATCAAAAAATGGGGCCCCACTGCTATTTAAACTGGTTCCCTCATATTACAAAACATGGTTTAAAAATGTTACCGGGCTTAGTAGGTACTACACTTACGCCTAAGACTATTACAAAACGAAGTTTTACTTCATTTCGAGTACTAAAGTTAGACCCACGTAAGTCCGCCGATGCCCCTAGTTTTAAACGATAACACTTTTAATATTTCGCTCCGTTCTACGTATAGAAAGACAAAGGACTATGCAAAGGAGCGTCCCCACCCACCAACAGATTTCAAACGTATCTCTATTTATACCTCTTGCCATACTGATCTTTTTTTCGTATGACAACATCCGCCGTAGGAATGGGGATTTCACGCAAATCGAATTTGAATGTTGTATTTTTCAAGTATTTTTTTGACACAGTTAATTGTGAAAATAATGTGCAGGCGATCAAGAGTAACGCCCCTGGCCTAAATAAAAGTGTTCAATCAAAATATAATCTTAAAAAATATTTTACAGTCGAGTCTACTTGAAGCTAGACACTTACAGCGCAATTCTAAATCTTAGGCGTACGGCATAATGACGGTTTTATTGTTTTTGAATACCCCGTCATTTTTTGGATTAAAAATGGTTATTTGTCTTTTTAAGGAATGTCATAATAATATTGAAACTAGTGCCAAGTCTGTTGGTGGGTGGGGGGGACAGAGCCCATTAGATAATATTAATTCCATGGAGCCCATACAACTTCTTGCGTTGTCCTTTGAGAAGAATTCAAAATATTATGTTACCTTTTCTAACATTACCAAAACACATATAAATAAAGAATTATTATTTTTACTATCTTATTTAAAGATTTTAAAACATGTCATGAAACAAAGTCTTGTAAAATGAAACGCACTGAACGAGTTAGTACCTACCAATAAATTATTTTGAAGTTGGTATTTGTTTTGTTTTGAAGGTTTTTAAAAATAGTCCGGACTTGGTGCCTGTTCTAACTAGGGCAGTTCTAAACCTGTTTTAGCGATGTTTTTTTGTAATAAGAGGGGTTAGGTTTTATCAAGTAAAAATATTAAATATACTAATAAGTACTTTATCTACATCCATACCATAATATGTCTATTTTATAGTCAGGAGCGATGAGCAAACGCCCTACATTTAGTTATAAGTGTCTGTGGCTGCATCGTAATGTTCACATTTTAGTATCGGTAACCGATACTTTAATTACGTTCAAATTTCGAACGTCTTCTTAAACATTACCAGGCCTTTATATTTTTGAAACTTGTAAGTTTGTTAGGAGTAACCTTAGACTTTTTAATAGGGCTGGTGATATATATCCTCGAAATCGAAGGAAACCAAACAGACTTGTATTAAAATTTGCTCCCAGAACTACACTCTATATAAAAAGTTGTTTAAATATGTGTTTGAAAATATACAATAACATACCTGATTATTTAAAAATGTTAAGCATTCCACTATTTCATAAAAAATTGTATAAATGGCTTCTGGAACAAAACTTCTATAGTATAAGTGAATTAGTTAAGTGATTTCTGTTTTCTGTTTTCATTTTATTTTTTGTTATGATGAATAATTATTATGATGACAATTATGAATATTTACACGCCATAGATTGGCGAAACATGTGAAACGACAATTGTTACTTTACAACATCCTATGTACCGTGTTTCAAGTGAATAAAAATGTATTATTATTATTATTATTAAAAATTAATGGATTTGAAGCTAACATATGTAAGCAAAACATCTTGATGTATTTTCAAAGGTACCAGGAGAGCATAACCGCAGCGTAACTATTCATTAAATCAAAGAGTTTAAAAGACGCGAGCTAGCCTAGCTTCTTGTTCTTCTCTGCTCTCCTGGTACTACGGATTATATTCCATGCGGTTTCACATCGATCCTGACTTTAAAATAGACATTTATCGTATGAATGAAGATAAAGTTATGTATGTGACTGTACATAATTAGGCATTAAAATACTCATGTGATCCTTTTATGAAACTCACTTCATTCGTTTCATAAAACCACATTCGTATTTTAATGACCCTCATTATGCAACAGTCACATAAATAACTATTAAAAATGCAACATAAATTACAATTAATACATTTTTTCACGATATTTCGCGTTATACAATGATTAGCCGAAATCTATAGATTTGACATGGTTTATTATTATATACGTAACGGACATCAATATGAGTGGTGCTAAAATCGAACCACTAATTGACCAGTACTATCCGGTTCAGATGCTATTAGGATATTTAATACCTTTTGGAGCTGTGTTAAGCGACAGTGATGACTGACACAAACACTGACAAAATAATGCGTTGTTAACGTTACGGACAGGCGCAGTTAACGTCATTTGTCGCTCAATTCCAAAAGGTATTATCTTAATAGCATTTAAATCTGATAGTACTAAAAAGTTTATTGACATTAGCTTACTAAACTTACTCCTGATACATACAGCATAAAGGACATTGACCATCTATGTATGGACGTTGGACCAAGTGCCGCCCAACATTGAGACATAGTGCAAAATGTTCCTTAGATTAATACTAGTCTATAACTCAAAGCGCTTCAAAATCTATCCCAGGAGTTTTAAGAAAAAAATTATTGAATGTAGAGGTCTTACATTAACAAAAATCATAACCAACAGCTTATTTGGAAAATAAAAGAGTGTATAATATAAACAATGGATTTATTTGAAAAAAATAATGGTTTACAGAGATGATAAACATAACAAAAATGATAATTACCTTATGTTATAATCTTATCATACCTTATGTAGGCACTAACATGTCGTCTAGGTAAGTCTAAGATTATTGTATCTAAAAATAATGCAGAACGTCTCACGTCTTGGTGCCTAGCCCACCCCAAAAACCAAACTAGGCACTAATCCGTTATTTAGATCCCTGTAATACGAGCAATGCTCTGTATAGGACTAAATAATTGGTGTGAGTGGTCCAGGATTTATTTATTTATTTATTTATAAATCCGTGGCAGGATTTTTTTTATTTTATATTTTTTGTATAACTATTCATGTAAGGAAACAAATTAAAGTGTTCCCATGCTTGGGCAGCATTTGGTCCAGAACCGGTCATTCTCCTTTTTTAATCGTTCTTGAAAAAAAAATTTGACTTGTATTTACAATAAAACGCACATCGATGAATAATAAAACGCACATATCGCTATCCGTCAAGTCAAATTGACAACACTGCCAACCCACAGAAAGAATTTAGGGGAATTCCGAAGGCATAACTTTCGAATTTCTCTCAACTGAGTTACCATGATTAAAGTCGGGTTGCAAGCTGTCATATTTATTTTGAAAATGGGAGAAATTATCAAAAGTTCTGTTCGATCGAGATTTTCTGGTAAGAGTTCGAGGGCCCCCTGAGCTTGAGGGCCCCGGGGCACTGCCCCGCCTAGCCCCTGGGTAGCTACGCCACTGGCCGCACCCGTCAGCGCCAACAAAACACAGATTACAGAGACACATTTATTAGCCGAAACGCTACTTAAACTTCGATCATACTACAACACAAACACAGATTTCTTAGCACTTCTTTTAGATAAAGTTACATTAATTTCTTAACGTCATTTCCATTCAATAACACAAATGACAATATAGCGAGCGATATTCTAAATTGATGTCATTAAAGTCCTCTACTCTTCTGGCTTCACACCTGAGTGATTTGTAGTCGTGGGGGAGCAGACTGCCGCCGAGGCGGCCGTCGAGGACGCCGCTCGCACCAACTGCCTATTGCGCGAAGACGCCGCGTGCAAGATTCCCGCGACGGTAGCTTCCACCACCGCCTAGGCTCTCGCGCTCCAAACGTCGTTGTCATTCTATCACCTGGCTTTGGTATATCGTACACTATCTTAGGGCTTTCCACAGATTCTGTCCTGGGAGCGATGCGATACTTCGCTCCTGTTAGAGCCTTCTTAAGCCCATTGAACGCTTTTCTGGCTGCGTTCTCATCCTCTTTTACGTCTAAAGCTGTCTCTCTGGGAACAGCAGTAAGTCGACCAGGTGGCGGGTGACCAACTGGAGTTTCGTCTGGTTTCTTAATGAGGTTTCTTAGCCGGGATAGCAAAGTCGTAGGCGGATCTGTATTAGTGCCGACGGTACAAACTCGCGGTTTATATTCCTGTTCGATGGGCATCGTGGTGGGTGCATAGGGTTGAAGCGGCAATGTGGCAGCTCTTCTGGGGGGCAGATCATCTTGCATGTAGGCGACATGTAGGGTGCTGATGCTGAGCGGCTGCTGCGGCGGCGGCCAGAGCTCGCGCGTGGGCGGCACGGGCGACGGGCGCTCGCCCAGCATCCGCCGGGCGAACTCGCCAGGCTGCCAGAGGTAGCTTGCAGTCAAGTTTCCGTGCGTTTGCATCACGATACGAATCTTCACTAACGGCGAGCGAACTGCCGCCGCTAATCTAATTCTTGGCTTCGCGCACTTGTCAGTATTCATATAAATGCGTCGAGTAAAGGCTTTTTAAATTAGATCAAGAATGGGGAAAACGTAATGAACCGCACTGGCGAGTAATCCCTTTTGCTCTGTTATCTAATAAAGTGTGATGCGTCCTCGTACCCTTTAATTTATTCCAAGACATGGTGGCAATAACATTGTTACTATTTGAACTTTAAGTTACGTGTTCCGTGTGGGATATTTGCCAATAATAAAACGAGGCTATACTCGTATTTTTTTCTCTTGTGTAATAAAAAAAACGATAATTTTATTTCTATCTTACTATGGGCACAATTTTATTTTGAATTATTATATTTTATCAGGTTTTTATAATTTTATTAACCCAATACTACATTATCAAAAGATTTAAAATGAAGAATCAAAAGTTTGAGTGTCTGAAACGCGATTGTGTGAAAAGTATGGTAGGTATGTCTAGCTTATAAAAAGCAAACATATCTAATAGATTACTATTTTTGTGAGAATTGTAGTAACTAGTTGCCCGCTCTGGCTTGGCACGGATGGTGTAAAAAAAAGGAAATACCATACAAACCTTGTCCTGACATAAACAGCAAAAGCATAATTATTTTAATTTCATCCAGATGTTCTTAAGTTATGCGAGGACATATTTATTAGCGATTAATTTTTATAATACCTAGTTATTTCATAGCTTTTAAAACACTGTAAATGTGAAAATGGCTGCCATAAATCAGAGGTTGTGAGTTGAATTCCCACCCAGAGCATTTTGGGTTACTAAGATTTACGGCTGATCTGTGTCAGGATTTTAAAAAAAAAAAAAAAATTATAATGTCATGTATAAGTAATTTACATAGAGTTTAGATCAAGTTGATGTGGATTGATATTTATTTTACTAATTTGTTACCATCCATATCATTGTATTGTTTTGAACAAAAAATAATAGCAAGCGGTTCTTGAAGCATGTTCAAGTTCATGTTTAAAACAAATTATGTGTATCTTTTTTTAAATGGCCTCTCATTCTTTTTAGTGGTAAATTTAAATAATTTGGTTAGGTATTATTGGTTAGGAAAAAGTGTTGTCAATATTCTATCATATGATTTTGTATTGTAATAATTCATTTTGATAACACTTAACCTGTTGAACGCCCAGTAATCATTTTAAACATATTTATTTCATATTTTTAGATGCAGGGTTTGTCAAGCATATATGTCGCTGGCGCACAGGGCCCGCAGGTGCTCGTCAAGTATAGTCGACTTTGGTGTCCAAAAGGCCAATAAAGATACATAATAAGTGGGTAAATGTGGCGGGTAAATGTGTCAAACAATTATTTTTTTACATCCTTAAGGTGCCAAGCACTATAGTTTACCACTTCACACTATATTCTGAAATGCCACTAGGTATAATAGTATTAAATTTATTAGAGTATTAACAAAATTAAAGTATAGCACCACTTATAAACAAAGGCAACACAAGATAAAACATTCATGTCCCTGATGTGTGAAATATAGCATTTCCAATTAATTGGTCAATCAATATTATGTTGCTTGTTGCAATAAACAACCACTTTACAGATAATAATAGTAGAAGATCCGAACTAAGGTCGATCTTCACCGAGTTGATAATAGAATGAAACTTATTTTATCATGAATTTAGCATATTAAAAAACATATTAAAAATGGGTTGCCTAAAAAAATCCTGGACCGACCAATTTTTCTTTTTTTTTTAATGATTTTAAACAAAATTTTGCAATAACAAGATAATAAGAAAATTATGTCCTGACTTAACGTACAAAACGTATAGAATGTGCAGCCGTTGGGTTTTCTATTATTTACGTGGGGGGACTACTGGGTTGTCAGGTATAAACACGTATGTGTCGATACCAGTTAATTTCACCTAATTGGATAATAGATTTTTTTTAATATCATCATAAGCGCTGTTTTATTATGAACACGTTGATATATGGTTGTCTGCAAAAAATTGGGATTTTGTTAAAAAAATTTTTTTAAAATACAATTAAACATACTCGGTCCAGGAATTTTTTAGGCAACCCATTTTTAATATGTTTTCTAATATGCTAAATTCATAATAAAATAAGTTTCATTCTATTATCAACTCGGTGAAGATCGACCTTAGGTCGGATCTTAGACTATAAGCAAGATTCCTGTGTGTGACTAAATAATTTCTAAACCAATGTTTGCAAATGATAAAAATGTTACTCACCTTTAGAGGCCGAACTATACTGATTGTTTCAATCATGGTTGTAGAAGCCATTGTGTGGTCTGTATCCTCCTGAAAATGAATTGAAATTGAGCAAATCTTATATAATTTTATGCCAAAATAATCATTTTAGGTCTCTTGGTTAATGCGACTGAATAGATTATTATGTTTTAATAGAGTCAATGTACATTTATATATTTTATTCATATTAATTTTTTACTGGAACTAAAATTTGACTATAATTCTCTTTATGTATCCAATTCCAATCCAGTTTGTTAATTGTTATAATACAATTCTACTCAATACTTCTTCAGTTTTGCATTCTAGTGTGGTCAAGCAACATGCACTTAACCTTGAGACTTGAGACGTATAAATATATAAACAGAACTATATAAAATAATGTCACACATTATATATTGTGACTGGACATGTACATAGTGTTTTGATGAGCCAATGGCAAATGACATAGTATTGCATACAGTATGAGCATGAATCATAATACAACAAAAGCCGTATACCTCCTTCTTGATAAGCACGTAGGTACTCATTTCAATAACTTCTACAGTTTATTGAGTAAGAGGAATTTAAGGACAAGTGTAAGTTTACAAAATCTGTTATTATTCAAATAAGTATTACTTTTTTACGTCTGATTAATAAATACATGTAAAAAGATACTGAATGTAGTTTTGATTGAATTACCTTCATAGGTTCACACAAAAATATAACACAAATATAATTTCTATAAAAATAAACAATGCATTTCACTGACTCTTGAATGCACAAAACTCAAAACCACAGATAACTATATATTAGATTAGGTCAAAGACCATAGATTAAGACTGACAAAGTGACAAAAAGCCAAGCAGACCACAGAGCAGACAGAACAACAGACAAAACAAAAGTCATAGACAACAATATAATAGTGATGTGAATGTGATGTTTGTCTTTGGACGTAATTTGTCTATGGTGAGATAACAGGCAAATCACAGGATGCATATTTCAATCTTGTAACTGTTATTTTTAATATGCAGAAATGCATAATATCATTGGAGAAACTCCTTTAAAATTGGCTTTGAACATGTGGAAGTCTGCGGAATGTAGATATAATTACGATATAATTAGGAAAACCAAGCTTTACAAAACTTGTCTATGTTAACAAAAATGGTAATTACACAAATCACTGATAGGTCCTCACAAATGGAATGGATACTGGATGGATACAAATGGATTTGTTAGCCAAATAGTTTCAAAAATAACCAAATTACTGATACGGGTTCTAGTTTCGTTACTGGCTCCCCTGAGCCACTTTATTTGCAGTATCTGACTGACTACCTACACACGTGAGATTTATATTTTAAAAACAACATTTTGTGTAAGTTTGGGAACTGTAAGAATAATCTGAGTTTATTTTAGTTAATCTACGAATGTAAAAACCTGTGATTTTCTTTGTAGCTACACTATCTGTATTGTACGTACCTATGTACAGTCAAAAGCACGTCAGACGTAACACTTTGGACTTTGTACCGCTCCTATGTCGGGGGCATAAGTGCTATTATCGAACTGCAAGTGTTTACCGTGATGTGCTGTTGACCGTACAAATAGGAATGTGCATGTTTGTTACTGTATTGAGCGTTAGCGATTGCTTTGCTTCGGTTCACAATACCATTTAAATGTTAGAGATAATTTTTTACTATAAGTAACCTTTGTTTCAAAACTAAAATAAATTAAAATATCAAATCACAGGGAATCATGTCATCCGATCTTAAAATATCACGTTACGTCACGTGCGTGCGTAATCATGGACATACCTAGGCCCCAAGCTTTTCTTTTTTTTTTATGTCAAATTGATGGATTTCATGCCGGGCGGTGTGGCTTCTTCAATGATATTTTTCGTTGGCGCGAAAGTAATTAATCTCTAATTATTCGGACAGTGTGTTTGTTACTACTTAAAAATGGCCGGGGTCAAGTCCTTGGCGGTCAGGGGTATAAGAAGTTTCGGCCCTGAGGAAGTCGATGAACAAAGGATCGTTTTCGAAAAGCCACTTACATTGATCTTGGGTCAAAATGGTTGTGGTAAAACAACTATCATTGAGTGTTTACGCTATGCCATTACGGGGCAAATGCCACCAGGCAGCCGTAATGAATGTTTTGTTCACGATGCTAAAGTCAATAGAAGCAACGAAGTGTTGGCCCAAGTGAAATTGAAGGTATGCAAATCAAGCCATTGCCATAATTATTTTCTCGTTTACGTCAATAAGTTGTTCTGTTTTTATGGTTTAGAAGACTCCTTTTCACTTAGGAACCCTTCGATCATATATCTATTATCGTATATAAGATCGAAGTAGGAACCCATGGATTTTAAAAATACGCTACAAGATAATTTTATTTTTGGTACAAGTAACATAGATGTTCGTAAATTTTACTAGTTTGCTGTTGATGTTATTCGGTTAGACTTACATTTTCCCACTTTCTTAAATTGCACCTGAGTATCTTATTCTAGAATAATGGTATTGTTCATTACAGATTGTAAATGCTAAAGATAAGCAATTGGAAGTGTCCAGATCCATGCGAGTTACAGCACTGGCAAAGAAAAAGACAAAATTCCAGACATTAGACTCATTCTTGTCTGTGATTGACGAGACTGGGAAAACTAAGGATATTTCTTCAAGATGTGCCGACTTGGATTTTGTTATGTACGAAGAACTGGGTGAGTCAAGTCGTCAAAACTATCTTTAGATATACAGGCTTAAAAGAATTTATAAATTTTCGATAATTTAATCAAACAGCATAATGTAAAATGTTTGTAATTGCATACATTATTAAATTAAATTATTACAATACTCTTATTTCCTATGTAAGAGGCATATAGTATGTCAAATACTTTATTTTTCAATTTCTCTTTTACCACCAATAATTTGTCTTAGAAAAACTTTACATAATAAGTAGTGAGTTAATAAAGCTTAATTTCAGGTGTCTCAAAGGCTATTTTGAATTCTGTAATATTCTGCCATCAAGAAGACTCAAGTTGGCCTTTGGATGAAGGTAAAAAAGTTAAAGAGCGCTTTGATGAGATATTTGAAGCAGACAGATATAGTGATTGCTTTGAACGTCTGAAGAAAATTAGGAAAGAATATACACAAAATCTTAAACTTCTTGGTAAGTGTAACTTAACTTTGCTAATTCTACCATGTATTATGTAACCAACACCCAATTTGTAATTAATAATGTTCTTTTTATGAATAACTATTTTGCTATCACAGAGCAAGATGTGGCTTTTCTTACTGAAAAGAAGGAGGACTTGGATAAAAAGAAGTTGGAAGTTGTCAATACAGAGACACGCATATCCGAAACTGAATTGAAAGTGTCTGAACTGACTCAAGAACTGAAACCAGTATCTGAAAAATTGACTGCCATTACTACTCTAGAGAAGAATATTGTTGCATTTGAATCCAAAAAGGAAAAATTAAAAGCAAGGTAATACAGCCATTTATTAATTCTTCGCAGAAAGCAAACAGACAGGCCTGTTGCCGTTGATGTATAAAATGTGATTGTAGGGAATCTATGTGTGAAGAGGATACTAGTTTTATAGATTTTTAAAAAAGCTAGGAATAAACAAATTATCATGTACTGTTTTTTATTTGTAACCCAAAAAAGATTTCAATTTCAAGAAATAATGTCATAATAGATGTATGAAGATATTACAGAAATATAATTTTCTTAAACATATAGATTGGAGCATGCCCGTACTCAAGAAGAAGAATTAAAAAAAGTTATTAAGAATCTTTTTGAGGGAACCACTGCCGAATTACAAGAAAACATAAGTAAGTATTTACTTTCCAATATGAATATTTTGGCTTTAATTTTGCACAAAATTTGATTTGTATTGTAATTTTACAAGAATATTTTTTATTATACCTACTACTAGACCACAATAAAATTATTAAAATATAATTGCCCATATTATTGTATTAGCACTAAAACAACATAAAAAATGTCTCACACTGTAACATATCATGTTTAATCCATGATTTAATTAATGTATGACACAAATAAATTGTCTAATCAACTTTATTCCTACAAACCTAACCAATTCATTGCTTTACAGAATAAAACAATTTTAAATAATTTTGAAGAAAATCCTGATTTTAAACTATTCATTATTTCCATGTCATAAAATATACTTTAATATTTATCACATGCTTCTGTCTGTAATGAACAGTAAGTGAATGTGTTGCAGAACATTCTTGTTGAATAATCAATTTTATTTTGATTATCTAAATTATCTTTCAGGTAACTATGGTGCCACTGCTAAGAGCAAACAGAAGGAATTAACAGAGTCATACAAAAAGATAAAGGGCTTCAATACAGAAGAAGAGAAAATTGCTAATGAGAAAACCTCCAATGAGATGAAATTCAGTAAATTTATTCTGCTAGAGAGCCAGAACCAAGAAAAAATTGATAAGATGAACAAAATGATTGTAGAAACAGCTCAGGTAGCAGAAATTGAAGATGTGACTGAAGTCGAATCAATTGAAGCTGCAGAGGCAGCTATTGAAAAAATCACAGAAAAAGTTAACAGCCTAAAAAATGATTTGAATGAACACAAGAAATTGGCTGAAGCTGAAGAAAAGAAGTTGCAGGGAGTTGTTGATGAAAGTAAAGATGCACTTTCGCGACACAAACAAAAAATCTCCAATAAACAGTCTGAAATTCAGAAAAACAAGAAGGAGGTAACAAAGGCTGACAAAGATATTAATGATGCTAATGAGTCAAAGGTGAAGTTAGAAGCTTTGGAGAAAAAACTGGAAGCTGCTGAGGAAGAATATAAGCAACATGAAAGCGAGCTGAATGTAGAGGAATGTCAACAAGAGATAAATGATGATGAAAAAGTATTGGAAACCCAAGAAAATGATCTTGAACAACTCACAGAGAAGATAACAAAGCTACAAAAGCAGAGTGCCAAATTGAAAGAGAGAGATCTTATTGAAGAGCAACTAAAGCAGAAAGAGAAACAAGTATCTGTCTTGAAGAATAAACATAGATCTGCTTTGATAGAAATCTTGGGGAGTATGCCTGAAAGTAAGTTTGCTGTTGCTGTTAACAAGTTTGAATGTGAAATTCGGGCTGAAGTTGACTCAATGAAAAAGAAACAGAAGGAGAAAACCATTGAGCAGACCACCTTGCAGACTGAGAGGAAGCACATTCGTGAAATGTTGAATGAAAAACGCAGTGAACTGACTAAGGCTGAAGATAAAATGTATAAAGCTTGTGGTACTCAATCTTATGAGACCACTCTATCCAAAACTACCTCTACTGTAGAAAAATTGCAGGTATGACTCTTGCATATTATATTACACTGCATAGGACCAAAAAATGCTACAACCTACAGTTTTCTACAAATAATTTTCTATTTTTATTTCAGGATGAACAAAATGTTTTACAATCATCTATGTTTATAATCCGCAAGTATCAAACGCAACTAAAAGATAACAATTGCTGTCCGCTGTGCAGTCGTGGCTTCGATAATGATTCTGAGGTAAAAGAGTTAGCTCTAGGAATATTTTTTGAGCAATGTATTGTTTTTGTCATTTTATTACCCAAAATGTACTCTGTCCATTGTTCAAACTATATTGATATCTATTTTTCTAGGTGACAGATCTGATTTCGCAGCTTACAACTCAAGTAATGAATGTTCCTGCGAAACTCGAGAAAGTTACTGAGGAGCTTCAAAAAGCGTCCGCCAAAAAAGACGAATTGTTGAGTATGAAATCTTTGAATGAGAAGATAACCAAATTGAAGGAAACCGATATCCCTCAACTCGAAGAACGCTTGAACGACATGGAAAAGGTATGAAATAAAAATTGTAATCATTGTATTGCACAAATGATTGACATGGATATTCATATAAAAACTTTTTTTTTACTAATGATAATGCTTTTTAAGCACCATAATCGCAATCTAGCGAGATCTGATGCCATGTGTGGACTAAAGACGTCAGTCGTACTACTCAATGTACTCCAGCCTTGTGGCGGTTAAAATGGGCCCATTTATTTAAAAACTAAAATATAATAATATTTTTTTTTAGAAAATAACTACATTGTCGGAAGAGTCGGATGAGTTATCAATGTCTCTCATTGAGCCTGAACAGAAACTGCAAACTGCTAAGCAAATCCAAGGAGACATGCCTCTACTGGACCGCACTTCTCAGGAAATTGCTAATATTACACAAAAAGTATGTATTACTTAATTAATTTTAACTAGAGTTAACACTCCATCAATTTTTACTACCAATATAAAGGTAAAAATAATGTTTTAAATGTTTTTTAATATGCAAACTGTGTGTGTTTGATGTAAACAAAATTTTTTAACACAACTCACAAATAAATTATTCTTGTTAAAAAATAATATTTTAATTAATTTTCAGTTGGAAGCAGTGAAAGCTCAATGTGGTGACACGGAAATGGAAATGACACTGGATGAGGCAACTGCCAAGCAAAGCGATCTTAGGCAGAGTCTCACAACTCTAAGAGCAAAAATTAAAGCTGCACAAAAGAAACTAAATGCCCATAACAAGAAACTGCAAACTATGGCGGATAAGAAAAATAAAATTAAGGAGCAACTACTGAATGTTCAAAAGAAGGTAGGAAAATTTATTTCATGTTAGAATAATACTACCCCATAGTTTAGTTTTCTAAATCAGTTTTTTGCGTTTAAATTTTAAAATGATTCTTAGATGAATAATTTTATGATGAGTAATTAGTACTAAAAAGCATTACCATTCCTGTAATATGTTCATCAAAATCTCATAATACTATAATATGTTGTATAGTACATAAATAGTTGCTGGAACCTCAACAGACAAGACAATAGGTTCCCTGTTCAATTACTCCATCTTTAAAATTGCCTTACTTCATGTTAGATAACTGGGGGGCGACCGCGATAAATAATTTCAGCCAAAGCACGACCGAACAGCAGCCATTCTGCCGACTTCGTAAAGCTCCGTCGCGTGTTTCAAACACGATAGCACTACCAACGGCTGAGGTTAAGTTGTTGATTATTTAGGTCGATCTTCTATCTGGTTCTATTTACTTTCTTTCGTTGTTAATAAAACTTTACACACTCATATACACTCTCTATGTGGTTATGTTATTTTATTTTGTTATAACATAACATAACCACATAGATAGATTGATTGAGTTATAAGTCATCTTTTGTTATTCTAAAAAAAATTTGTTGTTCATAGTTATCTTTTGTTAAATTTTTCTTCACTGCTCAAACATGTGAATTTCTGCCAATCCGAAGTGGTGGGCCTGATGATCTGTGACACAGGTTTATTCTACCTATAACGGACATCAGTCTCACACAAACTTTGTCCGTTCTATGTAACCACTGTTTTGTACTATGTATAAGTTTGTAGTGAGAAATAAAGATATATTTTATTACAAAACAATATCTAAGATGTGATAATTTTTACTTTTTGCAATAATAAAGGTGCAAGAAATTGTCAATTTGCAAGAGAAAAAGAAGCAATTAGAGACAGATGGTGAAAAGCTTCTTGAGGAATTGAAAGAGTTGGAGGAAGCAATTACACCTCTGGAAGAAGAGGTCAAGGAAAAAGAAAAAGCAAAGAGTGAAGAAATGGATAAGTATAAGTAAGAAGATATTCATTTGTCTTTGGTTGTCCGTCGAGTCATTTTAATAGGCCACATTTGACAGTTCATTTATGCAATGAAAAGTGCTACTTATGTTCATCAAGAGTAGAGTCTAATTTTCTAACTAAATAATTGTATTATAAGACTGATGTTGTTTTTTTTTTAGTATGGGAGCGTTCAAGTATTACGTAACGCAATTATTGAAGATTTTTGACCCCCCCTCCCCCCCTTGTAACGCACCGTAACGTTTTTCTGTACCCCCCCCCCCCTCCCCCTCTCTAAACGTTACGTAACACTCAAGTCAAGTGACCATTTTTACCCTAAAGTCCCAAAAAGTTATGTTATAGTTTTTATCCTTGGTATACTTTTAATTGCCTTTGCGGTAATAATACTATATTATAAAACAAGAGATTTTTAATCCGCAAAACCTGCGTATTTTGTTTATTTTTTATAAATTTTTGTCGACCAGACTATACAATCGAGGTATTCCCCGTAAAACGTAAATGAAAAGGGTTGCCATTTTGGGATTTTTTATTCCCTAATTTTGTATTTAAAAAAAATAACAACGTTACGTAACATTTTGTAAGGAAGACCCCCTCCCGCCCCTGTAACGCATCGTAACGTTTTACGAGACCCCTCCTCCCCCCAAATTGCGTTACGTAATACTTGAACGCCCCCTATTATTCCTTTAGCTTAGGGGATATTTTTCTTTGCATAAATGAACTGTCAAATGTGACCTGTTGTAATGACCCGACTAGTATACAAATTATTTTTGTCATAACTAATTTCTTTAAAAATATCTTTATAGGGCTATAACAGAAACAAAGAATAACTTCATTCTCAAAGTTACAAATGCTTTCGACAAAGTTAAGCAAATAAACCTGGAAATCAAACAGCACAAGGAAAAGAACATTCCTTTGGAAATGGACAAGATCAAAGAAGCTAACGAAAAGCTTATGGAAAAGCAGAAACAGATAATGGTAGACAGAGATGCTCTCACTAAGAGAATTGACACATTGAAAGATGAACTCGCCAAACAAGAGGTAAGTAGGTTTAATAATTGTTTTTATAATGCTGTGTCTTAGAGTTGGTCAAGTAGGTATCGATAGTTTTGCTATCGATTGTTGACATCTAAAACGAATAACAATATTAATAGTGCAAATCATCCAATACTATTGATTGCAATAGAATCGATAGCATCGATACTATGGCTCAATAGCATAGTATAGATATACTATGTTAGTTAGTAAAACTAAATTAGTTAAGCAAAACTATCGATAGTATTGCCTCACAATAGTATGCTGGTCCTCGATAGCATCGATAGGCTATCGATATTTTTGAAATGACGTCAGCTATCGATAGACTATCGATAGTTTAGTTGAATGGATAGACATTCCACTGTGTCGTGAATGTTGTATAATATAAATAATATCATTGTGTTCTGTTCTCTAGATATACAAAAGAGATTTGGAGGACAATATGAAGTTGCGCAAAGCCCAAACTGATATTGAAAACTGTCTTAAAGAAGAGGTTGAGAACAACGAGAAGATGAATGGAGTTAATAGGGAAATGCTTGAAGAGAAGCCCGCTTTGATAACTCAACAAACTAAATTGTTTAGGGAGAAAGCACAGTCTGAGGGAGCTCTAAATGAACTAAAGGTAATATTACGCTTTACTTGTTTGTATTATATGTGACAATTATTGTGTCTTCAGCATGCATCAAGCACCCACTCATCGCAAAATACACTTGAACTTTCTTAAGAACATTTCATACAATACAAACACGAGGATTAAAATAACCGTCTTCCCTCCCGGCCGGGGGTAACGTGGGTTCTGCACAGATCTGCACCACTTAAGAGCAGTACAGCAGAGTCCCGAAATATACTCATAGTACAATACTATTTGTATATTATGGCTACCCTAACAACTACCTACTATCTGCCATTCTGTCTTTTATACTTTCCATAGACTGGATATTCCTTTTACGCTATTATAATGCCAAGACAAATATAGTTGAAAAAGTTATTTAAATGTGAATCACTCTTATCCTTACAGGACAGACTTAAGCAAGGTCGTTCAGAGCTGAAGAGGGCTCAAAACAAGGATATCGAGAAGAGATTCAGAGAGAAATTCTACGAACTACACGTCACGAAAGCGATTGACAAGGATATCAAGGACTACTCTGTCGCTTTGGAGAAGTGCGTTATGGAGTTCCATAGAGAAAAGATGGAGAGCATCAACCTTATCATCAGGTAATTGGGAGACTGTGGTTTCATAAATATGAGCAACATTTATACCATTATAATAAATCAAGCCATCACAGGCCACAGCCATTGAACTACAATTACTAGCGTATAGAACCGACATCGCAAACAAAATTTTTGCGCGATGCTTTGTTGCCGTTACCATGGTTACGGCAACAACTCATTCAAGATCTATGAGATAGGCATTTCAAGCAAAACGCGTAAGCGCCTTGCTTTGCATGGCGCTTACGACGTTTTGGTCGCCAGAAAAATATACTCTGTAAGCAATCTATAGTGCTGCAAGTTTTATAGTTTGGTTAGACGACATCCGCTGTAGCAAATACATCAGTCAGTCCAGTCATCATTTTGCGACACAGTTTTTGTTCCGTATAGCCTCTCTATATACGTAGTACTTGTAACTCAATGGCCACAGCATATTATTCCATATTATGTATATGAATAGTTTAAAAATGTCATCATCTTTTTCCAAGTGTTTTTTTTTTTCAAATGTAAAATAATTTGAACATACTTGTTACAGGGAATTGTGGAGAAAGATATACAGGGGTAATGATATTGATTACATTGAAATCAAAACTGAGGGGAGTATGTCTAATGAGTCGGACCGTCGCAAATATGATTACAGGTAACTTTTTCGTACATCTAATTCTTTATTGCATTGATATAGATTTTATCTACATCCATACCATAATATGTCTATTTTATAGTCAGGAGCGATGAGCAAACGCCCTACATTTAGATATAAGTATCTGTGGCTGCATCGTTATGTTTACATTTTAGTATCGGTACCGATACTTTAATTACGTTCAAATTTCGAACGTCTTCTTAAAAAGTAAAAATTAATGGATTTGAAGCTAACATATGTAAGCAAACATCTTGATGTATTTTCAAAGGTACCAGGAGAGCATAACCGCAGCGTAACTATTCATTAAATTAAAGAGTTTGAAAGACGCGAGCTAGCCTAGCTTCTTGTTCTTCTCTGCTCTCCTGGTACTACGGATTATATTCCACGCGGTTTCACATCGATCCTGACTTTAAAATAGACATTTATCGTATGAATGAAGATAAAGTTATGTATGTGACTGTACATAATTAGGCATTAAAATACTCATGTGATCCTTTTATGAAACTCACTTCGTTCGTTTCATAAAACCACATTCGTATTTTAATGACCCTCATTATGCAACAGTCACATAAATAACTATTAAATCCTACTTATATTATAAACGCCAAATATTGTGAGTATGGATGTTTGTTATTTGCACTAAATGGATTTACATGAAACTTTACAATAATATAGCTTAAACATCAGAATAGGCTACAGTTACAAAGATTCCCGCCGGATAACTAACGTCCTCTAGACGCGGGCGAAGCCGCTGGCGGAAGGCTAGTTTATTATAATGTTACTTAAACATTCTCCCACAGAGTGGTGCAATGCAAGAACGGCGTCGAGATTGACATGCGCGGCCGATGCAGCGCAGGTCAGAAAGTCTTGGCTTGTCTGATTATACGACTTGCGCTCGCCGAAACATTCAGCTCCAGGTAATTATTTACTTTTTAATATGTATCGTAGTACCGTCGGCCGCAAAAGTAGCTGGACATTTCCTGCTATCAAACGACCTTATTATTATGACAATCAGGCGTTTTGATCACTTCAAATGATCATCTACTATTGCGGCCGGCTGTACTTTACTTTCTAGACATAACTTGGGAGAGGCATTAATTGTGTTCCTAAGGAGCGACTATAGAAAAATATAAGGACTTGATGTGCACTGCTGGGGACATTTCACACATTGCTGACGGTTAGTTAATTTCATTTTGCCCAACATGGAGTAATATGAAATGACGTATTTTTTAAGGTTCGGCATCTTGGCTTTGGATGAACCAACGACCAACTTGGATCAAGAAAATATCAGAAGTCTGTGCGCCGCCCTCGGAGAAATTGTTCAAGAGCGCATGTGCCAGAAGAACTTTATGTTCATAATCATCACTCACGACAAAGAGTTCATCGAGTCTCTCGGAAACATCGATAAAGTCTCTCACTACTATGAAGTTTCCAGAAACGAAGATGGAAAGTCTAGAATTAAAAGGATTAGATTCTCGTAAAGCATATTTTCTTTATAAAAAAATATTATAGCCATTCATTCCTTTTATGTTTATAACAAATAGAATTAATATTTCTTTTCAAGTAGTTCTAAGAAGGCTGTGCCTTACAAATTTATCTTTGAATTCAATCATTCAATACATTTTGTAAGAAGAGTAACAGATTAAATGGTTTTTTTACAGTATATATTCCTTGTTTCTTTTAAAATTATCTGGTTTACGAATAACTTGGGCGAAAATCTTACGAATATAACGAAGACGGAGCGCGCACTGCTGCCGCCCGCTACCCTCTCGGTCCCCTTAGCCTTAGACGTCATACCCCGAACCACCGCGCAGGCGAGGACTCATTTTATAAACGGTACCGTTCTAATCTAGAGGGGTTCCCAAAGTGGGCGATAACACCCCCTTGTGGGCGCTGCAAGCCTAAAGGGGGGTGGTAAGAGACCCATAAATCTCCGCTAATATAGCTCACAACAATTAATTTAATTTAAAGTTATAGTGGGTTTTTAAGAGGTGAAAAAATGGGGGCGCTAAAAATTAATTTATTCTCAAAGTGGGCAGTAGACAAAATAAGTTTGGAAACCCCTGTCTAGAACGTGCGTGCCTCTGCCACACCTGGTACTGTTTACACAGGGCTTTCATTTCATTAGGTCCGAAATCGAATGGGGTAAATAACAATGTCATTCAATTTATATATATTATGTTCATTTAATAAATAGAATATTATTTACATGTATTAATTAACAACTAAATTAATAACGCCACTAAGAGGTTCGCACAGCGTCACTTGGTCAATGTGCAGCATTTTACTCTCCTGTAGAACAGTCAGAGTCACCCCCAGAAGCTCTGCTATCTGTGTTGATGGGAATGATAGTGAAAGACATTTGGCAATGTAGGGAACTAGGTCCTCACTGAAGCTCACACAAAATAGTACAAAGTTTTGTCTCTCGATATCAGTAAATCCTTGTTGTTCTTTATGGTAGAATGCCAACAAAACCTGCACAGCCTTTTCCAAAGATTTTCTAAACTCATTATATACCTCCTTTACAATGTTCAAAGGGGCAGTTACTCTAAGAGAATTTAAGACAGTCAAAAGCCCATTGCAGTACTCTGCCAATGGATAGTAATCAAGTAAATTTTCAGGAGGACCTTGAGCCATATTTTCGTTAACTGGTCGTGGCACATTCTTGATACTGGACACTTTATAGGACCGCATTTGATTGTCTAAATGACTGTCAGCTTTATCAACTCCAATGTGAAATTGAGTGAGAATATTGTTGCGGAATAATGGTGTCAAGACGCATCGCATGTCGGCGCCGACGCGGCCGAAAGACAAGCAGAGATACATGCACTGGTTCAATAGTGATTCAAAGCTGGAGTCGTCTTCTTTCAACACATCTTGGTTTAACATCTCTGCTAGCACTTCCACCTGAGACAATGTAACACATTGGTTAGCATCTAAATATTCAAGAATGCACTATGAAATGTTAGAGCAAAATAATGTTAAATTAGTTAAGTCCATTAGTCATTAAGAAGGATTGTACCTTTTCATCATTTTTGATAATATGAAAATTAATTTTAACCTTTCAAACATAATTGACAAAACAAGTTAACATTCACCCTTTTTCTGAACCTACGCAAGGGCTATTTTGTGTTTTCCACTAGGCATGGTAAGCAAAAACGTTGCAAACGAAATATTATGCAGAATAAAATATTTTTATATAAGTAATGGCTTTGTTGATTGTCTGCAGAAAAACACACACTGAAGATTTGGTTTCTGATTATGTCCTAATGTTACTGTATAAGAGAGGATGAAGTACCTTTAGTTTTAACCAGCAAGATAGGGCACTAGTGCCACTTAGCTCATCATCTTTTCCTTTAGCTTCCTGGGTGTCAGACAAAAATATGGATTTGTGTTGTGTCAACACATTGAATAGATGAATTCTATGCAAATCCACTATTTTTCTGAGCAACTTTTCTGATGCTAAAATAATAAAATATAATAAATTATTACTTATTTCTAAATATGTAATGCAGGTTATAATAGAATCATTTTCCCTCTTAAAAATAAGAGGAAGATAATGTATATTTTCCTTACATTCATTATTATTTTTGGCATCTTCAAGAGCTTTCTCAAACCATGCATTCCGGGCTTTTAAAAAATGCAAATGTAAACCATCAGAGATTGCAGCATTTCCACTTCCTGGTTTTCCTGCAGTATACTGCCCGTCTTCCTCATCATCTGTAGACTTATATACTGTGTTTGCCCTACGTAAATATCCTAAGATCTGAAAGGAAATCAATATTTAAACTGATCTATTTGACATGACCTGTATTATTTTTTAGCTTAAAATAATTAGACATTAATATCATAAAAATAAAGCTAATATAATCATAAAGCAGGAAAATAAATTGTTTACCTTTGTAGAAAGTACAACTTGAATAATATTTGTTTATAGTATACTTTAATTTGTATACTTACTTGCAAACACTGAGGTAATGGCAGATCATATCGGAGCTGATTGAAAAGGTGATAAAGGGTCTCAAACCATAGTGTTACAATTTCTGATGTAGTATTCTGCAAAAAGGGATTTAAAATTACCTTAACATCTTGGTAAAGGGTTAAAAACGAAATTAAACCTTAAAAATAAATAAAATATTTATGTAGTTTGATTATTCAACTTCATACTTTGTGTTATACCTGAACAATGGGAATTTCTGAATATCTCTTTGACAAGTTCCTGATAAAAGTAAATATATCAAGGGCACTCTCATAGTCCTCTGCATTAAGAGCTTCTCTCATCAAAGATGGTAACTCAAGAAGTTCTAAAAGTTTATCGCTTTGATTGCGAATGGAACTGTATCGACTGAAATAAAAACACAAATCATGAAAATATTATAGTAAAATAGAATGAATGATATACAAATAAAAGTTACTAATGATAGTTGGTCAAAAGTTGAATGACGATTACAATATATTGCTTAATTTGTACATAAAAATTAAAATTATAAAAAATTCAGGTATCCTAAAAAGAGATCTGGGCAACTAATTAACTTTTAATTATCTTATACAGATGAGATCAGACAAATAGACCTTATTTAATTTCCAAAAGTAATACGAAATCTAATTTGCTAGTAGTCTTAATTACCTTTTTTCTTTGACAATATTACCAGCCATCTGTGAGAACTTTTCACATTCCTGTATAAACATTGGGGTGGTGTCGACAAATGTTGCTAGTGAATCTTTGGACCTGCCCAGGTCCTTCATTATTGTTCGAGAGATATCTGCAGTCTCCACAAAAGTTTTATAATTGGTAAAGGCCAGCTCCTGTGTCTGTTCAGTCAACTGCCTCATCTCTTCACTAAGTCTTTCTGGTTCTTTGCGGACATGTTCCCAGTTTTGAGATCCTAGTTTCTTGATATAGTCAGTTATATCACCAAAGTATTCAACTTTTTCTGTAAATAAACTCACTAATAAATAACTACATATACATAAAATCCATGAGATGATAAGACTGCATTTATTAAAATGTTTACTTTATAAGTAAATAAGATAAACATAATGCTGTTCATGAAGAAATATGTAATCTATACTAATATTATAAAAGAGGAAAGATTTGTTTGTTTTTTTTGTATTGAATAGGCTCCGAAACTACTGAACCGATTTGTTGAATAATTCTTTCACTGTTGGAAAGCTACCTACCTACATTATCTCCGGGTGACATAGGGATCCCGGAAATGTGGGGGGAAAGGGAAGATATTTGTAAAAGAAATTACGCGCGGGTGAAACCGCGAAGGCAACCGCTAGTAGGATAATAAAACCTTTTACAATACCTGCGGCATCTTCAGGAAACAGTAATTGACAAAGTTCTTTTAGCTCCTGTGCCATAGTGATTATTAAAATACTAGTACAAAAGGTTGTCTATATCATTTATTAATAAGTTAATTTATTTCTTTTAAAAACGACTACAAAAACCCATTAAATTAAAGTCCTATGTACGTGTAATCAAAATAATCAAATTTAAGTTTAATTGGTTTGATACTTTGATTGTTGATCTGGCCAACTGTCAATGTCAATGTCAAATTGTAATCAACCAGAATCAACCAACCGTATAAAAGGATAGGTATGTACCTCCAAAACAGTTTATCGACTATCGATAACTAAAACCCTAAACTGAATTTAATACAGTCACCCGGTGACTGTATTAAATTCAGTTTAGGGTTTTAGTCACCGTCAAAATGATCTGAGCGTTCCAAACCACCAAAAATATTGTTTGAGAACAAATGACAAATAATAAATTTACACCTAAAAGTACATATTGTGCTAAGATTGATTTTTGTCAATTTATGTTCCTCAGATATTTTGGTAGGTTTGAACGCTCAGATCATCAATAAATATTGTTCATGTTTGAATTGAATTGAGTACCTCACGGGTAAAATCTTGCAACAATATTTTTTCTGCTCAATATTATACCTGAAACTGAGAGATAGCATTATTATAACAATTAAATGTCAGTACATAACTAAACAAATAAATAAATGTCAGTATGTAACTAAAAAAAATTTATTATGTTTATCGAAAATTCAATTTCAGTCTATGGTTGAATAATGATGTGTCCAGTCCACCACTTGGTATTTTTATAGTAATACTATAAAAATACTGGTGGACTGGACACATCATTATTCAACCATAGACTGAAACATTTTTTTCTTTAGGGCATTACTTAACTCTCTTTGGGTTTGGGGCATTAATTTTATTGCTTCCATAGATTAAAGAAATAAAATAATTGCTTCATGCTTATTACCATTATGAAGAAGTTTATATAATGGTTTTCAGTGATAGTAAGCAAATTAATAAATTTTTAAACAAATAAAAATTTTTTTTAACTTTTTATATATGTACTGAAAGTTGCGTTTTCTCCTGATGAAACTAATTTTGTTGATTAAAGATTCTGTGCATCCGACCAGATTATTCTATATCTCTATGGATTTTTTGGTTGGAAATGGAAGTTAGCCATTTGTCCGATAACCAAACAATAAAATATTTTCGGATTGTGCTACAATATTCCTTAGTAAAACATCAATGCAGACCTACTAAATTGTTTTATGGTTAGTACATGTGAAAATTTTGTTATCACTTTGGTTATATTTTTGTTTTCATCCATGACGAACTAGTGATAAGTTCTATGATTGCGTCATGTAAACGTATAGATATACTATGTTACTGCAATATTCATGAAAATCGTTACGATCCACCATTAATTAACACATTTTTTTGCTATTTGAGTGAAGATAATTAATTGTGAAATGTTCATGTTTATGTTAACCTTTTCGTTTGACAGGGATAACCTAAGCTTTTTTGTCTTGACACCATTTTTGATCCGCCTTTGATCCTTTATTTAGACTACATTTTAATACCAAGTAAGATTATGGACTGATTGAATAGCACTTTTTGCAGAAAGTATCATTTTACGTTTTGACCGATTATTTATTATTGATGATTAGGTTATGTTGATGTTTTGGTTGAAGATGGTCATAGGGATGGATTGATTAAATTATTGTAATCAGTGACAAATATAGGTATTATCTAATGCTATGAATATCTATTATCTACCCGGTGGCGATATTACTTTCTAATTTAATTATTATAGTTTTTGGGACATTATGTTGATGTCAGTCACAAATTATGTTTATTATTATTTTGTAAAGAACAATCAATTGACGACGTCAGAACCATAGTGATCCAAGTGACATTTTTGTCAAAATGGATATTTTGTTATTAACATCCCAAAAAAAGACATATCTTTCATGCCACATTGATGCAAGTGCATAATATAGCAATTTTCATAAGGAAACTCATATCGGTCACTTTGGAATAGAACAATTTCAGGAACAAGTCCAAACGCGTTTCCCTCATTTTCTCAAAAAGTTGAAAATGTGACTTGGATCACTATGGTTCTAACGTCGCTAATTATTATTTATAAAAATACAGTAAATAAAAGATAAATCCAGAATCAAAGAAATTTCAAAATATGTCAGTTCTTACATAATTGTTTCTGTGCTGCTATTATGTAAAAATCATAAGCTTACTGTTTCTTCATTTTGTAATTGATTTCCATGCAAATTATGGATGTAAAACAAGTATTGTGAATATTAATGACTTATGGCATCACATTTTATAGCTATTAATTTTCTGCTGTATCTGCAAAAATACAGGATGATGTTGAATGTTAATGTTATTAATAATTTAAATAAAATGTGATGATAAAGAAGTCATTTTTGTAACTTTCATAGTAATTGTGACTATGTGGTGTTAATTTGTTTTTTGAAAAATCAAAAATTATGACCAATAAAACAATGGTTGTCATAAAATTTACTCAAACTATCAGATAGAATAGATTTGTTTATTATTTGTCTTTTATTGTTTTTGGGAGGTGAAGAGATAAACTCCCTGGATTTTTTTTAGATTACCGATACCGGTGGTAGAGTCACTCTGTAATTGACGATTCATAAATACTTGATACAAGTTTACATGAATAAAGAATATTTTGATTTGATTTTTTTGATTAATTACATACATGAACTACTGTTGTCATTTCATTTACATTGTTTCAGTAATGGGTGAAATCATTAAATAAATAACAATGGAAGGAGAGGAGTTTAACCTCCAATGGGAGGAGGTTGAAATAAAGGTAATGTTTATAGAAATCCAGCTATAAACTAGATGTTTTTCTGTCATGTTACAAAAATTATGAAAGAAAATCAATCATAAGTTTCAAAAGCTTTATGGGTAGAAATTCTGTCCTTTCTGTAGACAACCAATTCCTTATTTACAATGCCATTTTCAAACCTATTTGGACCTATGGAATCCTGCTGTAGGGCTTCGCCAGCAAAAGCAACATTATGTGCATACCAAAGGCTCGAAACAAGATTATGCAAATCATCGTAACTGGTCTGTGGTTCTCCAGAAATTACGAAATTAACAAATACGTAAATGTTCCAACCATCCAATCAGATATTGAGAGATGCGAGAGGAAATATGCTGATTGATTACATGAAAATCTGTGTAGATAATGCTTCAATTTCATTATGTATTTCTTCAGTTATTTTTTAGATTTTAATATAATATATCTTTATTTTAATATACATTCCTTTTAGCACTCTCCGGGAGTTGTGGGAGAAGAAGAAGTGATATGTGGTCTTAGTGCTCATGATGCATCATATTCAAATGTGGTAATTAAATTTATTTTTGCTTAAATTTATTATATCAGTGATTATATTTTGTCACATTAACAACCGCAGATTTGAAAAAGGATCACATTATTTCTTTAATTTTCAAATAATATGTATTCATAATGCTGATATCTCCTTATTAAAGTTTATAAAAAATCACACAAGGTGCTGTATAATTAATTACATTTTATTTCATGTATAGTTTGATATAATAGATGTGGGTCTGCTATTTTATTTTAAAGGTACCAACAGAAATGATAGAAGAGAATGATCAAATGGCCGCAGAGAATTTAATGTACTTAGCACAAGATGTAGTGAGTTATACAGAAACAGCTGAGCTGGCTGTTGATCCAAATGTGGAGTGTGTCACAGAGGAAGTCATTACTGATGATTGGGTTATACCTGGAGGGCAGGAAAGGTAATATAATAAAAAAAATTATATAACATAATATTTCAAAGTCATCCCATAAACTTTTACAATACAATTTACATTATGTCACAAGAAATTCTGCAACTATAAAAGAGTCATCATCTTGCCACTTGCCCTGCACATAGTGCACATGTGCTTCATTTTTAACCCATCATCATTCAGTTGTGCATAGAATCAGACTTTTAATGTCTTCCTGCAGGGTAAAGGTCTCCACCATTGCATTGCAATCAAGTCATCTTTACAACGAGGGGTAACTGGCACAATCGCCATGCTTGCTACATTTTTAAAAACATACAACGTTTTATCTTAATGTCTTTCTTGTGGTTTTAAGCTTGCATAACTCAAGTTTGTTATTTGTGAGTGACTTATCAAAGGCTTTTTTAAAAGATAAGATTTAAAGCAGTTACATTTTTCAGAGTGGAAGTTCCATTGGACCAATTAACCAATCCTGTGCAAGATATCAAGGAAGAAAACGACATTGATGTCCCGTTACCAACTGACCAGGTATTACAGTTTTACTATGATTTTCAGGTACTGATCTGTATTTAAATAAACAATATATGGGTAAAAATATACATACTAACCAAAACATGCACTGTGGGTGTTATGACTTGTGTATTTCATCAGTGGGATTTGAAATAAACATGTTCAAAGCTATCACAAAAGGTGTAAATCATGTATGCCATGGATCAACCTTTACAATCTGTCAAAAAGTCTCACTTGAAACAGAACTCCATGCGATGGCCATTAACTGAAAATTGGTTACAGGAATTTGACAGATTTGCAAAGGTTGATTAGGGGCTAAGTATACAGTATGATTCATTATTAACCATCAGGGGAGTTCAACACCCCTGGGTTCCACTTCTCACCCGAGGTTCTAATGTGACTCGAGTCATTTTCATTATGCAAAGAAAAGTGCTACTTATGTACATCAGGAGTAGTCTAATTTTCTATATAAATAATTTTATTAATAAGAACTGATGTTGTTTTCTTGAGTTTTATTCCTTTAGCGTAAGGGATATTTTTCCTTGCATAAATGAACTGTCAAATGTGACCTATTAAAATGACTCGACAAAGTTACAATTGATTGACCCAGTTGGAACTTTCCATAGGATGAGTACACAGCGATGCGTCCATGGCCGTGCGACTTCTGCTCGCGGCGGTTCCGCAAGAAGGCGGCTCTGATGAACCACATGGTGGCGCACCAGAACGACCGGCCGCACGCGTGCAACCTCTGCGGCGTGCGCTACGTGCGCAAGTGCGACCTTATGAACCATCTGAAGGTGCACGCGTTCGTGCCGGATAACCATGATACGTTTGATTACGGTACGTCTAATTATTGAAGTACTTTTGTTTATACAGAGACCCTGCCGGTGTGACACTGCACTGCTCCGTGCATTTTTTTTTTTTTATTGTGGGGAATTAGTTACGCATACCCTCGGCCAGGTGGTGCTGGCGAGAAGCGACAACACCACCCGTCAGAGGGTTATGTGGGACTCTCCTAACCGAGGCCTAGGTATACCCACTAAACCCCACAGTGCCCAACAGGCGCTTTAATAGTAGTGTCACAGGAATCGGCATAGCCTTGCATCTGTGACACTACCAGCAGATCCCTCGCACCCTCCGCTTTGGAGGGTGGGGAGCAGCACTTGGCAGCTACCGCCCGACACGGGGGGCCTACTGGCCCCCTGCACCTCCGCCATGCCACAACCTGCGGTGTGGCCCCGCTTGGGCCGCCGATGCGCAGGGGGGAACGGCAACGTAACACCGGCCCCCTCCAACCGGTTGCGCACCGCGGCCCCCACCTCGCGCCCGAGGGCGCGCTGAGCAGACAGTAGAGGATACTGTCCGCTCCCCTCATGTCGCAGGCAGACCTGTCGGTCCGCCCACTTGGCCACTCTTAGTTCACCGGAGCCCACCCGGCTACTAAGCCCCCCCACCGCGACAAGGTGATGGCCCATCGGGGGGGACACTGCACTGCTCCGTGCATTTGTGCTAACTCAATTAACTAGTTTTCTTTTTGGCACATGACAGGTTTTACACTCCCTAAGCTTTTAAGTTAGCAAAGTTGCTAACGTCCACTTACCCACTAAACTCCGCCGGTTTTGCCTTACCACCCTAAACAGGGCCGAGTTGGTACCCGCCTTGGCGAGATTGACAAGCCCATATGGGTTAACACAGTAATTAAAAGTGTCTTCTTAACGCTCAACGCACTGCTCAATGCTATCGATCTCTTTAATATTATTTTTAACTCATGGCTCACTCACTGACTCAAAATTGGTTTTCCGGGATCAACAGTACCCGTTTGTCAACCGGGAATAATGTAGCTTTTCAAGAGTGAAAGAAAATTTAAAAAAATCGGTTTCGGAGCCCATTCAATACAAACAATAAAATCTTTCCTCTTTATAATATTAGTATAGATTAATAAGAAACCCCTAGCATATAATGTGATAAAAGGATGAAGAATAAGAAGTCTTAATCATCTAAAACTTACAGTTACAGTTGTGTTTTTTTTTTTCCAGAAGAACTGTTAGATAATAATCAAATTATGAAACCAAAGAAGAAACGAGGAAGGCGGAAAAAGAACCCTGAACCAGTTGAAGTAAGTGTGATGTATTCAGATATAAATATTAATATATTGTGCACCAAAGGAAATATGAAATTACAAATCTGCAAGGTCACTTATTTTTATAGCCAATAGAAATGTACTTTAGACATAACTATGGTCTATGTATAAGGTGTCCCCATTGCATACTGCTGGGCGCACTGAAGACTTATTTACTAAATACGACAAAATTATGACTAAAGAACTGACATTACGAATAAAAAATATAAGTTAGCATGAAACAGGATAGTCTCTGAAATTATGTGTGGTCCTCTGTCCATTGCCATAGCGATATGACATGGACTTTATTGGTTACGTTACGTACGACAAGACAGACTGATTTAATGGAAATAAAACACATGGAAACATAATGCGACCTTCCTATCAACTGAAACTTTTCAAAGTTAAACTAAATGGTGGCTGGCACATAATTTTGTACAGTACCGTGCAAACATCTTAAAATCGGATGGGGATTGCGCAGAACGCGAATTTTGGGTATGCGTTGAGGGGGGTATGAAGGCAACGGAAGATTTGCGCGTGCTACTGGTCATGCGCAAGTGCACATGCGCGAACTTTCCCCCACTCCGTCGAACGAGTTTCAAAGGTAAGCGTCCACAGGTCCGCATCGCACGCACCGGACGCATCGCACGCAACGGAATGTATTTTGTGTTCGGACGCTGTTGTATGAGTTTTTATACAAGGCAAGTATAATATAAAAAACTCATACAACAGCGTCCACTGATCCGCGCCGTACGGACCGCTCATCGGCAATGCCTTGCGTTTGCGAACCATGCGATGCGTTCCGATGACGTCATAGGGAATGCCGATCAGTGGACGATCCGTCAGTGGATTGCTGATACTCACGTCGGCAATCCTGCGTCCGATGCTTGCGATGCCTGTGGACGCTTACCTCAAGATGTTTGCCGGACGCTGTACCCTAGCTGATGTTTAACGGCATTTAATGTATGTACAGAACGGTATGTGGGAGAACATGACGTCAGCCCGCACGCAGCAGTGGTCGCGGCGGGCGCGCTCGCCGGCCAAGCCGCCGCCCACGCCGCCGTCGCCGCCCACGCCGCCGTCGCCGCCGCCGCCGCCCGCCGACCCGCAGCGGCCCTTCGTCTGCCGGCACTGCGGCGTCGGCTTCGCGCGGGAGAAGGCGCTGCAGTCACACGCGAGGGTGAGTCGCGCGGCTATTAGACTTGGTTTACAACAAATAGTCTGTTAATGTTTTTATATCAATGCTTGTTTTCCCAAGATGCAGGCAGGGCCTACATGGCAGGTAGCCCTAGGTTTTATATAAAATGTAGAAATAATTTCACAAGAATGTCGATTTGATCGATTTTAAGTTGTTTTAATTGAGGCATGGCCTAATTCAGGAACCTCTGAAAATTGTGTGATGTTTTTTCTCTTGGTAATTTTTAGAATGATACTATGTTACTGTTGTTAAAATCTATCAATAGTATTGTTAAGATACTATCGGATCCAATAGTTTGAATACTATCGATAGCTCCTTTTACCGTTCCGTAGGTGCCGTCAGAATTTACCTGTGGGGGCGCTGACTGGGTTTTGTTCGGTATAGGTGCCGGCAAACTTCTTGACGCTTGGTAGGCGGAGTGGGGGAAAGTTCGCGCATGTGCACTTGCGTATGACCAATAGTGCGGAAGCATTTCAAAATTCGCGTTCTGCGCAATAACCACCCGATTTCAAGATGTTTGCTGGGACCTGTACGCGTTTATTTTGTTACTCAGATCCACGGCGGGGACTCGCCGGTGGAGTGCGGCGAGTGCGGCGAGCTGTGCTGGTCGCGCGAGGGCCTGGCGGCGCACGCGGCGCAGCGGCACCCGCACCTGCCGCCGCGCACCAGCGCCAGTGACGCGCCCTACCAGGACTCCGACGAGGGTGAGCCATAGTGATACACTGATCCACGGCGGCGACTCGCCGGTGGAGTGCGGCGAGCTGTGCTCGGTTATCATGAACCAATGTATCATCTTATTTTGTGTCGTATATATGCGATTGCTATACTTTGTTGTTACTTCTTAAAAGTAAGATCTTAGGTAGGATACACATCGAACGGCGCGCGGTGAGTCGATGCGCGCAAGCCGACCGCGTCCGCTTGGCCAAAAAATGCGAACGAATACCGCGTGCCGCGGAATGCGCTCGGAGCCGACCGGCTGCCGCGGCATGCTCGCGCAAAATGAATTAGTTGGATGCGAATACGACCTTAAGAACTGATAATAAAATACAATTTCCTCTGCGGCTTTGTAAATGCGCTCCGATGCGCTCCGACGCGCGCCGTTCGATGTGTATCTTACCTAAGACTTGTGAAATTTCTCATAATTATGAAAAATGTGGTATTAAACAGACGACGACATGGAGTTCCGCCTGTCGCCGGTGGCGCACGGCGGCGGGTCGGGCGGCGGCGAGCGCGTGTACGAGGGCGTGCGCGGGCCCGAGCTGTTCTGCCAGGACTGCGGCGTCGCCTTCCAGCGCGCCGACCTGCTGCGCCGACACGTGGCCGCCGCGCACAGGTATAATACGATTCACTTTAATTGGCTTGTCTGAACATCGTGTGAGAACCTGCGCAGAACACAAATGTAGGTGTCAGACGACGCTCGCCGCTAACTTCAGACAAGCCATTTTGGTTGACGCGGACCATACGCTCACAGCTGTCCGACCAAGACAAATTCCAGAGATATTACAGGCCCCGGCAAAGTTCATAACCACCGGTCGACGTAGTAGTAGGGGAAGTTCGTGCAAATTTTGAAATATCTTTTGTATTTTCGGAGTTAGAGAGTTATAAACTTCACGATTAGACAAGGCGAGCGCTACATGCATGTGACGTCACATAACAGTAGCACCATACACGCGCCATATAAAATGTTGTTTCAGAAAGAGACAGATATACTGGAAATAAATTGCTTTGTAACTCACTTGATTTAACCGATTTTAAATATTTTTGCAATGATATTATACATACTTCTGTGTTGTATTATCGAAAACAGTCACAAAATATTAAAATTTCAACTACAGTCAAATACCCTATTAAGAATGTTTTCGTATGCAGCTACAAGAGGCACGACAGCACGAGCAGCACGTGGGGCGAGCACACGTGCGACGTGTGCGGCGAGAGCTGCCCCGACGCGCTGCAGCTGCTGGCGCACGCCGAGGGGCACGCCGAGCGGCATCACTCGCATTTGCAGCCTAGGTTACAATTACTTTTTTTTTTAATGAGGGGAATGCGTTACGCATACCCTCGGCCGGGTGGTGCTGGCGGGAAGCGACAACACCACCCGTCAGAGGGTTATGTGGGACTCTCCTACCCGAAGGGTAGGTATACCCACTAAACCCCACAGTGCCCAACAGACGCCTTAATGGTAGTGTCACATGAATCGGCATAGCCTTGCATCTGTGACAATTACCTGTTCTAACACTAAATATAATCCGGCTCGAAGGACCATTGCCGCTTAGGTTACAATGACCTGTTCTATCTATCTAATCAGACCGTATCCACCAACTGTTGAGTATAGGCGTCCTCTTTGTCACGCCAAGCATTTCGGTCCGGTGCAAGATTCATCCAGTTGACACCGACGAACGAACTAATCATCGTAGCTGTTAGCCGGATTATATTTGTTAGTGTTAGCTGTTCTAACACTAACAAATATAATCCGGCTCGAAGGACCATAAAGATTTACGGTGCTTCCGTACCCACTTTAAAAGATAGGATTTGATAAAAGAAAAATCTACTACCAGTTTATCCAAATTGGGAATTTTTTACAATATTCTAGTAACAGTTTTCTCCTTTTTTTAAAAGCGCAGAAGTGGTCACAACCACTTAATGCATGTAAAAACAAAATGTGTTTTTTTTAGTACGAGGATATCGGTCAAAACTTTAAGAAGGGGTTGACATTGCATTGGCCCATTTGACTGTACGCTGCGCACTCTTTGCGCTCTACCACTAAATGGTTGATGAAATATTTTTAATTCCTATAACCATTATAATACATACTTTGTTACAGGATAAGGAAAGTAGCAAAAGGTCGAAATAATATATCATCTACGAATAGTTCCAGACAATTTCCCTGTAGAGAATGTGGTATGTATATCGAATATTTGTTTCATAGTTTTAATATGTATATATTTTTTAATTTTCCTTTGCCCGATTCTATTTAATATTTGCTTTAATTCTCAAATTAATTTCCAGTAGGTATCTGCCTTTTTCCAAGAGAAAGAACTGTATAAAAAGCAAATAAAAAACTTTTCAATTTTCTATTGTAAATTATTATCGAATGAATGATTTATGTATGGCGCAGGTAAGGTGTTCGGGTCGCGGAGCTCCCAGCAGATCCACATCCGGATACACACGGGCGAGCGGCCGTACGCCTGCCGCTTCTGCTGGAAGGCGTTCGCCGACGGCGGCACGCTGCGCAAGCACGAGAGAATACACACGGGTGCGTATTACTGACTGCACTTTTTTTTATTTTTGTAATAGCCCGATATTTGGTCGCAATCTTTTCTGTGTTTGGTTAGTTACTATTAGAGTGGTGCGTGCCACACGGGTGTTGCGGCTGCGCTGTGTCGTTGGAACGTAATTATTTCAACGCAGTAAATGCTACATGAGCGCTGCGTCGGCGCTACGTCAACGCAACTGTAATACCTACTATTACACACTGTGCTGCCGCTCTGTCGTTCAGCGCAACTCTCTTCTCTTCCCCATCTTTCTCTTATCCTTTGCGTTGCGCGTGCGTAAAACGACGGAACGTCACCGCTCAGTCGATATGGCATATCTTTTGTTTACTATTTTGCATCCTATTATATAATAGGCGACAAATTACCCCTTATAAGGCATATTATGTCGAAGTAGTGCCCACCAACCATACTTTGAATATAATATACTTGTAATACCGGCGAAAACCAATGAAACATTTGAACTGCCTTATAAAGGGTTAGCTTATTTGTAAAGTTGTCGAGTGTTGGTGTAAAGCAGGGGTTCCCAAACTTATTTTGTCTACTGCCCACTTTGAAAATAAATTAATTTTTAGTGCCCCCATTTCACCTACCTACTTAAAAAGCACTATAACTTCAAATGAATTTAATTAATTGTTGTGAGCTATATAGCGAAGCATTTTTTTTCTGGGTCTCTTACCACCCCCCTTTAGGCCTGCACCGCCCACAAGGGGGCGTTATCGCCCATCCCTGACTCGAGTATTAACGGCGTGCGTGTGTTCCGCAGGCGAGAAGCCGTACGCGTGCGCGGTGTGCCCGCGCGCGTTCAACCAGCGCGTGGTGCTGCGCGAGCACGTGCGCTCGCACCACTCCGCGCCCGACCGCCGCGCCGGACCCGGTGAGCGCTCATATTCAGTTTTTTTCTCATTAGGGCGAACGCAAAAACACGGGCGGATGCGGACGCGGGTGCACGCGTCGGAAGTCCGCCGTGGGCCACGAATCCGCAAGCGGGCACCCGTCGAGAGCGTCCGCCTCATAAAGCGCTGCTAGTATAATTTTGATCTCGAGCGTGTACAGTTGTATCGATGTCTATGGTTGTACCTAGCCTCCGACGCGTGTCATTGAGGAATCTAGCGGCGCTGACTGATTTGTAGAAACAATTAAAAAAACCCGCGAGCGGACGCCCGCCGCCCGCCGCGCGTGTGACAATCCGTCGCCCGCGCCCGCGCTTCGTCGCACGCGCCTGCGCTGCTCATACTATTTTTCATTATAGACTCGCGAGCGTGCGCCCGCACGAGTAGCGTTCGCCTTTAGGGGGAAAAGGCACAGACCCTTTCTTTTTTTATTCGTAAGAAATTGTATTTTGATCGCATAAGGCTGCCTGTCTACCAGCGAGGAGCAAGGCAACGGAGCGGAGAAACTGGGGAAATATTAACCAATAAAATCTCCGCTCAGACCTGTGTGAGTGTAATATTAATTAAAATAATGTGTAATATTAACCGGTTAATATTACTCCGTTTGTCTGCTCCGCGAATAGGCAACCTAATCGCAGGCTAGCTAGACCTGTAGACCTAGTACGTGGGACTCGAGATTTCACTATCCACGACCTTGGGTTCAGACTTTCTGTCACGCAATTCCTATTCTGGTAGCGTAATTTTCCCATGATTTTGTCATAATATCAACATCTGCTGAGAGTTTTGTCAACTATATAGTAGTTACCAATTGAATACAATTTTACAACATAATATAGTTTTTTTTTTTGGATTGTATTTAAATTATGATTGATTAAATTTAATATTGTTTTTTTTTAAAGCAGGTGGTCTTGTATATTGCTGTCAAGTATGCGAGAGGACGTTACATTCCAGCGCAGATCTAGTTCAGCATCTAATACAGCATTGCGACGCAAACACGGCGCTCAAGCGACAACCACAGGTGCTTTTGATATTTACGTACTACTTACTAAGATGGCGCAGGGACCTCAAAAAATGTCTTGGCCTCTGACAACAAAAAAGGCCACTTCTTCTTTCACTGTTGGAATGCTACACTATCCCCGGTGAACATAGGGTACTTTGATCCCGGAAATGTGGGGGGGAAGGGGGGGATATATGTCATTCTGCGAAAGTGACGTCAAAACCATTTGAAAAAAGAAATTACGCGCGGGTGAAACCGCGGTCGGAAGGCTAGTAAAAAATAAAATTTGCTTTTCTTCCAGACCGGTCCGCGCAAGTACAAGCGCCGGCGGAAAGTGAAGACGGAGGCGGAGGGCTCGCCGGCGCGGTCGTGCTCGCTGTCGCCGGCGCGCGCGTCGCGGTCCCCGTCGCCCGCGCGCTCGCCCTCGCCCGCCGCCTCGCCCGCGCCCGCCAGCCCGCGCCGCGCCCGCCGCCGCCGCCGCCGCGCGCCGCCGCCGCGCCCGCGCATGATACACACCGAGGACCCGCGCCCCAGGACCAAGCAGGTACACTCGCCCGCCGCCTCGCCCGCGCCCGCCAGCCCGCGCCGCGCCCGCCGCCGCCGCCGCCGCGCGCCGCCGCCGCGCCCGCGCATGATACACACCGAGGACCCGCGCCCCAGGACCAAGCAGGTACACTCGCCCGCCGCCTCGCCCGCGCCCGCCAGCCCGCGCCGCGCCCGCCGCCGCCGCCGCCGCGCGCCGCCGCCGCGCCCGCGCATGATACACACCGAGGACCCACGCCCCAGGACCAAGCAGGTACACTCGCCCGCCGCCTCGCCCGCGCCCGCCAGCCCGCGCCGCGCCCGCCGCCGCCGCCGCCGCGCGCCGCCGCCGCGCCCGCGCATGATACACACCGAGGACCCGCGGCCCAGGACCAAGCAGGTACACTCGCCCGCCGCCTCGCCCGCGCCCGCCAGCCCGCGCCGCGCCCGCCGCCGCCGCCGCCGCGCGCCGCCGCCGCGCCCGCGCATGATACACACCGAGGACCCGCGGCCCAGGACCAAGCAGGTACACTCGCCCGCCGCCTCGCCCGCGCCCGCCAGCCCGCGCCGCGCCCGCCGCCGCCGCCGCCGCGCGCCGCCGCCGCGCCCGCGCATGATACACACCGAGGACCCGCGCCCCAGGACCAAGCAGGTACACTCGCCCGCCGCCTCGCCCGCGCCCGCCAGCCCGCGCCGCGCCCGCCGCCGCCGCCGCCGCGCGCCGCCGCCGCGCCCGCGCATGATACACACCGAGGACCCGCGCCCCAGGACCAAGCAGGTACACTCGCCCGCCGCCTCGCCCGCGCCCGCCAGCCCGCGCCGCGCCCGCCGCCGCCGCCGCCGCGCGCCGCCGCCGCGCCCGCGCATGATACACACCGAGGACCCGCGGCCCAGGACCAAGCAGGTACACTCGCCCGCCGCCTCGCCCGCGCCCGCCAGCCCGCGCCGCGCCCGCCGCCGCCGCCGCCGCGCGCCGCCGCCGCGCCCGCGCATGATACACACCGAGGACCCGCGCCCCAGGACCAAGCAGGTACACTCGCCCGCCGCCTCGCCCGCGCCCGCCAGCCCGCGCCGCGCCCGCCGCCGCCGCCGCCGCGCGCCGCCGCCGCGCCCGCGCATGATACACACCGAGGACCCGCGGCCCAGGACCAAGCAGGTACACTCGCCCGCCGCCTCGCCCGCGCCCGCCAGCCCGCGCCGCGCCCGCCGCCGCCGCCGCCGCGCGCCGCCGCCGCGCCCGCGCATGATACACACCGAGGACCCGCGCCCCAGGACCAAGCAGGTACACTCGCCCGCCGCCTCGCCCGCGCCCGCCAGCCCGCGCCGCGCCCGCCGCCGCCGCCGCCGCGCGCCGCCGCCGCGCCCGCGCATGATACACACCGAGGACCCGCGCCCCAGGACCAAGCAGGTACACTCGCCCGCCGCCTCGCCCGCGCCCGCCAGCCCGCGCCGCGCCCGCCGCCGCCGCCGCCGCGCGCCGCCGCCGCGCCCGCGCATGATACACACCGAGGACCCGCGGCCCAGGACCAAGCAGGTACACTCGCCCGCCGCCTCGCCCGCGCCCGCCAGCCCGCGCCGCGCCCGCCGCCGCCGCCGCCGCGCGCCGCCGCCGCGCCCGCGCATGATACACACCGAGGACCCGCGGCCCAGGACCAAGCAGGTACACTCGCCCGCCGCCTCGCCCGCGCCCGCCAGCCCGCGCCGCGCCCGCCGCCGCCGCCGCCGCGCGCCGCCGCCGCGCCCGCGCATGATACACACCGAGGACCCGCGCCCCAGGACCAAGCAGGTACACTCGCCCGCGGCCGCCAGCCCGCGCCGCGCCCGCCGCCGCCGCGCCCGCGCATGATACACACCGAGGACCCGCGCCCCAGGACCAAGCAGGTACACTCGCCCGCGCCCGCCAGCCCGCGCCGCGCCCGCCGCCGCCGCGCCCGCGCATGATACACACCGAGGACCCGCGGCCCAGGACCAAGCAGGTACACTCGCCCGCGCATGTGTCAGTTTTTAAATGAATTTGTATGCCTTAAGGTTTTTTTAAGACATTCCATAAGGAATAATATAGTTAGTCAAAAAAATTAAATCCCAAACAGAGAAACAGTTTCGACTTTTTTTTGAAATTTTATTATTTTCAACAACATCTTCCTCTTATCGACCAATATGCTTTGGATAAAAATCTAAATTAATTCTTCTGGTCACAACGAGTGACGTGAAACTGGCTACGCGTACAATTATGTCGGCATCCTACAATAATTGAACTGTGTGCAGGTCCGACAGCGCCGACCGCCGCGGCACCCGGCGGACGACCTGCGCGCCATCCGGCCGCGCTCGCCGCCGCGCCGCGCGGCCGCGTCGCCCTCGCCCGCCAGTCCGCCCTCGCCCGCGTCCTCGCCCGCGCCCGCCTCGCCGCCCGCCTCGCCCGCGCCCGCCGCCGACGCGGGCGGACCCTTCAAGTGCGAGATGTGCTCGCTGGAGTTCCCGCGCCGCGACGATCTGCTGCTACACGTGCCCGTGCACATATGACGCACGTCGCCGCGCAAGCGGAAGAGCAAGCGTTAGCCGCCGCCCACCGCTGCAAATTATACAGTATGTCCGTTACGCTCGCTGCCCGAGGGGCGCTTAATATGCCGATTATGTAACAAACGGCACGAAAGTGTTGCACTGACCGTTATGCGCAGAAGTCAAAAATAAGGTACTTTGGACCTTGCGCCATACCACTAACATGCGCAGCCGTAACGGTCCGCGCTAAACTTTCGTGCCGGGAGTTATACCTTCCTGCATGACATAATATCACAGTGATGCAAGAGGTGACAGGACCGCCCTTTCGTGCATGTGCGTGTTATTGGTATACAAATTAAATTACAGAAATACAGTGACATAATCTGCGGTATGTAACGGAACGCCAGCACACTTGAAATCTAAGGCTCGAAGATCAGATGAGCCTACAGTCTGGCAGCACATTGAGCGACGCTGGTGAAGTGTCCGCCGATTGAATAGGCCGCAGTGGCCGCGTACCATCAGGTAGGCTGCGTGTCTGTCTGCCAACTGATGTAGTATAAAAAAACGCGGTGCACGCACTAGAGTTGGACGCACGAGTTGTGTCCATGGGCGAATATTTGGTTGTTTACTTTTGCGCCACTTGTAGGCAAAGACTAGGTACGCCTGCTATTTTTTCCTATTTGACAATATACAAACCCGAAGCCAGAGAATTGAAAATCGGGAAGTAAAACAGAGAGCACAATTTGGAACCTCGCAGGAAACGAGTTTTCTACCATAATAATCAACGAATAATATGTGAACTACTTTATACAGTATCCTAAACCTAGGACGGCACTATTTCACCTAGTCACCTGACCGAAGAATTGTAATTTCATTAAAAGTACCTACAGATTTAAAATTAAGCTTAGAAACCTAATCAGAAATGAGCTACGTAATCTAAAGTTTTTTAGTATTTTGTTTTCATTGATAAATGTTGAATCGTCTATCATGGCTGCTAATTAAAAATAATACCAACGGCATGACGCCAATTACAATACTCTATAAAAATACTAACACTGCGCGTTTGTGAGTGCCCTCCCACTGTTAAAAGTTTTTATTACGAGTATGCACAATGAAACCTCACCTTTGGAACCTTTGGAATTCTATACACAGATATAGCCGTAAATACCTGCTAGTATACCTGCTACTCCTGAAATGAATCTCTTAGAAAGAAAGAAAAATAGTTTACAATTTATCACTGTATGCAACAACGATTGCTAAAATATTTATTTTTATAGGTTAGAAATGGCCATCCTTCTTTCCCCTTTTATTGTGGCTTTCGCTTTAGGTGTCATAATTGCTGAGCATTCAACTTTCCCAAAAAAACGAATAACTAAGGAACTACCAAAATATTTGTCTAATAATAATCGTAAGTAATTGGATGTTTATTGTACGAAAAACTGAAAAACCTTATGAATCGAAGACTTCTTGTTATAATAATAATAATTGTATGCATAAGTTATGGTATTCTAGAACTATCAAGATCACTAATTGAACTACTCTGATTCCATATAAATAAGTAAGTAACACCTTAGCAATTCTGAATTGTAAATTATAATAAGCATCGTTATTCGATCAGTGTTCCTTTGTGATATTCATTGTTTATTTGAGGAAATTTATCAACAAATTAATTGAAAACTTTTTCTTCTTTTCCATTGCTATACAAAATGGCTATAACCCGCTTGGAATAATCGTAAGTGTTAGAAAAATTTGTTGCAAATACGCATTTTCCTAATTCCCCTTGTATTATTTATCATATATTATTCGCTATAGTTTTTCAGTGTTGACGGCTGTATGTAGTCATTGTAAATACTGTTTAGTAATTATGTTTAAATACATTGTTAGTGTGTGTCTTAAATGACTGTAGAAGTCTTAAACGATTGTGATAGTTATATGATTTTATACAATCAGTCACCAGACTGTCTACTTGCTTTTTTCTACATATTAGTTAATATTAAAATCACTCAATATACTATTTTTGTTGTGATTCACATCACATTTCATTATTGTTTCCGTTTAGTATCTATCTTCAGATGACATATTAAATTTGGTAATATAAAAATTATATAAATACAATTAATGGTAAACTAATAACTAAGAAAGGTACCGAAAGTATAAGTTATAGGCATTTACGATATATAGAATAAAGTGGTGTCAATTGTTACACATAATACCTTTCTGATGGGCTTGTATGTCATAATAAATAAAATTATGATGTTTAGGTATACCTATTTATTTCCTTGTTCTCTGCACGATGTATTACCGAAGTATTGGAAACTGAATTGGTCTTTCGGCGCTGTTCGCCATTTGTAATTGTTGTCTATGTTATAAGACGTCTGTTTGAACATGGATTGTATTGTATTTTACTAATTGACTGATTTATCGATTAGTTTAATGTATATAGTTATTATTACATTTTAGACTTTATTCTGTACATAAAGTATGTATGTTCATTAGTAATATTTGCGACTATTTAAGCGTTTCTTTGTTTAGTACAAATACTGTATGTTTTGGGGTCTTGGACATTTTTTACTGTTTGTTGTATACTACGAAAATATTTTATTTGAGAAATACTTGTGCCATAGGAAGGTGGCGGAACTTTCATCACATGTTTGACTTTTATTCAACATTTGCCACAGTGTCATGTTCACTGCTATTTTTACATAGGTTACAGCCTGATACTCTGTTTAGGGAGTCCAATATTCAGTCTAGTCGCACACGCGGTTGTTTACGTTCTGGTATGCCGCAGGTACTTAAACATCCTTTATAGCGATGAAATACTTACGGACTCTGTGAGTGCAAGGCCATAAACTTGTTACTGTTATATAAAGTGTTTATACCTATATCAAATAAAAAATTGTGCAATAATACATTCCCCAAAATGCATAGTTAAATGAATTAAAATGTACATTTGTGATGGTATTTTTGATTAATTTTAAATTTATTGAAAGTTTAGGACATCATGTACGTTGAACATTGTTAATATTTAGGAATAGTAGAATCTGCAAGGCCATGTCGCAATAATAACGGTTGGGGTAATTATTGCGCAACATTTCCTGCACCAAGCCATTTTTATGGAGTAAGATGCACACAGTTATGCAGTAAAAGTTGTTTAATGAATACCTAAGTTAAGGCTAAGATTAACTATTCCTTATTAAAAACGAACGTTTTTTACTTATCCCGCACCGCTCCTGTCGGGAAACAAAAAAATGTTTATGTTTTGCAACATGCCTAAAGTTAAAGTTTGCTTTGGAGCTAAATGTATTTAAAAAGTCGTGGGTAGTTTGTGTTTCATATTATCTTCTCGTCTGTTAATGCAACTTTAAAGATGACATACGTTTTATATTTAATGAAATTATAAATAACAATACGATCGAGTATTTTTTTTTTTTGTAATTATTGTGCAAGTTCGCAATGATGATTTTTTAAAAGATTTTTTATGTACCTTGGCTTTCTTTTATATTGGGAATAAATCACAAAGCATTTCTGTAAATCAAAAAGTCAAGAAACAGTCGGCAAAGATATTGATGTTACGTAATTTCCTATTATTTTGAACACTGATGTAACCAAATGTTGTACCTAAGCAATAAAACATGTCAAATACTTGTGTTTTTTAGATTATTTACAAACTAGCCTTCCGCCCGCGGTTTCACCCGCGCGTAACTTCTTTTTTCAAATATTCCCCCCTTTCCCCACATTTCCGGGATCAAAAGTACCCTATGTTCACCGGGGATAGTGTAGCTATCCAACAGTGAAAGAATTATTCAAATCGGTTCAGTAGTTTTGGAGCCTATTCGATTCAAACAAACAAACATACAAACAAACAATCAATCAAATCTTTCCTCTTTATAATATTAGTATAGATAAACCTTTGAACGTGACGATATTTCCGAATAGTTCGATCCTCCAGTCGGACTATTCGGACAAAAAATGTCCGAACAGTTCGATGATCGAACTACGAATCGGACTAGTCGGAATAAACGGACCTGGTATCAATTCCTGAGACGGGCGAAATGTATATAGAGATTTCTCAATTGTTCGGGTTTGTGATTACCAATTCGTAGTACTCGAGCGTGGCAATTTAGCCTATGTGCTTATCATTGTAACAATTACTTGATTTGAATAGTGAAGGCGTTTACCCTGCAGGGTACTACTGCAGTAGGGTAGGACACAAGCAGTATGTATATATTAGTCTATGGACACAAGGTCCAAACATCAGTATACTTTCGTAAACAGTATAGGTGCCGGCATACTTCTTGTCCCTGTCGACGACAGAGTACTTTTTTAATAGGGCTGTCGACGGAGTGGGGGAAAGTTCGCGCATGTGCACTTGCGCATGACCATAGCGATGATTGCGGGCGACGAGATTCGCGCGCGCTATAAGTAGTACCTAAATTCGCGTTCTGCGCAATCCCCACCCGACTTCAAGATGTTTGCCGGGCACTATAGCAACATTAACTGTCAGATCACATACAGGGACATGGCAACCTCTTCAGGGCGAAGAGGTGGAGGAGATATCAACAGACCAGACGTCATATAGGCGTAGCCACGGTGGGGCAGGATAGAGCACTTGCCCCACCCAGCCGCGAGTAGTCTTCCAATTTTTTTTTTATAAATATTCGTCAACATCACACATTGTTCTGACAATCTGACCTCAATCAAAGTAAGTATGTAGCGTAAGCAATTTTGTTATGGGTATCAGAAACAAAGGATTAAACTAAATACAAATAAACATCCAGACACAGAACAAACAAATGTTCATCACATAAGTGTTTGTTTTGACAAAATAGTTTGACCACCCGGAAGAACCGGTTTGTCCTGGGTGGGATTCGAACCCACGACTCCTGGCGCATAGGGCAGGGTCACTACCAAATGTGCCATCGGGCCAGTCAACATATTATTTTAGGGTTCATCTGCTGGGCCGGGGCTGCCCCACCCTGAGCCCATCAGGTTTGCCCTACCTTGGGCCCGTGGTTGCTTCACCCTGAGCCCATGGCTGGCTACGCCCATGCAAGTCGTCTCCCTTATCTCCGAAGAGGTGGCCGGCCGGCTGATGGAGAGCGGTGGCGAGAGGTGTGTAGTTGCGCATCAAGAAAAAAGGGATAAGTATAGCAACTTCGTTCATTGTTGGATGATACGCAGAATCACGCCAAAAAGTTTTACATTATTCTAATCATCAAAAACTATGCAGAGTTGCAAATTATTTATCATGATGGACTGGCCCAGCGCACTTCAAGATGTTTATTGCTATCATCATTCGCTTACACATAAAACTATTGTGAAATTGTAATTATCGATAAAATCAGAAGCACGGAAGTGAACTTTTCTTACTTCAAGATTCAAGCAGTAACAGTATTTTCTGGACAGAAAAACCTGCGTAGCAGTTTTAGATGATTTTACAGATGCAAAGAAGCAGAGATGTACAATAGCCCGCGAGCATCCTTGTGAGTAAAATTTTTCTATGATCGCTGCATATTTATTATTCTTTGTTAACCGATTTTTTTTTCTAGCTTGGCTTGAAAAACTAAACGCATTAAACACATTGTGAAAATAAAATTTAAAAATAGCTAACTAAACGCGCGCGTTTGGTGATTTGTCAAACAAATGTCAGTTGTCGTTGCAGCTTGCAGTTTTAGAATAAAATACAATATTTTGCAGATTATTAATTTTGTTTGTTATTTTACTATCAAAAAAGGGCAAGTGTTACGTTATCTAATCGTTGTAAGCTCAATACTTCATTTCTTTAAGTAATCAAGTTGTAGTCTTGCATCATTGTTAGTGCTTTTCCTGATTGAGGAAACATTGGCTCGAAAGCAAAGATTTATTCGTCAAAACGGCGGGACGAAACAGCATGCGGCGATCCCGAGATGGCTACCAATACCAACCCTTACCAAAGGCTACTGACGACGTCCTCGAACACGAAAATGAACGAATGGCAGAAGAGCTCAGTGGAAAAATAAGTACTTTAAAACACATGTCTATTGAAATTGGAAATGAAGTGCGATACCAGGACAAAATCTTACGCGGGCTTGATGATGATGTAGATCGAAGTTCTGGATTCCTCGGCAAAACAATGGGCAGAGTATTGAAGCTTGGAAAGGGAAACCACAATTACTACGTCTTTTATCTCTTCTTGTTTGCAATATTTGTATTCTTTTTGCTGTATATTGTATTAAAATTTAGGTGATGTACATGTTGTGAAACATTGATAATGATGGTTATATAATATTATGATCCCATATTTTACGTGTTATTTAATAATATTCAATAGTGATATTTTCTTGTAAATAAAATACCTAAATATTTATAAAATTCTCATTTTATTTTCAAAATATGTCCTGTATAGGAAAAACCAATTTTAATATCTGCAACATTGTAAAAACTCTTTTCTCTACCTATGAGGTAAAATAGGTTCCTGTTGTAGCTTATTCTTGAAAAAATCATAGGTTATTGTGTAATTGATCCTCTTTACAGTAAAATTTAGGATATCAGTGCCTATTGAAATAGTGACTAAGCCACTTGGGAATAAAACCCAGAGATAGTGAGTTTGATTGCCACCTTTTGGTCTCATTAGAACTCTTTAGAATCCAACTGGCTAGTTACCATCTGTAATCTGGTGCCATATCAGCTCTGGCTGTGTTCTGGCAATATTTATGTTGCAGCCAGTACACTTGAAATCAAAGGCGCAAAGATCAAAGTAGCCAATCATGTGGCAGCACATTGAGCGACTGTTCCTGGGTTTGTGTCCCTTAAAAAATATGCTGCAGTGGCCACTTAAGATCGGCTGTGGCCTGTGCACCTGTCTGCTACTTGATTGTGTATAAAAAATCAATAAAACAAGTAAATACTGTGCTTAAGGTTTTAATCTAGTGTATAATTCTTTTAACATATTACAATGATCATCTCCAAAAGCTGCATTTACTGATATTCTGACTCTACAAGGCATACTCAGCACATTTGAGCAACTATGAGCTGAATCTATAAGATATGCAGCAATACCACAAGCATTTTGTAGTTCATTTTTATTACAATACTGACTTAGATCATCTAAAATTATTGCAGATGGTACACTTTGCCAATACGGTAATACACTCAAACTTTCAATAAGAGATTCGATTGTTTTCACATAAAGAAAACTTATCATCTTCATATAATGCTTATTGACTAGATTCATATCCTGTGACAACTCTGGGAGCTCATTTAATTCTTCATATAATATGTACAATACTTTGCCTTGTCTTGCAAATAGCAAAGCGTCTTCGAAAAGGCGTTTTCGGTTAAGAGAAGGGTTAGAAAAATAAAAGGCAACATCTTCAGGTTCTCCCATCATTGTAGTTTTTCCACAGAAATTACTTAGAAATCATAGTTGGGAACTGAGAATTAATCAAAAAGGAACAGGTTGGGACTCCTCTAGACCTGTTTCAATGAATTTTTAATGGGCTGTTTGTGTTATTTCTTATTACAATAAAATAGAAAGGAATAATATGTAAAGGGGTTCGAACATTTTTGTATGGAGCCTGGCATTCCTACATATCCGCCATTTTGAAAAAAACGTGATTTCGCGGCCAGTGATGAAATGCATGTCAATCGACAGAGTAATTTATTACAAACAAAAAGTGTTATGTGACAATATCTCTAAATGATACGGTTTCTGAGATATTTGCCTCCAAAAACAGAAAAATAAACAGAAAAAAATATATTTTTATTTAATGAATTGTCTAGCGTTAATGAATAAGAAAATTGGTCCGTGCTACACTAAACCGGTTTCACCCGCTTTGGTGCACAGCGAGACTCCCCGCGCCGTACCCCAAAATCCGCCATTTTGTATAACGTTTGTCATTCAATTTATGGACGCACGATTTTTTGCCTTGAATTGATCATAACGCCGTGAATCTATTCTCGATCTGATTTGTGTGGCTAGAAGATCTGTTTACATATTTTAAACTTCCCATCCGTTTTACATTTACTACAAAATACTGAATACTTATACACCCGACTAAAAGTAAACAAAATATTATCACCTAAATATTTCATACGTAGATACGTCACGTAGTATCTTCACCTAGATCAGATCAGATTGCATGCAAAGATCGTATGAAAAATAGCATACGTTACATACGTATGCCACAAGTTATTGGCGGTAAACAGAATAACCAACTCCATCAAAGTAAGATTACCTACTTAACCTCCTTACATATTATTATGATGACTAGGTTTAGTTTCAAGTTACATCAAATCGAGCGGTACGTATGTACGTATGAAATAAGTGATAATATTTTGTTTACTTTTTGTCGGGTGTATGAGTATTCTGTATTTTGTGATTATTATTAAATGTAAAACGGGTGGGAAGTGAAAAATCATCATCATCATCATTAGCCTGTGATAGTCCACTGCTGGATATTGGCCTCTCCAAATGCTCACCATTGCACGCTGATCGGTCCTCGGCCACTCGCATCCAGCTCCTGCCAGCCATCTTGCGCAGATCATCGCTCCACCTGGCCTAAGGGCGTCTCACACTACGTTTACCGAGACGCGGTCTCCACTCTAGAACCCGTTTACCCCAACGGTTATCGGTTCTACGGCTGATATGGCCACTGCCACTTCAGCTGGCTAATCTGGCGAGCTGTCGGTAACTTTGGTTCTCTGCCGAATCACATCATTTCGGATGCGATCCCGCAGAGAGACGCCGAGCATAGCTCTTTCCATAGCCCGCTGAGCGACTTTAAACTTGTGGACTAGCCGTGCTGTAAGTGTCCACGTTTCGGCTCCGTATGTCATGACGGGTTGGACGCACTGATTGAAGACTTTCGTCTGTAGGCATTGTGGAATCGGCGATGAGACGACTCAACGTAGTTTTCCAAACGCTGCCCAACCCAACTGAATTCTTCTATTCACCTCGTCCTCAAAGTTGTTTCGACCCAACTGCAATGACTGCCCAAGGTACACATATTTTTGAACAACTTCGAGGACGGCGCCGTGAATCAGTTCCGGTAGAACATGTTCATTTAACATAACCTTGGTTTTGTCCAAGTTCATCCGTAGGCCGATGCGTAAAGAAGAATCAGCCAGGTCATTCAGCATCTGTTGTAGGTCCTACAGCGTCGCCGCCATTATGACGATGACATCTGCAAATCGCAAGTGAGAGATGTATTTGCCATTTATGCTGATGCCACGTCCTTTCCAGTTCAGCGTCTTAAACATATCCTCCATTGCATTTGTGAACAGTTTCGGAGAGATCACGTCCCCTTGTCTCACTCCTCGATGCAATGGTATAGGATTTGTCTGCTGATTTTGTACTTGGACGGACATGGTGGCTGCTTCGTACAGACATCTCATCACTTGGATATATCGCCAATCTACTTGGCAACGCTGCAGGGACTCCAGAACAGACCAGATTTTAAACAGTGTGAATGTGGTCTATGGTGCCGTATCCGCTCTGAAATGGGTTGGGCTGGGGCCTGTTCCGGTAGTTGAAACTCGTCGAGTCTTCGCGCAAGACGGTTCGTGATCACTCTTGAGAATAGCTTATAGACGTGGCTTAGAAGGGAAATGGGTCGATAGTTCTTCAACAGGCTTTTCACCCTTTTTGAGTGAAAAATATGTAAACAGATTGTGAAACCGAGAGGAAATTCAACAAATCATCTTTAATTTTTTATTCGTTATTTTTCATTGATTATTATCTATCTTCTGGGCGTCGTTTGGCTGAAATGATGATGATGATGATCTATCTTCTAGCCATACAAATCAGATCGAGAATAGATTCACGGCATTATGATCAATTCAAGGCAAAAAATCGTGCATCCCTAAATTGAATTACAACGTTATACAAAATGGCAGATTGCGAGGTGCGGCGCGGGGAGTCTCGCTGTGCACTAAAGCGGGTGGAACCGGTTTCATGTAGCACGGACGAATTTTCTTAATCATTTACGTTAGACAATTCACTAAAGAAAAAAATGTTTTTTTTTTTCAGTTTATTTTTCTGTTTTTGGAGGCAAATATCTCAGAAACCGTATCATTTAGAGATTTTATTATATCACACTTTTTGTTTGTAATAAATTACTCTGTCGATTGACATGCGTTTCATCACTGGCCGCGAAAACACGTTTTTTTCAAAATGGCGGACATGGTAGGAATGCCACGGAGGTTAGATGCTCTTTTTCGAAGAACGTTTTTGCACAGTATGATTTAAATTACAACTTGACATGACATGCAATGACATGAGTCATGACATGTCGACCGACAACCAACCACAGACCAGACCAAGCTGACAACTGTCATAGTGACATAAAGTGTTGTTAGTCAAAAAAAAGCCAAAGCATTTGTTAAAAAGGCCGATTTTTGGGACAAAAGGCCGAAATTTAAATAAAAAGTAATTTTACTAAAAACCATTAAATTAATGCTAATTACAAGTATTTCCACGCGGACAATGTCATGATGGCAAATAAACTTTACCTGTAGCAGACATAAAATAACATTGTAAAATACAAAGTTTTTATTCATTGTAAATAATATTTTTAAATAACATTAATGGCGGGGAAAGGCCGAAAAAGGCCGATGGCTGTCAGGGGCCGAAATAACTTCACAAGGGCCGATAATCGGGACCGAACTGGCAACACTGTCTGACAATAACAAAACTGGTTGCTGTCACAATCATAAGACAGATTGTTAGATACCTACCGGCCCGTGCCGGGTAGATTCTCTCCTCAAACGTACGTTAGATTAGGCTAAGTAGCTTCTCCAGCGACGCCCGTGGCCGAGGTCCGGCCCCCCTCTGGGGCACCCCCTGGCTGTCGCTATAAATATTGGTGGTGGAGCCTTCCGCTCCCACATTGCTCGGTTAAGCTGTCAAGGCCATCCGCGGCAAACAGCGAGGTCAGTCCGAAAAAAAAAAACACAAGACATTGAACGTCAAATATTTATTTTTTATTGGCAACCCAATTCTCTTTATTGAAAGCACAGATAATATAATTGAAATTAAGAAACTTTTCTGGTGGTATGAAAGAAAAAATCAATTTTCTGTATGGAGCATATCCTTAAAGAAAATGCACCATCATGTCCATTACCTACCGAAGGCTAGCAAGACCTGCAGCCACCGGTTGTGAGTGGGACTTGAGGCTAAAGCGTCCCACCCCACTAAACGTTTCCTCTTCACACCTGAAGAGGGACGAGCGAGCCGGTGCGGTGTCCACTTTGTCGCGATGACTAGTCTAAATAGGTAGGCCTCAGCTTCCAGAAGACTATAGACCTAAAAATTTCGTGAGTTCAAATCACACCCAGGACAACGATTCGTTTTGTCCTCATTACTCCTCATATGTCCGACTTAACTTTGGTTTGTCCTTTAGTCCCATAATAGTCTGGAAATTAATATGTGGCTACTTCTTGGAAAAGGATTTTCTGAGTGTCACAGACTCATATCTCCTATTAAAATAGATTATTACGATAAAAAATATTATTACAACGTTTCTTCATTTAATTAAGCATCAGGTCATATAGATTTCTTTGATTAAAAACTACGAAGATCTGAGTAATTCACAATCAACACCTCAAATCCGGTGAATTTTGCACGTTTTTTACGTGTCACACGAGCGCCGACTTGAACAATCGCACATATTTTTAAAACCACCCACGTTTTTAACCAGTTTTTTACACACATATAAAATAGATAGATCAGTTTACATACTGGTCAAATTTTAAGTTAATTGGAAGGAAACTTTTGATTTTATGGTCATAAGTATATGTATATGTCACACGCTTAGCAAGATTTTCGCGACGCGCCTTTCGAGGGGCACTGCTCAGGGCTGGCCAGGCGTAGGCGAGTCCTGATAGGTGTATTCGAATCGTCAGTTACCCTGCATCAAGCAGGTGAAGTGGCCATGTCGCTGGTTCCTGCGCTTTGGACGCTGGAGAACGTTCTTCAATTTTAAAAATTTTGGTTCACAGTTTTCCGGCATTCCCGTGTCACATTTTTTCAATGAAATTGTACTACTTTTGGTAAATGGGTTTTGAGGTAAAATACCTAGCTCCTTAATGTAGATGGACAGTAAAAAACTAGCTGGTTATATCTTTTCAATGAAAAGCTATTTCAAAATATATGTTTTTTTGTAATTTCCATGGTGTAATTTCCATGGATAAAACACCATGGAAATTACGTAAGACCCATGGAAATTACCTTGTTTCTTTTAAGTTCATCATGATCAGCCATACGACGCCCACTGCTGGGTATAGGCATCCCCCAAGGATCTCCACACTGATCGGTCCTTGCGCCACGCACATCCCGCGGTTTCCGGCGGCCTTGGCAAGGTCGTCAGTCCAGCTAGTAAAGGACCTTCCCACTGAAAGTCTTCCAGTGCGTGGTCGCACTGAAAGACACCATTGCAGAACCTTTCTACCCCAACGGCCATCGGTTCTGCGGGCTAAGTGTCCCGCCCACTATCACTTTAACTGAGCAACTCTTCGAGCTACGTCGGTTACCTTCATTCTTCTGCGAATCTCCTGATTTTTGACTCTATTGCACAAAGAAACACCAAGCATAACTCTCTCCATTGCCCAATGTGTGACCTGGCTTCTTATGAGACCCATAGTGGATGACCACGTATCGCTTCCATATTATTATGTTATCACTGGCAACACACACTGTTCAAAGACTTTCGTCTTGAGGCACTGAGGTATGTTGGATGCGAATATGTTCTGTAGCTTCCCAAACGCTGCACATCCGAGCTGGATTCGTCAAGAGATCTTTCTCGAAGTTGGACTTACCTAACTGAACTGCCTGACCAGAGCATTGTGTTCAGATCCACCATGGTCTCGGCCATGAGAACTACATCGTCGGCAAAACGTAGCTGTATAAGGTACTCGCCATTGATGTTAATACAGAATCCTTGCCAATCCAGAGGCTTGAAAATATCCTCCAGCACAGCAGTAAACAGTTTAGAAATTACATATCCCTGTCACCTCGCTCTAGGTGGATAGGATTTGAGCTCTGGTTTTGCAATCGAACCGATATGCAGCGTTTTGGTATAAGTACCTCAATACGTCGATAGACATGTAGTCCACTTGGCACCTTTTTAGAGACTGCAGCACTGCCTAGGTCTCGATTGAATCAAAGACTTTCTCAAAGTTCAAACTAAGCAACGCTTTTAAAGAATTTCAACAATTAAATTGAAGACTTAAACTGATTTATGAAAAGACTTATTTTATAAAAATTTAATTTGTTATTTTTTTTGTGTTTACTATTATGTTTATCCATAAGTTTAATGTTATGGGAACAATTTTAATGTATAAGAAAGTTAATTGATAACAGTTTTATCACTTTCATGTTCCTACTTTGAGTGTCTAAACAAATATTATAAAGAGGAAAGATTTGATTGTTTGTTTGTTTGCATGTTTGTTTGTTTGTTTATTTGAATCGAATAGGCTCCGAAACTACTGAACCAATTTGAATATTTCTTTCACTGTTGGATAGCTACACTATCCCCGGTGAACATAGGGTACTTTTAATCCCGGAAATGTAGGGGGAAAGGGGGGAATATTTTAAAAAAGAAGTTACGCGCGGGTAAAACCGTGGGTGGAAGGCTAGTCATAAGTAAGTTTTGAAATAAAGCTACTATTTTGGCTAAATATGGTTTTAATACAATGTAGATCTTTATACTACCCTAACTAACTAATATGAAGGCTTAATTTCATATTTGACATGGTGTTTAGCTAAATTTAATCTGCTGGGTAATTTCCATGGCCTTTTTTGTAATTTCCATGGGCCGCCAATTTTCTCCATTTTTTTTTAGCAAAAGTATAGATCCCGTACGTGGCGAATTTTGATATGTTGTTTAAATTTGCACAAACTTTCGGAATATTTGTGCAATTCACGATAATTTAGCGATTTCAAAAATGCCGTGGAAATTACGCGGAGAGCACTTTTCTGAAGATCCACCCACGTATTTACCAATGTACTTATAATTGAGTTTGATATAAATTAAGTCGGTACATACATACATACCTAAAGTATCCCAAACTTTCATTGATTCTGATTCAAGTGCTTATAGACCAACAAACTTATCTGTTCCGGTGGCCAAAATTGGAACTACGTGAAATGCAAGGCAAAAACGATATTTAATGACAGTACTAAATCGACAGTAGCGACGCCGTCACCGGAACAGATAAGTTTGTCGGTCTATACGTTACTTTTGTATAACATACAAAAATAATAATAATTATTATTATTCTAATATTCTAGTTTACAATATAAAATTCAAAGCCAAACTATACTTTCATTGACTAAAAAGTTTTTTAGTGAATGCAAGAGCTTGGCTCTGGCTTCGAATTAGGTTATAATAAAAGCAATTTACAGTAAATAATTTTATTTAAAATTAGACCTACATATTATACAAACATTAAAGAACTAAAATATAGTCTTACAAATGTGTTTTTGCAATACCTTCTAATTATTTAACTGTAACTAGTGATATAATTTAATTTATTCTCAATCTAACAGAGAAACTGGAGTTTTTCTACCTGTCTAATTTATTATAATTAAACCCAACGAATATTTTTTTCTAATTTCCACCAATTACTAAATGTATAAAAAAACAATGTGTGCGATAGCACGATCAGACTACCCTAATCTGTCAAATTTCTACAACTAATTTTAAACTTTCATTACTTCAAATAAAGTTCTCTTTCAATTGAGAATTTTTGACAGATAAGGGTAAGTTAATCTGCTGCTGTCCGTACGTATTATTCGCAAAAACGACGGCGTATTTTAATGGAAGACCCTAGTCAATTTATTTAACATTTGCAAAAAAATAAGGGTACCAAAGGTTAGCAAATTACATTTGCTACGTTTCCGCCGAAGCGGAGACGAATACATGCCCACGCATACGGACCACAGCCGTTATTGGTGGTGGAAGTGACTTTAATGTCATCTCCCTAACAAGCCCCGCCAATTTAGAGTAAACTATTTTGAAAAAAATGAGTGTTCTGGCTAAAGTCGAGAGTACAAAACGCGCGATGCTACTTGACCGGCCTAAAGCAGGGAATCGTAATCATGAAGTTAAAGAAAAAACTGGAGGCCAAACTCCTCCATACCTACTTGAAGCAAAATTGACTGCATTCTATCTCGCTCCTTAGGTCCCCCTCCTCTCTTTTTAACTTTATTTACTACAAAGAGAGGAGGGGAGATTTCTTTAACTCCATGATATACGCCCTCCAAATCCTGTCATTTGCGCATCCACTTGTTTAAATTTCAGACCGGCCAACTTTCAGCGCACGTACAATTTACATGAACACTCGCCATGAACGCAAGGAAAGTGATGAAAGATAAAAACCAGAGCAATTAATATTTCTCATCGAGGAAATATCTACTAGAGTAGTGTAAGCGACTCGCCTCCGAAACAAATCAATGATTTAATATAAATATTTAGAAAAAAAAACAATTTTTCCAGGTATCAGGCCGCAGGCCGCTAACGGGTCCGCTAAGGTCTAGTTGGTAGTGCACTCTCGCCCCTACAGCGAGGGAGTTCGAGTTCGAGCCCCGCTTGATACCTGGACAATTTTTTTTAATATATTTATATTGCTATTAAGCAGACAAAATGCTTTTAAAATTATAAAAATAAATCAATGATTTGTCACTGAAATAAGTACAAAACTTCATCCCGCATGAACTTATGCCTTTCCCAGTCCAAAGGTCAGTAAGGGCTGTAGCACACTGCAGCAAATGCGAAGCAGTAGCGAAGCGAAACATTAACGGCTTTAACGCAAACGCAATAAAGGCGTTAGTGTTCTGTTAGATTGCGGCAGCCACGGCCATTTTTGAAGGAATTGTTTTCAAATAAATCATGACTGTGGCATTTCCTCTCTTAGACTTAGTAGATATTTCTTCTATATTTTCTCTCCTTAAAATATTTTTATTGCTTTCGCAGGGTCCATGATATTAGGCTAATATTATAAAATAAGTAACTAATTCTACACAGTACTCATATTTTTATTTCGCCAACATTCATACTATATTTACACCACACACTTGTACCTACTTCGTTTTGAAACGCGTTCAAACAAATATTTTTTACATATTTTAACTTCATTCACGTCACCTGTACATAATTAGATGTCGCTAACCATAATATACCATAGTAGTTGTGGTACACTAATTCTACTATAGAACATTATTACAAACCAAGCAAGTCTTTCTTCAAATAGTAATATTTACGTCTCATGTGCAACTGGACATTATAATTATTTATTCAGCAAAACAATAAATTGACATTTTCAAGATCACGTGTTTTAAATATGATCGTTTTATTTTACGTGAACTGCATTTACTATTTTATTAAAAACGGGCACCAAGTGCATATTTTCAAGTTCTAAATAATTATTAGTTTTAAGGTTAACAGAATGATGTTCTCATTGTAAAGGGCACAAACCTTTGATTTTAAAAGATTGCCACAATTTTTTTCAAGCATAAAATATTATAAGAATACATTCCAAAATAAAGAAAAATTTTGACTTGTTAGAATTTTGTAATTGGCAACATACTAGATTTTGTAAGTCAATACAGAAACCCACCAATCAGAACATGAAAACCTAAGTGTCACCGATAACGGCCAGACATTTTTTTGTTAGATGTTCATCATAAAATAAACAATAGTCAAATAAAGTGCCAGTATTTAAAAAAAACTTTATATTAATTATTACGACTTTAATTGTAAACAACTCCAAGCAACGACTTGAAAAATGCAGGCTCCGACCATAAAGTTTAAAGGTGCTCCTGGCAATAGATCTTTATAGCGGAGCTCTCACAGTTCGTTGTGCTGTCTGTCAACTACATAACTTTATGTACCGGTCGCTAATTTATCAACATAGATCAGGAAGCCATGAAAACGGCAAAATAACGTACGCGACGGACGTCAGCGTAGGAGGAAACCAAGCTTTAGGATAGCCCGGCACAACGGTCTGTGATTTAGCCGCTTTGCTGCTGGTCAGTCAAACATACACAATTCACTATGTCCGCACAAAATATCTTATTCCTGAGCTTTTCCTGCCTCCGTGATAGACTCGTACTGCTCCTTATCCAGCTCGGTCATTGTGAGACTACCGTCCGGTAACAAAAGTACCACTCGTCGCGTTCCACCTAAAAGAAAATATAAATAGTCAATGGTAATCTCTGGTTTGTCTACATCATCATTTCAGCCGAAAGATTAATAATTAAATTTAATAATTTTTCTAATGTGTCCCTCAATGGAATAGGCCGCAATGGCCGCTTACCATCAGGTGGGCTGCGTGTTTGTCTGCCAACTGATGACAGATGTCGAACGCTGCCGAACGCGGAGGCCGATTGGAACGCCGCATGAGTCATGTTTTTTCGTGCGTGCAGCCGGCTTCATCGAATTAAAAGACGTTGTCACGTCAAAAAAAAAAATATGATGGTGATGGTGTACCTGGCGAGGGCAGGTCGGCCTGCAGCAGCTGCGCGATGACCTGCGTGGCGTCCTCGCCCGGCTCGCCCTCCACCTGCACGGCCACCTGCTGCAGCGCGGGGCCCGCCTCGCCGCCGCCCGGCAGCAGCTGCGCCAGCTGCGACGGGTCGATCGCCAGCACGTCCTGACAAACACATATAAATAAATAAGTATGACGGCGCGGGAAGCGATAGTAGCGCCGGAAGTACAAAGACAGCGCCATCTTGCTTGCGGCGCAAGTGGAACGTGCACCGAACGTCATCGCGCCTCCCCACTACCCCCGCCACTCTACTGCTGGCTTTATCACACAGCACAGCGCCATCTAGCCCCAAACTAAGCATTAGCTTGTGCTTGCTATGGGAGCTAGACAAAGGATAAACATTACTTATATACTTTTTTTTAAATGTAAATACATACATATTATACATAGAAACACCCAGACCGATACAAACAGACATGTTCATGCACACAATGTTTGTACCGTGCGGGGATCGAACCCGCGACCTTTGGTGTAATAGCCGACTTCTCGACCATTAAACTAAATGGCTCGTCAATAACAATTAAATATAATATATTTTATCACAGAAGCAAACGAAGAAATAAACTGTTGTTGCTACGCCTTTAGCGCACTGCAGCGAATGCGAAGCAGAATCGGAGTGAAACAGATTACTAAGACTAGGTTCCTAAAATATAGCATCTTATACTGGACAGTCACATAATCCTTAGAAGACTTACACACACACACACAGTTATTATTATGCGTTCTAACGTTACGGACAAGCGCAGTTGAGGTCATTTTTCGCTCCATTCCAAAAAGTACTATCGTAATAGCATTTGAACCGGATAATACTGTCCGAGTGTCCGCGTCAACTTATATGCTTTTGTGTTCTGCGCAGGTTCGCCCACTACGTTCAGATAAGTCAATTAAGTTGACGTGTATTATACAGTTATTTTGTAAGGAATGGAACTCCTTGCCTGCGGAGGTATTTCCAGACCACTATGACTTGGGAATCTTTAAGTCCAGAGTGAATAGGCTATATTTGAGTAAGCATGTACCACCCTAGGCCGCATCACACTTGGCCAAATGGTTACCCTTTTCGCAAAAAAAAAAAAGACGTACCTGGCCATCTTCCCTGGTGACGTACATGACGCCGTCGCCGTCGGCCTCCACGGCGCCCTCGACGCCTTCCACGGCGCCCTCCACGCCCTCCGCCGCCACGAGCAGCGTCTGGCCCGCTTCGTTCTCACCCGCCACCTTACGAACGTCCAAGAAATTTTATTTAACATATTAAAATATATCAAGACAATTTTGATTTTTTGGAATGGGAGCCGGTTGCTCACCTCCGGGCCTCCCAAAGACACACCGCATTGTGACTCTTTATAAACTTTGTATAACCCGACCAATGAAATAATAAACCTCGCCATATTGCGGAAAAATATTGGAACTAATTTCTTCAAGTAGCAACAATCAAATAAAAACAATAAGATGTCATTCATTATTGCTGACTGTCAATTGTCAACCGTGCCTTGTTATTATTGGATATTGTGAGTATAACCATAGCAACCAAGTGTTGCTATAACTATAGCTAATGTGGCGCCTCCATAGCAGGTTTTTTATTTTCTTGGTCAGGTTATAAAAATGTAATGATTGCTTTGCTTTGATGATGCTCATTCGACTCAAAAGGTTGTCGACCCCTGGGCTAGGATAATATTATAGAAATCCACCTCCTCTTGCACTGTACCGGTCACCACTACCGTCGGCTGGGAAAAGTCAGGTTTCACCGGCAATTCCAATAGGACCCCAAACTATGGCAATTAACGCCCGTGACGCGTGCATGCGCCGAGGGCGTAATGGAAGGGCGTAAAGGCCGGATGCCCATTAAGCCCCCACTGATCCTCCGCATTGGGAACACCTGGTGGGTTTGGACAATCGCATTTCCCCCCCCCCCCCCCCCCCCAAAAAAAGAAGATAAAATGAAGAATATCTCACCTGGTACAGAACGCCGTCTTCTCCTCTGATCATGATGGGCGGATGCCCGGTGTGAAGCAGACTGACCTCCTCGCCCTCGTCCACTCCCACGCCTTCCTCTAACAGCTGTTTCACTGCACTGGCTTCCACTTTCACCTCCGTCTGTACATACACGAATTTGTCTTCTAGAAATGCCTGACTCAGGTAACTATTGGTAAACACAATTCATTGACTTGGACTTGGTGTAACGGTCGGTTTGTATCGGTCTAGGTGTTTCTATCCTACTCATATTATAAATGCGTAAGTCCGGATGTTTGGATGATTGATACTCAATTTTAGATGAAATTTGGCACACGTCATATAGTTTATAACCCGGATTACGACATAGGCTATAAAATTCCTACGAGAAACTTCTCATTCCCGCGGGTTTTTTGGAAAAAGAAACAACATTAAAATTTATTAATCTTTCCTTAGACTTGAGAAGAGCACATCGTTAGCGCGGTTCTTTTATTAATTAAAGATTTGACTTACACCGTCTTCATCTGTAAGCATCGGTAATGAAGGCTGCGTTGCGTCACCCTGGACCAGCATTCCGGTCGTGCCGCCAGGAGACATTTCCACCTGTAATGATAAGTTTAGTACAGACAATGTTGTAGAGAAGAGGTAATAATACTGTTGAATTGCAAGTTTTTTAAGGACAATGCGATGGAGCTGGTGTTTCTCAGGAGAGAATAACGAGTACTCCTCATGCTACTCACCTCACTAGCGTTACCTAACAATCAATAGTATTCCTATCGATTTTTTCATATGTATACTTTTTATTTTCTTTCAACCTCTACACGAAAACTGATGGCTGTTATTTAAATGGATAATAATTCTATATCCAATGTTTTACCAATTTTACCAATAGAAAAAGCAACTATCGAGTTTCTTGCCGGTTTTTCTCTATAGACAACAACATGCTGAAGCTGGGGGTAGAGCCACTCTGTATAATTGTCGACTCATAAGTTCTATTAGAGCCGCGGTACCTTCATGAGCATAGTGGCTAGGTTCGAGTCCTGCTAACTATCGCCTGTCGGTAGTCTAGTATCGATCTGCGCGACGTGTAGCTTCGAGTTGCTATCGGCAAACTTGTTGAACATCGGTCGAAGGAGAGGGGAAAGTTCGCGCATGTGAGCTTGCGCATAACCAATAGCGCGCAGGCATGTCAATATTCGTGTTCTGCGCAATCTCCACCCGATATTCAAGAAGTTTGCCGGGGCCTATCCCTTTATGAGCATGGTGGGCTAGTGGCTGGGATCGAGTCTATCCATCTATCTTTTTTTTAATATACTTAGCCCGGCAAGTGACCCCACTCCACCTGATGTTAAGTGGAAGTGAAGTTCAGACGCGAGGACAACTGGTGCAACGTAAGGAACGTAGCATCAGTCACCCTCACTCGGCCGGCCCACAAAATGCCTCTTCACGCCTCGTTTGAAGGACCCTATGTCATAGGAAGGAGGGAATACATGCGCTGGTAGACTATTCAAATTTTTGGAGGAGCGACAAAGAAACGAGTCACCAAATTTCTTTGTGCGTGATGGAATATCGGAAACACTGCTTCTCTCTACTTATTGTTAATCTTATATCGATCGGTGCGACTTGTGACTTGTAGTGATACCTTCATGAGCATAGTGGGCTGGTGTTCGGGCGGCGGCGTGGGCGCGGGCTCGGGCGTGGGCGGCGGGCTGGGCGTGGGCGGCGGCGTGGGCTCGCCCTCGGCGCGCGCCAGGCGCCGGCCCGTCAGCGGGCACAGCGACAGCGGCCGCTCCGGCGACGCGGGCGGGATCGGGCCCAGGTCGCGCGGGAACGGGTCCGAGATGCCGTCCGACGTGTCCGATGACGCGTCCGACTGAGAGGACAGAAAACACGAGTTGGCGATTACACACTGGGAGACCGAGTTTTTGATCCCAAGTTTACTCAAGCAATGGTTATAGTTAGTAACTAGTGGTTAATTCTTATTTTGCATGTATATTATTATGTTTAACGGATGTTTGATAATTATTGTATTAATTATTAATGAATATTGAACTAAACTGAACAACAACAATTACTAACAAAAATATTAGCAATTCATTTTATTTTAGCTAACTACCACCCACACTGGTAAGATCTACCGTCGTAATATTTTGCCTGCATTTCCGCACTAGCACGCTCAAAATAAAATGCTCCCTTAAGTTTTGGCAACACATTAAAGCTTCCTGGTTAATTAAGTATCGCTCAATTTCGCAGCCAATATCCAGGCCGCAGTTGCCGCAAGGCTGGTTGCATGTCTAACAAAACGCAGACGCAAAAAAAAATCGAACTCCATTGGAGAATAACTTTTTTACCAGAAAAAAGCCTCATAGATTAACGATTTGTACTATGATTGGTAAACTATAAGCCATTGTTTTCAGTGTTGCATTCCTTACCTGTTCGAAGTCGAAGAGCAAGGGCGTCTTCTCGCGGATGCGGATGATGTTCCCGCCGGCCGTGGAGACGGACATGGCGGAGTAGCCGCCGCGCCCGCGGCCGCGGCCCGCGCCGCTGGCCCCGCCGCGCCGCAGCAGGCTGTCGCCCTGATAGACGTGTAACGTTAATAAAATGCATATAGACCGACAAACTTATCTGTCCGGTGGCCAAAAACGACATATAATGACAATACCAAAACGACAGTAGCGACGCTGCTACCGGAACAGATAAGTTTGTCGGTCTTTACAAAGCGTTTATGATTAACCGAGTCCCACTACACCACTAAACGTTAGGGTAAAGACTAAAGGGGTTCTAAAATGCAGACCGCATCTCGGTAAACGTGTAGGACGTCCTCGGGCCAGGTAGAGTTACGATTTGCGCAATAAGGCTGACAGGAGCTGACTGCGAATCGAGTATCGATTAGTGAGGCGATCAATCCCCAGCCTTGGCTTAGATGACTCGTGTTATATTGACTTTGACATAGAAAACTGTGATTCGGAAAAAACAGACTAATGGAAAAATAAAGTCAAACTGGCGAATGAAAAGAGTAACCATCGTGTTTACTCGACATATAACATCATTGCGGACCCGGTGGTAAAGTCACTGTTAACTTGACACATTCAAATCTATGTATGTATGTTTGTAAAAAAATGTGTCTTACCTGAGCAATTTTTTTGTTCAGAAGTGTGACAGGCGACTTATCGGTCCCTCCCGTAGAGGGCCGCTGTATCGTGCGCTGGATAATCTTCTGTCCTGACGGGGTGATTATTGTCTTCTCCGTCACTTGTTGCCCAGACGAACCAAACGGCTTTTTCTATGAACCATATTGTAATAATTGTAAGTTGTAATACATACTATAATGTATAGTAAAATTGGGGTCATGTATTTGGCAATTAGAAATATTATGGCAAAGTTTACAAACCTGTGGTGTAACTGTTGTACGAACTGGAGACTTTTTAACTTCTTCAACCTTTTTCTGTAATAAATAAAAAAATATTAGTAACATTATTAATACACCTATAATAATTTCTACCATGCTTTGATTGCTGCTGAAAATACCTGCTTAGCAGCTAAAATTTGTTTCCTAATAACATCTTGGTCAATATTCAGGCCTGGTCCCAACTTTCCAGGTGAGTCAATCTTCATAATTCCTGAGCTCTTTGACATTATGTACACGCCTGTAACAAAAAGACATCTACATCTTAACAATTGTTATCGCTAAATAAAGGATTACACACACACACTTTGCAAATACAAGATAATTAATGTGATCTATTTCTATTTACAAGGACACTAGATTATGTGCGGTTATACGGCCGTTAGTGAGTAAAGGCCCTCGAGTGGTGGACACGTACCGGGAAACGCAACCGTTGTAGTCCTCCCACAAGGTGGAACGATGATCTCATAAAGATTGCGGAAATTCATTGCATACAGGCGGCGCAGGAACGATCGGTTCGGAGATCCTTGGGGGAGGCCTATGTTATGGATGATAAATAAATGGGGTAACTAAAGGACCGCGACGTCCGGCAAATATGAACAACGTTTACCGGTAGTGAGATTCGGCATGTGCTTAGGGTCGACTTTAATGACGCCCTTGATGTTCGGCATGCCCTTGCCGCCGAGGCCCAGGGACTTCACCAGCTCGGGATCAAGGGACGACTTTGGCGACGACTGCCCATTCAGCACTTTCTTCTCGACTGAAATTATCATCATCACATCAACCTCACAATGACAATAATTTCACGTATAGAGCGACAGCTATAGAGCGTTTTGTTTTTAAACGAATACCTAATGCAAATGTTCATTTCTAAGTTTTTTTGTGCAAATTATTTATTTGGGGCACTCACGAAAAAAAAATACCAATTGTGAAAACATGTAGACATCACGAGAATTTAACCGATCGATAAAGAAAATAATAAATATAAATTACTTTTCGGCATGTCAGGGTCGGAGTAGTCGTCGTCCTCGGAGGAGAGCTCCTTCTTGACCTTCTTGGCGGCGGGCTCGTCCTCCGCGCCGCACCACGCCTTCACCTGGTCCAGCGCGCGCACCTTGCTCGTGCGCTGCAGCCGCCTAACATACCACACATTCTATTACTGCTTACTACACAATAGTTTATTTACACTTGCGTACGAGTCGCGAGACGAGCCACGAGCCGAGGTGAGAGTGTAAACAGACGCTCGCGGCTCGCCTCGCGTCTCGCCTCGCGCCTAAGTAATGATATTATGCAATTTATTTAAACTAACTATCTATGATAGAATTGCTTACCCTGTTGGTGTTAATGCGGGGCTTTCCGATTTTTTAACTACTTGCTTAACAACTTGAGGTAGAGGAGTGCTGATTTGTTTAACCTGAAAAAAATAATCCATTGAAAAATGCAAGACAAAACAAGATTAATCCTACTAATAATATAAATACGATAGTCTGGATGTTTGTTTGTTCCTCAATCACGCCTAAACGGCTGAACGGATTTAGATGAAATTTGGCACACATATAATTAATTTATAACCCGGATCAGGACATAGGCTATAAAATTCCCACGGGAAACGTCTCATTCCCGCGGGAATAACAATTTTGAAACTAATGAACCGATTTGAATAATTCTTTCACTGTTGGAAAGCTACACTATTCCTGCTGAACATAGGGTACTTTTGATCCCGTAAATCCATATTTCCGGGATAAAAAGTACCGGGAGTAATAGTAAGTAGTAGTAGAGAAGGGGGGGGATATTTGAACAAGAAAGAGATTACGCGCGGGTGAAACCGCGGAAGGCTAGTTGGATAATATTAGGTCAATATTTGGTGTAGGTACCTGCACTGGATGCTGCTGTTGTTGTTGCGCCCTAAGCGCCTTAAGCTCCTTTTGACGCGCGAGTTGCTTCTCAAATGCTTCCAGTAAGTGTTTGCATGTCTCCATATTTTCAACAGGCTCCCACGTATTCTGTTCACTGTTGAATAATAATCTTTTGTACTGCTTTATTTCCCATCTAATTATGTTAGGCTAAAATGCATTTATAATAAGAGCCAATAAAATTATTGTTATGCCTGAAATAAATAATGCACTGTTTTCATTGCTTTCTTTCTTCCTATGATTAAGTTATTTGAGTTATTTCACATTTACTGTAAAAGCCATTTGAGACTAATAACAGATAAAAACTTGGATCTCTATTGATTTTCAGAACTTTTTGCTAGGAGCTAAATATAATATGGCCCATTCATTGGTGGGCGCACTGGGCGCCAAAAAGTAACAATTCCGCCTGTGGTGTAGTTTGTGTCGTCTAGAAAAGATTTTCACTGTCGAGAAGTTTAATTTACCTCAAACATCGCACAATAAAGATAGCGACAGACGCGTCTGATGCGAGTCGTGTGAATGGTACTGTTAGACCTATTTTCATGATTTACTAGAGATTAATATGTACATTTCTTTCTTATTTCTAATTTAAATACACTTTTTCAAGAGTTCGACATTGTACGGTCAACAGCAAATCACGGTAAACACTTCCAGTTCGAAAATAGCACTAATGCCCTCGCCATAAGAGCGGTACAAATTCCAAAGTGTTACGTCTGACATGCTTTTGACTAAAGCGCGGTAATTCAATCTCTTTTCATCTGTCAAAATCCTCCTCGGCTAGTGCGGGGTACGCCACACAGTGTTGTATAAATCGATCGAACGATTAATTCTTCAAACAGTACTCACTGCGGGTAGCCCTCCCACTTGAGCAGGTACTCGTAGTGCTTGAGGCGCGGGTTGAACCGCTTGGCGAGGATCTTCTCGACGACGTACTCGCCGGCGTCGGCGGGGTCGCCGCCCGCGCGCTCCGTGCGCCGCGCGATGCGCTCCTCGGGCGGCACGCGCTCCTGCGCCAGCCGCACCGACTCCGCCTCCTGGCGCACAACAACTATCAAATAACGTGCTGTCTTCTGGATCCGTGTCTGGACGAGATGTGGCCCAAACGATACAAATGTAAAAACTACTTGGGGAAACTTTTGGCTACTGTGTAATTTTATTGAGCTGTTTATATGTACTGTAAACTGCTGTTTGTTTCCCAAATAAATAAAATGAAAAAAAAAAATTAATTAGACAATGCAAAACGCAAGTGCACATGCGCGGTACCAAACTATTTAATGTCCCACTGCAGGGCAAAGAACATTATCATTGAAATTAAGGGATATTAAGGCTACAGTGATGGGTACTAGCTTAATCAACACCCTTTCCAAGTGCAGATTAGGCTAGAAAGACTACAAACCCTCCTTCTGTGAGGAAGTAATGTAGAAGAAATGCAGAAGGAGGCAGCAGAGCGGAAGCGCGAGGAGGACCCCTCGCTGCTCCCCTCTGGCGTAGACGGCCGGGCCGGAGAAGGCGAGGTCACTTAGCACGCTTCCTCCGGCCTGAGGGTTGACATGCGGGCGGGCGTAGCACCCCAACGTTTCTCGGGTGGCCCTCCCTAGGCGCCACCCTGTGGCGTCGGGGTACAGGTACCGGCAAACTTCTTGAATATCGGGTGGGGATTGCGCAGAACACAAATTTAGACACCTGCGCACTACTGGTCAAAAGCATAACTCTGACCAATAACGCGCGCGGGCGTTCGGGAGATTCATGCGCGCTTTTGGTCACGCGCAAGTGCACATGCGCGAACTTTCACCCTCTTCGTCGACCAATGTTCAACAAGTTTGCCGATACCTGTACCCGAGCGAGATATGGGTTGGTCATTAGCCACAAGGCTGGCACCGGCTCAATCGTCTCAATTGAGTGTGAAGGGGAAACCGGGGGAGTTAAGCGGATAGTAGACGCTTAAGTCTGGAGTCCCACACACGGCCGCAGGCCTGGCTAGCCTGCGGTTATGGGGCATAAACGCATTCTCGTCCGAAAAAAAAGGCAATTACAACTGTGCCAAAAAACCGACACATGTTTTTTTCGACCAGGGAACAGAACCCAGAACCCTGAGACCCGCATTAAGTACCTAGACCATAAAGGCATCAGCTTCTAATAAGTGCATTATGTCACTACCTTCGCCGGCTTTGCACAGTTCATGCGATACATCCAGTTGGCAATAAAGATTGGCTTACATACTGGTCCGTATAACGTACTTAAAATTCTTTCAAAAATCAATACAACGATCCTGTAAAGTGTCACATTTCAAAGATACAAGCAACCAACCTTTTACTGTTTTACTATAATATCTTAAACATTTTAGCAATGATAATCTTTATAATCTATTCCATAAATAATTTATACATTTAAAAAAAACATACCTTTTTCAAGTTAGCCAATGGTGTCTTGTTTACCATAACTTTTTGACCCCTAATAATTCCATCACTTTCTTCTCCAGAAGGCTGCATTTCAGAATCCTCCTAAAAATAATTAAATAATTTTAGAGTTCAAGTATAAGTAATAAATAATTGATCCAGATAAAACCGATTATTTTATTTTTACAATATACTACAGTATCTGCATCAATAAAAATAAAAGAATATTTTTGTAAATAAAACAATGTTATAAATAATTAAAATAATTCTATCAATGACTTACTATTTTAACTTTTCTTGGCCTTCCTCTCTTCTTAGCTTCTTGCAATGCTGGAGTCTGAACAGGGACTAGTTGATCATCAGTCTTTACTTCCATCTGAAAAATCAAGCATTTAAATTAATAGTTTTTCACTCAGTTGCAGAAACGTCCATTAAAGTTAATGTGTCATTAAAGCTATTGCTGTCACTTGACAACGAAAAGTGACAGCATTAGATTTAATGAAGCATTAACTTTAATGGAGCTTTCTGCAACAGGGTGTTAATAACACAATATTTTTGAAAAAGAAAAAAAAAAGCTTAAATCAAGTTTGAAGTTACCTAGGTAAAAAAATAAAACAAAAATAAAACCTCCCTCAAAATGAAAACAAAAATTAATTTATATGCCATAAAATGATGAACTTACGACTTTAGCATGAGCAAACTTAGACAGGGACTGTACATTGGAACCAGCTGTGATCCAGGCCGTCCGCTGCGCCTCAGGCATGCGGCACCACTGCTGGTAAAGCTTCCAGCTGTTATCAGTGCTGATCACAGAGCCATCTCTCGCGGATGAACACTTCCACAGGAGAAATGCCCACACTTGTGCCTTACTTTCATTCTGTGAACAACAAAATAACATTAATTTACCAAATTCAAAGTGTAAAAATAGTGCTTTAGGTATGAAAACCAAGGGTGTCACCAGCTTATGATTAAGGGGGGGCAATGGGGCAATATTATTTAGTAGAAAAAAAATATGAACGCCGAGAGCATGAAGCGTTACCGCTTTGCGGCTAGCGACATTTGATCTCAATGGGGGGCAACTTACCCCCCCCCTGGCCCCCCTTGGCGACGCCCTTGATGAAAACCCATTTGATCATTGCTTGTGGTTAAGATCATAGAATAGGTACATAAAATTAATCTACAATAAACAATACTCACACTATCTCTAACTGGTGACTTTCCAGTACAGTTATTTGCATTCTTGTGTTCTTTGAATTCTTCAACAAAGTGGAAGGCAGAATGACACTGACCACATACTAAGACATCAAGGGTCGCCATCTGCTCATGGGCCTCTGTAAAATACATATGTATAACAATTTATCATTAATTAAACTAACATGTAAGAATAATCTTGTGTTCAACGCAATGGTGACTTGAGTTTAGAAAATAAATTCATGTCAAACTTATAGACAAGCTAAAACAGTGAAGATCAGCTCAATATTTATCTACAAAATCTTAATTTTACCTACCTTTTAATGCGGCGGGATTTTTAGCAAGATCATCGGGATTGCCCGGTGGCACTTCTTCCACCACTGGAGCCCCATCTTCTTCCATAGAAGTCATTGTCATCAGTCTAAGATGAAATGTAAAAAATATTTAAGTTCGAGGTCGAAAAATATAACCTGCAGGCCGGCTCTTCCCGCCAACTCATAAGCCAAGATAATCAAACAAAATTTTAATGCTGTCAAATAATAAAAGGCCGATTTTCCTGAATTGTAATAAACACAAACGATTTTAACGTGAGCTGGAGATAGTTAGGTACTCTTTTACCTTTATAAATTAATTAATATAAATCCTTTGAATGGAAATCATGCTCATTGTTGCATTGCATTGGATGAGCTGTAGTTGCCGCGGCCGAATTAGTTGTCTTGTCACACAATTTATCACAAATAACGAAACAATTATTTACATAATTAATTTATTAAATAACGTGCTTATTTTAAGATTAAGTTCAGAAGGCAATTGTCACTTACCAAAACAATATTTTTTTTCTAATTTTGATGAAACTTCACAGAACGTAGCTTAAAACGGAACAAATCACTTCAAGAATCGAATATTTTATGACGAAAAAAAACGCGTCACCGACAAGTTTACGCCGCCCTCTAGCGTTCGCCGACATTTACTGTTCTCTTTGTCATATGTTGTTTTAAATGACCAATCGTATTAAATACACAAGAGTTTCAGCCAATCGCATAAACCGTTTTAAATTGACATAACGTAACAGACTTGATGTTTTTTCTTAGACGCCATTTTACACCGGCAAGAATTTATTCACCGACAAAATTCACCGACAACCCGAATTCAAAAGATAATAATGCAAGGTTTTTAACTATTTATTGATTAATTACACCTATTTCATTCTGGGAATCAATCACGGAGTCACATACAAAGTCTATGTAGGGTAGGAAAATCAAAAAGTCAATTAAATAATTAGTTTTACACTTAGAATAATGTTTTACAATAAGTCGATCATTACGACCAAAACAAGAATATTTATTTTACTAGCCTTTGTATATAATATCATTGTACTAGCCTATCGCCCGCGGTTTCACCTGCGCGTAATTTCTTTTTTTAAATATCCCCCCCCCCTTTCCCCACATTTATTTATTTATTTACAGCATTGATAGATTTACAGTGCAGTTTCCCAAATCGTCAACATGGTATTATTTCCAGGATCAAAAGGACCATAATGTCAGTCACCCGCCCGGGGATAGTGTATGTAGCTTTCCTTTTCTATTCCGTGAGCTTTCCAACTGAAAGAATTATTCAAATCGGTTCAGTAGTTTCGGAGCCTATTCAATACAAACAAACAATCAAATCTTTTCTTTATACATTAAAGATTCTCTTTACCTATCTTATTTTACCTCTTAGAAATGTTATTATTATACTTAAGTTTTACCTATTGTAGTATATTTATCCTTATAGAATAGCGAACATATAATAATACAACATAACCAACTAAAAATGTTAAACACAGATAGAAACATCTACTTACATTCATGCACATGTGCGCGAGATGGCCCCGAAAATCGAACCTGCGACCTGGTGGTGTTATTAAAGCCGATATGCAATATGCAAAAATGCAATGTTATTGTTAACATTCGTTCAAAAGGGCTAGCCTAAGATATCTTGCATGCCTTTTTTCAATTAGTAGTTTTATGATCACGGGCAATGCCCTCCATCTGATCTGTCTACGTAAAAGACGTTCGCGCTGTAAAGCATCACAAACGAAGCGTCCCACATAATCGGCTCGTCCCTCGACTAAAGGTATGCACAAGGGCAAGGGGGTCGGCCAGGTCGGCCCATTGCACTTCGGGCCCGCGGCAAATCCCCTGCTATTGCTAAAAAAAGAGAATAAAAAATGATTCTCAGCTACAAACGCTTTTCAGAGTAAGTACAAAAGGCAATTAAGTTTTGTCACAATGGCGCATTTGGTACTGACCTTGCTCAATGCGCTATGGTCGCGGGTTCGAATCCATGTTCGAATCCTACTCAAGTAAGATCAAGTAAGATAAACATATGTATTGGTTCTATTTTTCTATTTATGAACATTATTTTGTGTTTGCCTGGATGTAAATTGATTATTTATTGTGGTATTTGGTTTTATAATATGGATCAATGCACAATTGCACAGAGTATTATTTTATTAGGTGATGTTATCCGATATCCAACTTCATTGGTAGACACTACTTTTACTACTACGAGAACTGCTGTTAAACCTTAATTATTATAATTGGTATCTAAAATGGTCAGATTGATTTTGCTTTGATTGATTTTTGTTGTCAATCGACTATCGATAAAATACATTGATACCGGCCGGCCGGACTATACCTACTGTAACTCGAAAGCATATTCCATATATGCGATAGATAGCAAGCACAGCTGTACTTTTTATAATAGCAAGGCTATCGAACGATGTAGAGTAGGTAGGATGTAGGTAGGCATTCAATGACTGTGTCATAATAATCATAGTCCTTGGTATCGAAATTATGGAGATCAGTTAACTTAAATTGGTATTTATTTATCAAGAATTTTATGGTTGGTTTTAAAGATCAGTACGACACGCGAAGCGACGATCGTCACCGGGCTGGGCGTCTTTATTAAAAAACAATAAGATGTCATGTCATTTATTAATTGACGAGCCATTTGGTGTAGTATAGACCGACAAACTTATCTGTTCCGTTGGCCAAAATTGGAACTACGTGGAATGTAAACAGTTCTAATTAAACAGTAGCGATGCCGCTACCGGAACAGTAAGTTTGTCGGTCTTTAATAGACTAATGGTCGAGAGAAGTCGGCTATTACACCAGAGGCCGGGTTCGATCCCCGCACGGTACAAACTTTTGTGTGCATGAACATGTATGTTTGTGTCGATCTGGGTGTTTCTAATGTATGTATTTACAATAAAAAAGTATATGTAATATTTATCCGTTGTCTAGCTAGCACCCATAGCACAAGCGCCACAACATCGCCACAAGCTAATGCTTAGTTTGGGGCTAGATGGCGCTGTTTGAATAATGTCCAGAGAGAGATAAATAGCGCAACCATGTGTTGCTAAGCATAGCTAATGTGGCGCCTCCAGAGCATGTTTTTTATTTTCTAGCGAACTTGCCGCGAATTCAACAATGACTCCACACTCGCAATGGTTCGCGGTATTTTCACAGTTAAGTTCGCAACTTTGAATGAAATGGACGTCGAAGTAGCTGTTGCTGCGTCCCTAACAATATGCGCGTTAGCGTACTTTAATTATGAAATATAGAAAAATTTAATTTCTTCCGGTTTTACGTGATGGCGCTGATCGGCGATAAAGCTGATGACTCTATTCCCCCTTAATAAGTAACTCTTTATGAACAACTAGCCTTCCGCCCGCGGTTTCACCCGCGCGTAATTTCTTTTTTCAAATATCCCCCCCCCTTCCCCCCACATTTCCGGGATCAAAAGTACCCTATGTTCACCGGGGATAGTGTAGCTATCCAACAGCGAAAGAATTATTCAAATCGGTTCAGTAGTTTCGGAGCCTATTCAATTCAAACAAACAAACAAACAAACATTCAAATCTTTCCTCTTTATAATATTAGTATAGATACTGACCGTCGCGAACTGCGAGTGTGGAGTCATGCACGTTCGCGTCGCGTTCGCGCTTCGCGCTCCCTTTGACGCGGACCAAAAAACCGACAAAAATTGGGGAACAAAGCGCGAAACCGCGAAGAATATGCGAAACGGCTCCACACTTAGCGTTCGCGCCCTTTCGCGGCGTTCGCGCGCGATTTGCGGGCTAAGTGTAGAGCGGGCTTAACAGACCATCGAATCTGTGTGCTCCGCACCGCGACCTTGGTGCGGTGCGGTGTGTTTTCGATCGTGTGTAGGCCCGTCCGCCGCACATTATTATTATTACTTGTGCGGTCTGTTCGATGGCAAACGCATCGAACTTGGTGCGATCCGGTATCCGGTTCGCTCGTCTGTAGCGCGCACCGCACCGTTCGGCGCATCAGTTGAATGTTTACCTCGAAGCGTGAAGGACGTATGTCAACAATAATCCTTATAAATGAGGACTAATCCTTATATACATAGCTGGGCATCGTTAATCAAATAGTTAACTTCGTTAATCGCTAATCCGTTACTAAAAAAGTTAACTTCGTTAAACGTTAAAGAGCTTCTTTTGGGACGAATTAACGCAAGTTAACGTTAATCGTTAATCCGTTAACACATGGTAAATAATGCTTTAAAAAATCAGAAATTAAAGGGGTTATTTACCAACTGGACACACGAGACTAGACAAGGTGGGTCCATTTAGTGAAATTAAAATTTGTATCATTTATTACTTTGTTATCTCGTCACGAAAAGATTTACTTTGTTTCAGGTTACAGTGTGACTCGTTGGGATAACTTTGTAAAATGATTTCCAACTAGTCACACAGAGTCACACTTGACTGTAACCCGTTGGGAGCAGTGGAGTAGCGTATTCCCAACCAGTCACACTCATTCAATATTTCAATCTACAACAAAAAATATTGAATCTCCAGTTACACTGTAAGGAGGTTATCTTTATGATATTCAATGAAAATAAAAGACAAGAGAAGAACTAATTCAAAGATACCGGTTGAGAATAGTGCTTTTACAATTTCTTCTTCATTTCATTCCAGGTCCACGACTGGTGGACGTTTTCTGAGGTGGACGTTCAGAATAATATATTTATCTCTTTTTCGCTGTTATTGTTCCTAACGTGCCCTGTTGGTGAACTTTGCGAACAAAACTTAAAAGTTGTCGCAACGTTGCTTGGTGGACCTTGGGAATAATCCAAATGAAGTAAGGTTGTTATTCGGGCAATTAATTTCTTTCTCAAAGGCCGGCTCTCAAACTTACTTGTGACTCCTCCGGTGTTGCAGGTATCTATGAGCGGCGGTGATTGCTTACCATCGGGTAGGTACATTAAAAAAACGCAAAATTTGAGTTCTACTTATTATGTTTTTCAACACCGATACTTATATTTCCGTAACTTTGATTCTTTATAGTTGCCAAATCGTTTAGTCAGACGATGGTCATTTACGTGGCATTAATCTACGTGATCTCAGGCACTTTACCATCATCATCATTTCCTTGCCCTTATCCTACGTTATGTAGGGTCGGCGCAACATGTTTTTTCCTTCCACACACTCCTATTAGCCGTCAATTCTACATTCTCTCCTTTTATTTTCAAATCATACTTCACGCAATCCATCCATCTCTTTTTCGGTCCTCCTCTGCTTAAATCTCCGTCTACGCACATATATATCTATCATTCTTTTGGCGACATGTGTGTCTTCTCTTCTCATTCCATATTAACCTTGCACTCCTTACTTTATCCACTACCGGTGCAACTTTCAAACTTCCTCTTATATACCTACTCATTCCTAATCGTATCCAACCTCCACACATCCATCTTAGCATGCGCATCTCAGTTGCATGTACCTTTCTTTCGATCCATATTGCGACAGGTCTGATGACCGTTTTGTAATTTTTTCCCTTAAGCTTAAGGGGCATCCGTGGGTCACATGTTGTTCCCGAGATCTGTCGCCACTTCATCCATGCTGCATTCATTCTATTCTGCACGTCCCGTTCCATGCTATGCTGTTCGTTCAATGTTTTGTACTTACTTCACCATAATAATGTTCTTATTTTATCAAACGTGTTCAGTTGACGAAAACATGAAAGTGATTTATTTTAAGTTTTCTTAAGTGGACACGTGTCGAGATGACATAGTAATAAATGATAGAAAATTTAAATTAATTGACACAAACAAAAAAAGAGTGTATATTTAGAGTGTTTAATGGCACGGTGCGGTAAACCGTCCTCCTAGCCGAGTTTTTCAACTACGGCGGCCAATCTTTTTACGATCAGCAAACTACGCAGGATATATTTAAGTGCACAAGTGAGTTCGCAAGCACAGGTGCACTCTCTATTCCCTCACTCTCCTATGGTGGGACAATAGTAAGTAACGGATTAACGGACTTGGAAAAATGTAACGGAAGTTAACGAGTCCGTTAACATTTTTTTAAGTTAACTTAAAAGTTAATCCGTTACTGGAAATGTTAACTTCGTTAATTAACGATTAACGGATTAACGAGTTAATGCCCAGCTATGCTTATATATATTTTAAAGTCATCATCATCTAAATCTTTGAATAGCCTTATGTGACTGTAATTCTGCCTGCTTTTTAAGAAAAATTTAGCCCATGCTCTCCTTTTCTTCTTTTCAATAAATAAATAAATAAATATCTCTGGACAATATTAACACAGCGCCATCTAGCCCCAAACTAAGCATAAGCTTGTGCTATGGGTGCTAGACAACGGATAAACATTACTTATATACTTTTTTTTGTAAATACATACATATTATACATAGAAGCACCCAGACCGATACAAACAGACATGTTCGTTCATGCACACAAATGTTTGTACCGTGCGGGGATCGAACCCGCGACCTCTGATGTAATAGCCGACTTCTCTTTTTTACAACGGGTAAAGATGACGTTACGGCAATAGCAGCGACTGCTACAGCAATCTTCGCTTTTTTAGAAAAAGGAGCCATAATTGAAAGAACCAAGCAGCGCAGCGTAAGATGTTGCCGTTTTCACGCCTCGAAAACGACTGGACGGTGCGTTGTGCGGTGCGATCGTCTGGAGCGAAAGACCGCACCGTACGGTGCGCGGTGCGGAGCGCACCGATTCGATCGTCTGTTCTGAAACTATCGATAGTATCCATACTTACAATAGTGTTGTTAGTGAGAACTTGAGAAGAACATAAATTGTATCGACACTGTCCATAGTTTGGTATTTTATATAATAGCATCAATACGTACAGACCTACAAACTTATCTGTTCCGGTGGCCAAAATTGGAACTACGTGAAATGCAATGCAAAAAATGTGCAAAAATCAACGATTCGTTGGCAAAAATACTAAATCTATGAAAAAATATACTAAATCTATGGCAAAAACGATATTAATGACAGTTCTAAACAGACAGTAGCGACGCCGCCACCGGAACAGATAAGTTTGTCGGTCTATTTAATAATATTGACATTCTTTTTGAGCCACCAATAGTATCGATCGACCTGTCATGCATGATCCTGATCCTGATCGGCCTGAAAGGCCTGTCGCCACTGAGCTCCATGATAATACGCTATGGAAATCAGTGCCTGTCGCCTTTTGTTAGTAGGTATGTAAAACAGTCGATAGAAATACACTAGTCTCGCTCGATAGATATGCAACGCTACTGTAAAGTAACATTGTCTACATTACCTACTGTTTTTTTATGTTATGATGAGTATGATGAGTAAAAACATAAAATGGATGATTGATTTATAAAAATATAAGTTGTTTAAGGTAAAGATTGGATAAAGTGTGATATTATATTCGAAGAATCTACCATATCTTTTGACTTTTTGTATATCTTTTCTACCATTACTTATTCAAAATTAAAAAAAATATATTTAAAAATATAGATCTGGCAACCTGCAGTGTTGCCAACTTAGTGGAATTTCCACTAGATCGGGTGGTTTAGACCTCAGGTTTAGACACCCCTTTTGGTGGGGAAAAATTAGGTTTAGTGGCTAGTGGTTTTTTTAGTGGTTTATGTTTGTTCCAGTTTGTGGTAAGCTTCGTAGCTTACCACTAAAAATGACCTAGTATTTTGCTAGGATTTTTTTTAATATTATGATGAAGACAGTCACAGAGAACAGGCAAAAATAGTATACTTTTATTGTGTAGGCAACATTGACCGAATTCAAGCCTGGCTGTCGGGATTTCTTTCTTTCTACAACATTTCTGAAATGGGCAAGTATGTAATATTTGTGTGCAAACATTAAAACTAAATGTTTCAGTATAAAAATCTGCAATTCAATTCAAACGACGTAGGTAATCATGTTAAATCATTTTTTTCAAATATCTGCAAAAAAAATTCAGATCAAAAAGGAGAATAAATCATATTTTAATTTTCTAGTGGAATTCTGGTGGTTTAAGAGGCCGCTAAGTTTTAGTGGTTTCTGGTGGTTAACACGGCCTCATTTGGTGGGTTGGTAAAAATAAAGTTGGCAACACTGGCAACCTGGCTGGCAACACTGGGGTTGACGCACGCATCGTGGACGCTGCAATCGCGCCGTAATAAATTTTATAATTTCATATCTCAAAGTCAAAATACTATTTTTATTGTGAGTTTATATTAGCATCTTCCAATATAAGTTATTTGTGCAATAAATTCTATAGATGATAACTTTTTCAGAAAATGTCGGGCATAGCCAGTGCACGTTTAGCTGAAGAGAGGAAAGCTTGGCGTAAAGACCATCCCTTTGTAAGTACATATCGTTCTGTGTTTATGCATTCATTGATTGTTAAATCCGTACCTGGCGTGAATAAGTTGATATGTCATTTATGCATACTTTTCAGGGCAGCCAATTTAAAGTTTACGATCTTCTGGTTACTCGAAAATAATGATGATTACTTTTTTAATAGTTGAATTTAGGTTCTTTTAGGACCTGTTTTAAGTCTACGTTACAAAATAAATGTAATATTTGTTAATGCGCTTAAAAACAGACTTATCCAGTTATTCACCGACGACTTATCAACTTATTCACTGAAGAAAGGTATAAATTCAAACTGTAATTATTGAATTAAAACAAAAACCAAATGAAGTAATAACAAAGTTCAATTGCAGAAACCAATAAAAATCCTATATTCTTTTTGAATTTATGAAATTGTACCAAATAACAAGAAAAAAAAATAAACATTTCTAAATTTCTTATTCTTCTGTGTTTTCTTCTTCGTCATTGTCGGTTTTTATATTTTTATAAAATTAATGAAATGCTGGATCTATTAGAGCCTTTATTCCCATTTGCCCTCACAAAGATTGCCACCGGAGGCACTGGGGAATGAAAATTCCCAGTTGCCTCTGGAGGCGACCGGGAAGTTATTGCCCCCACTTTAGCTTCGCTATACAATGCTTCTGTCTTCCTCGTAAAGAATGAAAGCAGGAAATAACTTATTCAAAACCTGCCCCTTAGAGATGATATCATTTAGGCTATAGAAAATCTCTAATATTGTAGTTAGTAATCAAAGTAACAGGTACGGTTTAGTTTGGCCTAGGCCAACTCCTACTAAGGTTAGAAGTACTTAGCCTTCGTGGTTATTTTTTTTAAAGCCTGAAGATCTTTTTTGTTTTCACTATAATAATATATTCTATGTTGACTTAAAACAGTTTGGCCTATGCCAACTAACTACAATGTTAGAGATTTTCTATAGCCTTAATGATTTATCATCTCTAAGGGGCAGGTTTTGAATAAGTTATTTCATGCTTTCATTCTTTACGAGGGAGAGAGGAGCAATGTATAGCGAAGCTAAAGTGGGGGCAATAACTTCCCGGTCGCCTCCGGAGGCAACTGGGAATTTTCATTCCCCATTGCCACCGGTGGCAATCCTTGTGGGGGCAATCGGGAATATACCTATCATTCGTTCTTGTGTGAACGAAAACTAAATGCGTGATGCATCTATATATTCATGCGAAATTGGACTTTACGTTGTGTCAAAGAACGCTTTTTATTTTCTTACACGTTGAGTTGATAATCTGAACTGAACCATACTGAACTTTAGATTCAAGTTCAAAAGATTAATAAAGATTGGTTCTACGGAAACAACTTAATTTAGTTGGCCGATTAATCAATGATTGTAACGTAACTAAATGAGACTCTGATTATATTTATAAATTTAAAGGTATACTAGACTTTCTTAGTACAATTAGCACTATTCTAAGAAGAAATTGCTCTCAGAAAATCATAGGGAAACCTATGTATCAATTGATGTAGGTATTTAAAAAGTTGATACAAAATTACCAGTTCTTTTTTTTTAAACATGTTTAATCATAAGCAATAAAAATAAACTATGATATAAATGATTCCTGTATTGTTATTCTTTCGCTTAAAATGTACTTACGTACCTGTTACTTTGATAACTAACTAGAATATTAGAAAATTTCTATAGCCTAAATGATATCATCTCTAAGGGGTAGGTTTTGAATAAGTTATTTCATGCTTTCATTATTTACGAGGGAGAGACAGCAGCAAAGTACAGCAAAGCTAAAGTGGGGGCAATAACTTCCCGGTTGCCTCCGGAGGCAACTGGGAATTTTTATTCCCCATTGCCTCCGGCGGCAATCTTTGTGGGGGCAAATGGGAATAAAGGGTTTTTCTTCATAAAAATAGTTGTTGTAATACAAAACACTTAAGTAACATTCTTACAATAAAACCTTCGACAACGAGATACTCGATACAGACAAGTTCCGACACGATCTTTTGAATGAACGAACCGATTTTGAGCAAGTACCTACAGATCTGCAGTGACTCGTAATAGGAAAGCCATTTAAGTATAAACCTGCCCTACATGTTTACAATTGAGTTCAAATTACCAAAACGATGAAATCAAATCAAATTCTTAAAACGATGAAATGATTTTATTTTTATAAAAGTTAAATTATATGCGTATTTGAAAGTATTGTCAAAGAATATAAACGTAACAATTCACGATTGGTTATTATATAAACAATAATGCTGTCCATTATAAAGAACTTCTTATGACTCGTGTGATTTTATTATAAAATAAAACTAGACAATTCGAAATATTCTTAAATATATCAACTTTTGATAGCGTGCTTAACTAGATAACTCAATATAATATGTGTGTGTTTCGTACTCAAAGACGTTCATAACTTGATAACTGATTTTGTCATATTACACTCGCAAATCCACAAACGTATATGTTGATATATTAACTAATGCATGTTCTGACTTATGTTGATAAATCGAAATGCAATAATATAAACGCTGTCAGTTAAGTATTATTAATTTGACATGTCGTTTTATCAAATATTTATTGCCATAATTGTAGATACTCACTTATGTACGAAAGCAATAATTTGATTTTGTTTGAGTATTTCGAGTTGAGTTTTTAATACCGGTAGGGTATAAGGTCACAGAAGCGTTTAAGCTAAAAAAAAAAAAAAACGACATCTCGAGTTGTCAACGTATTCACGCGCGGTACGGAAATGTTTCCTTAACTATTATTAATACTGTTTTCAGGGTTTTGTTGCCAGGCCCATGAAGAATCCTGATGGTTCACTCAATTTAATGACATGGGAGTGCGCGATTCCGGGGAAAAAAGGGGTTAGTATTAGCAGTTGCATTTCTAGAACTTTTCGCATTTTCAGTTTGTGAATAATTTAGTTTTGTACCGGCGAATGTAATGCTTTTTTATTTTTTCTCAATGGTTGGCTCTTTGTTATTCAGTGAAAGTTCAATTCAGTTTTAACAATCTGTTATTGTAGTGCTGATAAATGTATTCAGTCTAAATGTAATAATTATTATATGTGAACTATATTTGAAATGTGTTCAATAGCAAAACAATATTATGTTACAATCTTGTATTCAATCAATTAAAGTTTATTGATTGATTAAATTGCCTGAAAATTTAAATTTAAAATTTCATTTTACAGACGCCATGGGAAGGCGGATTATATAAATTGCGCATGATCTTCAAAGATGACTACCCGTCCAGTCCTCCGAAGTGCAAGTTTGAGCCGCCACTTTTCCACCCAAATGTTTACCCTTCAGGAACAGTGTGCCTGTCACTCCTTGATGAAGAGAAAGACTGGCGTCCAGCAATCACAATCAAACAAATCCTTCTTGGAATTCAAGATTTATTAAACGAGCCTAATGTGAAAGACCCAGCTCAGGCTGAAGCTTATACTATCTATTGGTTAGTAACTATAACTATGTCATATACAAGAGCTGTAAGCAGTTTGTTGACTATTAATATTTCCTATGACCAAATCTTGAGTTTCATTACTTTCCTATAAATATGCATGTATTTTCAAGATTTGTCTAGTCTGGACCTTCTTTTCAAGATCTGAACTTTATTTAGCCAAAGCATATTTTCTGTTGCATTTGTAAATGAACAGTAAAAACAGAAGTCAGTCCTTGAGCTACTTCATAGTAAGTTTACTACAAATAGTTAAAATATCCTAGGTGATTGAGAGTTGAGCATGTCTAAAAGTGGTGGCCAAGGCCCTTAGTTATTATATAAGATACATCTTTTTGGTGAATAAATCTGGACCAGTTTTTGGAAAACATTCTATTATACTCTAACTAAAATAAGTTTCTTTAATTTACAGTCAAAACCGGCTAGAGTATGACAAGCGAGTGCGAGCGCAGGCGCGCGCCATGGCCGCCACCGAGTGAATCTAACAAAAATATCAGTAACACAGGCCACAGAGGCATAACAGGTACTTAGCTATGTGGCAGAGGGCTGGCTCATGTGCACAGAACAGTTTGGAGCAGTTTAAAAGTGGTGGTGAATTGGCAACTGGTTGGGACTAAGTCTGCTTAAGGAAGGCTGGTTACCTGCAATGTTTATAAAGTATGACTGCATGTCACTGTTTCTGTGCAAAAACATTATGAACCAAATGAATTTTTGTTAGAACTTGTATAGTAAAAAGTATGGGAATTAACAAGGATGCTAATTGTCTGCTACACAGAAAGCTGCTGTGGCCACACTAGGATAAGCAATGATATATTCACAGAGTCAGTCATGCATATTATGTTTTACTCTGTAAATATATTAAGCACTTTAATTTAATTAAGAACTTAGAGATTCCAATCAATGTTACTTCTAAATCCATTTTTGTTGCAGTCTACTTACTGTTCAAAGTTATAGTATAATGACAATATTAGTAACTCATAAACATTCTTATTTATTTGTGAAATAAAATAAAAGCATCCTTAAGACAGTATTGGTAAGTTCTGAAATCAATGGATATGTTACTATTTTCCTTGTATAAAATAAAATGATATGATTTGCGAATACTTGTTGCGATAAGAATCTGCATTATTTTAAACTATTTTTGTAACTTTATGTTAGTCTTAATGAACAATAAATATTAAATAAACAATTACTTTTTATTATAATTTTCTATAAGGTTGACCGACATCTGGCAGCACAGCATCGCTCTTAATCATAGTAGAAAAAGTACACAGTTCGTATAATACGATTCAACTTATTTGGCTTGTCTGAAGTTAGCTGGTCGCGTCGTTTGCGCAGCAGGTACTCCCACGATGTTCCGGTGTATCCCAGTAGTCCCCTCTGGCGTTTGTCCCCTTGGGGGACAAATGGGATTTTTTTTCAAAAATGTCCCGATTGTCTCCTGTGTCGCCTTTGGAGGGGACAGCTGGGACTAATTTGTGGAGGGGACAGTTGGGACTAATTTTACATGATCTCTACCCTATAATGTTGCTAGAAGTGAAACTACGGTTACGTAGACGGCCGAAGCGAAAATTAGGACTAGCCAATTAAGTTGAATCGTATTATATCTACATTATGCTTACACTGCAGTGAGCGCGGCTTGCCATCCGTAGTATGCGTGACACCGCACGCACATGCGAACAAATTCTCGACCCGTTTCTCAGTGCAAAGAGATTTTGCCGAGTGTGCGTGCGGCGACGCACAGTGGGCGAAAGTGCTATTTGAGTGTGACTTAGGATTTTTTTCTGCAAATTTTAGTTTTTTAATATACACCAATCGTTAGATCTTGACATTATTATGAAGAAAGCTCATTACATATTTTTCTCTAAAACTAATAATTTCGCTGGAAAAAAATAGTTTGTTTTTGTTATATGGAACGAGACATTCAATGAGCTCTTACAGCCAATCCTTAACTTTTCCAGCAGTGAAACTACTTGAGCATCATTTTTAAGCATATTTACTATAATCCTACACTATTTCCGCGCGCCCACACCTGCCCACCTTGGTATGTGTGTTCTGTGCACCTGCCCCTTCGACACATATTGACATATGTTTGAATTGTATTTTAAAGCTTAAAAAAGTCAATAAAACAGTCTTTAAAACTGTTTAATTTTTGTCTAAAGCACAGAGTACTTTTGTCTAAAGGGTCAAAACTTTAAAGAGATAAAATAACCGTTCGATCCAGTGTACGCGTCCAATGGCGCACTGTGTAGTACTCTTTTTACTGCGTCTGTGCTGCGGCCTTGTGCAGAAAGTGGCGAATTCGCCGCGATTTGGATTATTGTGGACGCAATGTATTGAGCCTCGCCAACGCGCGTTATTGTGTTCGCGCATAATGTTTCGCGGCGAACTTTATCTGGCATGTTCTGAGTTTCTGACCACCGAGCGAAAAACTGAGTTTTTTTTAATACATAGTGACCGCATGTCACTGCAGCCTATTCTATTGTAGGGACACTTTACCAGGTAGTATCACTCAATGTGCTGCCAGAATGTAGGCTCATTTGATCTTTGAGCCTTAGATTTCTTTCATTTCAAGTTTACTGGTTCCCACATTATTATTGCCGGAACACAGCCCAAGCTGTTATGGCGGCAGATTTCACCTGTAGTATAGCCTATAACAGCCTAGCCTAGCCATATAACACCTGTATATAATATAGGTGGTAGCTATAGCCGGGTTTTTTATACCTGAGCGGCTTAACCACTGTTCCACGGAGGGGTCTTCAGTAAAGTTAAGTATCGTGTTTTATTAATAACTAGCCAATCCGCCCGCGGTTTCACCCGCCGCTCGTAAACTCCTTTTATCAAATATCCCCCCCCTTCCCCCACACATTTCCGGGATCAAAATGTACCCTATGTTCATGGCACGGGGGGATATTGTAGCTTTTCAACAGTGAAAAAATTATTCAGTTGGGTTCAGTAGTTTCAAAATTGTTATTCCCGCGGGAATGAGACGTTTCCCGTAGGAATTTTATAGTCTATGTTCTAATCCGGGTTATAAACTATACGTGTACCAGGCGTGATTGAGGAACAAAAAAACCTTTCAAACATCCAGAATTTCGCATTTATAATATTGTAGGATGTTCTCCTAGTCGAGTTTTCCGCTACGACGGCCAATCTATTACGATCAGCTAACTATGCGGGATATTTAAGTGCACAAGTGAGTGTGCAAGCACAGGTGCACTCCCTATTCCCTTACTCTCATGACACGGTGGGACAGCAGTCTGACATGACCGAAGAGAGATCAGGCGCAGGACCATCGGCTTAATGTGCCTTCCGGAGCACGGAATCATAATATTCTCTTCAGCCATTCAGGCGATTCAAGCCTGCAATGTCCTAACCAAACTGGAAACATCACACAGTGATGCTCCCCGCGGGATTCATACCCACGACCTCCGGGTATTAGAGCAGAGCCCAACGCTCTAACTCCTGTAGGTACGAGGCAGTTCGTGTTTTTAATAGAGGATCATAGACCACATGGTAGAGAATCATTTGATGTCAATACAGCGGGAAGGGCAGAGCGGCATGTGCGTTACTCTAGCGGAAAGTTCAAAATATTAGCACGTCTAGAGATGAAACAATATAGAATAATTTGTGCATTATATGCTGTAAATGTGCACCAAATATAAAATTTGTGCCTAGTGGGGTTTCTGAGATATTAATGAAAATACGATTCCGCCAGCGTATGTAACGCTTGAAAACGTTATCCTGGCGGAACGATTTTTACCTATTGGTCCTAGGACAATTTTAAGTAGCATAAAAGATAGCTTAAATTTGTGCCCTAAAGTAGCCAAGCAGCGGCATTTGTGCCCCCCGTAGTTTTTGAGTAATTGCAAATGCCGCTGCAGTAACGTTTGGCTTATTTTCCATATCTTCAGAACAGCTGAACGTACAGAAATGATTTTTTGTGAGAAGATGCCTTGTAATTTGTGCAAATTTGTGCCTTCATAGTTATTCCAAAGAAATACATGGTTAATGATTTCAAACAGATTTTCTAAAAAACGAAAACAGCCTCTGCCTTTTGAACTACTTACGATAGGCGCTGAATGTCTCAAGTAGCTGATGCCTATACGATACAAGGTTCTTCTGACAAAATGTTATAACCCTACGTCTGATATTGACGAAATAAATCAACTTTTTGAACTGAAAACTGTTTACTTATTTCAAGCCGCAAATAAGGGAGTTTGAATAACGTAACGACTCCCATATTTTGTCAAAAATCTGTGCCTTTATTCAAATAGACACACACTAAATTTCAACTTTCTACATTCTGTAATTAACCGTAAATTAAATAAAATTAACAAGTAAGAACATTTAGATTATTACCCGACCAAGTATGAAAGGTCATAAAAAACCGACCGTGCAGTACTTCAAGCCAACATCTTTAAATTTGTAGGATAACTGTCGGTACACTCGTGTAAACAAGTTTTAGTGTGAAATCGAGGTGATTTTTTTTTCAATGCTTCATTTCTAATAACTCGATCATTTATTAACCCTTTCCCCGCCACGCTTTTTTCCGAAAATGGTGGGCCACACGCCACGTCCATTAAAAAAAAAATTTCCAAAAAACTATTAGGTTATACTCAACTCATTCAGGCAAGTAAAAATACAACATTTCTTGATCCTGTTTTTTTGTCTGATATATCAGACATTGGCGTTGAAAGGGTTAACCTATTTTGAAAATTCTTTTTTGTTTGGGAGGGTCCACTTTCCGTTCTGCCCCAATTATCAATTAAACTAACAAGAAAAATATACCTACTCCAAGTGGTGAAAAAAGGTGGTTGTCGAGGGGTGATAATATGAAATAAAGAAACTACTCTTCCGCCTTATAGTTTAATAAAAAATATTTATTTTGTTCTTTGTTCGTCTTAGTCTTACATAGTAATAATATTTTTTAGTATTAATACGAAAAGTTTAATACTAAGAACATTAAATAAAAAGCAATGTAGGCTCTTATTCGTAATTTGTTTTCACTTTTTCGAAACGACAATAATTAACTGCTTTCTACATCACTGTACAAACAAGAGAAAGTTAGGCATATAAATTAAGAAGGTACGGTAAATGTTCTTAAAGGCCGCTTTTTTATGACCTTTCATACTTGGTCGGGTAATAATCTAAATGTTCTTACTTGGTTATTTTATTTAATTTACGGTTAATTACAGAATGTAGAGAGTTGAAATTTAGTGTGTGTCTATTTGAATAAAGGCACAGATTTTTGACAAAATATGGGAATCGTTACGTTATTCAAACTCCCTTATTTGCGGCTTGAAATAAGTAAACAGTTTTCAGTTCAAAAAGTTGATTTATTTCGTCAATATCAGACGTAGGGTTATAAAATTTTGTCAGAAGAACCTTGTATCGTATAGGCATCAGCTACTTGAGACATTCAGCGCCTATCGTAAGTAGTTCAAAAGGCAGAGGCTGTTTTCGTTTTTTAGAAAATCTGTTTGAAATCATTAACCATGTATTTCTTTGGAATAACTATAAAGGCACAAATTTGCACAAATTACAAGGCATCTTCTCACAAAAAATCATTTCTGTACGTTTAGCTGTTCTGAAGATATGGAAAATAAGCCAAACGTTACTGCAGCGGCATTTGCAATTACTCAAAAACTACGGGGGGCACAAATGCCGCTGCTTGGCTACTTTAGGGCACAAATTTAAGCTATCTTTTATGCTACTTAAAATTGTCCTAGGACCAATAGGTAAAAATCGTTCCGCCAGGATAACGTTTTCAAGCGTTACGCTGGCGGAATCGTATTTTCATTAATATCTCAGAAACCCCACTAGGCACAAATTTTATATTTGGTGCACATTTACAGCATATAATGCACAAATTATTCTATATTGTTTCATCTCTAGACGTGCTAATATTTTGAACTTTCCGCTAGAGTAACGCACATGTTTTAAACAAAACAATTATTAAGATTAAAGAAATCAAGTGGAACGCCCGTTTGAAAATAATATAATGTCATTGTCAAGTTGTCAATGTCAAACTGTTCGCTTCGCTGTCAAAATATTCATTTCCTTCCTTGGTCTGTTTTCCTTGTCTAAAACTTTAATTTTATTTAACTTAACAGTTCTGTGCCTTGAGTTGTGCATTAAAGCTAGTTTCCTTCAAGACCTAGAGGCTAGAGGCACCAGACTTAACCAGAGTGCAAGGTTTGTGTTGTCGTGATTCAGAATGGCTGATGACGAGCAGGATCCGAAGGAGTACCGTTGGGAGACAGGTTATGAAAAGACATGGTGAGTGAAGCTATTTCTGAAGAACTAACATACAAATAATATTTTCATATGTAAATTGCTGACAAAAATTGCAATATTCTTTAACACTCAATAGGGAGGCTATCAAAGAAGACGAGGATGGGCTGGTGGAAGGTTTGGTGGCGGAGTTCGCGCAGAGGGCCGCCCGCAAGACCTTGGCTCCAAGGCGAGGACCGGTCAGGCTGGGTATGATGCGACACCTCCTCGTGGCTGTCGACTGTTCAGAAGCTATGAGCTCGCAAGATTTGAAACCTTCAAGATTTTTATGTACAATCAAGGTTGCATATTTGAATAATTAACATTTCAAATCATTGTATGATCTGTTGTAAGTAAATATAATTATTTCTTTTTTGTTACACATTAAATGTATCTTAGATTAAGATTGTTATTGTTGTTGACAGTTGTTGGAGAAGTTTGTTGAAGAGTTTTTTGATCAGAATCCACTAAGTCAGCTCAGTATAATAGCTATGAAGAATAAAAGGGCTGAAAAGGTCACAGAGCTTTCTGGAAATGTTAGAAAACATATAAAAGCTGTGCAAGGGTATGTATGTATTAGAATTTGTTGTGTATTTTATTTGGCTAATTAATTACTATAATTTGACATTTGTGCTATAATGTTTGTGTGTATTTGATAGATTATACCATCCTTGATTCTGATACCTATTACACAAAAACATTTTAATGTGGTCTGTATGTATGCATGATAAAATAAAATATGAAAACCACTTAGCTGGATTAAAATTCATAATATTTCATAGTATTTTTTTCTTTCTATAATAATATATGATATTTATGCTTCAGTTTAATTAATGTGAATCTGAGTGGTGAACCATCATTACAAAATACATTGGAGCTGGCTGGCCGAGTGCTTAGACCCCTCCCGGGGCATGCTTCTAGAGAGCTGCTTGTATTATTTGCTTCTCTAACTACATGTGACCCTAGTGACATCAACAATACTATTCAGGTACTGTATATTTATATTCTACTGTTTTTATTTTTTATGATATAAAATTAATAAATTAACATTGAATATTTTGTGTCCATTTTTAGACTCTGAAAACAGATGGAATTAGATGTTCAGTAATTGGTTTGGCAGCTGAAATAAGAATCTGCAAGAAGTTATGTCAAGACACGGGTGGAGAGTATGGTGTATGTATCCTTCTTTTGTATACATAGTTTATATTATATAATATTCACTTAATAAAAAAATAATCCGAAAACAAATTAGAAGTATTTACAAACAAAGTATTACGAGAAACTTAGCAGTTTTAGAACCTTCAGATAATGGGTTGTTGGGTTTTTTTCATTCCACTACTAAATCATAGTACATATATTGCAGCTGTTTGTTTATTATGGCTAACTAAACTCTTTTATAAAGTATAATTAATATACTATACCTATTTATACAAATATGCCATTCAACACACCATAACACATAATAGTTTTAAGACTAATTTAATGTTCTATCTGGTTCAAATGCTATTAGGATACGACCTTTTGGAGTTGCGTTACGCAACAGTGATGACTTACACACAAACAGATAAATAATGCGTTGCTATTGGTTGCTTACTATATGGACAAGCGCAGTTGACGTAATTTTTCGTTCGCTACGTTAGATTTTTCATGTAAAAAATTCTCCTTCCTTATTTATGAACAGGTGGTGTTGGACGACGTCCATTACAGATCATTGTTGCTTGAGCACACGTCTCCGCCGCCTCGTGCGCGTGCGTTGGACGCGGGACTGGTGAAGATGGGCTTCCCGCACAGCGCGCCGCCTGTGGCGCAGACCGACGCCGGTGGGAACGCCGACCCGCCCATCAATGTCTGCATGTGGTCAGTTACTCTAAGCATTTTTAGCACATATTACTTTGACTTTTGACTTTAATTTTGAGGAATATGTACCTCAAAATATGTACCTGTAACCCTCTTATAGCATCACTTTGCTGTCTGTCAAGAACATTTATTTTTTTTGTTCTTAAACTCGCTTCACCTCACCTCATAGCTCTGGTGGTTAAAGTACTAACTCCGCGGTCGAGCTAACTTTGTGTCGGTTTGTTCGAACACAGCTTGGGTTTGTTATCACCAATCCAAATTTAGCAAGTTTAGTGATTAAGCTAGTATCTATCATTGTAACAAGAAGAGGAAATGCAGATTCTGTCACACTAGCGACGAAACACCTCTGCATATACTCACGGACTGCGAGCCATTGATGCACAAACGTAGCCTTATTCTGGGGAAGCACATTCTACAACCAGACGAGGCTAAAGATATCTTCCCCAAGAATATCCTCCTCTTCGTAGAAGAGGTTGGGCTTGGAGAGGAACTGTAATCTAAGTGGCGTTCACAATAGATCAGAATTGGTCGCAGTGACTGTGGAAACACTAAGCCGCTAATATTAATAATAATAAAAAAAAAAACATTGTAACAATACCTTGAAATTAATGATTGAGACCTTTGCCTTGCAGTGGGACAATAATTAGGTTCATAGGTTGATTAAAAAATACCCGCTTAGTGTTTCCAATGGCACTGTGAGGATTATTGATCTTTATTTTGATCGCAACCGTGATTCCACTTTAACGCGTGCCTGCATGCTGTAAATATCGAGTTGCTAAAGAATTGAGACTTCCAAAACAGGCAAATGTCTGTCTAACTTCTGGAATATCTATATTGTTAAAGCCATTTAGAGGAGGGAGAAGGCGTCGGCGGCGAAGGACACTTCTGCCCGCAGTGCCGCAGCAAGTACTGCTCTCTCCCGGCGCAGTGTCGAACGTGTGGCCTCACGCTAGCTTCGGCGCCGCACTTAGCCAGGTACCTAATGTTCACATCAACATACCCTTATCTGTCTAATTCTTACAGCCAATTTTCAACGGTTTGTATTTAACTGTACACCAAAAAAGGATAAACGTACACCAAAAAAAGGTTGAATGTGCACCAAAAAGGTTGAACGTGAACCAAAAAAATTAAATTGCTAACCTAACCTGACCTTTGGTGTGCCTTTAGTTTATTTTGGTGCATGTTCTACCTTTTTTTGGTGCACGTTCAACCTTTTTTGGATATACACTTAAATAGTTCCCGTTTTCAACTTAATGTCCATTAAATAGAGTTCTATTTTAATCGAGAATTTTTTGACAGATTAGGGTAGGTGGATCTGCAGCTGGTACATACAATGTACATGACCAATTTTCTAGTGGTGTAACATCATATTGTACTAGGTACCAGTCGATATCGATATTTGTTCGATTATTTGTTTTTTATTTTAACGCCCGACAAAGTCGCTGAAGACATATTTCTAGACCCAATATTGTGAGTACGTTACCCAATACGTTTTGAAAATTTTACGACCGCTCAGATTGAGTTACGCGAAGAACAAAAGTTTATTTAATTTCAACAAAGGAATTTGTTATCAAATATAAAAACTATTAAGACTTGACTTTGGGACTATTAGGTGTTAAGCCAGCCAATGTAAACAATGATTAGGAAATTGTATGTATTAAGTAATAAATAAAAGACATTGTTTTCAGGTCCTATCATCACTTATTTCCGGTGGATCCGTATGAAGAGGTGCCTAATGAAGGGCAAGCTCAGTACTGCTTCGGATGTTTGAGGCCGTTCACTGATGTTGATAAACATGTAAGTGCAAATATGCATCTTTGCAACACGTTTCATTGTTTATCTGATATGCGTTTTTAACGACAATCTGGCTGTGGCGCAGTTTTTGTGCAGGACCAGACCAGAAAGAAAATATTTTGCCAAATCACAACAGCACTTCCCTTTGCCGGTGTTAATGACAACATAACTCTCTCGAGAAAAGAAGACAGCATCATTAAAGTCTAAAATATCAGGATATTTTAAAATTGTAAAATTAAAAATAATGAGGCTGTATAGATTGAGGTTTTTTGCCAACCCTCGATAGGGTAAAGAGTTTAAAAAAAAGTGGTAATACTGGCCGGTAGTGTAATGAGCTGATGCCCTCGGCAGATATTCTCGTGCAAGCGCTGCCACGAGTACTACTGCTGGGAGTGCGAGGGCGTGGTGGGCGCCACGCTGCACGTGTGCCCCGCCTGCGCCTCGCGCCCGCACCTCTACCAGCGCCTGCCCGACACCTCCTGACCCACCACTCTTGCCGCCCGTGGAGATTGAGACACCTTGGAACACCGGACGACACTAATCTACTGTTCATGTTACTAAGTTATGTAAACAAATATTCATTAATAGGCATTATGTAAACCAACTAAATAAAATGAAAAAAAAAGACTGATAGGAAGACTTCCTACTGACCCTACATTTTTTTTTCAAATTCCGTTAATTTCAAAAAAGGATTCTTAGGGCTACGTTCCCACTTGTCGGGTGTTGGATCGGATCCAAATATTAATCTAGTAGCAGAGCATTTTATATGAAGGTATTCACACTTATCGGAAACCGATGCTTCGGCTTCATATAAAGTAGAACGTCCGATTAATATTCGGTCCCGACTGAAGGTTTACTTTTTCATAAAGTTTTGTTTTTACTCTCTTTATGTACGTTAAGCACATTGTGAAATCCAACATGAAATAATATGTTCTTGGCATGTCCAAGTGACTGATAAAATGAAGTATTTATTATAATAAAAATAGTTTGTTTAATATTGTATTTTATTTTCGATTTGCGACAGGTTGTCATAGCATTTTTCTAGTGATGCGATATTGGATGCGACTCAATATCGTACCCGATATCAGTCCATGTCTTCAGTTTTGTTTTCGTCGCCTCCAATAATATGTAAGAGCCCAAAGCAGTCAAGAATATCTTGATATCAAAGGTACAATTTTTTTAGACAAATTTCACTGGTAGTGTAAAAGATTTTATGCCACTCAAATCATCCTTTACTAGAGTGTAATAGAGTAAATTTTCCTTTGATGCCAAGATATTTTTGACTTGATTATTGCGGCTTAGGCGACTGTACACAATAACAGTAAAATTTAGAATACTTTTTTCTTTAATGTAATCATTTATTTATCGATGTCAATAAAGGGCATAAATATAAATAAAAGTCACAAATAAAATATTCATATTTATTAATAATATTATCACAATTTGTATATTTCTGCTATTGTGAATAGAAAAATAACCTCTTACGCAGAATACATACTCGTAGTATGAGAAGCACCTACTCATTATGTACAATGCAGCTCGGTTATACATCACAGATAATAAATCTCGTATTAGTCGTATTGCAACGGTTACGATCAAAAACACATATTACAATATTTATGTAAAGCGCCGTAGCTTCTTTACGTATAAGTAACTACATAATATTCATCAAAAATTCGTCGTAAATTACACATATTATTTTGTATATAAATATGTAGTTGAATTTGTCTACCTTTTTTTATAAATGCACTTCTGAATTCTAAAAACAATGTATACTTAATTATATAGTATTGTTACTGCTCATTAAATATTAAAAATACCATCACAGATGTAATATTTTATATTTGCTATCGTATGGTAGGTAAGGTATGTAGGTATTTCGAATATTTGGTCAAATACTTAAATACGCATAGATTATAAAATATCACAAAAAATACTTAACTAAATAAGAGATTTTTCCTAATAAGTACAATCTAATGGCATGTGAATAAGATTAAATTAAATTTGAGAAAGTTTTAAAGTTTGCAAACACATCACTACAAACTTTAAACAAGTACCTAACTGAACACGCTCGCAAAACAAGCTGTGATTAAGTACAGCAAAAAAGTTTGATACAACTAATAGTTTATGAAATGTATTTTTTTTTACATAGGAATTGGCCAATAATAAATATATAGGTAATCACACCCCTAATTTTATAAGTCAAGGGCGGTTTTTTGTTTGAGGGTCTACAATTTAACGCATTTAGCAAGCCAAATTTGCAGTCAATCAAGGCACATATCGCACACCCGGTAAAAAACTGTCATAACATAAAAACAGGCAAATCTGGTAGAGTCATTTTGTTACTTAATAATAATTGACGACATAATCGCACACCCGCTAAAAAGCTGTCATAACGTAGAGGCAAGGCGGGTCTCACATTTTTCAGTAAAATAATATTTTTATAATCTCACTTTTTACAGTAAAATATCATTTTACTGCAAGGGGTAAGATTTGCCTGTTTTTGTGTTATGACAGTTTTTTACCGGGTGTGCGATATCACAAGGAACTGAAGCTGCTAGGTTAGAAGCAATCTTTAACGGGCCGCTTACAAGCGATTACTATCCCGTCTAAGGGATGGGGAGAAGCCTATGTTCAGCAATGTATTTCCTTTGCCTGTCAAATAAGATTAATGATAACAGTGACAGTTATGAAGAAACGTTATACCTTACTACAAAAATGAATCTATTCACTCGTCAACAATGATGACTGTCATGGCATCTTCAAACAGAGTCACTGTTAGTCATTTTCTTCCGCGTCACCCATAATATGTTAGGTTTTTGATAATACTGTTCAATTTGTAGGAGGGACTTTCCCTTCGTTTCTGGGAGCATTAGGAATAGGACAACAGTAGCGAGAGCGGACGACGCTCCGAAGAGGCCGAAGACTCCGGCCATGCCGATTGCGTTTTTCATGATCGGGTACAATTTGGTGAACCCAAAGAGGACGGCGTTGAATAGGCAGAATATGTAGCCGCCGCAAAGGCCGCGGATCTTGGTGGGGAGAAGTTCCCCGATCATGAGCCCGGGGAGGAGGAAGAAGCCGAGCGTGTTGAAGGCGACGTAGCCTAGGATGAGCGTGGGTGGTAGGGCGCCAGAGCCAGGGCCCTGCGTGAGGAGGAAGGCGAGCACGAGCGTGCAGAACGCTGTCCCCACGCCCGAGATCATGACGAGCGCGCGTCGCGTTATCTTCAGAAGCATGATGCATGCGACTACTGTTACACACAGTCTTACTAAGGCACTTGCGTTGGCTGCAATCTGAAAAAAAAAACATGTCGTTTTAGTTCATACGGAACTCTTTCAATTGTAGGTCGTGGCCGTGCATAGCCCAAGATTTTCAATAACAAGGCTGCAGAAGATCAAAATTTGTAAAATTTTACCCTCTATCCCGTTCAAAATATTCTCCACGCAGCACTACTGGTGGACTGACCCGAATATAAAAAACCTTACCTACCGCTTACCATAACGGGACTTTATAAAATAAAATAGTACTTGCCAAACAAGCTTGTTACCTATGTACGATCGAGGTCTCCCGCGCGTGATCACTTTTGGAAAAATATACCGTGCACGCGCATCGTGACTTCTTAGGAGCGGCGCTTGTAAACGTGAAAATACTGCACCACAGGATTTTAGCCTTTAGGGTGATCACGCGCGGGTGACCTCGATAGTACATCTACAAATAGTGTTCATTGCCCACAAAGTGGAAAAAACCAGCAGCAGGCTGCCAGGCTAAAGCGGAAAAAGTTCTAAGACAGATTTCTTATGCAAAGATACAAGTGCTACTTACATGGGGGTCCATTGATCCACCGGAGTCTCTGACTATGTCGACGGCGTAGAATATGACGACGTAGCTGCCGGACAAGATTTGCAGCATGTTGAAGGCATTGATGAGCACCAAAGGCTTGAGGACTGGCGCCCGGCTCACGGCGGCGAAGAATCTTATGGTTTCCTCTCCACGCGCCTTCTCTTTCTCCCGAGCTGAGATCAGCTCATGCAGTTCCCGTTGGGCCTAGAATAAAAAGTACATTTTGCAACTTAATTGCCTATAAAATTAAACGCGAATGGCCTGCTAAGAAGTTTCGTAAGATATTATTACGTTAAGAGGGTTAACGAAAAATGCGTCGCGTCGAGTTTTCGAATTTCGGGTTTCGCGCATGCGCGCCAGGTCAAGATAAGCAATGTCTTGCTGTAGTCAAAGTAATCACTTTGATCCTTTTCAAATAATATACCAAATAGTGTGTAGTTTTTATATTATATCCTTACATAATCATAACAGGGCATAAGTAAGTGTGTGTTGTTATATAATGGGTAAAATATTTATCAATGTAGTAAACATTGACAATATCTTACTGTTTACATGAAGTACCTAGATTTTTTAAGAGTAGCCAATAATAATAGTATATAATATAGTAGTATATAATAATAAAAAGTAATAAAGTAATCCTTCCCAAATGTGTGTGTAAATACTTACTTACCTAATAAAAATTGTTGACATATTATGTATGTAAGTCTTTTAAGTATGACCATTCGATACGTAATTTAGAAATAAAATACCGATTTCAGAATACCATTTTTATAACAATCTGATTTACACCTATAGACCGTTTAAAGTCAAATGTTAACATCCCATTTGAATAAAGCACATCACATTTTAAGTGTGCCTACTATGTATTACAAAATTGTTCTGTTCAAATTTCATTTACAAAATAAAAGTAAATATTTTAATCAAGTAACAACTATGTATTACAAATTACATTATGTACACTAATCAAAATGTGTGTTACCTGTTTATATGAATAGAATTACATTTTAATTTAAAATGAATAACTTTTATTCAGTTTAGGCTGATACAGCACTTGTGAATGTCAAAGAAGCTATGCCACCGGTTTGCAAACCCTAAGCCGGGAGGGTTTACTATTGTCTGACAAAAAACGTATGACAAAAGATCATTTTACAAACAACGTTTGAAAAACTAATCATTTGACAAACTTTCATTTCGCAAACATATTACTTTAACCACTCAATCCCGAACCGGCACTCGGGTGCCGCGTAACAATAGATTTTCTATTGTGTCTGGTGATCCGGGGCTCGAAAGATTAAAAACAATAATTTGACATAATATAGGTTTCGCAAATGTTAAACTTAGAAAATTATTTAACTGTTAAAATTATATTTTAAAAATAATCACATGACTAAATAATTCGTTTGCCAAATTGGTGATTGTACAAAAAGTTAGAAAATAAATGATTAGTTTAACTATTTTCTAACCAATACTTACCTGCGATCAAATTTTGAAAATATTAAATAGACATTTATCGTATGAATGAAGATAAAGTAATGTATGTGACTGTACATAATTAGGCATTAAAATACTCATGTGATCCTTTTATGAAACTCACTTCGTTCGTTTCATAAAACCACATTCGTATTTTAATGACCTTCATTATGCAACAGTCACATAAATAACTATTTAAATACAGTAGAATCCGTTTATTATGACTTCGCCTATATTGACCAACCCACGGGACCAATCGGTTATTATGACGTAATTACACTAAGAAGTTTGGTTTTCATATAAAATCTTTGTTAAAATGTCGGATATAATGACTTTGGTTACAGTGACATGTCGCTTATTATGACCTATTTTTAATAAATTGTCCGGTTTTAATGACCGACATTAGGGGTCACAAAACCGGAGCTATTTTAGAAAACCGGTTTTTCGGTTTTGATTCAGTGGCAAAACCGGTTAACCGGTTTTTTCGGTGATTTCGATTTTTTTTTAACTTGCAATAAAACTATATTTCAAAGAACTCTACTTTAATAATGCAGTCTTTATAAACAGTCTTACTGTAAACAGTAACATTTAGGGATTGCTCCCGGGAATTCTCGGTTCTGAAAATAGCGGGAATTCCCGGGAAATTAAAAAATCTATGCTACCTGAAAATTTAACTATGTCCCGGGAATTCCCGGTACTGCACTAACACTAAAACTTTAGTACTTACAAAATTTTGATTTATGACTGCTTGTGAGGCGCGCAAACGTAACCACCACGACAAAGTACGTGCGACTCGTACTCGAAAGGAATCGGCCGCTACTTTTTGGCTGGTCCACAAGTTCAAAGTCGCTGGGCAGACTATAGAAAGAGTTATGATCGAATCCAAAATGTGGTGATCTGGCAGAGAACCGATGTCGCAGGCTTTGCAAGCTAAAGTGGCAGTGGGATGGCCATATCAACTGGAGAACCGATAACCGTTGGGGCAAACAGATTCTAGAGTGGATACCGCGTCTCGGTACACGTAGTGTAGGATGCCCTAATGCCGGGTGGAGTGTCCATTTGCGCAAGATGGCTGACAAGAGCTAAATGCGAGTAGCCGAGGATCCAACAAAGGGGCGAGTCTTTGGAGAGGCCCATATCCAGCAGTAGACTTAGGTCCACATCCATCTTTTTGCCTGCAATTCACACCTAAATGCTGCTAACCATGTGCCACCAAATCTTTTTCGTGGTGAATCAACATTTGAGTTCACCAAAATTCGTCAACGAGAGTTGCTTAGTTTCTGCGCAGTCTTGGTGTGAACAAGGCGACTGGTCCAAATGGGATATTAGCGAGAGTATTACAGAGTAATGCAGACAAGCTGTCTCCAGTTTTGACACGTTTGTACCTCTCTCTCTCTCTGAGGGAGGGATTAATTTCAAAGTCGTGGAAACTTGCTACGGACCCCTCGAATTACCGACCAATAACCATAACCTCCATTCTATGTAAGATAATAAAGCTTACAATTAATAACCACTTAATTGCGTATTTAGTCTACTAAGCGATCTCCTCAGAGGCTCACAATTCTGGTTTCAAAGGGATAGGTCTACTGGGGGACCTTCTTATTTGCCCAACGCATTTATGGAGCAAGCCCAGGCTATCGAAAACCACGTTGAGGCCATTGCTGTGTCCTTGGACATAAAAATGCATTTGACAAAATCTGGCACGATGCCCTTATTGGCAAGCTTCCCTCCTATGGGATCCCCGCTACAGTTTGTGCTTGGATCCAAGATTTTCTGACTGGACGTCGAATCAGCCCCCCTAGACAAGCGGCATTTATGACGTTCGATATAGCTCAATTTGCGATTGCGAATGTCAAATCCCATATTTTCAACACATGACTTTTCTATGGCATCTGTCAAATCCATACAATTTAAAGTTAGCGAATTTCGCTTTTGCTGTCAAAATGTTACTTTGTCTAGGCCCCCAGAGTAGATGTTGATGGGTTCAACTCTGACTTATTTGAAATAAATGCTGGCTTTCCTCAGGAATCTGTGCTCTCGGCTACATTTTTTCTGCTGCACGTTAATGATCAGTTGGCTACTCCTGAAATTCTGGGGTGCCTATGAATTTATTGTTATGAATTTATTTTTAGTTTTACTTTTACGGCCCTGGATCCTGGTCATTTTGAGACATTCGTATGAAAACTGTTTAGTAACATAAGAAAACCATGATTTCAATATCTACTAAATAGTATGATAAATCAAAACCGAAAATACCGAAAAACCCGGTTTTGTAAAAATTCCAAACCGGTTTTCAAAAATAGCTTCAAAACCGGTTTAGCCGGTTTTTTCGGTTTCGGTGAAACCGGTTTTGTGACCCCTAACCGACATGATTCGTATTGTTCGTTGATTTCCGACGACGTTTGGCACGCGGCTCGTTTTTGTTTTAAATCCAAGTGAGTAGTTGACACTTGAAGGTCATGCATTGTTTTTAGTGATATCCTGTGAAAAAAATGTCATCTCAACGCTGTAAAACATTTACAATTGAGGGGGAAAAATGGAGAATCATACTCATACAACCGCATCAAGGAATCGTTCAATTGAACCCTTTTGGTTTTAAAACATTTAAATTTAACGATTCGAAAACCGCGACGAGAAATTAACGCATTAATTCTTAAAATATGTAGTTTTAAAATCATGAGAAACAAAAAAATAAACTTTTTTTTTACATAACGCTTTGTATGACGTCCACTTATTATGACGCGTTTGTCAATTCCCATCGATGTCATTATAAACGGATTCCACTGTAGTTTAGCTTTATTTCCCACTAGCGGTTGCCCTCGCGGTTTCACCCGCGCGTAATTTCCTTTTTTAACTCCCCCCCTTCCCCCTCCTATCCCCCTACCCCCTCATATCCCCCTACCCCATCATATTCCCCTTCCCCCTCCTATCCCCTTACCCCCTCATATCCCCCTACCCCATCATATCACCCTTCCCCCTCCTATCGCCCTTCCTCCTACTATCCCCCTTCCCCCTCCTATCGCCCCTCCCCCTCCTGTTCCCCTAACCCCTCATATCCCCCTTCCCCCTACTGGCTCCCTTCCCCCTCCTATCCCCCTTTCCATCATATTCCCCTTCCACCTCCTATCCCCCTTCCCCCTAGTATCCCCCTTCCCCATTTCATCAAACTTCCCCCTCCTATCCCCCTTCCCCGTCCTATCCCCCCTTCCCCCTCCTATCCCCCTTCCCCGTCCTATCCCGCCTTCCCAATCCTATCCCCCTACCCCCTCATATCCCCCTACCCCATCATATCCCCCTTCTCCCTCCTATCCCCTTACCCCCTCATATCCCCCTACCCCATCACATCACCCTTCCCCTTCCTATCACCCTTCCCCCTACTATCCCCCTTCCCCCTCCTATCGCCCCTCCCCCTCCTATTCCCCTACCCCCTCATATCCCCCTTCCCCCTCCTATCCCCCTTCCCCATCCCATCCACCTTCCCCCTCCTATCCCCCTTCCCCATCCCATCCAACTTCCCCCTCCTATCCCCCTTCCCCGTTCTATCCCCCCTTCCCAATCCTATCCCCCTTTCCCCTCCTATCCCCCTTCCCCCATTAAAGTATCCTATGTCAGTCTCCTGGGTCTAAGCTACCCCTCCACTTATTTTCAGCCAAATCGGTTCATCCTTTCTTGAGTTATAAATAGTGTAACTAACCCCACTTTCTTTTATATAATAAGATATATAATATATTATATAGATATAGATATTACATATTTATCCAATTAATGTAGTGTATATTATTATAATATTATCATAAATTCATAACCATAGTATTATAAAATATTTACTCAACAAAGTACTAAGAAGTGTCGGTTGCGCTTTAAACTGTACCACGCTACGTAAATCAGCGATGTTTGCGGCACAGCCGTTTCTGGGTACGAGCGACATACGTCCTGCCTCTGAAGAGCCCGGCGGCTGACTAATATGAAATGTTTTGCGCGGAGTGTTTTATAGCAGTTTAAAAAAATGTCTATAAAATAAATTGTGCATCAATAAATAGGTTTTATGTATTCAAACTTAAGATAATATGTTCTTTTTTTAAGTTAGACTAAAAACTTTTTGTATATTAAAGAAATTAATGGTAAATTTTGCATGTTTACAACAGTGATTTCTTTGTAATTTCGCTGTAAATGGATTTGAATTTCGTATGAAAATAATCTCAAATTTAACTCATACCCCATCTAACTATTTGCGTAATGATATGTAGACTTGATTAATAAAGTAAAATGTCCTATTTTTACAATGGTATTAAAACAATTGAGCTTCGAAATCGATGTTAAAAGTGAAGTTTATAAAACACTGCTCGGGTAAATTGTCAGTATTCACAAATACTCCATAGAAAGAAAAGTGGTATGGGCTACGATTTTAGACAAAGATACTGTTTATAATAATTTGTGAGTCGCATGTTTCTTAGATCACGTTTTCATAGAAAATATCTCGTTGAAAACTGCCTATTTTGAGTCAAAACGGCAATCGAATCGTTTAACAGTCTTAAATAGGTTTCTAGGTTATAGAAGGGTCAAAAGTGACACCAAATGGTTCGTGTACTTAATAACTTGGTAATAACTAATAATACACTCGGCGCTGGGTAGCCCGTTCCTTTGCTTGAACTTGGCTTGACACGTTCTAGATACAGTCGGCTAAAACATGTGACATACGTAGGTATTACCTACGTACGCCTTGTCTTAATGCTACTGTTGATTTCAATTTTAAAAGATTACGTCTTTTTGAGATAGTACCACAGAGGTCCATTCAACTCTGTGGATAGTACCTATTCGCTAACGCAATGTTGTATACCCTGTGTATACCTATTACAGGCCCCATTATTAATCCTCGACGACCAAACCGAAGTATTTAATTATTATGCACTTATTCTGACGGTCCGACCAACGCAAGGAGAAATAGCTGAAGCTAAATAAGTCGCTAATTAGAAAATTAAGGCGTTCGCGTTCGTTTGTCTTATTTTTTACAGCTTAAACAGTTAAAATTTTAACATTTAGTACCCCTACTACCTTTTCTTTTGTCACACAGTTTTGTATTTTTTTTCAGTTTTGTGAATTTTTAATCTATTTTTTTTCGAACAGGGGTGTCAATCATGCTGAAGTAGGTACTGATATTTATTTAATTTTTCAACAGCTAAAAGTTACATTAATATGTTTGGTATATTATTGTGTCCGTGTCTGCTCGTTTGAGAATGAGAAAACGTGTCACCAATTGTGCAGCGTCTTGTTGAGCTCATTAAGCTGTCATTAAAAGAAATTGTTGAATCAGTCGGGCTCCAGTTACAGGTTTCGTTGGAATAAAAACATCCTACATATTCATGTACCGCAATGCCAATGTCAAGCGATGGTCACATTGATGTCTGCTCCTTTGAATTTATTGTTTCATTTATCACGGTTTCTTTTTTTTTAATTCTTGTTACTAAAGGAAGGTAATTCTAAAACATCGTGCTGGAAGCATTTATTACTTTGTGTTGCTTAAAGTTATAGTAGCGATGAGTCACAAAATATTTTATATATAATATAACTGAACTGAACTGAACAAAATATACCTACTGATAAAATACGAGTTGTAAAAATAACAAATGTTGTACGAGTATGTACTTCTTTTGACCTTGTGCAATTGCATGGAAAAGTTTTGTTAAAAGAAATTGTAAGAAAAATAAAATATGAAAAAAGAAATCAATGAATGTAACGACCGTGTTATTCAATAAGCGTAACATTTCCGTGGGCGGAAAGGTCAAAGTCAATATTATTTAATATAATATTTTGTCCTCATTAATTGTTGCTACGAGTAATACCTAGGTACACCTTTTTTTTTCGAAAAATGTTACCTACAAATACCTCTGCGATGTAAATATTTTGAAAAAGTGCTTAATTGCTCAAAAATTCAACATGTATACTTCTTCTACGAGATTTTAAGTTGAAACTCGAAGTTAATACAGCGCCGTCTAGCCCCATACCATAACTATTTAATAATCTGTGCCCATACTAAGCATGGTTGCCAGACGAGGGATAAACATAACTTGAATAACTTCCTTTTTTTGTAAATACATATACATATTATACATAGAAACACCTAAACCCGTACAAACAGACTGTTTATTCACACAAAATGTTTGCAATCAAACCCGCAATCTCTAGAGATACACTACTAGTGACACTAGTGTCATTCCCGAAATCTCAACCATTACACTAAATCAGTCGCAGTTATATGTACGGTCAACAGCACATCACGGTATACACTTGCAGTTCGATAATAGCGCTTACGCCCCCGACATAAGAGCGGTCACAGAGATCTCTGTGGTCGGTTCTCATACAAATTGACGTACTTGCGGTCTCTAGTCCATAGATCTCTGTGAGAGCGGTACAAAGTCCAAAGTGTTACGTCTGACGTGCTTTTGACTGTACTTACAATATCGGGATGTCCTCTTAAGCGTGACATAGCGGCCATGGCCTCATGGAAGCGTCCGCGGCGGGCCAGCCACGTGGGGCTCTCGGGCGAGAAGCACAGCGCGACGAAGGCCAAGGCTGGGAGCACCACGGACAGGTACGCCACCGACCGCCACGGAAGCGCCCCGCCCAGAGCGTACACGTATAGTACTCCTAGCGAGTACGCCACGAATGGCGTGCCGATCAGCAAACCTCGCAGTCTTGGCTCAGAAATCTCTCCTAAATACACCTGCAAATAAAATAAAAATTATAAAAATAATATCAAACTAGGTCTGGTTCCCCTGTCAAGGGTTACATTAGACGGCAGTCGCTCCAAATGTAATGATTGGACTTCCAAATTCTTGGGCACGGTGTAAGCGTATTAGCGTACCCTGCTAGTCAGGGTACATACAAAACGCTCGGAGAAAGAAGAAGAAACAAATATCAGAAAACACCACATAGGCTTCCATTGATCTGATCGAAGCTTGTATGATAGTATCTTTAACTGAATGTGTGTCTTGGGTGGGATTCGAACCCACGACCCCCGGCAATAATGAATTTAATGGTAGTTACTCTGTCCTTTTTTACATAGTATCACATTGCTGTTATTAGATAAGTTATCACGTGTCGGGTAAAATCAAGGAAAGCCCGTGACCAGGAAAGGTTAACTTATTAGGTAAATGTAAAGCATACGAGTAGTGTATAATAATAAATACGAGTAGTACCTACTTATTCAACACAGGATTGAATTTCTGATCTAAATAAATATTAATATAGCGGATTTTTTTACAAAATATAATAAAATGATTGATATTTGTAAAAAATTATGACATTATTATCAACATACAATGTACCTATATCTAGCTACTCTTGTCAAACTAGCAATATTCACGTCTAGAGAAAAAAACTTTGTTATAGAAGATAACTATTTGTATGTAGTGTAGTAGGAAGTTTATGGAAGATAACTAGAAGGCAAAATCTATACATATAATAAATTTGTAGAAAAGTGGTGTCTGTACAATGGAAATATATTTAAAAAAAGTAGCAGGGGTTGTTATTATATCGATACCGAACCAAAAATTGTAATTAAAAAATTTTTTGTCTGTTTGTCTGTTTGTCTGTTTGTCTGTTTGTCTGTTTGTCTGTTTGTCTGTTTGTCTGTGTGTTTGTGCACGCTAATATCAGAAACGGCTTATTCGATTGAGATGCGGTTTTCACTAATATATTGTGGTAAGCTTCACTTAACATTTACCCTCTTATTACAAAAAACATCGCTAAAACAGGTTTAAAACTGTACTTGTTAGTACAGGTTTAGGTCCGGACTATTTTTTAAAACTTTCCTTATTACAAAACAAATACCAACATAAGAATAATTTACTGGTACTAACTCGTTCAGTGCGTTTCATTTTACAAGACTTTGTTTTATGTCATGTTTTAAAATCTTTAAATAAGGCAGTAAAAATAATAATTCTTTATTTATTAATATGTTTTAGTAATGTAAGAAAAAGTAACATATATTTTTAATTTTCTGTTCACAAATTTAAGTGATTCTTTTCAAAAATTGTCTTTCTATACGTAGAACGGAGCGAAATTTCAAAAGTGTTATCTTTTGACGTTTGAAAGTTAGTCCATAGTAAAACTAGGGGTATCGGCGGACTTTCTTGGGTCTAACTTTAGTACTCGAAATGAAGTAAAACTTCGTTTTGTAATAGCGTTTGACTTTAGTCAGGAGTTAAGTCAGGACTAAGCTCGTTTTAATTTTTAAACCACGTTCTGTAATAAGAGGGTTAGTGTTTATTTCATGTCAATCGGTTCATAAATAAAAAAGTTATGTCAATATAAAGGTACACGCCTCGCGCCTGAGCTGCGCGTCCGTTTATAAAGCACTGAGAGTATGGCGAGTAGGTAGGTAGTTGCATTCGAATATTGCGATTTACTTGAATACTGACAGTTTGGATATTTCATTTATTTATATTTAAGGGTTTGTAGGTTAGGTTGTCTTTCTTAATTTTCTTTAAAAATTTGTAAGTAAATATTGTAAGCATTTGTTATAGGTTAGGCATTTCTTTCCTTGATTTTTGGTATACTTATCTTAATTTTTTATTTAGGGTTTGTATATATGAATAATTTATAAGTATTTGGTATAGGTTAGGCAATTCTTTTCTTGATTTTCTTTATTTAAGTACAAGTTTATAAGCTCAGGTTATTAATTAATTTTTCTAGCAATTCTTTTGTTTCAGTACGTTTAGTTTACACATCTTAACACTTTTTGCAGTCAGCCTATGTTTTGCGATGACAATTAATAAAGCCCAAGGTCAGACGATGAAAGTTGTGGGTGTAGATCTAAGTATCAGCTGTTTCTCGCACGGTCAGTTGTATGTGGCTCTGATACGGGTTAGCAATCCTAGGAGCCATACAGGCTCCTAGGATTGCTAGGCTTTCATTCCCGATGGCCATACGTCACATATCGTATACTTACAGAGAAGCATACTGTAAAGTTTTGTGTTTAACTGTTTTTATTTTCTGTCGATAAAATCATAAGACCGGAAAGCAATCCCTGATGCAATGGGACCACGGGGAATGAAAATTACCCGTGGACCCGTTAATGGGTCGACGCAACGGGACCACGGGTAAACACTCAAATTTTTAGCTACCCAAAGGACGGTATTTGTTATTTACAATATGCTGCCCGAAAAGTCTCTATTCCACGCGGACGAAGTCGCGGGCACAGCTAGTAGATAATAAACGAGTGGCGCGTTACGTGTGACGCGGCGTGTTTGAGGAGTCTCCCTCTCCGCGTTGAAAACCGCTTGCAATCCGTCCGTCAGTGTGGCAGTGCCTTTAGGCAAGCTGCGGTGCCTGTCTGCCGACTGATCTAGCATAAAAAAAATACCTGTGACGGCGCCGCCATGATGCCGACCGCGAAGCCGCAGATGATGCGGCCGAGCAGCAGCACGGCGTGGTGCGCGGCAGTGCCGATGATGATCCAGCCCACGATGAGCGGCAGCACGCAGGCCTGCAGCGTGCGCCGCCGCCCGATCGCCTCCATTATCGGCCCCGACAGCATCGACCCCAGCGGGGTTGCGGCAGAGTGGATGCTGGCTTGAGGAAATTAAGAATAAGTTGTATATAACTTTTCTTCTTCCTTATATACGCGTATATACATATATAGGTACACAATCACTTATTTACATTAATATTACACAAAGTATAAGAGCCCTAGCTTCATTAGGACGCCATGGCGACGTCGCTGGGTGGGTACCGTATTCAAGCAGAGTATTACTAAAACGTATGAGACCTATTTTACTTGGCGACACTGGCAATATTGGCAATTTTGTCATTTCCATACTATCTAACAGGGTACGGTAGCCGGCGACGTCGCCATGGCGTCCCAGGGTTCTTACTTCTTATACATTAGGTACATGCTTTAATTTTTTATTCGTGTTTCTTATTCTTTCTTTCTACAAGTGTTCTGTACCGATTTAGGCAGGGTACACTTCCACCATGATCCGGGATGTGAAAAGTCCAGTACTCAATTATATTGGAGCGACTACCATCATACTTCAGAAACCCACAAAAGGAAAACCAGACAAATTGGGTTATGCCTATAACAGCCATTTCACTATAATAGAAGGATACATCTGATCTGGTGTGCGTTACGCAATGAATGTAAACAGCTTGCAAGCTTTTTAGCTTTTTTTCTCCAAGCAATAACCGGCTATGTTATTGACTCTAGCATACGTATACCTATTCTACCTACGTAACACTAAAGATTTAAAAAAGGTATGTATTACGCAAAATAAAACAATGTTGTTGAGTTGAAAAAACTTGACACATGTATTTTTAGAGAAGGATCCTCAAACTACTTACATTCCGTTTTTGTGATCATTTGTTGTCTACATTATCACAAAAAAGCCATTAATTTGTAATCTGTCATCATTAGCAAAAGCCTGTTATAATTCTGTGGCCAAAGCAATCACGTGTGTGGAATAGGCCACATAGGCCGCTGACTATCAGGTTGGCTGCGTGCTTTTCTATCAACTGATATAAAAAAAGTTCGAAGTTTTTAATGACCAACCATTTTCTTATCACATGGCTTGATTTCAGCTCATATTGAGGCCTTTTTCCTGCCTGGTTCCTGTTCCTGGCCGCAATCGTGAACGTGAAACGAATCAAGTGACAAGTAGAGTTCAATGGTCCGTGGTATTTTAGCAGTGTTCAGCACGGATCTGATAATGACGTAATTTTCATCGTATGGTGAATTATTGTGTGAAGCTTAGGAGAAGTATTTTCGTGTCTACGAGTAGGTATGAGCTCACCGTTTATGTTTACATAGGGCTCTCTTTATACGAACGAAATATCTTACCATCTTCCTGCAAATGAGCTGGACATAGCTCTAATGCTACGAGTAGAAAGACATTTGTAATTAAAAGCGTCGTTAGCAGAATCATTAATATCAATTAATAAAAGTGCTCTCTAGTCGTGTGACAGGACATATAATCATAAAAAAACGTCTAAACTAGGATTTATAGTCATTGAATATATCCGCATAGTAATAAAGATAGCGCTCTGTTGCATTACTCAGCTGTACTCTGTTTAAGTCACTGGAATAGGCCGCAGTGGCCGCTTTACCATCAGGTGGGCTGCGTGTCTGTCTGCCAACTGATGTGGTATAAATAAAAACTCTGTTAAGTATAGCATTTAGTAATTTATTTATATCACACTAATCACTATAAATGTTACCTACTCTGTTGGGTGAAGAAAATTCGATGAAATGAAGTCATCATTTTAGACATTTAATTGAATATTACGAGAATGTGTATCACCTGGAGGCTGGATGGCCAACTTCTAATTGTTATAATGTTATAAAAATCAGGTTTCCTAGCAAAAACTCACCAGAGGTGTGGTGGTTCAAGCTATGCATTGCATAAGCTAAAATGTAATAACCAGGGTGATATACATTGATATTTTAAAGATAGCTCCACACTTAGTAGGACACTAGGTATCCTATAGGCAGTATCTATCTAGACAATTATTAAACGTCTCTTGGCGAAACCACCATAAAACAAACAACCTTGAGTGGCCGTTTATACAGTTATGTATGTTTCATATACATAGATATTTCTTTCTAAGTTTATCTACCAGCAAACTACCGCATAAATTCATCGCATTTCAACATGAGTTTATACCTTGTGAAATTACAGTAGTCTAGTCAGTAATGTCGTTAAGGAAGTGATATAAAATTGTAGAATGCACACATAAATTGCAACTTTGGAATGGAATTGGCACGTTAAGTATTTTATTGGCTCGTGGCTATATGTTAAAGTATCAGAAAAGGTCATGGTTCTATCCACAAAGTCGTGGTCCTATCACTAGAACGAAGTAATGGTTCAACATGCAAGAATAAAACTGAGAGATTGTCACATTTAAAGTTTTTATACTACATAGTATGCCCTCGCCTTAGTAAAAGTAGGTACCACAGACTACAAGCGGTTATCTTCACAATTGGAAATTCACGAGTAATAAGTACACGTATTAAATATCACGGATAATGTTAAAGTAAATAAAATGGAATGACTAAAGTAAAAGAGGGGAAAGAAATAGTTGTTATACTAATGCTTTTAATGCTTCTTGTATGTTCATTGATTTCAAGATTCACAGTCAGAGCTGTTATGGTGGCAGATTTTACCTGTGGGGGTGGTAACTAGCCAGTCGGACTGAAAAAGCCCTACCAGCAACCAGACCCCAGGCGGGGCGAATCAAACCCACGACCTCCGGAATTTTATACACGAGCGGCTAAGCCATTGTTTTACGAAGGCGGTCAAAAGTTAATCGCAACATTTATATCGATTTACGATTAAGATATACGATTCCATCTGATACATAAATTAGGCAATCGATCTGTCCTGCCATGAGCTCGGAGCCCTTCAACAGAATTGCTACTCATCCGCCTCCATATCGATCCATATTGAGTCAAAAAAGAATGATACAATCCTAACAAAAGACAATCATCAACTAACCTCTTATGAGTTCCCGCAATCAGAAAAAATATTCTTCATATAGGTACTTAATTATTCTTTTGTGATTCACTATTTTTCTAGATTAGTAAAGATTATGTTACAAAGGATGCATTGCATGCAGTCATTCAAAATACTAGTATCTGACTTAATGAAGCTATCTAAAACAGTTTAGATCCCAGCTGAGTCTTCTTGGTGAGAATATACGACATTTATAACGAGAGAATAGGCTTGTCCACTGGAGATAAGCAGAGCGAAGTGCAGAAGCAAGAGCCAAGCGGATGAATGCAAAAAAATTAAGTACACTCCGATTTAAAAAAAGTTTTCTGTCTGCTTCAAAGAATAAAGCATCTCTGATACCATTTACTATGCAAATAATTTTACCTGTGCAGATACATATATTGAAATTTTCAATTCATCGCGAAATCGCTACCTGTTTTGATAACTCGTGATAATTAATTTATCTGTATCTGATAGGTTTATCTTTTTCTATCATGAGTATTGTCTTAGGTACTACAGGTTTTTACGATCAATGTGAAGTTCAAGATAACAAAGTAAACTATCTTATCAATAATGTTAATTCGGTATTGCAAATAATTATTTGAACTAACAACTTCTTAACATTATGACTTGCGATATAATAGAGATATCAGACATATTTGAGCTATCGATTCTTCTAATATTATGATTAGGTAATGTCGTATTTCCGGCATTTGAATTATCTAAATCAATCTTAAATTTTACTTTGTTGATTCTATCAGATTGAATGATAACTCGGTTCTTTATACGAGACCTATATTATCGAAATCAGTTAATTAGAAAACTACAATACCTATCAGCACAATGTTAAAAGTTTTGTTAATGAAAATAAGTTGTTCCTTCACGTCAGTAACAAGACAATCGTCATCAACAACATTATTTTGCGAGTTGAAGACGTTTGTTTGATGATTCTTCTCAATATTTGTAAACCGTTTCCCAGCATTGTTTTCAAGTATTGTTTACAAACTAGAAGGGAGATTAAAAATTTACGTGTAGTTTGAAAATTCTAATGATGTTTTGGTAAAATACTAGGGGAAGGTGGGGACCCTCCGTACGTGGGGCACCCTCATACAGTCAAAATAAATCTTGAACGAAACAACGTACGGTCTTACTTTGTGTATATGTACGTGAGTCGATGTACTACCTTTACGTCAACGTAGTATCGCGCCATTCGCACCGGTGAGAAAGAAATGATAGACACGAATGTGTTTTCGCGCTCGGTAAGTAATTTTTTGATCAATGTTTTTGTCTATTGTTACCCTAGATAAAACAAGTTTTCGTGTAGAGTATTCTATCAGTAAGTAGCTAAATATACTTAAGATACGTTTTCAATACTTAATTTATGACGTTTTCCTATTAATATTAGAAAAGGTTATATTTTGTTGTTATTCAGTTAGTGGGGTACATTCGGACAAAACTAGATGGGGCACATTTGTACGCGTACAAATGTATACAAATTAGTAGGTAGGTACGATTTAGTGTTAGTGTGCTAATTGCTAATATTTGCATTAACTTTGTCCTGTGTTTTGCTATCGTCGATGTTGTATACAACGTGTTAATTTAAATGCGCAAAACCTGAAATTAGTTTGATCAGAACAACGAGTAGAATCCATTAAACCACTTTTTAATATAGGTCACATTTTTAAAAAAATATTCAATAACAATGTTGCCCTGTCTATTTATTAATAGATCAAGCCGTCACGTGCGCAAACCATACCTACCGACTCGTCCCTCGACGAAGCGTCGTCGCAGACGCAAGAAACGATCAGAATTGCCAGTAAAACTAAAACAGCTCATAAAACCTTTTAATTCTTTTTTATGTTGTTTTTTTCTTCACAATTAGGTAAATTGTATTAAAAATCATTTGGGGTGTCTGAGGTTTTGCGCATTTAACTTAACACGTTGTATATATATTTTAATACTTATTTATTATTATTTCTTCACAGAAACATGATGCTGACTTATAAACCAAAAAGACAAGTAGACAAGCTGTGGATGATGAATCCATGCAGTCAGCAATACAGGATATTATGCAAGGAGTATTGTCATATAGAAAAGCTGCGGACAAGTACACATTAAAATTGTTTCCCAACACTGTATATAGGTGCCCCGTTGGTGGGGCAGATTCGTACAAATTCCATTTTTTTTTTAAATCGTTGAATTATGGTTGAAACACTAGATGAAATCATCTGCCTTTTTTTTTATGAATCCCAGATAGTTAGACTATAAATTAAAGCTGTCAGGTGATTAATTCATGCAAAAATAAAGTGTAAAAAAAATAAAATGTAAAAACCGTACGAAGGGTCCCCACCTTCCCCTACATAATATATATCTGTTAGGCTTGATTAAATGAGAAGGAATAAAAAGAAATAATTATGATGATCAGCTTCGAGTCGGGTCAAGCAAATCCGATGAAATCGTCTTTCGTTTTTCTTGCGTTGTTCCGTTCATTGCATAGCCAGGATTAGGCCCAAATTGTAATTTTAATTTATTTAAGTTTGTTTTATTACGTTTTTATGTGTTTGTGAATGTTGAGATAGCATACATACTATTACGTAATATACAACTTTTTATTTGCGGTTGAGGATTGATCGGGTCGACTGAGCTGGAGGCACACAGATTCGGATGGAGTAGAGAAGCATGACGAAGTCTAGATCCACATCCTCAAACTATAACATGATCAACGTCATTCTCGCCACCCCAACCGAAGCAGCGCTCAATACACATGCTCTTTGTGCAGTAGAAAAGTTCACTCCCGCATAGGTTTTACAGCCACGAGCGCAGCTGCAGGGCTAGACCATAAATAATGCTGAAGCTACTTAAATCATCTCGTATAGATGAAAGGGCCTGCTATTATTTGCCTTATCTCTACAGCGAAACAGCTACGCGCTAACACTAGACGTTAACAACATAAAGCTGCGTCAGCGCCGCCCGCCTATAGGGAAGTCAGATGGCAGTCGCTCCAATGTGACTGGACTTGGCAAATTCTGGATCGTGCAATGGTGCATGCGTACCGTGACTAGTTCGGGAAAAAAAGGCTCGAAGAAAGACGAAGATATTCATACACCCTACTCGCCACCTGGTGATTATAACACAAACCTGAGAAAAGAGGGAGAAAAATTTTATGTGTGGCTCACCTATCCATGATCCCATCTCGTCGTCGATGCGCATGGTGGTGTTCTCGTCCCTGAGCTGCGGCAGCGCCACGGCAGAAAAGCCGATGGGGTGCCCCGCGCCCGCGGCGAGGATCAACACCGCGCAGGTTATAACACACTGCAACCAAATACATAGGTTAACGCTGCTATTCGGCTTAGGTTTCCTGGAGATTTTCCACACTTAGTCTTTATGGCAGGCCATTGTGCGTGAATGCGTCACTCAAACCATCTAAGCTCGACGGTCCTGAGGTCCAGCACTGTTGTGATGTCTCGGAGCACCAACCGGTGGGGGCGGCGGTTAGGAAGTGCTATTCTGTAAGTGTGGAGGTGACTGCGACTTGGTAAACGTAGTGTAGGACGCCCTCAGGTTAGGTGTGGAGACGATTTACGCAAGATGGTTTGCAGGAGTAGAATGAATATAATAAAAAACACTGTTTCCCTAAAGGCATATAACACTAAATCAACAGTAAAATCTTACAAGGCCTCTAGCTAATATCAAGCAGCTACACAATAATATACTAAAACATTCCAAAAATAATCAATGAAATAAATATGTTAAGTAAGGTATGTTTTTCTTGTTTGAAAATTCTGATGCTGAATTTAGAAAATTTCGAGATCGTGGATCCTATTGCGATAACTAAGTTGACTTGAATGCCACACGCTATTGTTAGTAAGAACATACTTATTCTATGTAAGTACACACACACACACACACCAAACTTATGGCATTCTTAGAAGTTCGAACGTGTGATTGTAGTCCAAGAGCTAGTGAACCCTGGGAGTAACGGTCTCCCTGTAAGGTTAGAAATTTGTATACTTACGATTTATGACATGCTAAGAGCAATAGCCATGACCTGGCAGGCGTCAGCCCTGCACGTCATCAGCCCCTTTATTTTTTGGACTGTTAAGTAAATTGAGTTTCAAAACTTGTTTCTGTAAATTTGAAAATTTAATAGGATAAAGTTTATTTATTGTACATCTTAAAATAAAATTGACAGGCGATTACAATAAGCAGAAGTATATGACAGATCAATAATTAGAAAACGTACAGTTGATGAGGTAAAATAAACTTTATCCTGTATACTTAAAATTTTTATATGTTTTCAAGTAAACGTCTCAGAGTAAATATGTACAATGCCAGGCGGTTTTGAACAGCATAAGACCTTGACAGGCGAGGGGACAGCTGCTAAGGGCGTGCAAATAAAAAATGTTACATGAACGCATACAGTAAATGCAATGTATTTGATTGGGTTTTATGCAATCTACATTATTTTTAACATTAATTTTCTTTAGCATCATCCGAAATTTCGCTATCACTGTTTTCATCATCATCTGATTCTTCAACAATGTTTTCCTCATCTGAAAATAGTAAAAAAAAATAGTTTTATGAATCAATATGGTTGTTAAAAATTAAATATCAAGCTCAATTACATAGGACTGCGTATTAAATGTTACGGAATAAAATAGTTGTATGTTACCTAAAATGCATTCCTCAGTTTCAGTCGATTGTGCTGTGGCAGTATCAGCAGGTCCTTGTAAAAGTATGTCGTATATAGAAGATGGAACCGTATTCCCCTCAAACCAATTAAATTCGTAACGACTATCAATTAAGTTCCAACCGTTTTTTTCAGGTGTAAGAATTGTTGGTTCTTTTAAATTAAAATTTCGCCATATATTTGTAATGTAGGCAGTTCTCAATAATTGTTGATGTAGTTCACGTTCGATAATAATATAAAGTTTGATTTTTTAAAAATTCGAAATCACTCAACATAAGAAATGTTATAGCTCAAAACATCTTCACAAAGATAAACGGTCTCACTCGCACTATAGGCATTCACGCAACACCTATCACTCGCACGCCCTTAGCAGCTGTCCCCTCGCCTGTCAAGGTCTTATGCTGTTCAAAACCGCCTGGCATTGTACATATTTACTCTGAGACGTTTACTTGAAAACATATAAAAATTTTAAGTATACAGGATAAAGTTTATTTTACCTCATCAACTGTACGTTTTCTAATTATTGATCTGTCATATACTTCTGCTTATTGTAATCGCCTGTCAATTTTATTTTAAGATGTACAATAAATAAACTTTATCCTATTAAATTTTCAAATTTACAGAAACAAGTTTTGAAACTCAATTTACTTAACAGTCCAAAAAATAAAGGGGCTGATGACGTGCAGGGCTGACGCCTGCCAGGTCATGGCTATTGCTCTTAGCATGTCATAAATCGTAAGTATACAAATTTCTAACCTTACAGGGAGACCGTTACTCCCAGGGTTCACTAGCTCTCCAGCTATTGCCGTGAGCGGAATTGGCCAAACACCGACATCGCAGCAGATGTTATCTTACGCAGTGCAACAAAATGTAGAAAATGTATTGGTTTGGTATTTAGTGATACCGTTTATTTCGTGAATGTGGTGATGGACCTAAGCGGTTTAGTCACGTTTAAACGTTTATGACTATAAATTATCCTTATATGTGACACGCTTTCACGCTCTACCGATTTTGATGAAATAATTTTATATACTAAGATTTAGACTAAATCTTAGGAAATGTCCCATGGTTTAACAGATGTAGGTAGATGTAGTATTTTATATAAGCTTTTTGTTAAAAGAAGGATGTTATAAACAGTGAATGGCGGCAGTGGCGCAGCGTAGCGTGGGTGTCAGCCGCCCGGGGCGGAAGACAATTCTGCCGCCCTTTTTTTGCTCCTCCAGTTGGCAAAGCAGCCCACCCGCCCGGGGCGGAAGACAATTCTGCCGCCCCCTTTTTTTTGCTCCTCCAGGAAATTTGCCGCCCCCTTAAAAGTGCCCCCGCCCCCACATCGCTACGCCACTGCATGGCGGATTTTAGTAAGATCTTTACGTACAAGTGTGCTCCGTTACTGCCTCTCTCAAAAAATACCGTTATACATAAATAGTTTAGTATGTGTACAAAAATCGAATATAAAGAAGTAAATTGTACGTGGGTTTTGGACAGATTAATTTAATCTACAGAGTTATTGGGATCGTGCGCGTGACGTATGGCCAAAGTGCGCGATTCGATTCAGTAGCTACTTACCTAGTTTCCGTCCCACGAATTGAAAAATCTAAATTACCCGTGTATTGTGTTGAGGATTGATATGCATTAGGCTACCTTAATCTGTCAAAAAGTCTCAATGGAAACAACTCTGACAGAACTATGTACTGTTTACGTTAGTTACTGTTAAGTAATCTGTGGTCCTGTATTGTATGTGTTTTCCCCCGGGCATGGAAAGCAAAAACATTGTTTATTCAAATAAAGATGTTTGGTAAAACAATATTTTGTGTAGTCGAATTTGTTGAATGTTGACATGTTTTTGTTGATTAAAATCTTGTAAAACACGCGCTGAAGTCGGGCCTTAGACTGACCAGCTGATCACGTCGATAAATCAACGTCAATCATGTTAAAAGAGCCACTTAGCATATGTGTAGGTAAAGAACATTAACTCTGTAGAATATCAATAAGCTACGTACAATATACTGTAAAAATTCCATTCGCCTCATGTCTCGCGACACGTGTGATGGCTGTCCGCTCACATGCTTGGGCAATCAGTTTAATTGGGATCAAATGTACCATGTTTACACTCCACCTTAATACTGCAACACTTAGTAACAATTTGATAAAATAGTAAATACATGCTGTGATCAGCCAGTTGTTCAGATGTTGACCTTTTCGTGCATTTTCTTGCATAGCAGCTTGATCTTTGGCTTATCACATGCAGTCTTAGAACATATAGGTCTCATTAATTTAAACCTCACATTATTTTCTACAGGAATTACCAAAATATGGTGTTTAAAAAGAGAACTAAACTCTTACTTTAATTTTGTTTCGTTTATATAAACAAACCTACCTACGTTAGAGTTTGTTGAATTGCCAAGCGTGTTGGATGATAATAAGGCCAAGGATTGCTCGCCACCCTTGAAGCTCATCACTAATAAAGATTAAATAATGTAACAAGAAATCTCTTTTTGATATGTTAGTTCATTTAAGATTATAAAAGAAGGCAGTTTATATTATAGAGGATTGTATTTTCAAAAAAATTAAAGAACGCTTATGCAAACCGAAATTGATGATGTCATGGTCGAAAATCTTGCGAATCTCAAGACTGACAACAAAGGCCAGTTTAAGGAAGTTTGACAATGCCTTGTGGCTAAATAAAATGATTGCTCTTTTTGTACTCGAGTTTGAATGTTTAAATATACCCTACACTTATGTATTAATTCTAATGTGTAATTGCTGCTTATTTGGTCATTATGGTCTTCGCTCTACCAACAACGTTTACTGCATTATTTCGACTTTAGATATCCGACTTTGATAAAATTACAAATGCAGTGAACGGAGACATTATGTTATACCGTTGCTATTTCAACGTACAGTCAACCTGGGTAACTTTGACAGATCATCACTATATTTTTTTAGATAACTTTTACTGTGTTAAGTATGAGACAGAAGAGTTTACATAATCTGTGCTCTCAAGTTGATGTCCATGCTATCAAGTTATCTAACGCATATATTAATCACACAATTCATCAAAAACTGGCAATTTGTTGTGTGTCAAAGTTATAACCCCTTTATGGGTAACTTTGATACAGATTAAAATTGTCATAGAAATCGTATGCATTGTACATTTTATAGCGTCAGGGTAACATTGACATAATCCTAAAAAAATAACACAGTTTGGAGAGGTGTTTTTAGAAACGTTTTATACATTTACTTTGTTTGACAGCTTCTTTTTTTTTCTAAGAAAATAATAAATTTAATGTTATGCATCAACGGCAACATCGTAAAAATAATAAAATTCTTTGTGGCTTTTCTGCACTGACCTCTATTATAGTGCTTTTCTGTCAAAGTTACCCTGAAAATCAAAGTTACCCAGGTTGACTGTAACTCTAACATTGTAAAAATTATCTCTTGGTTTACTTTTTTGCTTTCTAAGCATTTTTTGACGCTGATGCCAAAAAATAAAAAAACATTAATTCCCGAGTCCCAAAGACACACATCAAAACTTTTCTTTTTGTTTGTTGATAAGAATAGGTTCTTAATTTGTCAAAGTATCTGTAAAGCAGTTTTATCCTGTAAATATTTGTTAAATTGAGAAAAATGGAATATGATTCCCAAGGACTCATACTCGTAGAAGATGTTTACGTAAGTTTCTAGTAAATAAAACAGTGAGATGATTTAAACAATTACGATCCACTTTATAAACAGCACCAACCCTAGAGGTTGCGTGTTCAATCTAGTCATTTTCATATTAAAGATAATGTACCTAAACCTAATCTTAAAAGCGTGTACTCCAGACTAGACAATAGAAACAATTCGTGGGTTGAGTATATAAACCTCTTAAATAAAATACATACAAGTTAATTTTTTTGTGCCGGATTTGGCTGCAATAGATGACATTTGCAACTAGGTATTTGAATTGTCTGTTGTAGGTACATGACAATGGTTATTGTTGCAAGTACCTACCTCTTCAATGTGTCGAATAAAACTATTTGCATTGTCACTTTTAACATATTTACATACACTTTCAAATTTTTGGTACATTGGACTAGGTTGAGTATTTTCAATTTTTCAGTTAGTCAAAGTCAAAGTCAAAGCATTTATTTGCAAAGAATAGGTACAAAATAATGATCTTATATTAAACTCTCGTGCCAGTTGCAGAGAGATACAGTGCTTACTATTCTGCTTACAATGTTAGCATGCAAAATGTGTGTTATTGAGAAATTCGTCAATGGAGTATACAGGGTGGAATTTTGTAATGCCACCTGAAGGGGAAGTTCTCTTAATACTGAAGATAGAAAGTTTTACTTAAAGAAAACATTCCTTTATTTTTGAAAAGAAAAAAAACCTGCATTCAAAGATTTTTAAAAATTTGCTTGCCGCAACTTTGTAATACCACCTGAAGGGGAAGTACTCTTAATACTGTAGATAGAAAATTTTACTCAAAGAAAAAATTCCTTTGTTTTTGAAAAGAAAGATAACTGCATTCAAAGATTTTTAAAAATTCGCTTGCCGCTCCCGGTAATCGAACCGACTAAAATCTGTAAAAGTTGCACCTTGTACTTTTATTGCATCGATCGTTAGGGACAATTATAAGGATAAAATCTCTCCAACAAAGTTCATAAATTAAATGAAAGGAAAACAATGAAAAAAGTGCTTTAACTTGACCCATTGAATCAATAATTTAAGGATTTCATAAAATAAAAATCTTTGAATGCAGTTTTCTTTCTTTTAAAAAATAAAGGAATGTTTTCTATAAGGAAAATCTTCTATCTACAGTATTAAGAGTACTTTCCTTTCAGGTGGCATTACAAAATTCCACCCTGTATACAGCAGTCTATTAGCTATATACGGGGAGCAGTAGTGTTATTTCATCATTAAAGTTAACATTGTTTAGACAACGAAATTAATTTGTTAATATCATCATGGTTTATCGTTGAAGGCTTGATAGCCCACACTGGCTTAGGAGTTGGGACTCAACATCAAAGCAAACATTCGGTGAATCTGGGAGATAATCTGATTCTCTGTGGAAGAAAATCTCATTCCTTATAATTTAAGGCTAAGGTGGGACAAAAATGGTCCGATATCAAGTATATAGAAGCAATTTAACTAGAATAAACTAGTTAAATTATATAAAAAGAGGTAAACATAAAATAGAACAGATTTCTATCAAGTTAGTATAATGTTAGAAATCGTGATTTTCCAAGAGAATCAATAAGCGGTGTAAATGTAATTGTAATAGTAAATATGAAACAACTTTCAATATATTGTTGGATAAATTATAATCGTATAATTTCGCTGAAAATTCGTGCGAAAAAAAAAATAAAGATTATCTTCAACTTATTTAAAAGTCATACTAAGAAAGTGACACTGAGAACATTTTACGTAACTCGTCTGATAAAACATTATTGACTGATATTCATTTTAATAGGCGCTGTTGTATTAGTCACAATCAAAACACGTGAACTACCCAATTAATGTCTTATTTATAGCTACTGAATATTTAATATGAGACGATAAAAGTACCTAAAGTTAACGTGTTCAGAAATTATGTTTTTAGCAGATTTACATGCTCCTGATGGTAAGCAGAAATTACGAGCTTATTTATTCTTTTTAGTGTCTCTAGCTTACCTATGTACTGCCAAAATATGGGTCAACTTTACTTGCGTTGTTACCATTTGGTACAGACATCCTTGGGAAAGGACATAGGCTGCTGTTTATCCTGTGTTTCTGCTTTATTTGGTCCATCTTTCAGGTCGAAACGGAGCAACGGATCGACGTGAATTTTGGTATGCGGGTAGTTTGGGAGCTGAAGAGTGACATAGGCAACTTTATAAATCGGAAAAATTTCGTATTCTTGCGGGATATACTCCACGAAGGCGAAGGCTAATGACAATAGTTATTTGTTATACAAGAGTGCAAAGTTGCTTTTTAACCGCGTGTTCAATTTTGATGACCGAGCAAGCGAAGGATTCTAAAATTGAAACACGAGCGCAGCGAGTGATTAAAAATTAGAATCCTGAGCGTTAGCGAGGGAATCAAAAGAGCACGAGGTGAAAAATCTTTGCACTCGAGTGCAACACGTAACTTTTCATTCCACCTCAGCGAGGAAATGACTAAATGCAAAAAAAAATCGTTTACAATCACAAGATAGGTAAAAAGAACACCAAGAAGGTTCCGAGTCTGAGTTTTTAACAAATTAAAAAAAAAGTTGTATGATATATTCGGCACCATAGAGGTAGCAGTAAAAACTTAGTGCACACGATGTTCTAAATTCAATTTACTTTATCCTCTAGAGAATAAAAACGGCTTTTCCACTCAGATATTGAAGATTAAAAATACTCTTTCCGAGATGGTGGGATGAAAAATAAATTTCATCATATTTTGCAATGCTGTAAAAAGTTGCCATATATGTATTATGTTAATATGGCCAGCCTTCACATATTTGAAAATGCAAAAGTTGGTTAATATCGTTATGATAAATCGTTATGATATTGGATTCAAAAAAGATTATGATTAATGACTTTGACTATATTGCAACTCGGCTATAAAAAGTATCACGTGAGCTTGAGTATGTACATAATTATGTCGCAGTCATTTAGTTAAATCTGAATGTCTAGGCCGTTCATTGGATGAACATTCAATTGAATGATGATGATATCTAACAAATACGGCGTAAAATCCGATAACCTTTTAAAATGTATTGTCTGCAAGCAAGTCTCTACAGACAGAGCACAGATAACAAAGACCAATAAACAATTTTGAATTTAATATTTTAATATTCAATTATATTGTTATAGTTTTAGTCCCTAACAACAAATTTTCTTGACATTTTAGGTCTCTTAAGTCGGGGTACACGGGGACAGGTTGTTAATAGCCACAAGGCAAAGCTCGTCTTAATCGGGGGGAAATGGGAAACTAGGGGAGTTTAGTGGGACGCTTTAGTCTTGAGTCACACACGGTCATGCCGCAGGTCTGGCTAGCATGCCTAAATGCTTTCTCTTCCGAAAAAAAATGTCATTGTCATTCGATTAGTTGGTAATTAATCAAAGCCTCGAAGATCAGATGAGTCTACAATCTGACAGCTCATTGAGCGACGCTTCCTGGTAAAGTGTCCATCAATGGAATAGGAAGCAGTGGCTGCTTAACATCACGTTGGCTGCGTGTCCGTCTGCCAACTGATGTAGAATAAAAAAATAATCTTACCTGGTTAATGACCCCTCGTGTGGAAGAGTACGTCTCGCCCTTGACGTAGGGGGGGAGTGTGGCGGTGGAGCTGATGCTCCGGAGGAAGCTCTGCAGCGCTTCATACTCATCTGCCTTCCTGCTTTCTTTGCTCACAATCTTCGGCGTGCTGTCGTCGTCCAGCATTGACTCGTGGGCCCCATCGCTGAGGACCAATGAGGACCAAATTTAGTCATAAGTAAAATTTAGGTTCTTAATCATTTTGTGCTGGAGAAATTTTCCTTTATGTAAGTAAGTATATAAGTAGGTAAAAGTAGGGAGTATAAGATACGTAACGAGGATTTCTAACTGTTTTAGCTTTACTTAAGATATACATTACATATGTACTGGTACCCTGTACTCTCCTGTATTAGTAGCGGTGTGATTGAGGTTAACTATCCCAGTAAAATACGGAATTCAATTCTACGGGCCTTCCGAGTGTTAATTAATATGTTTTAGTAAAATAATGCTATTTGTAAAATACAATTATATCTATACATTATTATTTATAGTACTTTAATTAGTTTTACTTCGTATTATTTACTCCGTCCGTTTCATCCACTTCCGACCAGAATGCCTTAACATTCACAAAAACTGGACAGGTCGCCTTTTACAGGAGGTAGGATGATTAAAAAAATGGTATTATGTAGATAATAACATAAATCTTTAGCCGTTGGCAAAGAGTAAAACGACACTAAATAAATTCCATTAAAATATATATTTTACGTATTCTATTAAAATTTATATTTCATTAAAAGATAATATATTATTATATAGGTATTATTCTCATAATAACCTTTAATCAAAGATCGTATACAATTCAAGTGACATTGACGTCAGATTTGTTTCATGTACCTACTTATGCATAACTTAGCAAGTCAGGTTGATTTTTTGCTTAACGGCAGGGGTCAAATTATGGTCCAAAGGCAAAGGAAAGGATTAATTAAGTAGGTACGTCTTGGTACGTCTTGATGATGCGACTTCAAAATGTGACTTGCAAAAAATTTTCTTAGCAGAGATGACGGGTTTTTTTGATGATGTGACTATAAATGGTCACGTGTTGTTTTTAGTCAGGTAGATTACAACAGTAATTACTGGAATGTACATTTGTATGTCCACTGTGCAAAATGAACTTATTAAAGTAAAGGATTTTTTTTAGCGATAGCACAGAATATATACTAAAGCCACAGAGATAGTCAATATTATTTTCTTTTTTAAAATCATTATTTTTATTCATAATTAATCACGCTTACACAATTTACTAATGCAAATGAACTGAGTTGGAGACGTCTTATTTATTTTACAAATCAGCTATGTCATAAATGCTATGAAGATTGGACTTTGGAATATGAATATCTTGTGGACGTAATCAATACCACAGTTTACTTAAGCTATTCGAAACGAATGACGATGCAATAATCCACGGACATTTCTATGAAATTCAACGATGGATTTACCCGTTCCTTTTTCGGGTGACATAATGTAAAAATTGTATTTATACACAGAAATATAGTCGATAAGGAAAATATATGTAAACCCAATACGATTCAGTCGTAATAATACTAAAGAAGTTTATTATTCTGTAGTCTGTTCACCATTTGATTAAGATAAAGACATGTTTACTTAAAAGAGAGTATAAAACTTTGGATGTCTTTTAATCGACTTCTGCACTGATGTGGATGGTATTAATTCGTCTGAATCTAATTCATTATTTAGGGCCGTATCGTTATAATTTATTCCGTATCTACGTGTTGACCCAATGTCAATTTTAGAGCTTTCATTTCATGGATCTAATGGCACGCTTGATATATTGTTTTTATATTATAAAAAAGTTCATAACACGCATGCGTTATACTAATGTTTACTTAATTGATCGTTGAACCTATACACATATAACTTTATATCACTACATTGTCCGGCGATCAACTTTGACATGATAACTTATCTACCTATATTTGAACCATATCAGATTTTACATAGCAAAGTCATTTGACTTACACGATTTTGTTAAGTGCTATGGTGTAAAGCTGTCATCACAAGTTAGTAAAATGATATGACTATCAAACTGGCAAACTTGTTGAACATCGGTCGACGGAGAGGGTTGAAGTTCGCGCATGTGCACTTGTGTGTGATATAGCGCGCGCGAATCTCCCGAACGCCCGCCCGCGCTATTGGTTAGAGAGGTATGCTTCTGACATATATCGCGCAGGTGTGTCAAAATTCGTGTTCTACGCAATTCCCACCCGATATTCAAGAAGTTTGCCGGGTCCTGTACTATCTGACAGGATACGGTTAACTGAAGACGCCGCCCCTGGGCGTTTTAATGAGGCAGGCAGGGCACTTAGTCGAACATGGACTAATAATAAGGTCTTGTTAAATAGCGACCTACTGCCAACGATATACTGCCTAAACTGCGCCACATTTTGTCACAACAAAAAAAAGTGGGGTTCGGTGGCAGGAAATATGAAATGACATATTAGATTCCACAAAATAAATATTGTTTAGTCATTGTTTAGTCACAATGATGGATGCTTATTCATCTATTGTCATGACTATAAACATTTATTCAATGTATATATTCTAAGAAAAACATTTTTTACGTGCATAAAGGCGGAGTTTTCAAAAATAGCTGCTTATTGAATAAATCTGTTGCCAAAATTTTCATATTTTGTGCTCGTGTGGAAAAAATATGTACTCAATTGAGTCATTTTGCGATAACTGAATATTTATCAATTATATTAACATAGCTATATTTTAGAGCGATAGAAACTCTGGCAATGTGAGTTTTATTTCACATTGTAACAATAAAAAAAAAAATTAAAATAATACCTTAAAGAATTTAGGCTATATTTTAAATTAAAAAAAAGATCAGAATGGATTTCTTTTTCTTTTTTCAGTCAGGCATTTAAAACATAATTATATTTATGTGTCGGTTTCTATAAAGTAATACACAGCGAAGCAGGATAAACAGGCTTTTGCATTTGACCATAATATGATTTTCTAGTTGAACCTTGACCTTGTGCTAAAAAGCAAACTGGCTTCGCATACAAAATGTCGTCAGATTTTAAGATTACATATCAAAATACACAACATTATTGTACAAGTTTGTTGTGAATAAATAAGTACGAGTATTTTTATTATATTTTCGTTCATTGTCGTATTTGTTTTTTTAACATTTAACATTTGTTTGAGGATAAAAGACTTTAACGCGATGTTTTATAATTATAACTAATTATACAAACTCGTATCTTGTATCCACGATTTTGTCAACACTATCATCGGAAATACATCATATATACAAGTACCGCGTCGTTTTCGACACCTTTTGCTTGGGGTCTGGTTAATAGTTGGTATGTTTAGGGGCCGACTGGCTATAACAGCAATCCCCTGCACAGGTGATCGCTCTTATAATTTATGTTTTTTACGAAAAAAACAATCTTTCTCGATTTTAACAAGGGTTTTCGGTGTCAACATTGCAACATTTTTTGCTGAAGGGTGGAAAAACATCATAAAACAGTAATTAGTTCATAAAGGCGAGTGAGCGTTGATTCTCTCGGAAAAACTTGCTAATTGTTTGTTTCCGTTTTCCTCTGTACTGGCACTGGTTGGTACGGCGAGTCGATATCAGTTGATAAGAAATTTCGAATTTTACGTTTTCGATTTGTACGTAGATACCATTGTGTAAAATTAATTGAAAGGGGTTTAAACATTTTGGCCTTCCTATGCGTCCGCCATTTTGATTTTTTTTCAAAATAGCGTTCACTTAAAATTTTATCAAAAATCGATACCTTATATCAATAATATAATCTTTGTCCGGGTGTTACGTCCAGGGGGGCGGGCGATCGCTCTAAATAATTTCAACCAAACCACAAGTCACAACCAACCCGCAGCCATGAGTCGTCAACTTCTACAGACTTCGTATACCTAGAGTCGTCGGGTGTTTCAAACGCGATAGCACTACCAAAACGGCTGAGGCACAGTTGTAGTTTGGCCCCCCTGAACTAGTTAGGGCACGCTTGCTTGCACCATGATGATCCAGGATTTAGCTTTAGATTTAGATTTAGCAAGTCAAGTTGTTACACTGGTGCGACTGCCATTTGACCTCCTTAACCCTTAACAGGGGAACAATACCAAGTCGAGGTACCATTGACCTCACGCTTGTAAAGGACGTTTCATACCACTCGGCCATCACAGCCCCTATATAATAATACTTTTCAAAAATTAAGAGGTTACTTATTAGTACATATTATAATATAATACTTAGCACCTATGGTAATTTTACATTGTTCTGTAAAATACAGATGTAAATGACGATGACATAAACGTTCACATGTTGCGTTAGAAACCAAGTTTTAGTTAATCAAAGAAACGATGGAGAATTTAGTTTAGGCAAAGCGATCTAAGAAAGTTATATAAACCTTTTAAATACTTTTTAAAAATTACATTTAAAACGTAACCAACACTCAGATCAATTCAAATAGGCTGGTCAATAGCCACAAGGCTGGTACAGGCCAAACCGGGTGTAAAAGGGGAAACTGGGGGAGTTTAGTGGGTAGTGGGCTATAGTCCCGAGTCCCTCACACGGCAGCAGGTCTAGCTAGCCTGCGGCTAAGAGGAATTAACACATTCTCATCCGCAAAAAAATATCAATTCAAACAGATGTCTTCGTACCGTTTTTTAAACACAAATAATCGAATCGGCATGTAGCAATACAGTAGTATAATAATATAGTGTAGGTTAGTGTATTGTATAATACGGACTGGTATATAAATTGATATTGGTTACTTAAACCTACCTCATGGCTTCTGGTATTATTCCGTAATGATCAATCAACTACTCATATACAGAATGTAACTGGAATTAATTATGAAATGCCCTTGTTTGTGAAACCTGAACAAGGAGTTCAGTCAGTTGGCGGTTGGCGGCCACAAATCAGCTTGTTATCAGTTGTCAACGTTAATTTGCGTCCCGATCAAAAATGTAAACAGTTCTGTTAAGATTTGCCTGGACATAAGTCGAAGATGACGAGTCTATAATAGATGTGTGGATTAATAAACAAACAACACGTATTAATATTTTCTTGGAGATTCTAGTCGTAGGTTTATAGGTGTATGAGAAAAAAAATGTTTCAGGTTTATTTGCTAAATTACAAATTAATCATATACAAGCGTCACATTATATTTGTTTATATAGGTACCTACTTACGGCTCAGAATATAAAAGTACAAACGTTCTGACAGGCAGAAAAATGTGGACTCACACCGGTTTCGTTTTTATTATTTTCAACATAAGTAGGTACATAGAATCAACCTAAACTTTAAACTGAAATCGTTATTAGGGCTTTAAAATGATACTTAAAGATTTATCGTTTATTTCCATAGATTGATTCTGTGCTTAAAATAGGTCAAATGAACAATTTGGTTCCATATTTTTGCCCGTAAGTGTCTATTACACATATTTTCAATACTTTGCTTTTAAAAATCATTAACTAGTGCAAAGCAAACTTAAATATTGTTGGGTTCGATGTAAGTACCTGTAAAACGGAGAAGAGCTAAGCGATTTAGATGGCACTAATGTACGATTGATTAGTGCTTTTTACATTTATTTGTTGTATGTACTTGTTTTCCTGGTTTCTAATACACACAAATGGTTAAGCTTACCTTGGGATCAGATTAAAGTAGGTGATGTTGTCATATAATTTGTTATTCGGAAGGCCAAACGATCGGTTGCGAAAATATGAAGGATTGGAAGAACATTGAAACCAATGACTAGTTACCCGTTCATCCACTGAATATGGTGACCTCTTTTTATAAGTTCACCAAATATGGGTTATTTTAATGCTAGAAAGTTTCTGTGGCACGCGTAAGATGGTGTTATATGTTCAACGTCCGTTTAGAGACAGTTACTTACACAATAAGAGAGACATGCTCGAAGAGAAAGGTATCTATTGTGTTCATTCATCATGTATGCAAATGTATTACGTAAAGAGTTTGATATACCGGTGCTATGCACATTATTATTCCATGTATTATAATAAGTTTAAAAACAAGCTTCATGATGAAGCATGATTTTGCACTTTCTGTCGCTGTAACGGATGTTAGAAAAGGTTTTGCGTGTCGCACCACTGTTGTCTTTTGTGTTCGCAAAAAAATAGCCTAGGCAATTAAATATTATTTGACGCAACGCTTGCGTCTGCAAATCTCATGCATGACATGACATGACTCATCAGAGAGTATGTAACGGAGGTACCTACAGGTTCTAAAGTTGACGACCGATTTGGTGTTATTCAAGTATTTCTAAGAGGATATCGGTCGAACAGACGATGATGCGAATAGGCGAACTTACTCTACGAAATCCGATATCGAGCCTGTCAATAAGTACGAGAGACAATATGTACGTTAGTCTCAGATTTAGCGTCCCCTCCGTTGGTAGCTTTACACAGTGTCTCATTGCAAACACAGGAGTCTGTTTCACTCTTAATTTGTAAACAGGTCAATAAAAACATCAGCTTGACAACTTGCAGATATATTTCAATAAATATTATTTTAGTTGCTTAAGGCAACTGAAAACACTTGTGTAAGTAAATTCTTAAATTAAATTGTGTCAGAGTGAGACATGTTTGAACAAATGAAATAATTTTGATGCTGCATAAAACAAATGTGCTCATTCATTGTTGTCATATTTACATTATACACTTTCACCATCCGGTGATATAGTTATTATGTACAACAAATTAGTAACCCATATTCAAGTAAGCATTATCATCATTGGTATAAAATTAAATGTTGTGCTCATTTTATATTTTAAAATTCTGTGAAATTTAATGATGACTATTATTAAACGAAATATTGCTTAAACTATCAATGTAGCATTCGTAACACAAGTCGTGTAAAACACCAATTAACCATTACAACGCAATATTTTACAACAAAGATACTTGACAAGTCACTCTACCAAGCACCAAGAGATAATACAGGTTAGAATACATAATTATAATCAAAGAGCGGATTTTTTATCACTCTTTTTAACCATTTAAACTTCGAAATGAATTAAATACCTTTGAACTTTGACGACTCTGAGGTTTCTTCGACAGTAAATTATGTATCCGAACACTTCCCACTTCATTTTCACCTTATACTTCCAGAGTCAAGACAATGCATTCAACTCGTTCGCAACGATAGACGCTACTGGAGAGAGGTACAAACTTTTATCATCTTGCCCTTAGGTCACATAAGGGCTCTATACTTTGTAAAAATAGTCGGATAGTCTCTGAAAACACAAAGCTATCCAAATTGAAACTACTTCAATTCTACAATTATCTCCAATGGAGAATTAGTAGATTGTCGAAATCTTTTAAAAATAGCAACCGAACATTGTTACAGTGCCAATTCTAATTATTTCTTAAATGTACCTAACCTTTATTGGCACCCGATAGTCTTTCAAATAAAAATATGTACCTAGTTTGAAATTGTCGTTAAATTGTGTTGTTCAGTTGGCGTGTATCGTAAATACGATGCGATAATGTATCTGCATGATAAAGCATTTTAAGTATATAGATTTTAAACGGATTTTAAGTAGGTTTTTGCTTCATAAATCATTTCGACTTTTTCTTCCCACCACTATTGCTATTTGGAAATGTAGACAAAAAATAAAACAAAACAGCAGTCAAACAACGTAATATTTTCACGATATGCTGTATCGATTTCTTTCGGAGTTGCTCTGAAATCAATAAAAGTTGATTGAAACAATCAATTGTTGGTGATGGCATATTCGTAGGTAAATAAAGTGCTAGGTATTGGTTCCGTAACAAATAAATATGTTAACGTTTCAATATCTCTGGTAGCCTTGACGCAAACACACCATGTCATACGAGTATGAAGATGTATATTATAGTTTTGAAACTACCTACAGACTACATTTTTTGTATAATGCCGTTGAGACAAAGTTAGTTATCATCGCCAAGTAAAGTGATTTAAGAAAATTGTTTTTCTAGCAAATCATGATGATGAGATAGTATATGATGGACCGTCTGCTTATTCCTTGAACTTAAGGTATCTCTATCTTTTTAATGAATCGCCCTATAAGTTGACTAAACAACGCCTTTTAGAAAGTAGCCGCGCGTTTTAAATAAGTGGTCGATATGATAACATAAGTAAGCTTTAGTAGGTATATTATGTTCTGTGGCGCTATGAAAATAATTTCTATACTTGGGGATATTTCTTACGTTAGGTAAAATAAAGTAGAGAGATACATTTATTGCTAGATTGACATTTTGCATAAATTCACCTGTAAGTAAATGAAGTGGTAGATTCATAAAACTTGGTATCGAGTATTTTTCTTGATTTAGCATACCTAATGTAATTAAACAAGTCTAGACACAGTATTCAATGAAGCAATAATGAATAAAATTAAGGAAATTAAGTCTCTTCATATTAGCTATATTTGGTTACCTACTTTGTCCTTTAGTAGCCCGTTATCAATGCAATGTCAATATAAAGAGGCATACCTAACTCGCATTACGTACTGTTACGTAGTGCTTATCTGAATATAATATTACGAATTTAGTTCATCTTCTGTTTATTGAATTAAGAGAATGAAAACGCATATTAGTTGTAATAATATTCCTAATCGTTTGTTTAACAAATACATATCTATATTGTTTGGTAAACAATCGAAATATCTTATGACATGATCACCTCGCTAGCAGAAAAGGTACTTGCTTATGTATTTGCAAAAAGTGAATGAATGATAATAATGAGCTAACTTTTTAAGAAGTTAAAATGAATCAGTACATGAGTACAAAACAAGAATATTATAACAAAAGTATTCGTTAAGATTTCTAATTGTACGAGTATCATATACCTAAGGTGCATGTAAAAACAAATTAAGGGTCCATCCAGAAAATCATAGACGTAGTAAGCAAAATATGCGTTTGTTTTCATTATAATTTTGTTTTTATTTGGTAGACACCCAGACAAAACTTACTATTAACATAGATTTATGTGATAATTTATCGATATTATCCAATTGATATAATCTAGCAAATATCAATTACACTATCGTACAATCTTAAAAAGTGTAAGTATGCACTGATAAGGATACTAACTTATAGTGGGCACAGAATATATATACTAAAGTATCGTGGGTTCCCAACGAAATATCGTTGTGGGTTCCACGTAAATTGTATATTTATTTGTTGAAGACATTTTTCAGTTATTGTTTTATTCTGTTGTACCTACATACTTATACGAGTAGGTCAACGTAAATTATTCAGCTAAGGTTACAAGTATAGATAAGGCCACAGAACAAGAAAAAATTCTAACGCAAAGAAGAAAAATTGCATTTTCGGAACTGATGCAGTTCCGAAATTTAAATTTTTTTATGCGATTTGCAAGAGTAAAGAGAAATTAACTTCTAGGTATGTTAAGGTTTCACTGCGCATTCGGATTTATATTATCAAAAATAATGTACTTATTTGAGATAATTTTCTTGTACTAGTTTACAATTTTTTTAAATGTTATGATCCCACAAGTTTCCTTGGAAATAGAATATAAAATGTCTAATTGATATTTTCTCATGTTCTTTGAGGGAATTCGCAATATGTACTCTAGATATTATTTGTTTTAAGGAATTAGAATAAGGATGGCCACGCTATCGAATTAGGTTAATGTACCTGTAATGTTAGCGTAGGTTTTTTGTAAATAAATAAAAATAAAGAGAAATATAAAAGTAACCAATATTAGGGGTCACTGGCGCGACTTCGGAGCAGAATACTAGCAAAAGAGATACGGATTGCTAAAAAATAGGTCAGTCGGATTGGTAGCCGTTTTAAAGATTAGCGACAGCGTAGAGATAATTATATCACGGCATGCATCGTTGCTTTAATTAGCAGACTGTGACCTAAAGTCCTAGCTTTATAACTTTTAGGTAGAGGCCTCATTGATTAGGCTCGATATTATGACTTATCAAAGATGAAACAAAGATGACACCCACTTCATCGTTGTTAACCCGTTACGGAGTTTTTAAAGTAGAAAGCCGATTTCTGAGGGAAATATTTTTAATTTACACTTTAATGGTAAAAAAATATACAGGTCTATTTAAAATGAATGGGGCTTTTCCATAATAATATTATTATTATGAATGCGAAAGTGTGTTGCCTTCTTTCACGTCGCAGGAGCAATCCAATTGGCGTGGTTATTGGTATGAAGATATTTTGGGAACTAAAGAATGATTGAGACTTTAATGTTTTTCCCATTTTTGCAGGATAACTTCACATAGTCAATATGAGCGAAGCCACAGTCAGAGGGCTAGAAGTGCATTCATTTTAAAAGTTAAAATACATCTTAAAATTTATAAATGACTGTGTGTCAAGAAATTATTTTTTAAATAAAGATATTCAGTAATGTCCTCAAAACGATGTCTTTTTAAATCTTTGCATACACACGTCAACCTGTAACAAATTGTAGGCGTAACGAACGGGGTCTAACAAGACAACACTACATCTGGACACGAGGAGTTATGTGTCGATATTCATTATTGAAAATTATCGTCACGCTATTGTGTCTGAAGACGCCTCATTGTTGTAATAAAGATTCTTTTCAATTCATTTAATAAATAACTATATTTTGTTATTTCGACGTTTTATTTGGTTGCCGTGACTTTTAGTTTGTAGAGAAATCTACTTCACCCCGTGGCTAATTTGGCATAGTATCTTTGCCGTTACTTAAAACATTAATACATACATGATGTTAATACGCATTAACATACAACTTTACATTGTATCGATTTGACGCCGCGTATACTATCTTGAGCACTTGTGTTATCATACGTGTCATATTCAGAACCACTGAAGTTCATAAAAAAATATTTAGATAGAAAGCCAACGCATAATGTTTCTCCTGGGTTGGATTGGAACTCACGACGGTTGCGTAAAGGTCAGGGTCACTATCAAATGCGACGTCAAGGCTGTCAAATGAGATATCGTACACCTATTTAGACCTATTTCATTAAATGTTTTGTAATATTTGGTTAGAAGTTCCTGTAGAATTTGGCCATTTCAGAATTTTCATGTATTAGATCGTAGGTTCATTCCCGTTCGTCCCACCAGGCTTCGTCCCACCAGTGGGACGAACGGGAATTGAATAAATAAATTAATTTTTATTCCCGTTCGTCCCACCAGCAAGTTCAGTGGGACGAACGGGAAGTGAAAATAAGCATTCCCGTTCGTCCCACTGGTGGGACAAACTTGGTGGGACGAACGGGAATGAACCAGATCGTAGCAGTGAAAAATATAACTAGACTAATAGTGCGGTATATACCTATTATATATACTTCTAGCCTTCGCCTGTGTTATACGTTGATAAAAATAAAAAATGTGTTATTCTTACGTATTATTGGAAAGCTATACCTATCTCAATCCTTTCATTCAATGAGTAGATCTAGATAATTTCAACGAGTTATTTTACTTCTTATTCATTTTAATGCATGCATAATTAAGATTGTTGTAAAAATATTTTCAGTCGGTTGAATTGGTTTATATACATATAAACATCTTGCATTGACAGATACACACAGATTGTTAAAAAAATAAAATACACGCAAGTTTTTGATTACAGAGTTTTAACTTTGAACAGTTTGAACATAGAACAGCATTAGAAATTGGCAACAAACAGTTTGATTCAGGCGGTCAACTATCTTTACTTCCCTAGTCTTAACTGTTAATATCTCTAGTGCTACATTATGTATTGTATATTTAAGACGAGAAATATTGATTTATGTAGGCCAAAATGCGTTTTAGAATGAATCATTATTCAGAACGCTATCAGATACAGTATTTCGAAATTTAAGCATTTTTCTATAAAAAAAGACTACTTTTTCAAGTATGTACAGTCAACAGCACATCACGGTTAACACTTGCAGTTCGATAATAGCACTTATGCCCCCGACATAAGAGCGGTACAAAGTCCAAAGTGTTACGTCTGACGTGCTTTTGACTGTACAACAAATGAATTATTTTTGATGAGCTTTTGACAGCCTTCGTAGGACAGTGTTTAAGCCGCTCGGGTAATTAAATTCAGAGGTCGTTGGGTCGATTATTGTCTCGGGTTTGGTTGGTGGTCGGACTTTTTCACAGTCCGACTACCTAGCTATCAGGTGAAATCTGCCGGCATAATAGCTTTAGCTGAGTTCCAGTAAGTAATATTCATGTTGGAGGACTTGAAATAAAATGCTCGAAGATCTGAGGAGTTTTCAGTATGGCGGCACATTATGAGACTCCTTCTGGCTAAGAGTAATACATATTGTTAGCGACGGCTCCTACTCTGTATAGAATAGGACGCAGTTGCCACTTGCCATTAAATGAAGCCTGCCTGCCAAGCCAACTAATCTAGCAGTAAAATAAAATTATTAACAAATTTTCAAAATTGAAACAGTTAAAAATTATTTCGGCAGTTTGCAAAGCGCGTTGAAGTCTTTTTGATGATGTCATACCTACGGTAGTTTTTTTCCAGAAAGAAAAATACTCCCGCGCACTACTAATCATATTACGATCTGGGATAATATCTAGATCAAAACTATGAAAATTGTAAAGCAATTGTTATAATGGTGTTATTCTGTATTATGTACCAATTAAATAAATAAAGATCCTACCTACTCTCTGGCTGAATAATCTCATAATTTTATCCCTACGCACACGCAGGTTTTTGATTTTATAGCATTTACGGAATTGAATCCAATCCTCTTTGGAATTTCAATCGTTGTTATTGACTACTCCAAACTGACTTTTCATTATTATTTTAAAAAGGCGATGGTCCGTAGAATACCTACAACTTAGCAAATTATACTCAGGAACTATTTAAGTAGGATATCGCTAAGCAGCAAAATTGTATCCTGCTCTGCAACTATGTATACAATTTTGTATACAACTAGCACAGCAACTTAGCTGTGCTTTAATTATTCTTTGAAAAGATTAAGGAGGAACGGGTCTTGTACAGTACGCTATTAAATTTAAGACTTACATTTTAAACACCAATTACTATATAAAATAATATATTTGGAAACCTGTGTCTATTTATAAAATGAGAATTTGTTGTCACGTGTTTGGCGAATGCTACACGCTCGATATTTATCGTGATATTTGGATCGAAATCCAGGATCACGATATTTATCGAGTGTGTAGTATAGCGTATCACGTATCACATATCGTGACCTATCACATATCGTGTCGTGATACGTGATACGCTATACTACACACTCGATAAATATCGTGATCCTGGATTTCGATCCAAATATCACGATAAATATCGAGTGTGTAGTATTCGCCTTTGTTTTGTTTAATTATAAACCCACGTCGCGTTTTATTGCGTATTCAATCACTTATCAATCTCGCAACGGTGTCGGTAAATATTATTGCGATTGGTGAAAAACTGTCACGATAGCGAGTCAAAGTTCAGCCTATAAAAATAAAATGCCTTAGCAATATTATTAACACCTCTGGTTCTTTTAAGTGAATGGGTAGCTTAAGTTATTTAGGTTTACAGACAGAGGTTAATAAAATAAAATTGTAAACAATTTAAATAAGCAAAACTTACCCCGCTTTCTTATCCTTCATGATGCAAACTGTTATTCAATTCAAAAGTTCGTAAAAACGACTACTAAAACCAAAACTTTCACTGGCGTCACGAAACTTGCAATATTGCGAAATAGAATCTCGTCGTAAAATGTATACTTATTGTAAAACAGTAAATATAATAAAGCTACTGGACGCTACCGGCTCCGTTTACAACTTCACTAGAAATGTCACCAAAACATTGTGAATGAACACGATCAATAAGATGTTATAATTGTGTAAGAGCGTGCGGTTGCGTGTCGGGCGACGGGAGACTGCGGACGGTCGCGTCGTTCCATTACATGTATAACTGTGCGGTCGGGCTTCGTGACGTCACAATCAATCAATGGCCACGCGGGCCTTGAACCACCATGTGGATAAAACAGCTGTATCATGTTGATAACATTAATTTATGCACGTGTGCGACGAAGGGTGTCGTTCAAGCGAACGCAATGACTCGTTTAGTTCAGTTTGTCACTTGATGCCAATGTTTAAACAATACGTAATTTTGTTAGTCACTTTTGTAGGTGTGTCCGATAAGAAATAAAATATGATAATGAAAACATTCTACTTTTTTCATGTTATTTTTTTTTTGTGATAACTGATATCTTAGCTACAAATAGAGGGTAATCTTTTTTGGGACTAGGTTGTATTGTAATGCAACATGAAGTTTAATAAAAATTGTTTGTTCGAATATACTTACATAGAAAAAACTTATTAATATTATGTGCGTAATGTTTTGCAATATCAAGGTCCACTTCATGTCATGCCATACATAATACCGGAAGGTGTGTGAATTTTATACGATGTACATAGGGTAACTGATCCAATTATCAGCACTTTAAGAGTTAGTCCTAACTTAAGCCCGTTTATCACATTGAAAAATACTGTTTCACCCGTTATGACGAGTTTTTTTAGTATCAATATTCAATCAGTAAGATGATTATTGAAAAAAAATATGTTTATCTTTATCCAATTTTTTTTTAGATAGGCAAGAGTAAAAATTTACCATTGCGCCATTTACTAGCACCATCACCACCAATTATTAGCATAGAGTGAGCCAATTATCAGCACTGTGATAGTGGTATTGAATTCATGAAATTAATGGTTATTTGTATCTATAATCTCTTTTATTCACTTTAATAGGAAGGTAATATGTACTAAGGATAAAAAAATATTTTACTTATAATCTACTTGATAGTATTTAACAAAGTGTAACATCTTTCTTTTGGGAATCCTTACGACAGCAATCTAAAACCCACTTCACCTAAACTTCCTCTTCTTTTTTCAACAACATTGGATCAGGGCCTGGGAGCTTCTTGCGTGGCTTTCTTAATCGCGACTGGATAGTTCCTCTTGAAGGTTTTCGGGGCCAGTTTTTAGGACATACCCTTTTCTACTGCATCGAAGGCTTTTAATAGATTTTCATTAGAGTATATCTTTCTCAGCACCAGTGCTGATAATTTGGAATTTGCAAAATATTAGATCCATATATCAGCACCACATGTTTTAACAATATATCACCTTAACCTCAACTCTGACTTTTTAAATTATCCTCGTAAACTATCTAAGAATTCAGATAAATCAAAAGGTTCAGTAGAAAATATCTACAAGATCTGATATAGTATAAAATGTAAACACATGATCTTACCTTCGATCATTAGGAACAGGAAAAAATAGGATGGACTGCAGGACATATTCTTTTGTTTACAAAAATTTCGCCATTTTAAAGTCGGAAAGTATAGTATTGCGAGTAGTAGGATTCCAAAAACATCAATTTATTTATTTGTAAAAGTGTTAACCCAAATTGCTTAGGGAAAACCTTATAATTTTACTATTTATTCGGAGTGCTGATTATTTGGTGCAGTGCTAGCATTTGGATCAGTCACCTTATGTGTTTGCAATGCAATTAATGTAGGTATTTAATATATTTTTATATATATTAAAATGCGAATACTTTGTCTTATAAGTAGGATAAGTCCTAGATACACATACAACTGGTGGATTGTCGTTAAACGCTCAATATATTGGTAAATCGAAAAATTGGTGACAAGATAATTTTACCGTAAACAGTATTTTATTGTATAATATTAGTATGACTAATTTCAGTCTACAGCTATATAAATATTTGCTTGTCTGTATACACTATTTTCTGTTCATGTTTACATTTATTGCAAATACAAATTCATTTCAATTAAACACTTGTCCTTATTCTTTCTTTTTTTCAAACTTATGTATGGTCATCATTCACTTTGGCTGTAGTAAACATACTGTGTTTGTTTTACTAAGACAAACTTAGGTATTTTTTTATGTCATGAGGGCAGATAATACGGAAAGAAAGTTCAGTGAAGATAATAACAAGAAAGGGTATTAAGGTAGAGCTTTGAGGAACTCTGGCATTACCGGAAGTCCATAGGAACGATTACATAACAAATATATAATTCTATCGTATTCTTCGGCTAGGGAGCTTTTACTTAGAGAATTTTTCTAGGTCGAAAGCCGGGCGCTCATTTTCCTTCTACTAGATGACATCACGTTTCTCGGTTACGCGGCCTCCGCAAAAAGCCTATAGAGCCACAGAACATATAATAAAGTAACAGAGCGTCAAAGGGGAAACTATTGCCTCGCGCATCAGAACAGTAATTTAATATAAAATTTATTTAAATTTACACGTTATTGTAACTGACTTCTTGGGCATACCCGGACATTAAACGTCGACAAAAACCGCCATAACGCAGATTGAATAGTCAGATCGACAGTTTAACTTCCAAAATTGAAATGAAAAGTAAAACATTATGTTTTTTTTGGGTTTCTTCCAAAGCCGATCCGTTGATATAGGTAATGTCCCCTTAGGTACCGGCTCGATCCCCTTAGGGTGTGGAGATGGAAACTTGGAAATTAAGTCCCGAGTCCCACACACGGCCGTGCAGGTCTTTAGCTTGCGGTTACAGTGCTTGAACGCATTCATTCCGAAAAAAAAAGTTTTTTCGTCCTTTACGATTTATATCATCAATGTACCCTTAAAATAACCTTTTATAATGATGTCCAATACGACACTTCAAACAAGCATGACCACCACTGAGTACCAGTTGCTAAAACATCTTATGCTTCGGCTTTTATGCTTCAGATTGCGGTGTCTGTCTTTGCCTAAATATTTATGTCATGACAGTCGTAAATATCATATGAATGTGATGTAGACTTTGGATTATTACATCACTTTTAAAACTATTATTTACACCTACTTACGTAATTGTTTGTAAGCAAATTCCAGAGACATGTTTGCAATAAATTAAAGAAACTGGATTCTGTAGCAGCAATATTTATTTCGCACTTAATATTAGAGTAAACATTAGGAATATTGCTTAGCACATCAAAAAAGTACGTCCAAAACTTCTTAAAAGCCCGACATGTTAAAAAGGGCCTTACATTAAATTGCAATCAGTGGTTTTACTTATTGAGGGTATGGCCCTACTTTAAGAAACTACAGTAGCTTGAGGTAATGGCAATCGTCATCTTCTAAGTCGATGAACGTGATATTTGACTAAGACATAATATGTTTCATCATGTCTCAATTGTTTGAGACGCTTTGCTCGGGGTTCTTGAAAGGAATTCTTAGTAGCAACTTTTTGGTAAGACAATGCAGCGCAACTAGTAGGTCTAATTCGAGGGTCTCTATCTAGGTGTTCGGGAAATGCACAGATAGTTTTGCAATCGAAACTGATCTTTCTTTACGAAGATATTATAAAGTATGTACCTATTATAATAATACAATATAAGTATACAAAACATAGTTTGACCTAAAAGTAAGTGACTGTTTACATTTATTTCAGGAGCAGTCAATAATGTCATGAATATCAGAAAAAATATGGTAGGTACCACATATTAAACTACATAAATGAACAAATTATAAATTATATTACATACTCGTACATAAAGAAATAATCAAGTCATCTATCTCCGCCTCTTACATTGCGATGGCTACAGCTCATGGACAGGACAGTCAGTATGTAATTCGCAGTGAAAAACAAAAAGGGGTTCATCGTATTGAATCTTACGAGCTTGGGAGGAAGCTCTTACTATTTAATCAATAATGTTCATTGTTTATACTTAATTATTGCGATTATGTTAGTGCGGAGCTTTGAAAATGCGGTTCCTAACACACTTCAAGTCCGGTTTTCAAGTGATATGATGTGTTTTCATTACCACTCACATAGTTAAATATAAGAAATGGGTATTGGTTTCCCACTTATGTATTTACTACGAAACCTGCCAAGCTAGAAGTCAAGCCAAGTCTAGCGAAATTACTGGGTATATGAGACCTAATAACTGTCGTCTCTTAAGGCGGGCAACGCGCCTGAGACCCCAAGGGGGTCCCGGGTGCTTATGGGCGGCGGTGATCACTTATCATCAGGTGACCCACTTGCTCGTTTACCCCCCTATAATATAAAAAAAAAAAAAAAAAAGTCATGAGTATACACGCGGCAGCGCCCCAGCCAAGTAAAAAAAATTGAACTCACAACGCACCGTGTGTATTGTATAATTTGTTATAGGTACCCATCATTTTGAGCTACATTGAACCTTTTACAATTTTCTTTCACAAGTCGTAAATTTGTCAATAATTTATTACTCATAATTGATTGGAAAATTTACTAAAAATCCTAGCTTAAAAGATTTTCTCTTTTCAGGGAGCTTGATACATTTCATTCCAATTGAACACAGAACTTTGCACTCATAATAATGGAGACACCTGGAGATCTAAATTACTTTGTCGATGAAGTCAAGGAAAACACCATTGTTCGATATTGCACTTGGCTCTCATTTCACACTTAGTTTTTATTGGTATTTCAAATATAACATTGAATTCTGGTTACATTACTATAAATAATAATATTAATGACTAGCGGCCGCCTCCGCGGTTTCACCCGCGCGTTATTTCTTTTTTCAAATTTCCCTTACCATCCCCCCACATTTCCGGTATAAAAAGTACCCTATGTCGCCCGAGAATAGGTTAGCTTTCCAACAATGAAAGAATTTTTCAAATCGGTTCAGTAGTTACGATGACCAAATTTATATTTTAGTAGTCGATTATAATTTTTTTGTATCTCATTAACATTAACATTATCATTCTTTTCAAATAACATGCAACCTTTTTTGGATCATTAAAAACGCTAGCAGCATAATTTCCATTTTGACAGTAATAAAAAGAAAGTACATAACTGTTTCTTTTTCCTTTAATCCTTCTAGCACCGGATTACTAGACACAATAGAAAATCTATTGTTATGCGGCACCCGAGTGCCGGTTCGGCGTTGAGTGGTTAAAGGTGTTTAGATTTTTTTCTGAAGAATCTAGCCAGCATCAAAGAAAAATTTGCATAATAACCTGCTTGGTCTTTTCAATGTAACTGGCATCAGAGTTACGATTAATTTGTGAGCAATAAAAAGCAAGTCTTTTTTTTAAAAGGAATATCAAAAAGTTTTGAAAAGACGGTGACCTTCTTTAATTTAAAGAGGCACTGGCAACAATGCTTCTGAAATTTGACAGCAATAAAAAGTAAATTAAATATTTTTTTCTTTAATGGCGTATCTATAGATTTTTTCTGAATAATTTAGCCAGCATAAAAATTTTAAAAACTTATATTAATTAAACTGCTTGGTTATTAATTTGATGTACCTAACCTTCGTGGTTATTTTAAAGTAGCACTGGCAATAGTGCCACAAAAGTTTGACAGTAATAAAAAGAAAATTAAAAGTTTTGTTTTTATTTACATACATTTTGAATTTTTCTGAAGATGTTTTCCTAGCGTTTCCTGTGACACTGCCGGCTAGGTATTCTTTGAAAAGGTCGTTGCTATTACGTTTCTTCATTTAACTTGACAATCTATTTACGTAGTCTATAATAGTTATCAAGAAAGTAATTTCTTTTTTCAAATATCCCCTCTTCCCCACACATTTCCGGGATAAAAAGTACCCTATGTTCAACGGGGATAGTGTAGCGTTCGAACAGTGAAAGAATTTATTCAAATCGGTTCAGTATTTTCGGAGCCTATTCAATACAAACAAACAAATAAAAATCAAATCTTCCCTCTTTATAATATTAGTATAGATTATTTGGATAGTAGTAAATTTACCAGCGTTTGAAGTATCTATGTACATAATACAAGTAGTTTTTTTTGACGAAATGTATATGTGGAAGAAGCATTCAGTGCACTTAGCTGTTTTTGCATTTTAGGTTTCTAGGTTAATCGACGGTCTGAAAATAACCTACTTAAAAGCAAATAATTCATATCACTAGCACTGATAAGTCCCATTTGGCAGTGACCCTGGTCTATACGCCAAGAGTTGTGGCCTTGAGGGTTCGGATTTTCGGAACATAAGACGACATTAGAACCATAGTGATCCAAGTGACATTTTTGTCAAAATCGATATTTTGTTATTAACATCCCAAAAATGACATATTTTTCATGTCACACTGATCCAAGTGCTTATTATAGCAATTTTCATAAGAAAACTCATATTGGTCACTTTGGAATAGGACAATTTCAGGAACAAATCCAAACGCGTTTCCCTCGTTTTCTCAAAAAGTTGAAAATGTGACTTAGATTAGATCACTATGGTTCTAACGTCGCTTGTTGGAGACCAAGATTCATCCATCCTAGTCAGTAGTTTACCGTATGTAGTTACATTATACATTAATGCTCTACATTTTTTATGTCACTTTAGTTGGTAGATATAGCATGTGGATATGGTAATATTTTTTCCTGGATGGAAAACCTGGAATGTATGTAACTACACATGTTCTGCATTTTTTCGTGGCATTTTCCTACAACTTGTACAATTGATCTCATTGTTTTAATAAATAAGTAGGATTTTCCTGTTTGTGAATAAGGAACATTGTGATGGTAGATTAAAATAAAATGATATTCCAGTTCGATTTTCCTTCTCTTGGAGATTTTAATCGGGCCAGACATTAGACAGTATCAGTTATGGGGAAATTGACATTCCTTATAATGTTCGAGTAAATTATTAAAGCAATCTTGGTGGTGTTATTTACAGTCCGCTCACAGAAATGAACTAGTCTAGTCCCCTCTTGAAGTATCAAAAGTACTTAAGAGTTTACTTACCTAAAATAAAGGGATGAAAATAAAGTGATTCTCAAGCAACAATCAATCGAACTAATTTTGTGATTGTAGGATTTTTGTAGAGTTCACCTGGCTATAATAATATGGGAGCCATAAAATTTAAAATGACACGATCAAAATATTAGAAGACTCGAGAGAATTAAGGCTTCTTCACAAGCAGTAGTACGACACCTGGTGAAGGGTCCATAAATGGATGTCTGGGCGAACGTGATTTCGGGGGCCCCCGAAAAAAACTAGTGTAAGTTTTTTCGAACACAGCTTGGGTTTGGTGATCACTAATCCGCACTTTGCAATAGTAGTGATTAAACCAGTAGGTACCTATCATTGTTACCTAAGGATAACTTATTTTATCAATTGATTTCGATAATGGAGGCATTTGACCAGCAGTGGGACATTAACAGGCTGATACTGTAAAACTTTACTTTTAGCGGAAGAGGTAGGCCTGGTTTATATTCTGGTTGTCATGCAAATAGCGCCTTAGGGCTCTTGAACGTTAGAAAAACTACGGACGACAATATTACCAAAGAAGGAAGGCGTTACGCTAGCGGTGAAAACTACCCCCCGACACCTACGACTACGTGCGTTTTGAAGGGGGAAGGTGTAGGGCTATGAAGAATGGGGATTTAGGGAGGGAAGAGAGGGGGGGAGGGGACTGGATAATTCTATGGCTCAGAATAAAAATCAAATTTTCCTCTTCTTTTAAGGTAGCTTCGCCTAATTACACCGACATTCTCTGCTTATTTTAAGTTTTTTCATTTTTTCCAGAAAGTGGACACGCTGTTTATTGCACCGATATTTGAACCGCTGAAAGTTGTTATAACATAGTAGGTACTTTTAGAGAATGAGAATGAAAAGTATTATTGAAACCCTTCCTATTGCAGCAATGTCACCTCTATGTTAGACTCGGTTTACTTCCGAAGTGTCGAATTGACCTCACTTATTAAATTGCAAAACGGAAACAATAGTGGATATTGCCAATCTGTATTGTAAGGGCTTTTGCACATTACAATATGATAGTATTAAGTAGCCTGTCTTCTTTTTCTTCTTAGCGTGTCGATATCGTCTGTGCGTGTCTGTAAATAGTTCAGATAATAAATATTGAGTAGGTACCTAAATTTTTGTTTTTGTGCATCGTCCAGAGATGAAAAATGTAAGAGGCAATTTTTCTCCAAACGATTTTGTTAGAAGTCCGGGTACCGGTTACCGGCAGGGTAACCATGAACCAGGATTTGGCATTTCCAGTCATTACATTGGAGTGACTGTCATTTGACCCCCGCAAACCATAACAGGTGATCTAAGTTAGTTTGGATCGTGTCTCAAAGCTTGGTGGAAAGCAGTTTGACACGTCCGAAGATAGATCAGCTTTCCGAGGTACAGGAGTGTTCTACACCGCAAACTTCCACACTCCGGACCATGTCTGAGCCCTATTAATGACAGATAAATCCAATCACTTTTCGGCCCAACCTAGGATTGGAACGCAAGGACCCGGGCGCTTCACTTTATAGCGTTTAAGCGTGACCTACTAGCCTGCATGCATCAAGTAGACAGTCATACCATACATAATGGTGGGTGCAACTCGTCTCGTGTTGCACCTACACTGCTGCTGATAACAGAAATGTAACAGCTAAAGTGCCTTATTACCATGTCAATAAGATTTATTCCAGCTTCACCTGTGCAGCTACTTTTTATTAACTTTTCCTATACCGTGTACGTGACATTGTACCTACTAATCCTATTTATAGCTGTCGCATACAATTGCAAATGTTTAGCACCTCTGTAAATAGATGACGATTATCCCCCTTTTCACGGTATTAGTTTTATCCTCAACAAAGTTTATTGGCTTTTTATAGCCACGTTTGTTTTGTAAAATGAATCACAAGTCCCTTCATGACTGATATTTCTGTATTGTGTATGTGAATTGCTCACATTCATAGTCAAGGACACAAATTAATTTACATGTCCAAGAGTTGAAGATATTATACGTATTGTGTAATTTATTAAATAGTAACTCAAAAACAACACACATAAAATATATAATTTTTATGTCTGAGCATCAACAGTCGTAGGTTCGAATCCCACACAGTACCTACTAAAATTATTGTGATGCATATTTCGGTTGGTTCTGTGTCTGAAAGTTTATTCGTATTTAATGTATATTTGTGGTACATACTTATATTCCTTGTTTCTGATACCCCTAAGTAACCCAAGTGCTTAGTAACTCACTTTGGGTACAGATTAACGTAGTGATGTTTTCGAATATTTATACGATTATAATACCTTTTCACATTTTTTCACTTTCTTCAAAATGCCCACTAAGGCTTCAGGCCTTAAGCCTTTATTCCCCGTGGTCCCTTTGATAGTCCCTGGAAGGTACCACGGGGAATCATTCTACCTGGTCCCTGAATTTAGTATAAGCCAACTAATTTAAAAAGGTATAATAAGAATAACTTAATTAATTTTAAAGACAACAACAAAGAAAAACATAAGTACCTACATAATTATACTCCATGCCTTTTTGCTCTATTATAATAACAAAATTAACAACATATTTTTTTTTATAAATTTAATAAAAATAATGTGTGCAAAAGATATCTCTTTGCCTGGTTTTGCATGAGATTGATAAAAACAACAACCCGATACCTACTTCATTTAACCGGGTCATGGATACATTTTAACGGAAGAAGCTGTACTATGAATGCGAGCAAAGGATGTGATAATTGGAAGTGACCGGATGACCCGTTATATTTCCTAAAACACACCGTAAGCAGATGCACCATATGTGTGTCACCCGAACACGCACACCCTATAAGAACACGGATGCTCCATGCTGAGATTAAACCAGGATCAGACTCCAGTACAGTCACACCTCCAAGTTTTAAGTTATTACGCTCCCAAGAATTCTGTAGTTTGCGTTAACATGGAGTTCAATTTTAAATTGCTCGGGATTCTGATACTACTCGCTTTTATTGCCACCGTGCAATCGATACCAGTGGAAGAATCAGCTTTGACTCCTGAGCAGGATGAAATTATGGAAACGGCAGCTGGGACGAATCCGTTCTTGCCGCGATTTGCAATGAGAAGACTGAAGGAAAGAAGAGAAAAAGCGCGTGCGCAAAGGAGGAATGGACAGATGAAGGCACCTCCTCAGATGCAGAAACATGGGGTGAACTGCCCCCATTACCCTTACAGACGTTATTATGTACATAATCCCAGACTGTTTAATAACTGGGAATAGCATACCTATTTGAGATTAATTAATTATAGAAACTAAGGTTTGCGGAGTTGCTTGATAATATTAGTTAAATTTATATACCTACCTGTTATTGTAGTATGTTACCTATTGATACATAGGAGAATTTTCCTGATATTCTTGTTTGCCTATAAAATATCAAATAAATTAAAGCAATTTGGTAAAAATAAATACAGCACTAATTCAGATGATTAAAATGACTAATATTAGCATGTATTTCCTTATATTGTATAGTGAGTGAAATATGAATTTGAGTAGCCTTGCCCTCATGACTAAGAAGAAATGCTTGTTGTTTTTATTAATTAGCAGCTTGCTACCGGCCTTTCTTTGGCACACTTTAACGGCAATATAAGGCTACTGCTCATCATTCTACACACAGTTGTAGAAACTTTACTAATAAAACCAACTCTTTACAGAAAAAATGAAGACAACAGTGATCTTATTGTTGACGTTGGGGCTCGCGCTCGCAGATCCAATTTCAAAACAAACTGTTACGGGTGACAACCAACCTTCGTTAAATCGCAGTGAGTCAGATACAACACACAATGAAGAAACAAAGTTGAACAAAGGAGAATCGGAACAAAAGCATCAAGTTAATGAAAACGTCGATTCTATCAACGACGTTGTGGATGAACCAGTACCCGATATAGAGGTATTCATTGAAGAAGCAATCGATCTACAGCCCGACGCCGAACTTGGTTTGCAGCCGACAGATAGCGACGTTCTTTTAGAACAGAATGAAATGTCCTTGGCCGACGACTTGTATCCCAACGAAATTGTAGAAAAGGATCCTAATGAGATCATGGAAACTGCGGCTGGGTTCGTCCCCCTCCCCATCATTAGGAGAAGACAAAAGCCAAGGAGAAGACCGGCGACCCGACGTCATTTCATGAAAAATCCATACAGGCGTTATGACTTTACTTACCCTTATTATTATTACGGATATTATCGTCCCCGCTCCGGATATTATCGCCCCAGTTCCGGATATTATCGCCCCAGCTTTGGATATTATCGTCCCAGCTCTCTAGGATATTATTTTTAAGTAGGTGAACGAAATAATTTTATAAACTTATATGAAGACCATACGCTGTTTAGGCTGCCTGTCCACGTCAGTCTTTTAGTAGGACCGATAAATCGGTGACCGATTTTATTTCTAAGGTATTTCTGACCGACTTTTTGTAGGACGTGTGCGTTGCTCCATTGCTACCAGTACGTTCTATTTGTCACCTACAAAAAGTCGGTCACCGAATATCGGACGTGGGTGGACAGCCTTATTTTGTAGACACGAGCCCAATAGAGGGCACCCTATTGGAGAACTCTACTTGTAGTAGAATAGTTTATAAAATTTAGGGCGTAGTCAACTGAACAGTTTATAGAAATATTTCTGTATAACAAGACTGTAACTTATTATTTAATGTAAAATATGTAATATCTTATTGATAGTGAAATAAAAGCATTAATAAAAATTTGATACATTTTTATTTCTAAAAAATCTTTTTAATTCTAAGCTTAAATCCCTTACCGTTGTAATAATTTCAATATCATATATTACCAATTCATTATTTACAATTATTGAAAAATTAAATCTTGTTTACTATTTACTACATAGCTTAACATTAGGACAATTTGTTGTACACTAAATTGTATTCATGGCAGTTGTGTTTAGTGGTTCTGTTTAGAAATATGTATAAGGCCCATCGAGCCAGTTCTTGTAGTATACTGGATGTATGACACAACAATAATTATTATTAATATGATACGATTACTAATATATGCACATACATGTTAATCACAAAATATGTCTTGGGCGTAATACCGTCTTAAAAATATAACACATAATTTAAATAACACCTACTGAGAGGAAAAGATGAACAGTTATCCGATACAAATAAATATGGATTTATAAATAAATTATTATTTATATAGACCAGTAAAATACACTTCGTTGAGACAACGCTGATTGTAACAACAGGAGCATGGTATATAATTTTAAGGCCAGTTCGGCCGTACTTGTTGCGTAAATTAGTTGTAATCCCATACTCGTCCAATATAGACCGACTAACTTATCTGTTCCGGTGGCAAAAATTGGAACTACGTGAAATGCTATGCAAAAACGATATTTAATGACAGTTCTAAATCGACAGTAGCGACGCCGCCACCGGAACAGATGAATTTGTCGCACTATATTAACTCACCAAAATAACATATAATATGTAGGATATCGAAGTAAATGATTTTTACACAGATCAGGTCGGCCAAAAAATTAGGTTATCCTTTATATTCGCTTCAAAAATATTTTTTACAGTTTGGCCCAGATTTCAGATTGCAGCCAGAAATTAGACTAGCGACTAAACCGCACGTACTTTTATTTTAGAAATGCTTTTCGTTCATTAGTAATCCACCTATTTTTGTGGATCTTAAAACTGAATAAGAAACAATTTTTTTTCGGGCCGACCGGACCCCGGTCACTTATAAAATAATCAGAGAACACGAATGCAAATACAGTGAAAGGATTTCTATCAGTCAATCGTAGTCTATATGTAGTCGAGTCATTTTAATAGACCACATTTGACAGTTCATTTATGCAAAGAAAAATACTACTAATGTACATGAGGAGTAGTCTAATTTTCTGAATAAATAAATGTATTAATAACAACACTGATGTTGTTTTCTTGAGTTTAATTCCTTTAGCGTAAGGCAGCCATACTCAACCTTTTTTTTAATGGGGCCACAAACACGTTTCGATCTTGAAGCGCGGGCCGCAAAAATATTTAGGGCTGAATGAAACTGCGTTGAGCGGGCGCCGCAGCGTGGGTTCATGCGGAAGTCACTTTTGTATGAGCCCGCTTAGGTGTTAAAAAAAACAATATTCAAAATTGGCGATGTGTATAATGAAAAAAGAAAGTTGGTCACAATAAAGCCAACTATAAAATACATGATTCTGTAACCTTTATAATATTAGGTTATGATGAATGAAATGCAATGTAGACCAAATTTTGAAAGAGCTAACTTTGAAAGATCTAACAATGACTTCAGGTTTTACCAAAGTTGTTGCGTATGAAACCATCTTGTTTTAATGAGATTTTTGATACTGTGAACACTTTTTCAAAACTTTGACAAGATCTGGCTTGTTGCTGCAAACTAACTTTATTACATCATCCAGAAGAGAGTCTGTAAGCTTGTTTTTGTACACAGTTATTGTGTATTTCTTTTTCGAAAAAGACGATTCACACACAAATATAGACCCAAAGAATGTTAATAAGATTTGGGCAATTCTTTGGACGCTTTTATATTTTTGGGGAACAATGCTCCAAAATAAGACTATCGAGTTCGAATTTACTCAGAGCGCCCAAAGTTTTTTCTGATGGGCGCGGAATTTTAACACTTAGTCAAAGTTTTAAAATTCCAAGTGGGCCAATCACAAAGGCCCGGCGGGCCGCATGCGGCCCGCGGGCCGCAGGTTGAGTATGGCTGGCGTAAGGGATATTTTTCTTTACATAAATGAAACATTAGAACTACATTAAAACTAGTTTATAAGTAGTTTTAATGTAACTAGTAGCCCCTAGGTATCCGCAGAATACCAGCGCCGTGGTAAGTATTTACTACGGCACATGCTGAGCGGAGACCTATTAGGTATAAGTCAGTGTTAATTTAAGTCACATATTAGCTATAAAAAATTGTACATACTTATACCTAATAAATGTGGCCTACTAAAATGACTCGACTATAGAGCGGCGCGGGAGTAGTCTTGGGAGCGAGGGAGCTTGGGGCGGAGTCACTTGCCGGGGCCGACGAGCGCCTCGTCCATGAGCTCGTCGTCGGTGATGCCGGGCGAGTTGGAGTGCGGCGACGGCGCCACGAGCGGCGGCGCGGGGCTGCGCGCCAGCTGCAGCGGCGCCGCGGGGTACACCGGCCGCACCGCCACCAGCCCCGACACCTTGCTCGACGACGACGAGAAGTCCAGCAGCATCTCCGCCGCCTCCTGCGGCGTGGTGGCCCCGCTGCGCGGCACCGACCCGCTCGCCGGCGGCTTCATGCCCGAGTCCAAGCCCTTGCGCTCCTCCGTGCTGCCCTTCGGCGCGGCGAAGCCCTTCGCCATGTCCGTCTTGAAGTCCAGCGGCGCCGGGTACGAGCCCGCGTAGCCCTCCTTCGCGTCGTCCTTGCTCCGCTGCGGGCTCTCGCTCTTCAGGCTCTCCATCGCCTTGGCGTACTCGATGGGCCGGTCCGCCTGGTCCTTGCCGGGCGGGCCGGTCTTCGGGCTCAGCCCGCCCATGTTCAGCAGCGGCTTCGGGACGTTGAGCGGGTACGCTGATTTTTGTAAATCCGCCGACCTCGAGTTCGGGCCGTCGAAGTGCGAGAAGGGGTACTTGTTCGGCTCGAGGCCTCGGGCGAAGTCGTTCGTCAGCGTCCTGCTGTCGTACTGCGAGACGGGGCTGTTCTTGTCGGGGGTGTTTTGATTTTTTAATTTGGGAATTTGAAATTTGCTAGTGTCGAGCGGTTTGATCAGACCCTCGACGAGGAAGTTGGCGTCCTTGGATTTATATCTGTCGCCGTCGACGTCGTCGCGCGACCCGCTGGGACTCGAGTGCCTCTCGGATTTCGACGAGAATATCGACTTCTCCGAGTTGCTCATGAGTTTGGTCCGGGCTTTCTCTCGTTCTCGGTCCCTTATTATTTTAGATATGTCTGTACTACTGCTTTTGGGCGATCCGGAGCTCGACTTGGATGCCGATTTTGATAAATTAATACCAGCGCTGCTGGAACTAGAAGATTTGGAATAAGGCACTTTAGGCATGCTCCCGCTGTTCGGGCTGGACGATTCAGAGGGGTTCATGTTGGCTTTCGGTGGCGTCGATCCGGGGGTAATACTGCCCGATTTTGATGATTGTAAGACTTGCGTTTTTTTAGACGCTGGGCCGCTTATGACGCCAGGCTTCAGGCCCGTGTGCGTCTTTGGCGAGCCCTGACTCGGTGGGGTTAACTGTGGGGATGATTGCTTGCTGGAACTAGAACTACTATAGTTCAACTTAGAACTACTACTCGATTCTTTAGTCCTCGTTTTATTAATAGTGATTTTCATGCCGTCTAGGCTCGGTTTTACCATGTACTCCGGATTTTTACTTTCACTCAGTTTAGTACTACCAGGTGTACTGTTTTTTGGATCAGAAAATTTGTTAGCACTACTGGATGAGCTGCTGGATTTAGCAGCCCCTAGTTCCGAATCGGTGGTGCAATGTTGAGCGGATTTCAACTTATCTATCACAGCACTGAGCGAACCTTTTCTATTCCTAGCTTGACTCGGGGCGTTCGACTTGTTCACTTCGACGTTCGGTGGAGATATGAGCGGCTCGGTGACGGGGCTATCACAGGACACAGGGGTTATTTCTAACTGTTTTAACTTTACTGGGTTTTTTAATTTAGGACTACTTCTACCTGAACTGGAAAAAGACAAACTGGAATGTTTCTTCTCCTTATCTCTAGAGGAGGTGGAGCTGGACCCGTAGCTGTCCTTGGATATCTTCTTCGAGAGGTCATAGCCCGTGGTCCCGGACTTTCCGGATGGAGACCCACTGGCGGCGGACTTTAAAGCCGACATGCTCGGTTTACCGGAGCCCGAGGAACTGTGCTTAGGAGAGGAAATGCTGTGGTTTTTTGGACTCGAGTACCCCGGCAAGTGTTTCGGGCTGTTTTGCACCGGCGAGTGGCGGGGACTGCTGTGGTGACTAGACGTCCCGGACGGCTTGATGCCCTTCACCGCGCTGGGACTCGGCGACTTCGTGATCGAGACGGATCTCCCGTGGGTCGGACTCGGGCTAAATTTTCTCAGAAGCGAATTCGGGGACGTAGCTCGCATCGGCGATCCGTCCGTGGGCTTGATGCTGACCGATACAGGCTTAGTCAACGGGTCCTGCTTTGGCGGGACCTTTTCGGGCGGTCCCATCGAGTCATCCCTCCGCCGCTTTTTCTTCTTCTCCTTGCTCCGCTCCTCAGACTTGGATTTCTTCTCGGAGCGGGTGCGGTCGTCGAGCGACTTGAGTTGAGAAGTCGTTATGGGTGTGATGGTGATGGAGCTGGGGAGTGCGGCGGGCGCGGCGGCGGTGATGGGGATGATCTCGATGCCGGGGCGGCGGTCCAGGCAGAGCATGGACGTCAGACTGGCGCCTGGCTCGGCCCGCGGCGCGGCGGTTCCTATGGGCGTGATGCTCACCGAAGATGGCATGTATGATTTACCTTCCGTGAGGTCTAGAAGGAGCGATGACGCGCTCCTGCTTCGGGATTCTGAGTCTTTATTTTTCAGTTTTTGCCTTTTGTGATCAGACTTCTGAAAAGAATTCCTGTAAACAAGAATTGTTTTATAAGCGGCAGATAACTATTTTAAACTTCAGTGTCTCATAGCTAAGTAACTACTTTGTGAACCTAGCTTTGAGTACCTTTTAGTTGTAAGGATGTGAGGGATAAAGAAGGATTAATTTATTCACTATAATATGTACCTCAAATGATTATAATTATGACTATCGCGACAAAGAACATATAAGTAATAAAATGTTTACTGCACATGATACAGGTCAGTTTTTCATATTATTATGATATATTCCATTTTTGGGGAATTGGTTTGCTGTATATTAATAAATAGATATGCCACAAACCTGATCATATCTTCAACATCGCCGTCGTTTGAATTATCCATATCTGAAGAGGTTCTATTGTCTTGCGCCATCGCGTCAGTAGCGTCCATACCAGAAAGTTCCAAGTCCGAAGCAAACTCGTTCTGAGAGACCGATGACTCCCTTCCTTCGATATCATCGTTGGTAGAATTACTGTTCATAGTGTTGTCGTCTTCGTTAACATATCCATCTGAGTTTTCACTATCACTCTCTGAGTCTGGAACTTCGCTAAGACCAGGTTTTCCCTTCTTCTGGGCAGACCAGGGGTCCGAGTCAGACTTCCTCTTCTTTGACTTGCGCTCTTCGGACTGAGGTTTGCCTTCCCCCGTGCTAGAGTCTTGGCATATCATTGAAAGGTGGTGCTGTTGTTCAGATAGGTATGCGCCTGAGAAAGTAATGATTGACATTTATTTAATAGAAGTTTAGGATTTATTCGTTTTAACTTTAATATAAGTTTTGATCGGCTCATTTGGTAATATGTATATACTATGTTTTACTATCACTATCACTAATGACGTTTATTTTACGCGTCCGTCCATAATTCGCTTTTGTTAATATTAGTAGGATTCAAACACGACTGCATTCATCATTACATCATTACGAAATTACTCTTTTCTCAAAATCATCTATACAGAATTATATACCATCTAACGTCAGAATAATCGAGACAACTGGTCATGTAAAAATAGAGTTTGCATTTTTTTCAGACTTTTCAGAGAAGTTCCCATGTGGGATGCATCGTACCAGAGTTGCCTATCGAACGTCAACTTTTACTAAATTATCTATCAACAGCTGACGTCATTTCAATAGTATCGATACCCTATCGATTTTCAAACTATCAATAGTATTGATACTATTGCATCCGAATACTATCGATATCAATAGTATTAAGATGCAATGGTATTGATACTATCGAAATCAATAGTATTGGTTAATTTGTGTTATCGATAGTATTGATACTATCGAAAGTATCGACAACGACAACATTATCGATATTGTACCTACTCGTAGTTGTCGAGGTCAACTATCGACAACGAAACTATCGATAGTTGGGCAACTCTACATTGAACTTACCGCCCTGGTGCGGGTGGCCGACGTTGGAGGGGTACAAAGCTCGGCCGTGCGTGGCCCCGGGCTCGTGCTTGACGTGCTCGCCCCCGGGCTCCACGCCCCCCAGGCCGCAGCTAAAATTCGACTCCAGAGCCGAGTACCCGCCGTTCATCTGCTTCGCGGACGCTTCCCGTTCCCAAAGCTTCACTAGCGACCTGCAACGGAAAATAGAAAGATATTACAAAATAAAATACATTTATAAAAAAAAAAAACTACACAGAACAATGTTACAGGCTTCCCCGTTTATAGACATAACATTATTAAAATTGGCTCTTCGTCCATTCTGCCGACGGAGGGTAAAACAAAAACAAACTTACTTTTGAATTAGTCATGTACAAAAGTTGGGATAGAACCGGCCCTGTGGTTGGGGGCCTCGGAATACTGCCCCCGTACTCCCCGGGCGTGGGGTAGGATTCCCTAAACGAGGACCTCAGGGATGTTGGTCGATGGGGAACCGACGCACCGTTCAAACATCCCTATGTTTGCAGTGTGACGTGACCTCACATTGCTAAGCGCTGTTAGGAAACGGGAGAGGTCGTGACTACCCTTGAGTCCCTTGATAATGCAGCGCTCTTGCATTCAAGCGGCAGAACGCAGCTGGTGGGGGGCAAGAGATGAGCGTGAGAGAGACGGCATCAGTGCATCACCTGAGCGTGACGGGGATGGAGTGCGTCTTCTGCAGCACCTGGGTGACGTACTCGTCGACGCGGTCGGAGGGCGGCGCGTGCAGGGCGCAGACGGCGGCGCGCGGCGCGGCGGGGTCGGCCAGCGCCAGCTCCACCGTGGCCATGCTCTCGTCCAGCGGGTGCTCCAGCGACACCGAGATGTGCTGCCACGACAGCGCGCTCACCTCGAACATCACTACGCTTTCTACGTCCACCGCTGCAGCAAACAAACGAACAACTCACGTCTGCTTTTCAGGCTTCAGCCTCGGATTTTACGGGAGCGGCAGCGGGGTGTGAAACGCTCGTACGCAGGCGCTCAGGCGGACACCGCTTGACAGGAGCGCACCGCTCGTGACAGCCCGCGTCAAGCCGTGACCGCCCGGGAACCTGCGTGCGGGCGTTCCCTCGCCCCGCTCCCGCTTCCGCGACATTCGAGGCCGAGGCCTTAATCTTACTGGCGTTGCAGACGATGTGCATATTATATACCTCTATAGCATATTATGCTCAGGTAGAGATCCTGTTTTTTTTCTATTTTGTTAATTTATGTTTTGATTTCATTTGTTGTTTTGTGGTCAAATGGGTTTTCTTTCTTTCCTTCTTCAACCTAAGTTTACCGCTACTTGGTAAAGGTGAAAGTTGTTTTTTTTGTGCTAATCTGCAATCAGTAGCTTTACTATAAGCAGATGTATCAGAAATAAAAGTGCAAAAAACGTAATATATTTGGCGCAGTAAAGTACAAGTTTTTATGAGTTTTGGCAACATCCGCAGATGTTGCTATTTGCTATTATGTTGTTTGTATGGTACATATTAAATTTTTCTGATAATAATCACCCATTAACATTATATTTATTATGTTCCTTGTTTATTTTTATAATAATTAAAAACTCACCGTATTTAGTTTGCAGACGCACGCAGCTAGATATGAGCGCGTTGAATAATGCCTGCTGCCGCAAGCATGCCAGCAACGGAGGCACGTGGGATGGGTGAGTGAATGGGATGCTCGACACTATACACCCCTCCAGTCCACGCGTCTCGCACAGGAAGTAGCACTGGGTTTGTTCTGGGAGGTTCTGTAACAAAATATTAAAAAAATATATTTTTGTTTTGTATTATGGTTGAGAAGTCGACAATTGCACCAAGGTTTCGATCCGAGTTTGTGAGCATGAACAACCTCGTTGGTCTGGTTGTATCCGCATGGGTGCTTTTATAAAAGTTTAAACAATAAAAAACATAGTAGTTAAACATGAGAACATCATCAACAAAGAATTAAATAAAATAAGTATTAGACATAACTCAAAAATAACTTGTTCAATCTCCTTTATATTTAAGTAGGACTAAATCATACGTATTATATCGATAATTAAATATCCTTAGGCAGTATTACTTACAACAAATAATCCCTTGCTAAGATTAAGCTCGACAATCTTTCCCGGTGCCATTTTGTTGTAAGCCTGCTGGGCCACAAGGCCCAACAACGGCTTAGCGTTGGCCCAATCACCTGCCACTTCCACCTGCAAATATTATTAGTCTTTGATACCAAACATGTGACCAAGGCATAAACATTATAAGTATTTTGTTATACCTCAGTGGTAGCGTGTATAAGTTTAGCAAGACCAGAGCACAGTGGGGTTGGCTGTGAGAGTTTCAACGTAAAACAGGCTGGTAGCATCGCACTATTCTGGGGCACCAACGGGGCATATACTGGTCCACTCCTGTGAATTGAATAATATGTTACTAGATCTAAAAAATTCAAAGAATTGATTCTTTAAATTGTAGTCCTTGATTGGTTATTAAAAGAATATTTCCAAATGCCAATCACTTACCCCTTTCCTGGTCTTTGCCCTCCAGAAATTATTGCAGATAGCTGCAGCTTATTAGCAGTTGAACCTTCCAATAGTACAGTTGCTGAATGTCCTATGGGCGAGTGGGATGGAGCAACCAATGAGGCTAGGCCACTCGAGGCAGAAGGTTTGCCTATCGTCAAGAGCTCCACTGACAATGGTTGCAGTCCTTTTTCTTTATCTAGTAGCTCATATGGAGAGACAAAGTATGTAAGACGCATGGCATGACCTGGAAAAAGTAAAAAAAATCTGTTATATTAATAACAAAAGTATTCAAAAATGTCTATTTAGCTGAAAGTAAGAATACCTCCTCTTCGTTTCTGGAGAAAACCAATAGGACTCTTATGGACTTGTGCCCAAGGGTCTTTGATAAAACTTTGTAGCTGCCGTAAAGTACATAAATCTTCTTCTAAACTTTGTAAGGCACTAAATGCTTTACACTTTACCTGTAAAAATAATATATTTTTTTTAAATATATTATCAAAATCACACAATGGTACATTTTCATTAATAAGGAAAAGATAAACCCAATCCTATGAATTGAGATGGATAAAAACTGATTGAAACAATAGATAAAATTATTGTAAGATGGAATAATTGAAAAACACCAATAAAATAAAGGAAGTATGACTCACTTTTTTCTCAGCATTCAACTGATAGACAGCTGTCAATCCTTCCAGTTGGGCTGTGAAGTCTGCAAAATCTCCTCGGGATATACAAGAAACCAATTCTTCACAACTCTGTTGCTCAATCTGCAAAGATATGTTTATTTAATTAATGATTCAGTAGGTATGCTGAGCCAGAATACTTAGTAAAAATTTGTCCCAAATATGTAATATATTATCCATATTTTAGACCCAACATATCACATATTACCTATACACCACAATTGATATCCATTTGATGACAGAAGAAGCAACCAAAAAAGTAAGGAAATTTTTAATAATCCCTGTCCCAGATATTATTAATAACATACTTAGCTTAAACAACAAGTGAAAACTGGTCTTCACCAAAAGAGGCCATTATAAACAACTTTTTTAAATTGATAAAAAAATTCTATTATACAGACCAAGTAGGAAAAATATTTTAAAAGTCAATTGATATATACTTTTCCCTCATGATGGATCTTCACATCTTTGATTGCACCTGAAGACTCCACAAGTATTTCTAGGTAAAACATATCTGAGGATATGAAGAGATTCACGCCTGATGTTCCAACCACAAACTTCAGACTGAAAATAGAAAGTGAGATTATATTACATACAACAAACTACAATGTCATTTAGGTAAGTATAATAAACCCTAAAAACTATTAAAAATAATATAAATCTGAAATGAAGTACATACCCAAGTTGCCTTGAGAGACATTCAAGCCTCTCAATTAAGCTTTGCAGAGAACTTATCTTGATACAATGCTGGAGACTATCCAGGCATTTCTGCAGAATCATGCGGTCTTGTGAATCTACAGCCCAACGCTTGTCCTGAACATATTATAAAATGTGTTGTAATGTTGTAACTATGACATTGCTCATAAGTCAATAATCCAATTTAAAACGATTCTTACGCACCAACAAAGCCATGCGAACAGCTTTAGAAGTCTCTGATAAATTTTTATATTGTGAAGTTTTGGACCTAAGTTTCTCCATAAGAATTTCCTTCTGGAGTTCCTTGGATTTGTCTACAAGGCCGTTGGAAGGCCCCATGATTAAAGCCTTGCTGTCCGTCATTTTGCACAAAATAACAATTAACTTCACTGATAAAACAATACAAATATTGATAACATTGAACACAGGCACTCGCAACCTCGAAACATCTGAAAGGTTTTGTTTTGGTTTTTCTTATTTAAATTCAATTATAAAAATCACATTATCACGATGTATTTTTTCTGATGTTAATAAATAAAGTGAAATTAGGCTACAAATGATCTGAATGAACGATAAAAATAGTTTTTCTTTCGCCCACAGCACAAACTGTCATTTTAGTGCACTCGGCGAGATGCCATTTGCTAATATCCGGCTATTTTACAAGAACGTCGGCATTAGTCCCACTATTTCATTTGGCGCTAGTAGTATATGAAGATATGGAAGATGTCCAGTAAACTGTTAGAGATAGATTTGACTTTTTAATTTTGGAACATTATCCTAATGCCAACAGTCAACACGTCCGTTTAGAAATTGGCAGTGGTAAAGGCAACAGTTTTGCAATTTGCATGACATTTACATTTTAGAATTTATTATTTTTTATGTAATTTAGATAAATTGCTTACCAACTCCAAGTGATAAAGTACATTAATTTTCATTGATTTATGTATGAGTTACATAATATTCTTCTTATTAATCGGATTCCTAATGAATCACAGAAACACGCCTAACTTTTATTTAGGCTAATTTGTACAAATCCTACTAATATTATAAATGCGAAAGTCTGGATGTTTGGATGTTTGTTCCTTAATCACGCCTAAACGGCTGAACGGATTTAGATGAAATTTGGCACACGTATAGTTTATAACCCGGAATAGGACATAGGCTATAAAATTCCTACGGGAAACGAACGTCTCATTCCCGCGGGAATATCGATTTTGAAACTACTGAACCGATTTGAATAATTCTTTCACTGTTGGAAAGCTACATTATCCCCGGTGAACATAGGGAGGGTACTTTTGATCCTGGAAATGTGGGGGGAAAGGGGGTATATTTGAAAAAAGAGATTACGCGCGGGTGAAACCGCGGGCGGAAGGCTAGTTCTTAATAATACTAATACTTTCAAACGTCACATACAGTGTGAAACGCTTATGTTTAGGCTTATACACCGCGTCGCAACGCAAACAAGCGCAGGATAGAGTCCATTTAAGTATGTACCTAACATAAAAAAAAATTGTCTTAGCCGCTCTTCGCCTCAGTAGCAAGGCACATTTTTACTAGAGATGCTCAGTAGCCATCTTAGCGGCTGCATTACTGGCTTTCCTGTCCTTTTTGGCTGATGTTCACAGCTTCTCCTTTGCTCGTCCTCAGCAAATTATCTACGCGCGCCGCTTCGCTATTCCACTGAGTTTCTTGTCACACTGCCTACGCCACTCTACACTACCGCCTTCTCCTCAGGATTAGACACTTTCAGTAGGTACTTTCTGGTAGGTCAGTGGTAGGCCCTTTTTAAGGTGTTCCAAGATCCAGGATAGCCCCAGATAGATTTTATTTAATAGGTTCACTTCCCAAAGTCTTCCTCCTTGGAGCCTAAATGTGTCTTTGGGACAATAGGGCTCTAAGGAGGGTTAAACAAATTTCCAAAGAAACCTGCGATACCAAGAGTGTCCAGAAGACCATGCCAGTAAGCAACTCGGGAGTTCTGATCCTATTGCAAAACTAGCGACTCTGTTTAGTCGCTAGTTTTGCAATGGGTTCAGATTACAACGATATTCATACCAAGGCCATGCAGTCTTCAGGTAAAATAAAAGAGACAGAATTATATTTCAACAACCAGAAGGAGCTTAAAGCTCTAAGAAGTCCAGTTTCTGAGGGCGTCCTGGAGCACTTATCATTACTTAATAATTATAATCATAATTCTTTATTGCGTAATGTGGTTACTTAAATATGTTTAGGAAAATGCATTGAACCGAATCACGCCAAGATGTAAAGCAGCTTTTGGGGTTAGACGGAGGCAAGATCAGGTACACTAAGTTGTATCCCACACGACTTTTTATTTAAAAACCTACTTTCTTACTATAGAATAAAGGTCTGGTCTCATGTCACTTCACATCCAATGCGCTGATTAAATAGGAAGGAGCGCTTGCGAGGGCTCGTTATAGACGTGTTGGCTGGGTTGGAGATTTTTCGTTTCTTTTTGCAGCTGAGACCGTGGTCACCGTAGGAATAGGTACACCGCATCGCTGCAAGCCATAGAATTGGGATAATGATAGAGAAAATCACGGAACAGAGTGTTCCGTGGAGAAAATTATGTTATCGGGCATGGACAAATATTGTCTCGGGTGGCCCTACCAAGGCGCCACCCTGACTTGAGATCTCACGAGGAGGGGTACCCGGAGATATGCTGGTTAAAGGCCACAAGGCTGAAACCAGCTCGTCCCAATCGGGTGGAAAGGGGAAGCTGGGGGAGCTTAGGGGGTAGTGAGTCTCGAGTCCCACACACAGCCGTAGGTTTAGGCTTTAGCTAGCGGTTTAGTGACTAAACGCATTTTCCTCTGAAAAAAGATGTAGGTACTTAAGCATACGCGAGACACAAGGGAAAGTATCGACCGTACATAAGGACATCATCCACTTTGTATGGAGATTTGGGATAAAAAAAAAAGTTAGCGGCCAGAAATAAATTATGTTTTGTTGGAATGGGGACAGGTGTAGAATAATTTTTCTGTATGGCGACAATACTCTATATACCTTAGATAACGATCTATAAGTGAAATAAATAACATCGTCTTACCATTTTATGTAAGATCTGGTATGATTATTACTATACAATTTTCACCTGAACTACTACTATTTTGATCGCCTCCGCAAAGCCGCTAAGTGGCTAAGCCGCTCGGGTATAAAACCCGGAGGTAGTGGGTTCGATTCCCATCTAAGGTCTGGTTGGTGGTAGGGCTTTTTCAGAGTCCGACTGGCTAGCTACCACAGGCGAAATCTGCCGCCATAATAGCTCTGGCTGTGTTCCGGCAGTATTAATGTGGGAGCCAGTACACTTGAAATCAAGGGCTCGTCAATAGCCACAAGACTGGCACCAGCTTGTCCCCTTCACACCAATTGGGTGTGAAGGGGAAAACGGGGGAGTTTAGTGGGTAGTGGGACTTAGTCTCGAGTCCCACACACGATCGCTAGCCTGCGGCTATGGTGCGCAAATGCGTTCTCCTTCTCAAAAAAAAGTACACTTGAAATCAAAGGCTCGAAGATCAGATGAGTCTACAGTCTGGCAGCACATTGAGCGACGCTTCGTGGTGAAGTGTCCCTCAATGGAATAGGCCGCAGTGGCCGCTAACCATCAGGTGGGCTGCGTGTGTGTCTGTCAACTGACTTAGTATAGTACTGAATCTTATAAAACAAAGATGATACCTATTAAGATTAAGGAATTGACATGACGAGCACAGGGAAAAAGGGGGCGGGGGAGGGGGCGGAGGGCGGAGGTGACTGCTATATTAAGACAAGTTTTTACTTGAGTGAACCGCGTATTGTACAACTAAAATCCTGAAAACGGCTACTTCCCATTTTGTAAACTTCCCATTTGTTAAACCTCAATCTGTGCCTACTCAAAAGTTGCGTTTGGTAAACATTTTATTTACTTCATATATTTAGTCCCATTTCGATTGTTTACTAAATGGGACTAAATGTATGAAAAACGTATGTAGTAAATAAATGTTTACCAAACGCAACTTTTGAGTAGGCACTGATTGAGGTTTATCAAATGGGAAGTTTACCAAATGGGAAGTAGCCCTGAAAACAAATTGTTTTCGGTCTAAGGGCGGAAACTGTGTGAAGCGGGACCCGCGCGCGGTTCATACAAAAGTCTCCCGCGCGGTCGCGGCACGGGTCACTTTTGTATGAAATGAAACCGCGCGGGTGCCCGCTTTACGCAGTTTCAGCCCTTATGTCTTACTTGGTATCATATGGGTTGTTTTCAAATTAATTGTACCATAACTCACGTGGCATTCACATGTAACGTCACTCACATGTTGAAAATGTGAATTGAAGTTGAAAAGGTGAATTCTCACAACATAATATTCTCCCATCGTATTAAAACTAGTGCCTGCCCGCGACTTCGTCTGCTTGGACCGTAGAGAACCATGGACAAGGGTAAAAAAAGTCATAAGTTTTAATCCATTTGAGTGCCAAACATCTAAAACCGTTTAGGCGTACCTAAATTTTACGGTTTTATCCCTGTAAATGACGATTTCAAACAGACTTTCATCCCCTATTTCCACCCCTTCCATTGCTCCCCTTTTTCCGGGATTGAAATGAGACGACACGGCAGGCACTACCTTTCAAATAAAATAAAGAATCATCGAAATTGGTCCACCCAGTAAAAAGTTATGAGGTAACAAACAGAAAAAAAAATACAGTCGAATTGAAAACCTCCTCTTTTTTTTTTGAAGTTGATTAAAAACGAACATTATGAGTAACGAAATTGTGAATAACGCACCCCAATGTGGACGAGTCTTTACCATGGTGAGACATGTAACGTTATTCACATGTAAGTAAATATTGATGTTTTACTACATCTCAGTAAACATAACATCATAACCACAAAGCCTGCAAACAATGTAATTGCCATTTTACAATCACAACAATTAGTTCTTTCGAATACACTTACATTAATATACAACTTCACTTACCTTACATATTATAATCCTGTCGTTTTTCACAGGTTTTCGATGTTAATTTTACGACCTCATTTACATAACCTCATGTAACTCTGGCAAAGACAGGCGTTTTGTTTTTTTTTTAACACCAAATGGAAGTCCGGGAATGCCAGAACCGAAAAAAACATTTCAACGGTAGTTATTGCAATTTTAAAGTCCCAAATACCGTTACTCACGCATTGTTACTCACATGTTACAAAACCTTGGACATCTCTTTAAATCAATGTAAAAAAACAAACAATAAGCTGAATCCGACCTCAACGTAAGTCACGGTTAGTCTGTCCTTTAATCTAAAGATCTAAGTTCATAATTTGCCTGTACGTGTATTTACGAAAGAGTTGTTCACATTTTTATAGACAAAGGTAGCAAATGGACATCCTTATTTTGTATGAGATGAAAAAATAATAGTTTGTTTTCTTAGCTCATATTCCATAACTATTTGATTAAATAACAAAATTATAAGCTTAAGTTATAATAAATAAACCAAGCTGCTGGAAAAATATTCATAAAACAGTTCAGAATTGAAATCTTTCTCACAATTACGCAATGAAGGTGTTGGACAAAAATTTTGACTCTAGGTACAATTATTTTGATTTTTACCCATATCTCCGAAACCAAATAGATTTCGACTTTGACGCCATAGTAAAAAATAATGAGGTTTATGTGTACTATACACTTTTGTAATTAAAATTGATGGCCGCTAAAAAAAATTTTTATCCCAAAATGGATGATGTCCTTTATAACAGTAAGTACCCGTACTTAAATTGTATGTGTGTTGGATATTATTAAAGGATCACTTACGCACTTTTTCAAGTTAAATGATGGATGAGCACGGGGTAACCATTTATTAGCTTTGCAATTAATTGGAGATATAACAAAAAATTATACTGTATCAAATTAACAGCTGATGATTATGGTATTTGCAAATCTATATTCTACTGCCTTAATAAATGAATATATGTATGTATGTGTTCCCACTTCCGTAGAGATTTCAAACTGCTCACCTGTAGATACAATCTCTAGCTCTTATATAGCTTTACGATAATGCACTTTGACCCAAACTCCGAAATTAAATTCGACTGGCTTAGTATTCTGTTTTACATTGATTTCTAAGTCTGTTTAGGCATTTAGATCAATATTGTACGTACAGAAACACGAGCAAATCTGTATAAAATGTTGGTTCATTCATCTACATATGTGTTGACTGCTCAGTAAGTTGCTTTAACTAGAGCGATAATTATTGCACAGAATTTAAGTTTTGTTTCAACTAGCTACCATCCCCACAGACAAATCTGTCGCCATAGCAGACACGCAGTGTGGCAGCACATTGAGTATGGCTACCTGGTTTAGAATCCCTAAATAGAACATGCTGCAGTGGCCGTAAATTTTTATTATGTCCGTGATCTGCCCAAAATAGATAATATCGATCCATCTTTTTCGTAATACTAAGATCGAGTCTAACTGGTATATTCTTCATTTTATTTACGATCATTTAAAATACTAACCTAAAGAGTATATTTCACTAATATAATAATAGATCATTCTCCTAAGATAATCTAGAGGCTATAATTAAGTCCGGGCGGCGTCGTGAAAGTCTAGGCTCTGTTGGACCCCCACGACGTCTCCTACACGGCAAGGAGGAGCACCCCGGGGTTTAGTGGGTAACTCTTGCCCTTTTCAGGGCAACGGGAGTCCCACACACCACTCCGCCCCCGACGGAGAGTGAAGGTGCGTAATGCATTCCCCGGGTCAAAAAAAAGGCTATAATTAAGTAATTACCAGCAGAATATATCTCTATTTTATGTTAAGCAACAGTGGCGTCTCGTCTAACGACTTAATGAGGAAACAAATTTAGTAGCAGATGGATACTTTTTCTCATATTGGACATTTCCTCCGCTCACTCTACATTATCTTGAACTTTAAGCATGTTTTTAAGACTTAAGTAAACTACTCACGTCTTGGAAACTAAAGGGATCGCTTACTACGGATAAGTGAGACGAAAGGTTAACGAATCGAATTAAGGCTGTTTTCCATTTTACCAACTACTCAGGAAAGTATCTTTTACCTGTAACGGGTACTGACGTTTCTTTTTATAAAAAAGTGAATACAAAGAGAACCTAACGACATTTGAATAAAGCAGTGTGGAATGGAGAATATTTTTTATTCCCGAATAAAGTCAACATGCTCGCTTATCGTGCGGGCACATTTCTGTATCGTTTATGGGTTGTTTATCTTTAATATATAAAAGACTCAAATTCATATTTAAAATAGATTTGCATGAAGTTTGCATAGTTGAATTCGGAGTGAAATATCAGTTATTTTTTGGAAGGATAAAAAAAGGAGCTGTATAAATAACAAACTTCTTTTGATTAATGAAATACCTAGGTAGGTATTAGGGTACTCGTTACACCTATAACCCGATTTACCTAAGTTGATTGCCTAATAGATACAATAGTCTTGGAGCATTTTATGCCTTGTAAAAAAGTTCTACGACAAAACAAGGCGGGAATCGAAGTATTGAGTTAAGTATTCCATAATAAGTGTTCCGCCTTTGTGGAGTAATCCTACATTTACCTATACAGATTATTGCATTTTTTATTTATAATTATAACATTCGGTTGGTTGTATTCTCTTTTGTCGATATTTTTTATATAAAAAGCCGAGTCCCCCTCTGGTTTCACAATGTCATTCATTTGCAATACTGCGACTGTACCTGACGTGCGCAGTGACCGGGCTGGACAAAGACTACATAAAGACACTGGAAATGGTAGCATATATACCTAGTAGGCCTCCAAATGTATTTTTTTTAAATAAACATTCCATGCAATAATCTCCAAAAATATAAAAATTCCATGTGCAACTGTTTTATTTCTGAATCGAGTAATGAAAAAAGAGGCAGAGCATAGTGGATGGAAGGTGGTGGACTACCTCTACCTTAGAGAAACCACAGTGAAGTAGCACTTCTTGGGTGTTGTGTTATTTTCTGTCGGTAAGCAAGATCTCCTGAGCTCATTATTGGGGAGGACTTGGTGTTGGCAATGGGAAGAACTTTTTTTGCTGCCAAAGTTATGTTTTCCCTTCAAATTACATTGTCGGTGAAGCGTGGGTGATGTCTCGATTTTGATTTTTGACTTTGACTGGAGGAGAATGCGCACCTTTTTCTTGTTTTACTGCTTTTTTTTCACTGTTATCATCATAAACACACGCAGTCGGAAACCAAACAATGAGTTTAAACAAAATAGTTAACATTAAATCGGTCAATAGGTACGCAGGACAAATAAAGGATTACCTAAACTGTATATTGTTCCTAGTCAATCTAATCGCGTAATGTACTATTGTTATTGTGTCAATTAACATTGGGTGACTGAGAGTCATAACCGTTTACTTCTACATAATACCTATATGAATCACTTTTGTTTTTCAATGCAGAAATATGCATCCAGGGATGCTATATCCGTGTGTGAGTATAATAAAAAAACGACTTCTCCCTTTATTAAGTCCAGTCAGACGAAGCTGATCGAGAGTAAACATTTTCAACAATTTAATGGCAGTATATCCAACCAATGAAGCTTATTTCGTTTATACCATACTAATATTATAAATGGGTTCAAAACTGTGGTTCAAAATGTTACTAACGTAACCTATACCACTTAACCGATTTTGAAAAATATTCGAATATCGAATAACCCTTGAAAAATTACATAGGCTACTTAACTATAATCTCTGATGTAATGTTCAGTTCCAATGGAATAACTGTAATAAAAGTGTCCTTGTTTTTCCTTTCATGTTGCAACGGAGTAGTGGATCTACGAGATAAAGGGATAGTTTGGCAGCTGAACAGTGACACATGCTACTTTTTATCCTGGAAAAATATCATGTTCCTAATTACTAGGCCGCGGGCGAAAGACTGGTTTGTCTATAATTGGCGATTTAAAAGAGTAACTAGCGAGTTTCTTGCCGGTTCTTCTCGTTAGATAACAACATTCCGAATCCGGGGGTAGAGTCACTATGTTACCTTGATATGTGACGATTCATAAGTGCATCTCTGAGGCCTACATGAATAAAGAATTGATTTTGATTTTATAGCGTTAAAATTGCGAGTTTCAGAACTTATATGTTCTTGTCATATGAATTTGTTTGCGGCGTCTTTATAATAGCTTATTACAGGTGATGACATACATCATGAATTTGTTTGATAAGCGATCCTAATGTAGAACAAAGGTTTTATTGCTCCACCCTTGGCAGGTTTCACTCGGCTACAGTGTCCGTAATATGTTGAAATAATCAAAAATATATTACTGTATAAGCCTCGATGTTACTGATTAAAATATCCGGTCGTGAACTCGGAGTTCAACTCTCGGGTTGGATAAACTTCTTGTCTGATCAGCTGTTTGATAGAGTAGCATTGTAAAGAAATCTTGATTTTAATGATAGGGGCTATTGGCAGGGGTAGGTATAATAATAGGTTGATTCTAGGTATTACTATGGATTGCTTGCATGCAGTTATCAGGTATCTAAGATGGACGTGAAGCCAAAGAGAAAATTAACAACAAGTGGGAAACTGTATCAAAACAGTAAAGTTCAACCAGTGTATTTCATCGTACCTTGGGAACAACTTGGATGTGTAAAGCTGCAAAACTTTGTGTTATTTAGAATAACAGTTATTATAAGGTATTATGATTACGAACTTCGTTACTATAAACGGTAAACGTCATCACTTGAGTAATGAAGAAATCGTAAACGTTTTTTTTTATCCTAATAGGGGCACAGAACTCATTTCTAAATACGTTATTACCGACGAAGTATAGGTACTGTCATATTACTTATCGTAGGCGTATGACCATCTAAACTGTAGTCTCTACGAGTATAATGCCATTTTACGTAAAAATATTGTACTATTTATACACTCTATTTAAATAAGGATAAAATAATAAAAATGTTAATAAGTATATAAAATACACAATTTTAAATAAATACTATGGATACTATTTATTTAAAATTGTGTATGTAACGTGAACATAATAAGGCTTGGATAACGTTAATACTTACTTTTAATCGTGTTGTATTTATACAGTTCACATCGGAAAATATTTGTTTACTACGATACATTAAAAGTACCAATTATGAACAGGGTTTGTCTCAGATATAACTCTACCATTGAACTGTCTGTTGGTTTGTTCACACTCCTATTAAGTAATCCAGGTTTTATTTAATTATCATATAAAATACGTGTAAAATCTCATCTTCGTATTGTGAAAAGGTGTTCTTGCTAATTTTAACGTTCTAAGATCTGCATAAAAGGACATTGGAGATAAATTCAAAGTACGTCATTAAGTGTAGTATGTTTTTAAATTAAAAACCAACAGATGAGATGTCCGGGGCGCGGGGCGGCGCCCACCGTCCTCTGGGCAAGGCGGGCGGGCGCGTATAAAAGCCGTTGCCGCCGCCTTCCAGCCACATCGCTCGCTCCCCCGGCCGAGGCATACCACCTCCTCGCAACACCACTTCTTCACTTCAGGTTGGAGTTTTACGTATTTTTATTGTATTCCTCCATTGTTGTCTATGTCGATTTTCTTTTATTTAAAACAGTTTGCCACTCGTTTCTGTGTATTTGAAATGTCTTGCCGAAGTTTTGGGATTTTAATTTTATTTTAAAGTTAAAATAAATATTGCAAGCGTAGATTATAAACTTATGTCGGTACTAGTAACTAACTACATAGTATTGAGTGTAGGGTCAACATTTTAAAAACTTTAACAAGATTTGTTTGTTTGTAAAGTTATTCACCCACTTTTGAATAAACTTATTATAAAAGTGATTATTCTTTTGAATAAAGATCTTACTTTATTCTAAAGTAAAATAAATCATTACAATAAAACGTATATTAGTAGTTGTTACAGATAGTTTGCAGTATAAAATAAATAATTAACATGTTTATCCACATTGACCTTTGCAACAAATGTTTACAATTAATAACAAAAATGGGTTTTTTCTTTTTTCGTAATAAATCTTATCATTAAGCAAGCAGCAGAAAATTTTTAAGTTTTGAATATATGCTTTTTGTAAGTGGGAATTTAATAATAATATTATTTAATGTTTATTAATTTTTTTTTACACTTTGAGATTTAAAATTATGATATAGTTTATACAAAAAAGAATACATAATAAACGGACAATTAAAATTATATAAAAACAACATGTGTAGGTTAGTATTGTCTTTCAAAATATTAGACATAAATGGAATCACCGCCTGTTAAACTTATGCGGGATAAAGGGCTGATTTTCTAATATAAGGTTGAGGATTAACGTTTGTTAATACATGTTATTAAAAATTAGTGACATTCTATGTCATGCAACTATAGTGTGACGTAAGGCAAACTTTTATCCACCAAGTATAAAGATATAAGCTCTTAGTTTTGGATAAACTATTTATGGATGTTATTTTTATTGGTCTGTTATCGTTTACCTGCAAAGACGGGCCTAATGCAAGTCCAATAAAAACTATAGTAACTTTAAAATTCTTATATAATAACTTTTGAATTAAAATAAACAAATGGTTTATTTCGAAATAAACAAATATAAGGCAAGAAAGTTCTACTCCGTTCGTTTCAGCCCAACGAAAACGCGTTGATGTCTTTCGAGAGTTACAAAGTCGATTCGCACTTTACACAGAATTCCTGCTTTAGAGACATTATATTTTAATTTATATGATAGAGCGATATTAAAGTTATATATGTAATGTATATTTCTGTGTGATAAGTTTTGACCTAAGATACGATAATTTTTACATGTTACTCGCAAGGACTAAATACCTATTTATCTAACCGGAATAATACAAATTGAATGACTTCCTCCAAATGAAATATAGTTAAAATATTTGTTTTTATTTAAATAAAATTATCTTACCTTTTTCACATTCCGATAAGATAGTAAAATGACATTAAATTTTTTAAAAAGGCCTCCGTGATCTTGTATAGAGCCTTTACATTTCATTACGAGTGATATAAAAATGTTATTACACGTTACAATGTAGCGACAAAATTTTAGCTCCTGTTTACTGCATAATGGTTGACATTTAACGTTTTATATCTATACGAAAGAATCAGAGATACTCGTTTATTGCGACATTCATTAGACTGCAATAATAGATATTGCTTCGAAGGGGTGCAATTTCGCCTTTGATCAAAAACCCATATTTCGGGGTTTACGTTTCAACGGATGTTGACAGTTACGGATTGGCAATGAATTTCGCTACGGATTTCACTATGTGGTTTGTTTTTACACCTTTAATTTAACAGTAACATATCAATAGTTTATAAGAAAACGTAAACTTGTAATCGATTAGAAGATCGACCAAGTTGGACACTAAACCGTTAAGTACAAATAAGTGTTTAAGTGATAAATATACATTTTGATTACAAAAAAAATCATTCATTCATTTTGATATATTTTTATTTTACTATATTTTTCAAATGTATTAGGTAAATGTATAGGTCTATCTCATTATCTCAGCAATTTTTAGCACTAATTTTATTATACTTTTAGTATACTAATGTACGCATACATAAGCATGAAATTAATAACATGCATGTGCGTATAAATGGAGATAATAAAATGGGAGTCAACAAGTTGCTATTAGCTTAATTAATTAAACTCAATTACGGATCATAATATACCGTAGTACTATTATATGTATATTCTGTGATAATATACTTGTATAGACAAATATGTAAGAAGATGGACACCAATATAGCCTCTAACAAAATAGGCAACTAAAACTAGGCCAACCCACGGTAAAGACTAATGAGCTTCTTAATTAAGAGACCGGGAATAGAACTCCGGGTGTTTCGCACTTTGGGTGTAAGTATAAACATGAAGAATTAATTTTGATGCTAACTGAATAGACTTAGACTGGCCCGATGGCGCATTTGGTATCACTACCAAGTGACCCTGCCCTATGCAGGCAGGGATTTGTGTTTGTTCTGTATTTACATATACTCGTATTTGTACCTTCGTTGTTTCTGATACCCATAAAACAAGTGCTTACGCTACTTACTTTGGGGTCAGATCAATGTATGTTATGTTGTCCAATATTTATATTTATTTAAAAAAAAATTAGTACAAACGGCATCAAAAGTAGCTTCCCACATTTAATTGCCATAAGTCAGTATTGATATGACGATAAAGCATTCTGACTTGATTAACTGGATTTGTCGAAATCTGGATAATCAAATCGTATCCTGACTAAATCGGAAAAACACTAGAGTAAGAAGAAGACGGTAATGCTGGTAAGGCTTATTTACCGTGTCAACATTGTTAGGCTATAAAGGTTTTTGTATACAGGCTAGCTTACTTACTGTGCTGCCATTTTGTTCTTTCTTTCATAATAGCGTTCACTTTAAAATCTCCAAAAAACTGATACCTAATATCTATACAAATATAAAATGTCATCAGACGAAAACTCGCGAAGTGTCAAATTTTAATAATAATATGCAATCAGAATTTTAGGTAAAAGCTATTTTGGAAAAAAGTCAAAATGGCGGACCAGTTAGGAAGGCCAAAATCTTCATTGCCCTAAATATATGAAATAAAATAAATAATAAAGATTCATTAATTTGTTTAGATCTCAAGATGCGCGGAGCCGGCGGAGCGCTCTGTGTGGCCGTCGCCGCCCTACTCGTTTGCTGCAACGCCGATCCTCACCAGGTAACATTATCTGTAAACATTATTTATCTTAATTATCTTTATATATCTTTCAAAGGCTTGATAAGCATATGGGTGAAAGACTCGAAGGTCAGATGAGCCTACAGTATAGCAGCACATTGAGCGAAGCTTCCTAGTGAATGCTCCCTTATTGGCATACGCAGTGGCCGCTTATCATCAGGCGGGCTGCGTATTGTCTGCCAAGAAAAAAACATGTACACATACACTTATTTAATAAGCTTTAAGTCACTTAATCGCTTGAAAGGAGTTTGGAAGTTGAATAAAGCGGGTAATCTCAGGCAGCCTTATCCAAGTATCCTTGAATATGGTCAAGCGCTAAGTAAGTAGTAATAAATAGCACGCGTCTGTCCTATGATAGAAAACCAATGAATCATTAATTACACCACAACACAATATTATAGTATAATCAATAATAAGGTAATAATATAAGATATAATCAATGAATTACCTTAGCAAATAGCATTCTTATTGTGTTGAATATTAACTTTTCATATTTTAAACTAGCGGGCGCCCGCGGTTTCACCCGCGTGGTTCCCGTTCCCGTGGGAATTGATCAATCAATCAATTCAATTTTTCTCGCCGTAAAAACCATCCTTGAACTCCAACGAACATTTAAAAAAAAATTTGGCCGAATTGGTCCAGGCGTTGTTGAGTTATGCGCTTACCAACACATTTTGCGATTTATTTTTATATTATAGATGTACGTCAATGTTCTTCGTATAAATAAGAAAATGAAACGATTTAGTTACAAAGAGTACCTATAAATCGATTGTTTCAAACGGTTTATCAAAGTGTTACAATACCATAATTAATCGATAACAAAAGTGAAATACAAAAATACAGCAATTTTATTTCGCTACGAAATGGATAGAAATGTTTTCGTAGCATTTGGTAGCGCGTAGCAGCTATCACGTAGCACATGTCGTTCTCGTAGCGTGCGCGATAACTGTCAGTTTGTTTACACAAAAATCAACACAAAATACAAACGTGATGTTTACAAGTATGACGTGTTGCTGACAAGTGGAAGTCAATTCCTTTATCGAATTTATAATATACTTTTTCTTTCTCCCTTTTTTAATTTATGGTAAATAGCAATAGTACCAAAGTTTTGTTACTAAAACAGCTCTACGTTTTGGTTTATCCTTAGAAAACGCGTTAATATTTTAAAAAATAAATATAATTTCAGGATGGCTATGATATCGCATTAGGTTAAAGTACCAGTCAAGTCAAAAAATATTTTTAAGAGTATAATAACATACAGCTCTTGATTCTACAACTATATTTTATTCCCTGTCAACTGCATTATTTTCTAAATTAAATTTTACTTACTTAACATTTATATGCAGAGAAATTGTTTGAAATCTGAGTAGCTACGAATATTTCGATTAGAATTGTGAATTACATTATTTTGTTCAATGCATACTGTAATTTGTATTTTGAAAGTAATCCTCAAATATCCCTACTCTCCCTGTAAGAAATTGATTTACAAACGGGGTTGTAAATTCAATTCCTTTCAAAAAAGCCGTTATGAATTTCAGCTTTTGGAACTTAAGCTACCAATCAAGCAATTTGAGTCTTATTCTGAATTCAATTACTTGTAGATTATTGCTAAATGACAATAAGCCTTATTGGTCACAAAAGTAGAAATATATCACTTTAAATTCAAAATTTTCTGTACTTAGTCAAAAGATAAGTTGTGTTTTCGTTCCTATAGATCATTGAGCTAATATCAGTACATAATATTTCTATGCTATAGATAATGTAATTAAAATCAACAGTGTTGCGTCAACTGTTGATTTTAATTACATTATACATTAAAGTTTAATCCATGATGCCGAAATTTAGTACCCGTGTATATGTAACCCCGAATAGAATTAAAGTAACTTGTATTTGTGTAAAACTAACTGACAGCTTAGGTACAAAACATGCTCAAGCTACGGTCGATGTCATTTCCCACAAGTCAAGGCAACGAATGCATTATTAATTATCGTGTCTGTTCAGGACTCTGATGGAAATGGTGAGCGCACTGCCGAGCATTTCGACCCTGGTAAGTTTATAATGTAACACGATTTCAATGCACACAACCACCTTTAATAAACACACTCAAATATGAACCCAAAATGCATTTGGATTGGGTCGATTGCTAATCAAGAGCCAAATAAACTGACGTTGGAGTCTGAAACTGATAAGATATTCGAATTAGTTTGAACATTTAGAATTTACTGATTACTTTGTGTAACTTTTTATTTAAAGTAAAGTATAGTCTAATTAATGTATGATGCTTTCTGTGGACAAACTTAAAATTAAGTGTAGCATCCTAGTTCTGTGTATTTTGGGTTTACACTTTTTAAATTTACTGGCACAACACCTTTTTATGTACATTTACAAACCCACACCTTACCTTTCTCACAATTCCCGATTACCTACGTTTGGATAATAAACACATTTTTGTTTAGAAAATCACATTTTGTAGCGATATTTTACTAAAAATTCACTTCCTTGATTGAACATACACCACTCCTCAAATGCTTTTATTACATCCACGATTCTTACCTCTAAACTGAACACCCACGAAAGCAATGATTTGAATCCATGGTTCACACTTCCTTGCACAGATCTGTAAAACCTGTTAATACGGCTGTCACTATTTCTTGACTTACCTATTTCCCTACGCACTGTTACGTTTTGACATCGGTGCTTACATAAAGATACAGGGATTACCAGATATGAGTTGTGGGTACAGTAAGACAAAGATTTTGCAACTTGAAAATATGAAAAATATTTTTTTTGTAACAGACTTCTATTGTAGACCACGCATTTTAACCTACCAACACATCGACCTGATAATGAGAAGTGCCGCAACAAACTCAATAGTTAACCATATATTGACTTTAAAATTATGTTTAGTAATCAAATATAAATAAAGATAGAGAAGCAAAAGTTTGCTCAAAACTAATTTTGCTTCATCCCTAGAGTACGGAGTCGAATCGAAGTCAAATATGGAGAGTTAACTTGCTGCGATCGGTAGCAACCTAAACATGTGTATTTTGGGGGAACATGTATCTTTATGTTAACACTGTTACACGTTGTTTCAAACTTGCACTGTGAATTAATTCATTAGCATCCGTTTTAGTGGTGATGGACGCACATTCCCCAGATTTAGTTTCTGCACTATGGGCACAGCTTTTTGACCACTGTGCGTCTTTTCTTCCTTTAACTGGGTGAGTACTATTGACGTTTTGTGCACATATCGTAATATTTTAATATTTTGCTATAACAGTACTGATGTTGTTCCAGAATTAAAACTAAGCGGAGAGTATGAGGATTTCTTGAGACTCCTTCACAACTACCAACGCAGTCCGGAAGAACTAGATTTTTTTGAAATCAGTAATCCCATGGAAAGAAGAACTGATGGGTTCAGTTTCAGGAGACCTTATGGTGCCTTAAGAAACCCAGGAGTCGCTAACACATTTCAGCGCAGAAACGCTTACGGAGGTGGAATAAATGGGTACATGGGCGGGTCTTACCTGTTGGGCAGACTTTTGAATTATGGCGACGGATCTGACTCCTTAGGATCTGAATCGGACATAAATAATAAATATGAAGAATACATTCGTGACCGCGATTTAAACAGTGGAGTTCATTTCTTGAGAAATTTGGACCCAATTGGCGGTGGAACACTGGTCAAAAAGAATCTAGACCAAATCGGTGGACCCAACTTGATCAAAAAGACCTTGGATTCGCTCGGTGGCGGAAATCTTGTGCGAAGGTCCGATTCAATTATTGGAGGAAAGTTTGCACGCAGTCTAGATTCCATTGGAGGCGGAAACCTAGTTTAAAACAATATGGTGTACTTGTTATTATAATACTCGTAATTAAAGTCGTTTCTCTAAATTACGTAACACGATAAGATGTGATAGATAATGTTTCGTTTTATTAATACATGTCATTGTTAATTGGAATTTATTGGTGTTGTGAATATTTTGAAATAAATACGTAGCATATTGGCGAGTCGTATTCGTGTTTGCTATGAATATTCATTGTTCTTTCCCACCTTTCCCCATAATCCATTCGGATTGTCATGAAACGGACGGTTAAGTTTTGTGAATCAAAATCAGTGTATTGAAAGGGGAGGTAAGACTTCATATTGGATTTTTGATATTTTAAATGAATGTTTCGAAATGCTACTAATGTATTGATTGATAGGTCACAAGAATGGGGGATTGGATCACCAGGCAGGCGGAAATCTAGTCAGACAGGTACGGGAGACTGGGCATGGATTGATTCCGTTCCTAATGGCAAGGCAATACTCCAGGTGAGCTTATATCACTTTGCTTATTCAAATATTTATTTGGGAAATATTAATCTTGCTTTTTATTATAGTTATCAAATATTCACATCTGGGAAGGAAGATTTTTCTTCTTTGCCTGTTTGTGATACAATGAAAAAAAAACTTATCACGCTATATGATTTAATCATAGAATAATTTCATTAGGTATCCCTGATAGAAGTGAAGAAATAATAATAATGCAATCTTTAAAAAATGGATCAATACAATGGTGACTCTACTTTACCACCGCTTCACGCTGTTGTTGATGTTCAGTAATCAATTTTGACAGGGTGCATTATTTCATCGTCGTCAACATGCATTAATCATTACAAAACTGAGTTTGTAACAAATTCTACTCGTAATAAAATCTTCGTGCGAATATTATGTTCCTACTTACAAATGTATGCTAAGGTAAATCAAATCCCCGTTGACACGCCGCCGACGATTTAATATTTACCTATCTATTTAACATCCACGTCTTTGCATGCTTGTAATTTTGTTTGTTTCGCTTGTACGGCGACTTTCATTTTGTTTCTGTGCGTGAAAATTACTTCTTATTTTTAGAAAACGTTGGTTCTTTACTCACGTCATAATACGAGTAGGTAGTAAGTAATTGACAATATTGAAATCATTACATAATTCTTATTACGATTATTTCAGTCTACTCGTAATTAAAAAAATATTTGTTTTCATTTTTGAATCAAAAAATTATAGATGTATAATTTATAAATAGTGTTATCAAATTATTACAGACTTTAAATTTTAATCCAATTATTATAATATAATAAAGAAAAGCAAAGATCCAAAAATGTTTTAAGCTAGAAGTTCATTCGCCAATGTAGAAAAATTCGAATATCCATTTAAATTTCGAACCTCAATGCTTATTATTTTATTTTGAACTTATTTAACAATATATTATATTATTTATCAATGTTTAATTAGCCCATACGGCGGCGGAGCGGGCGCAGGCAAGCACGAACTATGGCCGGTGGCGCCACCTGAATATGGGGGATATTACGGAGACGGTCTCCCCAAGCGCAACTTTGACGAGATTGACCGGTGAGTGCGCAAACCATAGAGTAATAAAAACGCTTCCGCGCGCAAACCTACCGTGCCAATGATATATCTATAGCGAAACGTGGGAGAAAAAAGGTTTCATTGGAAGGGGAATCTTACATATTTAAATTGGTTTCCAAAGTTGCTTCTGCACTGGGTCAATTTTCCTTTCATCATATCTTCGATATATCAATGAGGCTCGTCTTTTGTTGATATTTACTTAAATAGGCAGCTGTTTGTACAATAATTACTAAGAGGCTATGAAGAAATTACGTAACAAAATATAATATTCGATCCCTCGATTGTTTCTATTTCTTAAAAGCCCAGTAAACCTACATTGCGTTGGTGCAATTTGTGACAATGGCCTTATTCAAATAGGCCGCAGTGGCCGCTTAACATTAGGTGAACTCCGTGTCTGACTGATGTAGTATAAAAAAAAGAACGGCGGATATTACGGAGACGGCCACCCCAAGCGCAATTTGGACGATATCGACCAACGAGTGCAGCGCAAACCTGCCGTGCCGGTGATTGTCTACAGCGACACGAAGGAGAAAAAAGTAAACATTGGAACTGGATTCAGAAATTGATTATCGAGGCCGCTTCTACAGGCAGTAAATTGTCCCGTATTCGAATCGACGCGTTGCGTCTTTTGTTTTATATATGCACACAATATTTTAGATAAACACACTTTTAGGAGCTTCTGGTAACTTGTGTTTATATTGAGCTGACCATGTATTGCATGCAGAGAAAAAGAATCTGACTTTTTATTCCCACAGAAAGTCTCCTTGGGCATATTTTCTACTAAACGGGTTTTCGTTTGTAGTATCAAAAGACAAGATGCTCACTCAGGATATCTTATTAAATGACCCTCTGAAGACGACTTAGTATATATAAGGAATCCTCTAAGTTGACTTTCTCTGTTCACAGTTCTGGGCTGAACACGTTTATAAGGAAGAGGAACTTCGATGAGATCGACCAGACCTCGATGCCGTTCCCTTATGCAAAGCGGTTCTACCGTCCCTACAGCTCAAACCACTTTGACATCGATATGCCTGTGTAAGTACAATTACTAGATATTTTCACTTTTCATAGCTTACGAATACAGGTACTTCACATAGGAGCTACAAGGCTTTTTAATTTAAGTTTTTAAATTATTGGTTTTTCCAGTTTTTTTCTATGTTAAAATGGTTATAAAATAATACGACATCTGTCAGTGTCAAGGAGTTAATTAAAAAATACTTCAGTGTAATTATGTATAATAATAATATTAATAAATCAATACAAATATATTAGAAAAAATTCAATTTGTCCAGGTATCAGGCGGGACTCGAACCCACGTCCCTCGCTGTCCGGGCGAGTGCACTACCAACTATGCTACCGAGACCTTAGTGGACCCGTTGAATTTCTTCTAGTATTGATTTACGCTACGGCAGCGCCATCTCTTCAACGTTGCAGTAATTACTACTTACAACATCCGAATGGAATACTTTTACAAGTATTTACCAATCTTTGAGAAGAGATAGCGTAAATCAATACTAGAAGAAATTCAACGGGTCCACTAAGGTCTCGGTAGCATAGTTGGTAGTGCACTCGCCCGGACAGCGAGGGACGTGGGTTCGAGTCCCGCCTGATACCTGGACAAATTGAATTTTTTCTAATATATTTGTATTAATATCGCCATTAAGCAGGCAATATGCTTTAAAAAGAATAATAAAAAATTAATAAATCATTTATTTCGTCAGTAAAACTAACAAATAATAACAATTGTTGGAGTACTCATTTTAGGCATAGCAATACCTGTGTTAGGAGGCTCCGTTCTTCCTTCTGAGGTAGTTACTGACTAACAAAATAATTTACTTATATAAAAAGAAAATACAGAAGATCCAAAGCAAAAACTGCTTAAACTAAATTTAATTTACAGAAATAAACTAAAAGGGGAAGGTATGTTTTTGTTAAAAAATACTTCAGTGTATGTATATTTTGGTTTTACGAGTTTGCTGAAACAATGTGACGAAATCTAGACTTTCATTTTGTAATCGATAACTAGTATATTAAATAGTATGATTTAATTGATTTAACTATATCAATCTTCGTTATCGATTTTATTGTTCATGCTTTTATCGATTAAATCCAACAGAGTATATCGATTTTACTTAACCATATTCTTTGTGAGTATACACAAAAGCTCGTCCATGCGATGTTCCGAAAAGCTTTCTTAGGCTTGGCCTTTTGTGTTATTTAAACAAATTTTAGAAAGAAAACATTTACTTACTTTACATAAAACCGGCTCTTATTCGCTAACACAATTCAGAATATTTTTTTGCGTGTGAATTGTGATGGAAGAATGTGCAATGTTATGTTGTTGATGTTTCTGTCTTTTGTTGAAATCAATTAAATATTCAATACGTTAGAACTTGGAATTTACATCGGTATCATTATTATTCTGTTGCCTTTAGAATCTTTACCTCCCTAGTAAATAAATAAATAAGGACAATTTTCAATGGAAATAGGGTGCTGGGATTACAATTGCGCTCATTTCGGAAGTATTTTATACTAATGCATTTTTTATGTTATGGGGAACGGACTTTAATTCGGACTATTTCGATGGATCTTTTAAAAAGTTTATTAAATATACATGTAAAAACTGGTAGTGTATACCATATTATTTTGGTACCATTTGAAGGATAATGGATAAGTCGGAGGTGTTGGCAGTTTTTATCGACTTTTAAATGTTTAATAACATGTTCTGCCCAGGTCGAGTTTCGACAAGAAAAGGTTTCGGCCAGACTACCCCATGGATGAGATCGACCTGTCTCACTTCCCCATCGGCTCCAAGAGGTCCCAGGACGGGCTGTTCCACCCATTACGTTGATCTTGCCGAGTTCGACATCTAGCGTACATTTCATTGCTCCAATCAGTTTAGTGTAAAGTAGTTTTTAAGGAAAGCCGTACATATTCTGAATACTACGAAGAGGTAGCTGTTTTCATTTGTATCAAATGATTTGTAATTTATTTAGGCACTCCACTTAATCCGACAAGTTATTGCAACCGACCATTGCTTCTTCCATATTATATGATGTCTCAAGAGTAGTCAGATCGAAAAACACATTTTATTCAACAGTATTTAATTTATTTTTGCGTAGACTGCGAAAGAGTTTTATGCTTTTCGTGTTGCCTACATTTCCATATAAATAACCCTCTGTATAAAAAAAAACTCTTTTGAATTAATGTAACTTATTTCTAAAATTATATTAGATGGTGTTCTATGTAATAAGGATGTTATAGTATACTTACATATGTTTATTAGGTAAATAAATGTTAAATTGGTATACCAAGTCAAAGTCAGAAAATTTAAAAAAATGTACCTGTAAACATTTTCAACATTTTGTGGTGCGTAGCACGCAAATTATTTTTATTATATGTATACGTTATATAGAAATAAACTAAAATGAGTGGTTCTTAACTTTGTTTTCATTTTATTTAGGTACCTAAGTCCTTTATTACTTTGAGGTGAAACGAAAACCTTCCACGTATGTTTCAAACATAGTCAGTACCTAACACTAAGGAGAAATAGGTTAATGCTTGCTCACTTATGAACTTTGATAATATTCATTTGTGAATTTGTATGATAATATTAATTTAGTGTTGCGCAGTTGGATAGTTATCAAAGTTGAAATTCTAGGAACAATTAACTGGTAGGAGGATTTGATACATGATAATAAATTAGTAAAAGTAAAGCATAATTATGCGGAATAATACAATATAAACAGTGTCTACATTACCCATTTTTCCACCAAACCCAAAGTGGTGTGATCACTGTTATCTCATGTGTCTCCCGAAAAATTCAATACGAAGCCTTGTTCCCTGAATTTAACCACTCAACTATCGAGGCGTCACACTTCAATACTTTCAATAAATGTATAAGTAATTTTAACATTTCATGATATTTATTGTAAGTACATCACTGTAACGCAAAGTGTACCACTATCAGAGGGATCAAAATTGAATTTTCGTCTGACTAATTCCATCAATACATTTCGCTTCGCTAGGGCCGTTACTTTGGGAAATACGGAGAAAAGATTTTGTTTTGCTGCCATGTAGTTGGATTGGCTCAGAAATAAAAGTAAAGCATCTCCAAAATGAGAAAAGTGGTAATGGTTTTTGTGGTTAAGATCATAAAACAATTTCTGATGGGTCAGGTTTACCGTAAATTAATGAATTATATAAATAAACATAGGTACATTACTTCGTTGCTATAGTGGTTTAAATGCTTAGGTTTTATTAAATTCTGAGGGCTTTGGATTTGATTTCAAAATCAGGAAGTAATTGCTCGGATAAATATATACATATGTACATACATGCTAAAAGTCCGAGGATATCAAAATTCCCCTGTGCCTTTTAATAAATGTTTTATTTATAAACACATTTTGTATACACGCCCGCCCACATTACTACAGATTAAAACTTGGAACCCAAAAAATCCCTAGAAAAATCCAAGATGCCTTTGGCCCAGAGCCTACATTTAAATTGTGCCGTGATAGACTGTAGTTTCAACATCATCAACCTGTCTTAGTCTACTGCAGCACATATGCCTCTTATAATGCTCGCTACTTTGATCGCTTTTCGGATACTTACATCCAGCTCCTGCCAGCCATCCAGCGCAAATCGTCACTCCACCTGGCCCAAGGGCGTTTTACACTCTGTACTCTGTGACTACGTTTACCAAGACGCGGTCTCCACTCCAGGACCCGTTAATCCACAAACGGTTATGCCACTTTAGCTTGCTAATTTGCCCCCCTAGACAAGCGGCATCTAAGACGTTCGTTAAAGCTCAATTTGCGATAACGAATGTCAAATCCCATACTTTCAAACCGTGACTTTTCTATGGCATCTGTCAAATCCATACAAATTGAACTTAGCGAAATTCGCCAGCTATGAAGCGATGTCATCTTGTCTAAGCCCCCTGGTGATTTATGTCGATGGCATTGGTTCTCTGCGAATCGTCAATGTGAGCTAGGGAATGGGGAGTGTATTTGTGGTTTGTGGGTAGGATATAGTATTTCCTGCGTCAGAAATTTGGTTAATAATTAAGATAAGCCGCGCTTGTCGGAATTCTTAGAATCATTATCTTTGTTATTGTAATTAATATTACTTAGTAAACAAATTGCGCGTGCCAACCATAGATAACTTAGGAAGAGGCGGGGGAACGATGTTAAGCAAATAAGGTGTTAAAACTTTTTTTATCGATCATAATAATATGTTAGTTTAGTACATAAATAAAAACTGATTATTACTAAACTAATTAGCGTGTATTAATTAGAGTGACATTGCACTCAAGCCGATAAGACGTAAATTTTTTTTAAAATATCGAATATGTAAGTTATATTTCAGTAGGATTTAATGTCGCATCATATCAAAGAGACAAAATAAATAAGATGAAATAAAAATTGAGATGCAGTGCTTTCAATGCTATTTTTATATTTGTTTTAATTAATGAAGGCTCCATTTAGCGCCTGTTAGCGTCATAACATTAAGTGAACTACATGCTTGTCTGTTAATAGAAGTTGTATGAAAAAATAGCAATGATACGTTCTTTTGCTACTAAACTTGCATAGTCTTGCTAGATGCAACGTTGTAGGCGTTATAATTTGTATTACGTATAAAAACATATTATTTTGCCATTACATTTTCAGTTTACCGACGATAATTGTTTCACTACTTACTTATGTAAAATTTTATTCAAAGAATGTATTTCATAGGTGAATTTTGCATGCAATTTCATGCCTGTCAGTTCTCTGCGGGGTATATTGGATCCTTGGCATATGTTTCGCTTGGGAATTGTGTATTGGAAAATCTATTGAATACTCGAGAGAGTTTGCCACGTCATACGACATAATTTTGTCATCTACATATATGCGTTTAAAAATTAGACTTCTATTAAATGTCAATGGGGAAGGAAAAACTTGGCTTGTAGGTATTTACGCTAAAGTGCCTTCGAAATGTCATTTAAATATGTACCAAATATTTTCGGTTTAAATAACTTATTTGAATGATATACAAACTCATGATACAAGGGTTCAAAAAAACGACGAAGCGTTCAGATAAAAGGTAGGTTGTGCCCTTGCGCTTCGCTTCGTTTGGCTCATCTTGGCGGAGGCACTCTCTTTCGTGCCCCCAGATGTAGCCGTAGGTAAAATACACAATACTTCTCTCTCTCCAGATAGGTAAGTTTGGAAATAACATTGCAAATACTACTCATTTTCGTCATATTTGCAGTTAAAGTAGGCAATAGTCCGTTCTTTTGTTAGGAATAGACTCTGTTCAAGCTAACTAATTGGATACTTGGATAGTCCATAGAGCTCGTGATTTTTTTAGTACAGGCATCACCAAAAAATATTCGAAATTATCTTGACTTGTGATTTCGTTATCCCTTCTCGTATCCCAAATTAAGTTTAAGGATAAATCCAGGCCGGAGAAGGCGAGCTCACTTAGCACGCTTTCTCCGGCCTGAGGGTTGACCTGCGGCCGGGGGTAGCCCCCCAACGCCCGCATTGCACAGGTCACTCGAGCCAAGTCTGAGGGTCACCTAGTTTCTCGGGTGGCCCTCTCTAGGCGCCACCCTGACTTGATGCCTCTCGAGTCAGGGTAACCGGGGATGGGCTGGTCAATAGCCATAAGGCTAGCACCGGCTCGTCCTAATCGGGTGTGAAGGAGAAACCGGGGGAGTTTAGTGGGTAGTGGACGCTCCAGTCTCGAGTCCCACACACGGCCGCGGGTCTAGCTAGCCTGCGGTTATGGTGCATAAACGCATTCTCCTCCGAGAAAAAAAAAAAAAAGTATATGGATAAATAGTATCGTGTTAGCTATTCATGGGGAGTCGTACTATTTTCTAGAAAGAAATTCGTTGAGCGAAAGTCTTCGATTATAAGGTGGCTTGTTTGAAGCTTACCACCTGCCTACTTCTTCTTCTTCTTCAACCTGTAGTCACCCAATGCTGAGTGTAGGTCTCTTCCCTGGAGCGCCAATTCCGACGGTCTTGTGCCTTCCTCATCCAATCCCTACCCCCGATTTTCACCAGATCGTCCGTCCATCTGGCCGGTTGTCTGCCGACGTTTCTGCGTCCAGTTCGTGGTCTCCACTCTTGCACCTTCTTGCCCCATCTGCCATCAAGCCTACGGCATATGTGGCCTGCCCACCTCCACTTCCTTTCCGCGATCACTTTTGCTATGTCGACTAGCTTTGTTTTTCCCCGGATCACGGTATTTCGTATTCGGTCACGAAGGGAAACGCCCAACATAGCACGCTCCATAGCTCTTTGGGTGACCTGCAGTTTGGTGATCAACTGCTTAGTGAGCGTCCACGTTTCGGCTCCATATACCATGACGGGTAAGACACACTGCTCGAACAACCGACGCTTAAGGTTCATGGGTATGTTTTTAGCTTTGAGCACATCGGTTAGTTTGCCAAATGCACCCCATCCTAACTGGATACGGCGCTTAACTTCGCGGCCCTGTCCGCCTTTCTTCAGGCTCAAAGTTTGCCCCAGGTACACGTACTCATCAACCCTCGAAATCTGCTGATCGTGAACCTTTATGAAGTCAATGTCGGTATTGCAGCACATTATTTTAGTTTTAGAGGCATTCATTTTGAGACCGACATTGAGTGACGCGTCGTAAAGCTCTTGAATCATGACCTGCAGACTGTCGACATCCGGAGCGAAAAGTACGATGTCATCAGCGAATCTCAGATGAGTTAGTTGTTCTCCGTTAATATTTAAACCTCTATTAGACCAGTCGAGAAGCTTGAATATGTCCTCCAAGCAGGATGTAAATAACTTGGGTGATATTGTGTCTCCCTGCCTAACCCCTCTTCTGACCCTCACTGGCTTCGTAAGGTCATGAAGTTTGACCTGCAGAGTAGCAGCGCGGTATACTTCTCGAATTGCTTCCACGTATCTCGTATCAACCTGGCATCTTTGTAGGGAGTGAATGACGGCCCAATGTTCTACAGTATCAAACGCTTTCTCGTAGTCGATGAACGCTAATACTAAGGGTTGATTATACTCATTACACTTCTCTATAACCTGGCGTACAGTGTGGATATGATCGATGGTCGAGAACCCGCTTCGGAATCCTGCCTGTTCGACTGGCTGAGCTGAATCAAGTCTGGTGGCTAGCCGCTGGGTGATCACCTTGGTGAAGAGTTTATAAACATGGCTGAGTAATGAAATGGGTCGATAATTTTCAAGTTTAGTGATATCACCTTTCTTGTGAAGAAGAATTACGACCGCATTTTTCCATGTTTCAGGAGTAACCCCCTCGAACAGAACCTTATTGAAGAGCAGCTGGAGTTGCTTAAGTACCGGTTTTCCACCGTTCAACAGGTACTCGTAGGTGATTTTATCTGCTCCAGGTGACTTTCCCTTCTTCATCATCTTTAGAGCGTGCTTGATCTCATACTGGCTGATTTCAGGTAGATCCTCGGTTCTATGTCTAGTCAGAGTAGCTCTAGGGTCCTTTTTCTTAGGAGCTGGCTCAGAAGTTTGCGAGCTGTACAGCTTGGAGTAATAGTTTTCGACCACTTCAAGTATTTCGTTTCTATCTGACGTAACCCGATCACCCGTAGCGAGTTTGTGGATCTGTTGGCTACCACGGTTAAGTTGCTTCCTAAACACTTTTGGACCTCGGTGTTTTTCAATTGTATCAAGGATTAGATCGTGCTTCCTGTGCCTCTGGTGTTTACGAAAAGCATGTCTGATACGACTATTCAGCCCATTAATGCCTTCCTGTTCCGGTGTTGCTAGTAATAATCTTCGTTCCTCCAGTAGCGAGTTAATGTCTTTCGACATACTGGGTGTGCCTTTAAAATTAGGTTTAATATGGCTGATGGTACTTTTGATTGAATCGACTAGCTGGTCGCTGATGTCATTGACACTCCAGTTTTCTTGCGCAGTTAATTTTTCAGCAAGCCTTTCCTGGTAGTATTCCTTCTGAGCAACCAGAAATACATTGTCACTTGGAGGCTTAGTGGTTTCTACAAGTCGTCGACGTTCCAGGGATAAGTTCAGGGCTAACCGGGCTCTCACAATTCTGTGGTCGCTTCCAGCACCAACTTGATTTAAAACGCCGACGTCTCGGAAAATGTACTTCTTGTTGGTAAGAATGTAGTCGATTTGATTCTTTGTCCTCCCATCTGGGCTTTTCCAAGTCCATAGCCGCTGCTTCTGCTTGTGGTAAAAAGTGTTCATAGCATAGAGCTTTTGCTGTTCTAAGTAGTTTGCCATAGTTTGCCCTCTGTCATTCCGCTGCCCCAGCCCGTACCCACCAATGAATTCCTCATGAATGAGACCCTTCCCCAGTTTAGCGTTAAAATCTCCGATAACAATGGAGTAGAAGGCCGGGTTTTCATTGAGTGCCTTACTTATGTCATCGTAAAAGATGTCAACTTCCTCGTCATCTTTATCCGATGTTGGAGCGTATACTTGGACAACTTTTAACGAATAACGGCTGTTCAGTTGGAAGGTCGCGTATATCACTCGGGGAGAGATTGCACAAATGTTTCGTAACAGCTTAGCCATAGATGTATTTATAAGAAGACCCACGCCGCCATATGATGTATTGTCGTGCCCCTTATAGTAAAACAGTTGACCAGAATTAAGCCTTAACAACTCTTCGCCTCTGCGCCGCACTTCGCTTAGACCAACGATGTCCCACTTGATCTTATTCAGGACCTCGGATTCCAGTTCCTGGTATCGTTCATCGGAAAGTAGAGTTCTAACGTTATACGTAGCCAAGTAAATGTTTTTCAAGCAGCCGTTTCCGTTAACCCAGGGATTCTTCGCACCCTCTGTCCCGCCAGTTACCTGACCGCTGCCGTAGTCTGGGCCGGCGGGACCGCTGGGAACTGAGGGCCTTTCTCTAGTTTTTGCTATCATGGAAGGTTCTTGGCCTTAAAACGCCACGCTGGCCGTTGCGGGTTGGCGAGTCCACTCTTTTCGATGCCATTGATTTCTCGAGGCTTGTGGTAGCCGTTAGACGGGTAATTTGACCTCCGCCCTTTGTTCCTTTTAGAGGATATTTAGTCCTCAAGGCTGTTAAAGCCTCTCCGGCTAGATATCTAGCCGGGGGAATGGTTATACCGCCATTGGCTCGGTCGCCAGAGCCCCGTCTGTTGTCTAGCAGGGAGCACCACGGCGCGGTATACGCCACGCCGCCGCCATCCGGCGCGTGCAGGTGGGGTTGGCATTTGGGCCGGATAAGATGTTATTTTCCGTTCCCCCCTTACTCCCCTGCTACTACCTGCCTACTTAATCGAAAGTAATTGAAACCCTCCCTTAATACAAAGGGTTATAATTTTTATACCTCATTCTTAATTTATGTGTCAATACATTTGGGATTGATTGTACGTTGTTGGGTTCGATAGCGAGCAACAGAACAGTAATTAATAGATTCTACAGTGACAATCAAATATACGAGTACCTACCACAAAACAAATGTTGATAGATTCACTCGATACAAAAGAATAGGATTCGACAACAAAAGTTTGGGGATTTGAATAACTCTGAACATTACAGCTATTGTTTGCTTTGTAGATACGGCTCGGTATAACCCGATATTTCTACTTTTTCGTTCGTTTGGTTCGGGATAACTTGTTTTTGCTACAACTTTTTTTTTCAGAAATCTTTGGGCTCTCGCCCACGGCGACTTTTTAATGTTAGTCGCAGTTAGACGCGTGTTAGTCGCAGTTTGCAACGAGCAACAGTAGCGATGCCAACGCACTGCCAACGCGCTACAGCATCGCGACTGATTCGATGCAAACGCGCGACCGTGTCGGAGAAAATGAAGGGAGGGTTGCGCGTGAGTTACTGAATTACGACTGCATCGCGATAGAAGCGCGCCAGTATCGCGTTAGCATCGCGACTGAAACGGAGCGCCCCGTAGGCAAGGCTACACAGCTAGCGACCCCTTCGCGACCACATCGATGGTCATGCGACAGTATCGCTACTGCATCTCTATAAAAAGTCGCCGTGGGCGAGGGCCCTAATGGGTGATTCTCGGTGTCAGCATTTGCGTTCTAATCGGGGAGTTTGGTTAACTCCTAACAAGTTAAATTGGAGCATCGTAACTTAATGGATGTCCCTTGAAAATCCGTTTGATCGAATTGCTGCCACTGAATTAAAGTCTGAATCAAACTAATCCTGAACTCACTAACTGTAACATATCGTGCTCTATCAAACGTTATGGACCCGAGTTCTTAGGAACGTTCCGTGTCTCAATGATGTATGGCTGTGATGAGTAATGAAAGAAACTTTCGTTGCATTTTGTTGGCTAAATACTATTTAGAGTCTTAAACTCCTTTATAAATGTAGAGTTATGGTCACAGAATATTGTAAGTGTACCTACTTTTCTTTATGTATTACATGAATTAGAACATTTTGAATTATCAAAGATTGATTTGTTATTTTGGTATAACCGAGTTATTTTTTCATCTACTGATAATGAATTCTTAACTCAAATGTAATGTTTTCTTCAGTTTAATATTAAGTAACGCATTAGAATATTTCCAAACCTTTTTTTAGAATCATTGCGCGATGCTGGATAGTAAAAAATTAAATTCAAACATCCTGACATCGATACAATAACCCTTTTTTACATGTCGTACACTTTACTTGCAGTTATGTACTACTTTTATATTATCTGTGCCAGCAGAAAGCTTTATGTAGAAAAACTATTTTTACTTCTATTACGATCAAAAATACTTCTGAACTGTGCTTCTGAACACAAACCTATGTATAAAAAGTCAGAAATATTAGTTGTATCTTATAACATTTGCTTTTTAGAAATGATTTTTGTTAGCAGCATAAAGGGACGCGTACTTACTTTCTTCATTATCAAATTGAAACCGAGCGACCACGGTGCGGGTCGTCTAAACCGAATACGAGTGTGTACAAAAACAAACAGGCAGACCACAAAACGGTCTTTAATTAGAGAATAGCTTTTAGAAGAAAGTTCTTATTTTGCATATTTCCTTAAAATAAAAAGTTCTGCATATAGCTGAATTGTACTTGATATTTTGTATTTTTTGATGTTAATTCTTTAATATCATTTGATGTCTCTATTATTTAACCAGACTTTTAAACTAGAAGAAAAAACGTAAACAATTTTTTTCCACCAAAAAATCTCTGTGCGTCTGTCAGATAATTTTCATGTTTATATTCGCCACATCACATCAAAAGTTGGTGCTTACACTGCTCAATCACAAACAACTTGAGCTAAGTTATCTGGCGCGGTATTGCCAAGAAAATTTATGCGGACGAAATCCAATCAGAAAGATGAATTTGTGATTGATAGCTGGGATCAGACCTCCCCGGCCCAAGTTTAGAGGCCTTACTAAGTTGGGATAAACAAAAACGCGTTATGGAGTATGGACAGTGATTAAGATGATGCTTAAAATACGTTTTTTGGAAGTAAGAGGTTAAAGTAACTCTACAATATGATAAGAATTTGTCTAGCGGAAAAAACACTTTTTTATATGGAGGAGAATTAAAGTGTACACATACAATATGCGAATTGGGCTGTTTTATGGAAACATCGGAGGAAACAAGCATTATTTTATTCCTAGATAATATTTAATAAATTGGATAATAGAAACACATCACAGAAGCATGGATTACTCAAAATAATACGAATGGGATGATAAAAATCCATTCAATAGTACTGTAGAGTTCTTCTATGATCATTTTCTTTAGTATAATGTGGAGTTACCAACTCAGCTGTAAAACTAAGCAAATATTAGCCTAGAGAGTACTGGAACGGGTGATTTGTGCCGCAGTTGAATACTATTCGCAATCGCAGTCCTATGACGTGGAAACTGCACTGAGGTGTTTATAGGGTGTATTTTATTACTACTTTTAATTTGTTTTACCCCACAGAAGGTAACCCGGGCCCCTCCGGACGTATCAACATCAATATTAATGAAAAGCAGCCTAGCTACGATTATGATGTCAGCAGATTTTACCCGTGGTGGCTAGACAGTAAGACTGAAGAATTATTGAGAAGAACCGGCAAGAAACTCGATAGTTACTCTTTATTATCGCTATTTTCTTTCTCAATACAATCTATATTTGAATATGAAGTCATAAAGTTCTGTGTTAAGATAGATTTAAAAAAGACCCAAATCGAGAATCGAATCCACGACGCTCGGGTTTTATGGATGCTTTTCCACTGAGCTGGTTAATAGCTACAAGTCTAGCTAGCCTTTTTTTTTCGGAGGAGAATGCGTTTATGCACCACAACCGCAGGTCAGCTACACCTGCGGCCGTGTGTGGGACTTGAGTCTAAAGCGTCCACTACCCACTGTTTCTCCTTCACTTCAGCCGGTGCCAGCCTTGTGCCTAATTGACCAGCTCATCCCCGGGTACCCCGATTTGAGGGGCCTCAAGTCAGGGTGGTGCCTAGGGAGGGCCACCCGCGCAACTAGGTGACCCTCAGACTTGGCTCGGCCGGCATGTGCAATGCGGACTTTGAGGAGCTACCCCCGCCCGCAGGTCAACCCTCAGGTCGAAACAGGCGTGCTAAGTGAGCTCGCCTTCTTCGGCGACCATGGCACGAACCATGGTCACCAAGGAGAGGCTTCCACCGCCTGTTCGCAGTGCTCGTGTCGCCAGGCCGAGCACGCAAGGAGAGTGTGCTCGGCCGTGTCGTTAGTGATGACACTTGCGGCGACTCCTCACGACGGGCGACACGTTACAGGTAGTGTCCGAAACACCCATGATCGGACAGAAGTCTAGCTAGCCTGCAGTTATGATGCTTAACGAATTCTCTACTGAAAAACAAATGGATGCTTACCCACTGTGCTACGGGCCTCGCACCTGACCGCCTGGTCAAATATTAAAATTCACTTTACAGTGACTGTCACATTTCTATACCTGTCGAGTTTGTCGTTATCTACAGCGTATGGGGTGCCCGGTCTGTAAAGCAAACAAACTGGAGGAAGCTGATAAAAAGTTTGTCCTCGGGTCCGACTGCATTGGTACAGTTATGAAATACGGTATTTAACAAAACATTGATAAAATGGAAATCACAGACCTTCGTATACTATATATCATGTTGGATGTAGAGAAGAAGTTAAGTGTTGAGAAAATTTGGTGAGAACAGAATGTAATACGCATCTCACCTATTTGCAACGCCATCTCTGTCAGTTTACTATGGCTATGCAGCCATAAGCTATAGGCGTTATTCGATAGTAATCAAAATAAAATTCAAAATTAATTCTGTGAAATAAATAATAGTATTTTTTTTCACTAACTTGTCTATGGCGGATGTATGTTTAAAGTTTTGTGGTAATGTATTGGGAAAATATTTCAGAATTTGTAAGATTCTGAGTTTCAGTAATGCCATAGGTGAATCATATTTTATAAAAGCCAAATAAAAGCTAAATTCACGTCTTAGAAAATTACTCTTACTTTTACTTCAAAGTACGAGTTCAGTACTACTATCGTATTGAAAAACATATTTCAGCTATTTCTCGGCGGATATTACTTTCTGATTTAAGGATCAAGTGAAAACTATCCTTTTCATAAGACTCGACGTTTAATCAATGCTATAGAAAAGATTAATTTCCCAGCACATGGAACTGGAAATCGTTACTAAGAAGGAACCATAGACTATCTAAGATTAAATGGTATTGACTAAGGTTGTCGAATACGTCGTTACCGAGTTATTTAAAGAAAAATATTAATTAATTTGTTTACGCTTCGATGGTCCTAGTGGTTTAAGTACCGGGCTGAGATTTCGGGGTCCTGGGTTCAATTTCCGGGTCGAGCTAACTTTGTATCGGTTTTTTCGGACACTGCTCGGGTTTGTAATCACCAATCCGCATTTGGCAAGCGCGGTAATTCAGCCAGTACCCATCATTGTAACGATAACTTGATTTCAAGGATAGAGGCATTTATTTGCCCTGCAGTGGGAAGTTATTAGGCTGATACTTTATACTTTTATTAATTTGTTTTGGCTATGGCATGTAATTATTCACACAATATTAGTGCCTAAATCCGTTTTAAGTTATATACATAGTTTAAAAGATTTTTGGTTCTAAGCCTAAAACTGCACATATTATATTGACATGTTTCACTGATGAGTTAAACAAAAAATACGAGACATCACATTATAGAAAGAGATAGTTTGTGTATGTTTAATCAAAATGTCGTCTTGAGTATAGTTAGAATGGCCAATTAACCACTTTTCAAGTCTTTAAAAACATCATTCAATATGTACTACTGTGAACCTTTGATCTTCGACACTTTTTGCTCATATTGACTGTGGTCATGTTTATAAAACTTCGATCTAGAAAATAATGATATGTCAACCCTACAAGTTTTAATAACTGCGTCGACTTTCATAACCTATCTCTGTAAATCAATTCGTAGGGTCATTTTAAGATCTGCTAACGACATTAACGAATAAATGATTTTGATTTGGTTTGATTAATATCAAGTACCGATTACTTAGTATGTCTTTAAAATTAGGGTGACAAGTGTTGTTGCATGTTCACTGTACAGTAACGAGCATTTACATACATGTAAATACCCAATAGGCCACGTACTGGGAAACGCAGCCGCGATAGGACTCCCACATGGTGGACCGATGATGGGAGATCCCTTGGGGAGGTCCAGCTGTGGATGTCTTTCGGCTGAAATGAGAGCATTTACATGCTCACTCAAATATGTATGAACCTTATCGAAATCGCAATTGTTTACCTCAAGTGTGTACATTTTAATGAATGTGACTGTACAATGTTGTGGATGTTTGAAACATTTTTGAATGAAACCTTAATTCATCAGGCGGAGAAAGTCCAACTTATAAGTTATAGGCACACCAAACTACTATATTCTGTCATATTTAAGACCACCAACTTTCAGCATAGATTTTTATTTCAATTGAAAGTTTAAGACAGATTAGAGTAGACATGATATAATTTACCTCTGTACGCTTCGTAATTATAAATACGAGTATGTTTTAATAAACTACGGCATTTTGATAACGTAGTGATGCAACACCAAAGGTATCGTGTACAAGGAAGGGATTCACTCTTTTCTTGATTTGTTAAGAGGCCTTCTCCACAGATTATTAAATAGTTACTAACGTAACCTTCTCTTACTACGAGATAACTCCTCTATATCGACATTATGGGCAGTATAGCGTAGTGTGAAATCTGAAAAATGATTGGATATAGGTAATCAATTTTATTATTTTGTCCTGGCGTTTTAAGTGGATGGGTCAGTAATATCTTAGAAACGTGACACTTGTAGCTCGATTGTGTAATACGCAGGTAATCCATAAAAAACGATGACTTTCTTCTTTTCTGTGATTTCTTTTTCAGGACTGACTTTTAATGCCAAGAGAATTACTTGAATGAATGAATAAAACCTAATGGTTGATTATTTTTCATCTATGTAATATAGAAAACAAAAATTTATTTAACAGTAACTTGCTCGTATTGTGAGGGGGTGAGGCACGGGAATTTTATAGGCTCATAATAAAGAACAAGAATCTCTTTAGGTACTGTTTAACGACCTTTTTTGCATTGGGTCGGTCACTCAATACAACTTTAAATTTTTAGCTCTAGAGCATTGCTACGCCATATGTATCTTATTATTCTTTAGAATAAATGAAGGTAATAAAGAAATATGAAACTGTTCCTATTCCGCCCTGCATATTTGAGGATTTACCTGTTATTTGCATAGAAAAATGGTTTCTAGTGTGCACCACTTTAAGCTGGTTTCAGCTCGCAACGCAGAAGCATTTTAATCGGATGTGATTCTCCTGGCATTCAACTGGTGGCTATTTGTCACAGTTTAGATTGTTCAGGTGATTGCGTGGACATCGCGCGGAGTTTAATTACTTGGATGCTACGCCCCCGCGGTGACCGCGACACACCTATGTTTTAGAAATCGCTTCATTCCTCGTTCGACAAAATTATACCTTTGCGTCTATATGTATATTGAGTAGCGTTAAGGCTCCTTTCAACGTAGGTTTAATGTGTAACATAATTTAAGAGTACATTTATGACAAAAATAAGAAATCGAATCGAATAAATCTCAAAACCAGCTAGTATCTAACTAACTGCGAAATACAAAAAAAAAAGACACTCACATTATTATGGGCAAAGCTTGAAATAAAATTTTATTTACGTTTTTATTACGACAGTAATTGAGAAAAGATTTCTTATTTTCAAGTTGTTGTCAATTATCATTAGATTTCAAACTTCAATTCGAATTTAAACAATAAGAGGAGTTAGTTATATTACGGGCTTAAGGTTTGTGATTCTATGTTTTCGTTGTCCATATTGTGCCTCGAATCGGCAACACACTGGAATTACGATTGTCTCGTCCTCGTCGCGGTAGGTACAACTTAATCGGCTTAAAGCTCATTCCGCGTAGATAAATGCGGTCACATCTTTAGCAAAGTCATTACTTGCAACAGGAAAATTACAGCAGAAACTGTTTATTTAAATTTTTGCCTTATAAAATGATCCACGAAACTGTAGAAGCATTGAGATATAAAAAATGTTATCTAGTTTGGAGCAACTTCAAATTGGAAGATAAATTAATATCTTAAAATGTAAGGAGCTGGTGTAATCAATTGTATTATAGGTATTAAACAGAGCTTTTAGCGTTAAGTCCGCCTTTTGTAGGTACCCTAATTTTGTGGTCAATATAGTTTTTATAAATATGTAAATAAACAATATACCTACTTGCGCTACAAATATATATAAATATACTTGCTCAGATCCAAAACACAAAGGCGAATGAATGTTTTTTCAGAGTAGGACAAAAAATTATAAAGAGGAAAGATTTGTATGTTTGGATTAAATAGGCTCCGAAACTACTGAACCGATTTGAAAAATTCTTTTACTGTTGGAAAGCTACACTATCCCCTCGGAACATAGGGTAGAGTTTTATCCCGGAAATGTGGGAGGAAGGGGGGATATTTGAAAAAACTACGAACGAAGTTTACGCGCGGATGAAACCGGGGAGGCGGCAGCTAGATAAAATACTAGCTTCCCGCCCGCGGTTTCACACGCGCGTTATTTCTTTTTTTAAATATCCGGCGGGAATGAGACGTTTCCCGTAGAATTTTATAGCCTATGTCCTGACCCAGGTTATAAACTATACGTGTGCCAAATTTCATCTAAATCCGTTCAGCCGTTTAGGCATGACTGAGTAACAAACATCCAAACATCCTGCCTCTCGCATTTATAATATTATAGACCGTCAACGTCGTGCTGGCCGCTCCTGCGGGGTACAGGGGTAGGCAGGGACGCGGTAAGAGGGTCTCAAAGGGGAAGCGACAAGTGTGGCGGGAGGGGAGCGAGCACGACGCGTGCAACGGAGCGCCAGTCGTCTGTGGTCGCTTGTCTCGGTCACTTGAATCTTAGGAGCAGACGAGGTTACGATCGAAGATGAATCCGAAGATAAAACCAATTGGACGTCAAGCAAAGGAAATTGTTTATAGCGTATATATGTATTTTGCACTATGTAGGTACTCACTGAAATGTTGTTTGTTTGCAGGATGATTATTAACTTAGATGAAGACACGGACACATTATGATTGCAACGATGAGGAAACAGATATGGATAGCGATGATAATTAAAGTTGTTGTTAATCGTGTGACATTCAGTTTAGAACGATTATGTAAAATATGTTCTTTAAAATTTCTTTTACTAATACACTTTCTTATTTACTTGTTTTTACCCTGAACCGTCAATCCGATGAACACTGAGCCACAAAGATCTAAATTTGTATTTCGTATCATTTAAAATCTTAAGATTTATCTAAATCGCAAATCGTTACATGTGTAGCGGTGGGCGTGGCCTTGCGCACGAGCCGCGTGCTGCCCCGTCCCTGCCTTCCCCTGTACCCCGCAGGAGCGGCCAGCACGACGTTGACGGTCTATAGTAGGAAGAGAAACCACTAAATTATATCCGAAAATCCGGCCTGTAATTAGACGACAAAATCACGTGACGGGAGTATTGACGGCAACCAAAATGGTATTACGACACAATAGTGTGTAGGATCCTTAAATAAAGTAACATGGATTGTGTTGTTTTTCGTGAACTTGACATCTATTTACTTGACGTCAGCGCCATTCGGGGGAAATGTAGTCGTAACATGTAGGTCAACAAATAGAAACGTAGAAAACTACTTATATTAGATAACCATTTATAGTAATAGATAGGCACATAGTTAATGCTTACGTGTTTCTTGTTTTCCATAAAAAATCTGTCCTTAATAAATAGCTCGTGGGTGAAGATCAGAGGGCAGAGAAAAAGTACACTGCAGTGGAAGTGAAAGATGAATGATAGAGCAGAAATGTTCGTCCCGAGGGAGATTTTCAGCGGTACAAGTAGATGATATGCTAGTCCCTTTCCCATTGCTACTAAGACGTCTGAGAGACACTGTGGTTTTTAATAGATGTTGAGAACTTTAACTACGGCTAAATACTACAATAACTCTGTAGTTACACTTTTTAAAAAAGTAACTTAAGTTAAACTATATAACTTATATAAAAGTTGCGCCCAAGATGGCGTCGGTTTCGGTGGGAAATGCTTCGTGTATTTCCTAATATTTTTGAATGCGTCCATCTACAACGCGAGTTGTGGTGTGCGGCGTATTAAGAACACTTGAGTCATCAAAATATACATGAAACAGGAGTGTATTGCCAGTTACACGCGGCAGTAAAAGAAGAAGAACTAACAAAATTATGTCTGACATTTTTATACGGAGCCAATACAGTTAAGAAGTATGAAAGGCTTGAGGAACAATAGAATTTACAATGTGTCAAATGATTGAGCCATGCTTCCTGATTAAGTATCCATCAATGGAATAGACCGCAGTGGCTTACTTGCAGTCTGCCTGCCACCTGAAGCGACATAAAAAAAATTGAACCTGCTCATAATACAGTAAATGTTTCGATACTGATCCAGTTATGTTCAAACGATTTGTGAAATATTGCGCAATATATCATGAAAGCTATAAAATTATTGAACAACAGTTCCGAATTATTTTCACTAGTTGTTTCCGATATTTATGATATATTACCAGCAAAATTTGTGTATAAAACAGTGTTCTGATTTAAATATTTACTTTATAGAGTCAATTTAGCGTGAAGTGGCTGATTAATATGCCACTATTGTGCGGTTTAATGGAATTTGTAGAGTTTCCAATATGTACGTGGTATTAACTTTCTTTTAGTAGGTTTTGTTGTTATAGCATAGTAGCATAACAAAAAAATCTTTAAATTTTGCGCTGTAGGGATTTCAATTCAAGACGTTAAACTTCTATTAATTATAAATGAATAGTTAATAAAATATTAAAGCATAATATAATAGAATACCTTTTCAGGCTGATTAACCGACGTGACCGACTGTTAGATGTTTTTTTTTTTTAAAATCACTCCTGAAAAAGGACCTTTTCCTTAAGTGGTGCAGAACTTAAAAGCAAGTTTTATTGTTGAAATTCTAAGATATTCTTATGCAAGTATATGTTGTAAAGACAATGAGCGGCTAACGATGTGTCTAAGCCGCGGATGCATGAGCTTGCGTCTTCGTCACAATGCAGGCTAATGCGGATGAGCTTATACCGGCTACTTAGCGAACACTATTTACACTATACACTGTGAATGTCGTGATTCTTAATCCTACTGATTAAGTCCTAAGTTGCTCTAGATTTAGACGTCTAAACGTAATTCAATGATCATTTTGTGAGTTTGAATATATAATGTTTGCAACTATTAATTACATTAATTGTAGTGGACAGGGACATTACGAGGAGAACTGACGGCCGTTGGAGCGGGATTGGTACTCAAATGGTGGACACGTACCGGGAGGAAATAAAGAGTACCTTATTGAAACGAAGCTTAATATGATACAGTGTCATATTAAGCTTAAAATAGTTCTCTGTTATTTTAAAGGATTGTATGAAACTATCGGAATCTGTTGTCCTTCTACTAAATCACAAGTAGTCGCTGTATACAAGTAGGTACCTACATGATATAAATCATTGGAAGTAAACAAATTCACTAAAGGCTCTCGTAACTGTGTATAAGTTTTGATAAAAATCATTGACACGGTGGCGATGACAGGGACAGTGTTTTTTGTTATATAAATATGAAAGAATAATTGTGAACTTTCCAACATGATATTGAAGTTTGTTCCCTCAATAAAAGTTGTTATGAATCTACCCCTCAAGTTTCCCAAAGTCGAACGCGTGACTTCAGACGTAAATGGATCCTTATTCTGCGATGTTTTTGTGACTGACGTTTTTTTAAACGTCTATTTATTTTTGCCTGAAGAGACGTGTCGTGACATGTCAGAACGGAATCGATACCATACATTCAGTATGGTAGTAGCTAAATAGTTTGTAGTCAATCACTAATATAAATAAAAATGAATTGCTGTTCGTTATTCTCGCTAAAACACAAGAACGGCTGAACTGATTTGACTAATTTTAGTCTTGAAATATTCGGGGAAGTCCAGGGAAGGTTTACATGATGAGAAAATACGAAAATTTGCGAGGCAAATACTAAAAACGTCAACTTTATTTACCCATACAAACTGTTCTTACGTGTCAAACAAAGTGATACGAAATTCACCGGGTCAGCTAGTATTAAATTATTGTTTTAGTAAACTCTAATTTAATGAATTTTTTTCTTATCAGAAATCATGGTCACGAAATGAAAAATTGCTTATCGGAACGTCGGGTTTTGAAAATGGGGGTTTTATTAATAGAGTTTATTCGTCTAATTTTAAGGCTGACCCCATATATGGCGAACACGTCGGGTGCCGGCTCCACAACTGCGCCCGCCATTTATGTGGGGTCAGCCTAATTGATGACCCACTAGAATTACTTATGTTCGAAAAATCCCAGTAACCAATAATGGATCCACCTTGGATGTTAAATTATGAATGTTATACTTAAATATTAATTGAAAGATATTATATAAATAAATGAATAAATACACTTTTGTCGTCACCTCATCGTCCTGATGGCCAAGGGCAAGACTATAAAAGTTGTACTCCATGTAACGACTGAAACATGTTATAAAATTTTTACCGGGACATAACATCTTCATTTTATTCTTATATTTGCATAAGTGTTTTAGAACTACTTTATTATACTATTCAATTCATAGGTTAGTGTGCGGAGTTTTTAAAAAAATCATTTATTTTTTAACTACGAATCTTTTGATGAGAAAGGGCTTTACAACAATTTATTTTTGAGTAAATGAGGTGCTTTGATGTAAATAGTAAAAACAGTAAACAAAAAATTATAATTCTCATTTGCTTCACATCATGTAAAGGTAACTGAGGCTATTTGAGAAGGTAAATTGGGTAAGCTAGCCTGCAGGGAGTCATTACTTGTGCTTTGAACTGTACCTAATAAGCCAGTTACCTTCGCAAATACCGCTGATGAGCTTATTACGCCCTCATGATGTTGACAAAGGATGAATGAAACAAGATTTAAGAATACATAAAGAGTTTTAATGAAAGTAATTCACTTGTAACAACCTCGCCCCGCGAAATCAGATCTTCATCAAATTAAAAAATATATTAATTTATAATAATTTTATTTAAAATATAATTTTATAGACTACATCGAATATGGTCAACAATTAAACCTCTCTCCTTAAAATATGAGTATTATACATTGTATATAAGTTTTTATTAGAATATCTAACACCTAGAAATGTTCGTGAATAATCTGTATCTTTACGTATCTAATAATATTTTACTGTGGTAAAGTCGTAACAGCATAACAATATTTTCTTTTATATAAAATAAATACTGAGTATTTAATACTGATTATAAATTTATAATATATCAAATTGCGCTCTTCAAAGCAAATCGGTAATAAACAGATTTAATTAGTAGTAATTTCAAATCTCCTTTAAGAAGTTTGGGCACACTTGTTAATCTAAGTTAAATACGAAGCAATTAAATACATTATATTGTAGGTATTATGTTGCGCAAAATATCCGGGTCAGATTTTGATGCCCTTTTCCACTTTAGAACTGTTGAGATAATATCCCCTAAAAATACCATAACTATGTCGAAAACTGTTGAGATAATATCCCCAAAGAAATACCATTGGTTCAAAACCGCTTTCGCTCAGTGGATTTTAAATTATTAATATTACGGAAATATTTCAATTTCACTTACTGGTAATATCACCACTATCACTACTTCTATCACTATCGCACAACATTAAATTGGTTATACATATAAACGGGGTGATATTATCATACAACTAATTTCCAATGTGCTGCTAACTAAATTTTCTGTTATATCTGTTCAATAAGCACTGAAAGAGTAGGCTTGGGAGGCTATTCGGCCACAAAAAAACTCATCCGTGCCCGAGATTCCCCTTTTCAAATTTTAATGTAGGCTTTTCGGCCAATGCTACTGGATCCAGAAATATACGTTTCGTGTGCTGCATTGAGTGAAAACCAGGGCTCCAAAATGACGCTTCATTTTTCAGGAAAATTATTCAATTGTTACCGTATTATCATCATCATCTTATCATCTTTCAATTGGGGCCGCCTTAGTCCAATCTGATGGATGGCTCTATATAAAAGGAGATGAAACAAGCAATAAAAAGATTGATTCTTTTAATCAATATTTTGAAACCACATGGATTAACAAGGGGCCATTAACAGATAAATGGTGTTTCTATGATGTGAATATTAAAACAAATAATGTCACCGAGTCCAGCTAAACCAGACATTGCAAAATTATTGAGAGCGTTAAAAAAAGACTCAGATTATTATAACACATTCTGGGTAAAAAACAATTATATTTCGAAACGAACGAGTGATTCTATTATACGCCAGAAAAAAGTAGAATCAATTGTTAAAGAATTAACTGATAATGAAATATCATTAGGTCATTGTATTGACAAATTAGCACTTTGTTTATGTTAAATTGAAATACATCATTATTAAACAAAACATAGATTTTTATTACTACAGATTTTCTAATACCATATCGATATCGTGGCTACACATCTAGCGCACTCCTCCTCCTCCCATCCTCTACTTGCCACCTTAGCGCTATTTTAAAATTTCCATACTAACTTTTCGATGCAAGTTACTTTTCAACAGTAGCCACTTTAATTATACAATAAAATATTAATATTGTCATAAAATAAAATATATTTTTTTCGGACTTAAAAGCCATAGTACCTACCTAGTTCCTAAAAAATATAGCGAGATACTAGTGCCAAGATTTTTGACCGAATATACCACTACAATTTATTTGCGTGGTCGAATCGGTCAATTATCCAGTAGCATTGGCCGAAAAGCCTACATTAAAATTTGAAAAGGGGAATCTCGGGCACGGATGAGTTTTTTTGTGGCCGAATAGCCTCCCAAGCCAAAGAGTACGGAGCAATTATGGTTTGTCAATTAACACGGTGGGTTATATTCATTAATATATTCTAAAAGGCTTGGGACCTCTTGGAGCCAATGGGGAAGTGAGACAGGTCGATCTCGTCCATAGGGTAGTCGCCACGATACCTCTTCTTATCGAAACTAGACCTGTTGAGTAAAGAAACTTATTATTGCCAATAAACATGTATTTATAAAGCTTATTTACAAGGTATGCATCTATCTACAACAAGATGGGTTGTGAACTACATGATATTAAGACAGTTTTCATTACCCATTACCCATCTACGAGTATGTAGAGTCTGTGCAAAAAGTACCTAACTTTTGCGCTCTTCGACCCACTTCATCAAATGCTGTCCGAGGTGATTATTGTGTTTTAGTGCCATAGATGCTATAAAATAAAGTTTTACAGGGCCCACCGGCTTGGTTCCCTTTTGCAAATACATTACTGGCAGTGACTCGTAAATCCAAGAGTCGCGGGAATTGCGACACGTAACTTATTTTCCGTTTATGAATAATGTTTTGACATCTTATTTTCTAATTTAAAACAAATATACAGGTAAAAATATTCATTTTGTAAAGTGGCCCGTTCCGCGTTTGGACGGTGTATAGTGGATCATAGAGGAATACTATGGTATTCATTTGAAAATAATTTTTGAAACGGCTCCCGTAGTTAATTTTTTATAAACATTTATAGATGCTAACTATGCTTTTTATATTTATCCTATCCCTATATTCCATATAATATATATATTGTGGTATTAGAGCCGTTATACTAACGCTTTTTACTCAGGGGTTAGGTTTGTATGTGATGTGGTCAAATTTTATTACCTACAAACAAACAAACAATCAAATTTTTCCTCTATAATATTAGTATCGACTAATAAGATCCATTTTTATTAGTAGGTTCACTAACAAATAGCTAGTAATGAACTAAACCAAAGGGCTTATACAATCTAGCATTTATTATCACAAGTTCACAGAGACGAATATATCAAGCCGCATCTAGGGAAACGTATGACAAAACATCTAAAACCAAGTGTTTACATGTACGAGTGATTGGGTCCGATGGGTCGTGACCGCTTCGCATACGAGAACGGCATCGAGGTCTGGTCAATCTCATCGAAATTCCTCTTCCTCACAAAGTTGTCCAACCCAGACCTGCAAGCATAATCATTAGTTATCATTTTGTCTTTAAAGTACATCGGAACAAACTTTACGGGACTTAAAAGACAAACTTTAAAGGACTTTAAAGACAAACTTTAAAGGACTTTAAAGTTTGTCTTTAAAGTCCCGTAAAGTTTGTTCCGATCCGAGCATTTGACAAGTCCAGTTATTACATTGGAGCAAGAAACCCTTGCCTGGGGAACTGTGGGAGCCAGTACACTTGAAATCAAAGGCTCGAAGATCAGATGAGTCTAGAGTCTGGCAGCACATTGAGCGACGCTTCCTGGTGAAGTGTCCCTCAATGGAATAGGCCGCAGTGGCCGCTTACCATCAGGTGGGCTTCGTGTATGTCTACCAACTGACTTAGTATAAAAAAAAACGACGGGTTGCACTCCGGGAGTGCCGGCAGAAGTGAAAACCTGAATATTAACGTTGTGCATTTTTGATATGTATTTTGGAACGGTTAGGGATTTAATTGATTGGTAGAGGTATAAAAGTACTATCATTTATGTGGTAAAATACAATATTTATTTATTGCGCTATCGTACACAAACATGACAATTTATATTACATTAAAAAGTTTATCTCTCAGAATTAATGTAATCAGAAACTTTTTCAGACTTATGAGAAACTCCTTGCTGTGACACTGAAACGCCATGTAATAAACGATGATAAAATGATTGACAACCGTCAATGTCATACTTTTTTGATTGACAACTATTTATTTTCTAAACAACGAAAACAAAGTTTGGAATTTACAACTAATTGCATACTGGAATCTGCGGATAAACTTTTGAATTTGGAGCAATCGGCCAAGAAATGATTCCCTTTACAGAATCCGCAGCAGACTCCTGAATCGTTAATAAACCGAGTGGTGTTGTCGGGAACTCGTCGGGAATGTATGAATGATAGGCCGAATAGATTTCCCGGATGTATTCAATATTACAACTCTGGGATTATAACAATTATAACAAGAGTACAACGAAATTAGGTACAAAGTATCCGCCATTAAAATTCAGTCTGGAGTGAGTGAGACGGCACTAGGACGCGCTAGTGCCGCTCCACCAAAATAGTGACGTGACAATAAAAGACGAATCAATTGATTGTGCGACGATGTCGCCACACCACCCCCCCACGGAGAGAGGTAACTAATCGAAGATCTTGAAACGCACATTTTATTTATTTATTTATTTATTTATTTATTAAGCCATACAAATTAACAAATATTAGAAAAATGTCCCACAAAACTGTTGACACAGTTTGTCTGTGGGATCTGGAGTCTCAATTTTTTATACATTACAATAATACTATTATTACTTATCGAGTTCACACAATAAGAGATATCCACTGCCATCTAATTAATTAATGACAGTAGATATCTCTTAAGTCTCTTTTTAAATTTCAACTTACATGGCTCCCGTCGTAAATCCTCGGGAAAACTATTGAAAAGGTAGGGTAATCTCTTTTTTAAAGTCCTGTCCCCAAAGTAATTGTTCACTCTAGGAACTTCGAATTTTCCCGCAGACACCGACCGGGTGCCATGACTATTTTTGACCAACTCTAGGCCACGCTCCGAAATGTTATGGTTATTTACGGCTAATAAATATTTATGTTTTATACTGACTGGGAGTACTTTACATATTTTGTATAACATTGTATAATTATCTTTGAATTTACTTTTAGTCTTCTTATTTACTAGTAGCTTAAGGAATCTCATTTGTAGTGTTTCAAGTTTGTCAATGTATGTTTTAAAAGTAAGACCATAACAATCCAGAGCGTAGCCCAGAATTGAGTCAACTAAACTAAAATATAAGCATCGTAATATACTAATAGGAACTTTCATACTTAAGTGATAAAATTTACCCAATAATAATCTTAACTTATTACATAAATAATCTATATGACAAGACCAGGAAAAATGTTCATCAATCTTAACACCAAGGTAGGTAACACAGTCAACTTTTTTGATTGGTTTGCACTTACAATTAATGTGATCGTTATGAAAACATGAGAAACTATGGGTATACATATCAGGGGATACATCTGTAGGGGCTAAATAAGGTGAGTGAATAAGAAAAAACTTGGTTTTGTCAGAATTTAAAACTATGCCATTATCATGAGACCATTTGACTACCGCGTCTATATCTTGTTGAACCAAGCGACAAGTCTCCACGAGATCAGTGCCGGCTCGCAGCGTGCACAGGTCGTCGGCAAACATGTACGCCGAGCAGTGGCGCAGCACCCCGCACAGGCTGTTGACGTGCATCAGGTAGCACACCGGCCCACAGCCCGAGCCCTGCGGCACGCCGCACGTCACCCCACTGGTCTCGCTGAGCACGTCGCCTACTTTAACTTGATAAGAGCGTGACGTGAGATAGTCGCGGAACCACTGGTTCAGCGGCTGCCCCACGCCACATTCGTCCATTCCATTTAAAAGTGTATTAGTTTCCAATGTATCAAACGCCTTTTTGAAATCGTAAAAGATAGCTACAACAAATTTTTTATTTTCTAAATACGTGTTAATTTCATCTGTGAACTTAGTTAATAATGTATTTGTACTTTTGCCCTTTTGAAACCCATGCTGACATTCATTTAATATATTATTTTCCTGTAAAAATTTCCCCAGTTTATTTACTATACATTTCTCTATTACTTTGTCTATACTAGATAATATTGCTATTGGTCTGTAATTAGAATATTGTTTGTGGTCACCTTTTTTATGGATTGGACGAATTATCGCTTCTTTTAATTTAAACGGAAATATATGATGGTTAACTGACAGGTTTATTAAATTAGCTATGACTGGACTAACTTTGTCAACCACCAACTTTAAGTCGGCCATCCGTACGAGATCACTTCCAGGCGATTTATTTATATCTAAGCGCTTAATGACATGTGAGTAGTCACATCTCTACTGGTAACTGGTTGCCATCTCATACACACATTTGCCTGATTTACATAGCTTTCCCGTTTTAACCATTTTTCCGTACATACATGTTTAATTTGATCAATTTCACTCGAAAAACACTTGGCGAAATTGTTACAAATATCTTTAACAGAACATTGACTACCCATATTATTTATTATCAAACTATCTAACGACTGTTTCTCATTACCTAATAAGCTATTTATCTTATTCCATATTTTCTTAATGTTATTATTACAATCTAGTATACATTTTTTATCATACTCAACTTTACATTTAAAAACTGCCTTATTACACTTGTTTCTGTATTTAGTATAATTTAATCTCTTAAGCATATTTTTAGGGTCGTTTGACCATAAATCAAACAATCTATCTCTTTCTAATAACATCTTCTTAAGGTTAATACTTATCCACTTCTTATTATTTCTATTACTTTTATTTGCATGCACATATTGCGTTTTGTAACATTCATTATAAATATCTGTGAAAAGACTAGACAAGGAGTTGTACAATTTAACTGGACAATCAATATTAAGTAACCTATCGAAATTAGTAGCTAACAATTTTTCTCTCACTAATCGGTTATCTAAGGTACGTCGCGCGGTGGGCCGCGGTGGCACACGACCCGAGTCGGTGTCACCGCGCTCTCCGGCCGGTCTGCGTTTCCATTGTATCGCTGCCGAAATGTAATAGTGGTCAGATACTTTGTGTTTTATTACAGCTGAATATATTGACGCTTGAGGCGCCCTAATAAAAATATGGTCTAAACATGATTGAACTATATTCCCCATTACTATCTCCTTTCGAGTTACATCAGATATACATTTGGTAAATCCGTATTCCGACATGATATTTTCGTATGTTATAACATGGTTATTTCGTGAATTTAATAGATCTATGTTTATGTCACCACAATAAATAACCTTTTGGTTTTTGGGTAAGCTTTCTAATAAAGTACGCAGTTCCTGAAGGAACTCATTAATCTTATTTTGCTTAAAATATCGTGGTGGTCTGTACACTGATAATAGGTATATTTGTTCATGTTTATTATTAAGTGTAATGGAAACGCATTCCGCCGAGCGCAATCCGCCAGTACTCGCGACCGCAGCTGTCTCGCTCACACGCGCAGCGAGCTCCGCTCGCGAATAGACCAGCACTCCTCCCCCATTACGACCTTGACGGGTGAAAACATTTACATTAAATCCCGGAATTTTATAAAAAGATAACAAAGAATAATTTATGTTTGGCTCAGTAATGACTATGACATCTAATCGATCTATTTCGTTCCCGAGTGTTATCAAAAATTCACTAAAATGTTTTTTTATTGAGCGGATATTGACGTGTAATAAACATAAATCTGATCTACTATGTAATGTTCCGAACCAAGTATTTAAGTTGTTAGTACACATGTATTTCACTGATCCATCTGTTATGGAATCGATGTTATTTATATCTGTGAATTTTAAAGTCCTTCTTAAATATGTTAATACCGTCCTAATAATGTATATTTTTATTTTTTATTAAGTAGATCACTTATTTCACTTTCAGCTCGCACACATATCACTTTTTCACCATCCGCCTTCCTGACCAGTACTTTCCCGTTGGATATCCATATATATTTGTAAAGTCCCTGTAGTTGTTTTTTTGTATTCCATAAGAGTGATCGCGTACTTTTAGTTAAATCCTCATTTATGTAGATTTTGTTAGCCGCCGTTCCGTTTGTGATCATATTGCTTGTCACCTGTGATAGTTTGCTTCGTTGTGAAAGCCAGCTGTCTCGCGATGTAGTCCCTGAGGACTTGAAGCCCACAATGATAGACGCGGGCTTCATGCCCTCTTTAAAGGGGCGCGTGCGTCTAGCCCATTCTATGTCGGAGCTGGTAGCGTTGATCATATCCCCTAGCTTTGACACGATCTCTTGTACATTTTCCCCCGGTACCTGCTCGATACCCACTACCTCAATGTTGTGTTTACGAGATGCTTGGTCGAATTCTTGAAGTTTTTGCGTGATGGCCACGTTTTGCTTTTCCAAGTAGACACATTTATTATTTATGTTAGCAACATTTTTTTCTAATTTTTGTATTTTGTCTTTTGATTGCTCATGTTCGACAATCAGTGTGTCGTATTTCTCAGAAAGCAAACTCAAACTTTGTGTAATAGAATCCAATACTTTTTTAAAACCTGGTATTGATGCCACCTTTTTTTGTATGTCCTTAAGAATTCTTGTGTAATCTTGCGCCTCCTCAACAACCTCTTCTTCATCAGATCCGTCCTCTTCACAATTATTGCAATAGGTACGATTTATACCATTTTTTAAATCCGCTGCTAGTCCTTTCACACATCCCCTATGAAAAGTACCTTGACACGGTCCTTGGCACATGAAATGCGATCCTTTTTTTGCTAGCACTTTTCTACACTTATGACACTCCATTTTTGCTTAATATCTCAGTGGGTTTGACAAATACTTAATTTCGGCGGGCCGCGCGGGCGCACAGCGTTACAACTGCGTACGGGCACACCGCTCGGCGCTCCGAACGAGAGGATGTCTGCCCGCTCTGGTAACGTACGGGGCCTTCTGGGGTTCTGTAATAGGATCCGTGCGAGGCTTCGTTGAAAGAGCGGGTGGAAGCTGAGCTGGCATAAGGTCCGTTGGAGGCGATGGAGCTGCAGTAGGAGTCGGCTCTGAGTTCGCCACAGTTTGGCTAGGCCAGTCCGGAAGCTGTTCTACAAATGCGGGTTTTAGGCGGTCGGTGCTAACCACGACAGGTTTGCCTTTAAAATCGATCGTGAAAGTTTTACCATCCTGGGATCGATCAATCACGGTATGTGGTCCTGTGTACGGTGGTTGAAGGGGACGCCGTACCGCGTCGTCTCTCAGGAACACATGTGTGGCAGTCGGCAAATCTTTGAAGATGAAGGACGCGCGCTGATTGTGCCTGGATGCGCCGACAGGTCGAATGTTCGACATGTGTCTGCGCAACTTTACGACCAGGTCAGCTGCGTCTTCGATTTTCTCTGGGCCGGGGACCGGGATCAGCATTTCGCCCGGAAGACGCAAGGCTTCCCCGTAGAGCAACTCGGCGGTAGAAGCCCTGACGTCTTCTTTATATGCAGTGCGCATTCCTAAAAGAACGAAAGGGAGGGCTTGCACCCAAGAATCCCCACGGCACATCAATGAGGCTTTTAAATTACGATGCACCCGTTCTATCATGCCGTTCGCGGCTGGGTGATAGGCGGTAGTTCGTATACGTTGGGTGGCGAAACTTTGGAGTAATCGTCTGAACAAATCGGACTCGAACTGAGCACCGCGATCTGTCGTCAAAACGAGAGGCACACCAAATCTAGAGATCCACTCTCTGGTGAAAGTGTCAGCAACTTCCTCTGCCGTCACCGTTCGCATAGGCCACGCTTCAGGCCATCTGGTCACCCGGTCAATGGCTGTAAGGAGGTACCGGTATTCGCTGCAGACGGGCAGCGGCCCCACAATGTCCATATGGACGTGGGAGAAACGACCAGAAGGGACGCTGAAATTGCCCAGCGGAGCGGAGCAGTGTCTAGACACTTTACTGCGTTGACACGCTAAACAACCCCGCGACCAGTTTTGGCAGTCTTTTTTAACGGAAGGCCAGACGTAGCGTTCGGTGACGAGGCGGGTAGTGGCTCTGGCACCGGGGTGGCTCATGCTGTGAAGTTTATCGAAGATTGTTCGACGGAACTCAGGGGTAACGTAGGGACGAGCTTTACCAGTAGAGGTGTCGCAGATCAACGACAGTCCTGTAGCCGGAATGTTGATCTTGGTAAGGGCGAGGCTCGTTGTTCCTTTGTGCATGAGTTCTGCAAGTTCTTCGTCCTTGTCTTGGGATTTAGCGAGTGCTTCGTACTCTTGCTCAAGCGAGATCGCCTCTATCCTAGACATAGTATCAGCAACAATGTTGTCTTCGCCTTTGATATATTTGATATCAGTAGAAAACTGGCTGATGAATGACAGTTGATTAAGCTGGGAAGGAGGAAGTTTGTCACGACGTTGTGCGAAAGCGTACAGCAGCGGTTTGTGGTCCGTAAATATGGTGACGTGTTGAACTTCGAGAAGATAGCGGAAATGCTGTACGCTTTCGTACACCGCCAGAAGTTCTCGATAGTATGCAGGCCACTCGGACTGACGTGCTGTAAGCTTCTTGCTGAAAAAGGCGAGTGGTCGCCATTGACCGTCGATTTGCTGTTGCAAACAGGAGCCTATGTGTACGCTTGAAGCATCAGTGAACAATGCTAATGGAGCGTTGTTAACTGGGTGTTGAAGAAGTGTAGCAGTTGACAGGCTCTGCTTGCAGGCATTAAAAGCTTCGTGCAACTCGGGCGTCCATGGAAATGGTTTTGCGCCTTTACTGTTGGTGGAAGCAACGGCGTTAACTAAAGGTGCCTGAAACTTTGCAGCATGTGGTATGAAACGGCGGTAATAGTTGATCATACCGAGGAAACGTCTCATACCTTGTACGGTTTCAGGAGGTGGAAAATCCATTAGGGCGCGTACTCGCTCTTCGGGAGGTTGTGTGCCCTCGGCGCTAATAACATGGCCCAAGAACACAACTTGTTCGGCACCAAAGATACATTTTGAGGGGTTTAATACAACTCCATATTCCTGTAAACGCTTAAATAGCGTGCGGAGATGTTCCAGGTGAGTAGCCTCGTCTGGAGAGAAAATGAGCACGTCATCTATGTAAGGGAAGCAGAAATCGAGACCCCGTGTGACCTCATCGATAAAACGTTGAAACGTTTGACCCGCGTTTCGAAGCCCGAAGGTCATAAACGGAAATTCGAAGAGGCCAAACGGGGTAACGATGGCTGTCTTCGAAATATCGTCTTCAAAAACGGGTATTTGATGGTAGGCCTTAACAAGGTCGCAGGTGCTGAAGATTTTTGCTCCAGACAGACCGTGAGTGAAGTCGTTGATGTTCCTCACAGGATATCTATCGGGAACGGTCCTGGCGTTCAGGCCGCGGTAATCGCCGCATGGACGCCACAGGCCGTTCTTCTTGAGTACCATTTGTAGTGGTGATGACCAGGCACTCTTGGATGGTCTGGCAATACCGCATCGCATCATGTCCTCGAATTCCTTCCTAGCTGCGACTAATTTGTGTGGTGCTAAGCGGCGGGGACGACACGACACAGGAGGGCCTTCGGTTGTCTTGATGTAATGCACAGTATTGTGTTTGACTTCTTTGGGCAAGCCAGGCGGGCGCGTGATGTCGGGAAATTCAGCAAGCAACTGGGCAAAAACTGAACTTCCGGTAACCACGGCTTTGACGCTGAACTGAGAAACCTGGACGGAGGTGGCGCTGACGAAAAGTTTGGAGTTTCCGTCGACAAGGCGCTTATTCCGGCAGTCAGGAAGCAGGTTGTAATGGCTTAGGAAGTCTGAGCCAATGATGGGCGTGCTAACGTCGGCAATAACAAAATTCCAAAAGAAATCCCGCCGTAGTCCGAGGTTAAGATGGAGGGCTACGGTGCCGTAAGTCTTGATGGAGCTCCCATTGGCGGCGCTGAGGTCGAAGTTACTGCTGTCGAAACGACCTTTCAGTAGGCGCCGGGGGAAACAGCAGAGATCCGATCCTGTATCAATTAGATACTGGTGCTTGGATTTCTGATCAGTGACGAAAAGTCGGCGGCCGGGATGTGAACAATCAGTCGCCGCCTCTACTGACCGTTGTTGACGTTTCCCTGCTGGGCAGGTGTCCAGGAACAGGGTTTGGTGCACTTCGTTGCTTTGCTGTCAAATGTTCGGTGGTACCAGCAAATTTTGTTACCATTGGCTGGTGAAAAAGTACGTGAGCGCCTGCGGTTGGATGAGGCTGAACGGTCTCGAGGGCGACGGGAACGCTGATCTGTGGAGATGGCTGCAATTTGTTTGCTCATTTCTTCAACCCGCTGTACGAGGGATTCCAATACTGATGGTGATGTTGGTAGGGCAGAACATGAGAACACTTGTGGATTCTTAGGACTAGCAACCTCCATGACCTTGTCAGCAAGGTCGGATAATCTGTCAAGGCTGAGCTCTGGCTGGGAGGCAAGGATGGCTTGAACTTGCTGCGGTAAACGTCTTAGCCATAGTTGTCTAAGAATGTTATCATCCGATAATGCTTGTCCGGATAATGATCTCAGATGCCGAAGAAATTGTGAGGGACGACGATCTCCAAGTTCTTCTTCACTAATTAGCTGTCGCACCCGTTGTTCTTCGGACATTGAAAGTCTCCTAATCAACTGTTCTTTGAGCCTTGCGTATCTTGTTCCTATCGGTGGAGGTGATATGATGAGGTCCTCGACTTCCCCCACGAGGCGTTGGTCCAAATTCGAAATCACATAATTATACATCGTAGTGTCAGCTGTTATGCCTGCGATGTCGAATTGAGCTTCGACCTGGCCAAACCATACTGCTGGCCTGTCGGGCCAAAATGGAGGTAACTTGACCGTTACACGACATACCTCGGGTTTGTCATTGTAGTTGTTTAGTTTTGACAGGAGTGCGGCTTTCTCAGCTTCCAACCGCTCGATTTCAGCCTGTAATTTTGCGCTCTCAGCCATGTTGTGGTGTTAGTTTTTTTTCAAGAAGGCGTTACAAACAAAATAAAACCGTTTAAAAGAATTATTAAAATCCGTGCAATGATTAATATGGTGTGGCAAAATCGACTCAGTCACAGTATAAACAATACCAGGCAATTACACAAAAAAAAACTAATGTTTTGTTAGTCACACACACAACTAAAATTAAATTGTAAAATACAATCAAATTAAATTGTGAAATACAATTAAATTAAATTAAAAATACTATTTTTAAAATAAATTTTGCAAGTAATTTTGTTAACGCCTGTACCAAATTAATATTATTAGTAGTATTATTGGTTAATGCTAAATCTAAGCAACACACAATGCACACAAAAATATGATTAGTAGTATTATGGGTTAATGCAAAATTAAAGTAACACAAAATGCACACAAAAACAGGTAAATGCACAAATAAACACAGCAAAAATGCAATTAGAACACACAAAAAGTATTATCTATATTATAAGAACACAGTAAGCAATTCAATGTGAAATTAAATTAATGGATAGTTAATTATGTTACCAGAATCTCTAAACTATAAATTCAGGGTTAATAATAGTCTCTATATGTACTGTTAGTTAGGTAGGTTAGGTAATTAATAATATTCAAGAATCTAGATTCACTGAGTTGAAAGCACGAAAGTTTCACTTTATCACTCGGAGAAGGTTAATCACTCGGTAAGTAGGAAATTGTACATACCGCTGAGGTGTGACTGTGACTCACTCAATATTCTCCCAGGTGACAGCGGCCACGCTGGGCATCGTGCAGGTGTTCTGGGGCCTGGACAAAAAGCTGGCGCAGCGCAAGCACTTCCCGTCCATCAACTGGCTCATCTCCTACTCCAAGTACATGCGCGCGCTCGACGACTTCTACGAGAAGAACTACGCGGACTTCGTGCCGCTCCGGACCAAGGTCAAGGAGATCCTCCAGGAGGAGGAGGATCTGTCAGAAATCGTGCAGCTGGTCGGCAAGGCGTCGCTGGCCGAGACCGGCAAGATCACGTCGGGGTCACCAATGTCGGGAACTCGTCGGGAATGTATGAATGATAGGCCGAATAGATTTCCCGGATGTATTCAATATTACAACTCTGGGATTATAACAATTATAACAAGAGTACAACGAAATTAGGTACAAAGTATCCGCCATTAAAATTCAGTCTGGAGTGAGTGAGACGGCACTAGGACGCGCTAGTGCCGCTCCACCAAAATAGTGACGTGACAATAAAAGACGAATCAATTGATTGTGCGACGATGTCGCCACAGTGTTACAGTAATCAACATGTCGCTTTTGAGGATGTTCACTGGGAATTTGGGGTAACAAGCAAGTAACAAGCCAAACTGTGTGTGAGAACGAGCCTCTTGTCGCAGGAAATCGGACAGCATTTCCAACTTCATACGACCTGATGCATGCTCCGCAGCATAGCGGATCCAAAGACTGCGGAGAAGTGGTGTTAATTTCCACAAAATACTGTTATATAATTCCGGCGAATAAAGATATTCCAAACTTTTTAAATGTTTTATTACGGCAATTCAATTTTGAATTTTGCAGGATATCAAATTAAGGTATTTGTGGTCACTTTGTAGCATAGGAAGCATAAATAGGAAGCGACCGCACTGCGGCTATAATAGTAGAAGAGGTCACACTTGACAGTTCATTTATGCAAAGAAAAATATACCTTACGCTAAAGGAATAAAACTCAAGAAAACAACATCAGTTCTTATTAATACAATTATTTACTCTACTCCTGATGAACATAAGAAGCACTTTTCTTTGCATAAATGAGCTGTCAAATTGAACAAAAATCATTATTGTCTATAGACCGACAAACTTATCTGTTCCGGTGGCGGCGTCGCTACTGTCTATTTAAAACTGTCATTAAATATCGTTTTTGTATTGCATTTCACGTAGTTCCAATTTTGGCCACCGGAACAGATAAGTTTGTAGAAAACACGTGTCCGGACTTCAAATTTTATATGGATTTTCGATCAGGTCACGTGACACATAAATCCTGACGCGAGTTTTTAACATTTTTTCCCCATACAAAAAAAGTGCACAACGCCGCTAAAGAAGTTTTCACTTCAAAAAAATTAGACGAATTTACGTATTCACTCAACTGGGCCGTGACCCGATACCAAACTCGTATAAGGCAGAAAAATTAATTACGTTCATACTTTTACAACAACTACAGTTCACTACTTTAAGTAAAAGCATATATTTTGTTAATAAATTAAGTTTCCTATAGGTTTAACTTGTTTGCAAATATGAAAGATATCAGTCGGTGGATTTGTTAAGGATTCCCTGAAATAGATGGATTATGTTGACGTTTTGTTATCATCCCGATCAATTTGATTGTCGACTGTATTCTTTATACTTTATACGAGTAGGTATCATGTATAGTTTACCGTAAATTGCTTGTCACTTTCCGTAAATCATTTTGAGGGTGTGCGATTTTTTTTTTATAAAAAAGTGAGGCAAATGGGCAAGTGGAAAACCTGATGGCAAGTGATCACTACCGTCCATGGACATTGGACACCTGTGAGTCTAAGATGCGTTGCCCGCATTTGAAAGAATATGGAAGGTTGTATGAGTGTTGTATGGTTAAACTATGTGTGTAAAGTGGCCCACAAGTTGTCATTAAATTTTGATTACAACCCTGACACGTTAACCTGAAAATACTATTAAGTTAAATCTAACTATAACAACTTAACATCAATATTTAAGCCTAGTTCTATAATTAAATACAATCTATAGAAGGACCGTTCCACCAAACAAAATATTAAGAGCGAGAATAAATAATTTATTTGTACAAAGTTTGGGCCAGACCACGTTTTGGGCATACGTGGCGATAATTCTGAAACTATTTTTGTTAGACCAACAACCTGTTTTTGTTTTTCTTTCACATCGCAAAAGAGCAACGGATCAACGTAATTTTTAAAATAGAGAGCATTAAATAAATTGGTGTCCTTTCAGTTGCAGTAGTAATTACCTTTGCTCAGGAGAACTTATTTGAAATCATACTCCACGAGTCATAGCCGAAGAGATGTGTTTAAACCTAATTTGAAATTGAGAATACGTCCAAGGCTTATGTTATAATATTCGTGTGTTAATACATAATAATTTTATGATACATACACTCAAAGAGCGTGGACGAGTGGTTTTTATCCTCCCAGAATTTTAATTTTGAAGTTAAAATACGAAGCAAAATGAGATTGACTTAGTCCTAAGTATCAAAAAATTATGGTAATTATTTTATTGAAAATTGAGAAACTATGGATCACATCTTGTCGGCCAGATAAATTATCAAGAACTTGTACGACAGTAGTAAAACTTGCCCAGATTATACTTACAAATCAATTTCATCGAAGTTTCGTTTGGGGTAGTCGTAGTAACCGTTGTACTTGGAAGACGACATAGGCCACAGCTCACGCTTGCCACCAGCAGTTCTGTCAAAAGTCAAGTTCAAGCATAGACGTTTTATCTCACGAACGCGGGTGAGCTATACTTGTGTGCAAATATACATGTTCATTTTCTTAGAGTGTAGCCTCGAGAGCGGTCAGCAGTCACGCACGATTGTTCCGCTTCTCACTTTCAGTTACGCTCACTAGAGCGCGTGTTTGAATGCATTACAACTACAAGAATGGCTCACCCGCACTCATGAAATTAAACATTATAAGGTTAAGTTTAATATTGTTTGCCCTTTTTTGTCCAGTTAATAAAGTTATACAATTCAATTGTTTTTTTTTATGATAATAATTAAACTTCAATGATTCGCTCTTCGAGATTACACTTGATTTTTATATCTAAGTTGACCTGGCCAGCAGCACAATTTCAATAGTCAAATCCTGTTCTTTCCTGGTGCTTGCTTCAAGAGGAAAAGTATGATTTTATAAAGAGTAATACGAACAAAAAGAAATAGGTGCGAATATTCCTTTTTGGACCGGATTTCCGGACTATTCATGTTTTCCTGATATCGTTTCCTAATATAGGTTTTTTCGTACCAGATAATTATATGTCCTGTCAACAGCACATCACGGTTAACACTTGCAGTTCGATAATAGAACTTATGCCCCCGACATAAGAATGGTACAAAGTCCAAAGTGTTACGTCTGACGTGCTTTTGACTGTCCATACATACGACACTTCATAATTTTGATAAACTTCACGCCTATCGGTGAAACCTATCTGAAATAAACTGAATAAATGCTTTTTATGACGGGGGTTAATTAAAACAGTGCTATATAACTGCGGACAACATGCGTCATTTATAAAAAAAAAGTGTTTTTTATAGAACTATATTTTTTATTTCATCATCATCATCATCATTTCAGCCAAACGACGTCCACTGCTGGACATAGGCCTCCCCCAAGGATGTCCAAACCGATCGGTCCTGCGCCACCCGCATCCAGTGGATTCCGGCGATCTTTATGAGATCATCGGTCCACCTTGTGGGAGGCCTACCACGGCTGCGTTTCCCGGTACGTGGCCACCACTCGAGGACCTTTCCGCCCCAACGGCCGTCAGTCCTCCTAGCAATGTGTCCTGCCCACTGCCACTTAAGGCTCGCAATTCTTTGGGCAATGTCGGTGACCTTGGTCCTTGGTATTTTTTATTTGGGATACAATAAATGTAGACAAAAAAACTAAAGAATTATGCTCACCCGTAGTAGTGTTGTCTAGCCAGGAGGTAAGGGATAAACCCGTGCCCAGTATCTCGCACCTCTCTTAGACTGCCGCCTCCGATATGTTCAACGTTCTGCGCCTTCTGACCTATATAAATTCATACACGAAACAATCCACTAGAAAAAAATATAAATACCATTACCTACTAAACAAGATATTACATACGTTAACATATAGTTTGTTTCAATCAAAAGTAGTTAAAACGTAAACAAACCCGCGACTCAATTCGAAGTTTCGTTTGTATTAAGAGTTATTTTTCTTTAATTGATCTAAAGCTCACCACGCTTGGCTGCGCTTGGCAAATACGGATTGTGATCACAATGCCGAGCTGTGTTCGAAAAATCTATATAAATAAAAATTCACAGATCTCGTGCCTTTCACGACCTTCTGGTACATTGGAAATGTACTTAGATAGGGCAAACTATAATGAAAACATCTCTTTGCGCAAGAGAAACACAAGGGTTAGTAGCAGGTACCGTCGAGTAACGTTATTTTTTATAAGCGGACTACGCCCTTTAACAATGCTCAGTTTTTTTCGCCTTTTGCACACACGCTTTCGTCCGCCAGATGTGGAATCATCAGCATTACCTAAGCCACGCTATTCCTACGTTCAAGTAGACGAACTATGTAAAAAATCAACATAGTCTTTTACTTGAAGGAACTTTCTACTTCATGTGTCAAACAATTTATCTTAGAAAAATATATTTGCTTTATCAGTACATCACGCAATCGATTATGATATTTGGAATGGACAATAAAACAAATAAGTTCTCATGGTTTACTTTAATGACACCGCTCTATAGGCTTTCTATAACTTAAGCACTTCGATGACACCACTTTATACGCTTAACTAAAGCTTTTACTCTCAAAGTCGTGGGCCTTTTTCGTGGTTATAAGGGTGTTAGCGAACTCTGTAACGCCTCTTTTACAGGTAATCTTAAGTATTTAATTCTCAACGAACACCTTTATTATACAACTCATGTGAGAGTCTTTTTAATGCTAGTTGGGCCAACCGTTATCAATACTTTACGCGACTCACCAGTCCACGCGCCGGACAACTCCGATAAAAAGGGCGCTACTACCACCTAAACGGTTATAGATAGCGAGGTCCGGTTTTTGTAAACTGTAGCCCAACTAATTACCCCGATACCTTTTTTTTATTTTGTCTCTATCGTTTTTCGTTTTTGAGAAATTGTTGATTTAAGTTGAGAAGACCGTAAAAAATCACAACATTTTTCGACATTTTTGCACTTTTTCGAAATTTTTTTTGAATTTTTCAAAATAAAATTTCACCGTCTTATAGACCTCGTCAAGACGCGTCTTTTGACACCTTGTTTACCCAGGTAACCCCAAAATTGACGACACCAGAGCGATGTCGCACTTTCACTGAAATTGGCCCCCTACCAACACGATCGAAAAAACATTTCCAATGTTAAAATGAATTGCTGTTCGTAAGTCTCGCTAAAACTTGAGAACGGCTGAACCGATTTGACTAATTTTAGTCTTAAAATATTCGTGGAAGTCACGGGAAGGTTAAACGATTAGAGAATAATGAAAAATTGCGAGGAAAATCCTCAAAACGACATTATTTTTCCATACGAAGTTCACTGGTTCAGCTAGTCTGACATAAATATTCCCCGACACGGGAATTGAACCCAGGGCCCGAGATCACGGCTAGGTACTTGTACCACAAGACCATCGAGGCGAGACGTTACGTTTTATTGTTTTCCATTTCGACAGAAACAAAATATTGTGGTTTGTTTGTACTCGTTTTGATCACCTTTAATTTATATATCAGTAGGTAGTAATGTAATGGATTATATCTTTCTTACCACTGGATGGCTACACTTCTCAAACCCTCGGGTGTTAATGTCAGTTATTGTGTCTTCGTGTTTGTGTTTACTTTATACTATGATTTTATCCACATGGACAATAAAAATTAAAAAAAGTAATAGTGTAACGTGATGGTTTCTAGCATGCCGAATAACTCTCTGTTAAACTTGGTTAGACTTGGTTACATGCTGACCAAGTCTCGGGAAAGATAGTAAGTAATTTAAAAAATGTTAATGTATTAAATTTTGTAAAAAGTAAGACTGCTTATTTATAATTTAGCCATCACTATAACAACTAACAAACTTTTACATGTATACATTTCTATCTATTAAACGTTCTCATTTGTTACGATAAATGTTATGGGACCGATTGCTTCTATACGATAGTTTATTCGTCACAAAGAGAAATTCACGATTGTAATAATTTTCCAAACCATTCCATCACAACATTGCATATTTACATGAACCAGACAAATAAAGTTGTTTGAGTGTTTTTGCTATGAACTTCAGTTAAACTGCAACGAACTACCAAATGTATTATAGTCATTTTAATAGACATTTATAAACAATTAGATGCGGATCAAACTTAGAATTGTTCATCACCTAAGTGTATGTCTTAAATGGGATTCGAACCCGACTATAAATAAACATGCGTTATTTGGGCTATATCAACAATGTATTTACATTTATTTTAAGGTGATCTAATGATTTTGTTCAACTTTCTTCAATAGATAAGCAAAGTAATAACGCACGTAGTTAACTCTGATAAAGTATACTTAAGTGTTATAAGGATACATAAATGGGTAACATTTAACAATACAATATAATACAATAAGAACATAAAAAGTTGCTGTTATTGTTTATTCTCATAAAAGTAAATGTCATAAATAAAAAATAAAATCACCTGTTATATTTTACATCTCTTTTTGGCTAACGAAATAGATTAAATAATTGGAAATAACTATCTAATGATTCAGTGTTCAGACTAGGTTACCGCCTCCAATGGAGTCTAGCTCCCTAACGAAGTTGCCTCCTCCAATAGAGTCCAAGTTACGTACGAGATTTCCACCGCCAATGGAATCCAAATTCTTCTTAACTAAGTTTCCTCCTCCAATTGAATCCAGATTCCTTACAAAATTCCCTCCACCAATAGAGTCCAGGTTACGAACAAAGTTACCCCCTCCAAGAGAGTCGACAAACCTCGCGTATCTTTTGTCACCTTCACTGTCTCTTCCGATGAGAGAAGACCCACCGATGCCTCCTAAATTCCTGCCTTGGCTGTAATCCAAATCTCTTCCTAATAAGGTTGACCCACCGATTCCGTTTAAATTTCTACCTAGCAAAGTGCTGCCACCGATTCCATTTAAGTTGCGGCCAAGTAAGGTACTGCCCCCGATTCCATTCAAGTTCCTTCCAAGCAAGGTACTTCCACCGATTCCATTTAAATTGCGACCAAGCAGGGTACTCCCCCCGATTCCATTTAGGTTTCTTCCTAGCAACGTGCTTCCCCCGATTCCATTCAAATTTCTGCCAAGCAAGCTAGTACCACCTAGTCCGCCAAGGTTCCGGTTATAACTGTCCTGATTGTTGAAGAGGAAACGTAAGAATTCTTCGTACTCTTCTTTTTTCAGCCCTGTAAAGAATACGTGTTCATGTAATTTTGTTTCTTTTTACTTGTTTTCATTGAAAAGCAATGGATTTGATATTAGTACTCACCACGCGTGCGGATAGTCTGTGCAAGGTGAAGGTTATTCAGTGTGCACAAATTTCTGGAAAACGTGCGAACTCCATCCACCAATACTCACAAAGGTTAGTGACAGGAAAATATAAAAAAGTGCTTTAATTATACCACAATGAAAATTGCGAGGTATTAGTGCTAAAGGTAAGAAATCGAGTGTGTCATTGGGTTGGTGTCAAGAATTATAATAAGTGCCAGGGGTAAAAGAGTGTACGGTATGTGCCAGGAATAATAAAGGTGAATTAGTATTGTGTTCGTAACAATGAGGGTAGTGCTATTAGAAATTTTTATTGAAGATTTTGAACTCAACAAGGACTGGAGGAAGCTAAAGTTTTATAGTTATTTAATTATAATCATCTAAGCTGCAAGATGTCCACGATGAACATAGGCTTTTAATAAAAAAACTCTCGAGAAATTGGACAAAGTTACGAGTATGTACATGACGTATGATCTAATTCAAAATGGTTCTTGCTTTTTTACCCTCATCTCTAGTCCGTGTTCAGTTATTGTATCAGAGTGTTGTTCACTGTATGTTTAATTGTGGTACTCAGTTACTCACCATTGGTATCAAATCTATCTCCATTGCGGTCTCCCTCATTGACTTCGGAATCCTGATGATAAATAAAAAATATTAGTAGAAAATCGTCACAGGTAACAAACGTAAGTATCCTTAGGATTTTTTCTGTTCGTTAAATATTAAATTTTGGACCATAGTCTAGAAATTGGCAGTATAGTATATTTTGAAAGAACCTTTGGTTTATCTTTCTTCGGTGACACCAGACTGTTTTTCAAGTAACGAGAGTGAGGTTATTTGTAGTGTGCCTACGTTTACGCACATATTTGTGCCCTATAATGCTCATACTGCGTAAGTAGTTAATCGTGGATACGTGCAACCGAAATGCAGTAATGAAAACAATTTTAACACACCCTTTTAAAACGTTTTCATTGCCGTGTTTTCATTCAACTAGCAAACGCAACTTCTACAACTATAACAATAGAAGACTAGGTTACGTTGACTGCACGTTTCCACACGCCGCGGGCGCTTGACTGCAGCTCATTACGCTGCACTTGGCTGCATTGAACAACTTGTTATTTTCACTCAAAAGCACCAAAATGTCTACATATGACGGGTTGGTGTTTACAACTGCTCTTCAGATACTTTACAAATTATGGAATAAGACGAGTTGAATTGGCATATACTCGTAAATACATGTACGTAAAGATTATCAAGATCTTTGTTTCATATGTGTGACAGAGTAAAAACTAAGGGAACATAATACTTAAATATATACTATAGTCGTTCACGTTTCTTATGGGAATAATTCGCAATTATTTTAAGGGCGTGTAATCTTGTATGTTACCGATTTAGCTTTAACCAAAATGTCTTCTCTTCTGATAGCCCTATGAAAAACCCTTCTTCTCTTCAGAAATTTCAAATGAATAATAATTATTGTAACGGGTTTTAGTCATTTATTAAAATACATTTGTCTCCATCCAACTTTGAAATTACAAATTAGAACAAGCCCAAGAATACAATATTTGATTGGTAGCTTAAGATATTATGTTAGCGTCGAGCTATTAAAACGTTTGTTGAGTAAATTGCTCAGTTTTAATTAATATTTAAGTTAAATGATCACCTATGTACTTTTTATCAAAAACTCTTTATATAAAACAAAATGCAAATAGCAAGACACAAGATGACATCTATCAAACTTAAGCTTTATCAGATAATTATAGACCGACAAACTTATCTGTTCCGGTGGCCAAAATTGGAACTACGTGAAATGCTATGCAAAAACGATATTTAATGACAGTTTTAAATCGACAGTAGCGACGCCGCCACCGGAACAGATAAGTTTGACGCACTATACATGTACTTTTACATCTTCATAAAGATCTTCTTAAAGTATGTACCTACTGCATTAATATAAATATTGTTATTTTGAAGTATTGCCGTCCTTTCTTTCTTTGAAAAGAATAAACTTCCGAAAGATGACTACATCTTTCATCTTCGTTGTAAAAAATTAAGTGATTGAATTCTTTTCCTAATTTTATTTCTTTTTCTGTTAAACACGTATTTCCAAACGTGCTTTAAGCGTAGCACACAGAATGGGATACAGAGAATGGGTAAAATCTTTTATACTCAGTTCCTTGTAAATATTTGCTTTTTTCTAGTGTTCGTTGCGGCGAGCTCCGGCAAATACTAGAAGGAATGATACATTCCTTTCTCGTTCTAATTACTTAAAGAATTTTATTCAGTCTGTTATATAAAATTGTAACGTTTCCTGAAATTACTTTATAACGGATACTGTGTTCTTCGTTCTTAACTATTTCACTATAATAAAATAAGTATATGTTTGAACTTTAAGATGTATTGTGTGTATATAACGCACAAACGCACAATTAACGCGGTGCGGACAAAAGGGCCATTGCTTTTACCATATTAGTCTGAGAAGTTCTTCGTATAGAACATCATCAGAAATATATTATGCAATTAAGTACTTTGTAAAATGCAAAAAAAAGAAGACCACAGATCGGACAGCATATCAGGATACCTTCTCAAAAAAGCGTTCTGGTATGTTTATGGTTTATTTGTCGATGGTTGGTTTTATATATTTTGCAAGAATCAACACTTGTACCTTTCATAATCTGTCAAATTTTCACAAGCACTTTTCAGCTTTTTCAGCTCAATGTTCATCGCATAGATTTCTATTTAAATTGAGATGTTAAGATAGTTTAGGGTAGGTTTATGTGCTGTGAGCTGGTCAACAGCCACAAGGCTGGCAGCGGCTCGTCCCAATAGAGTGTGACGTGGAAACCGGGGGAGTTTAGTGGATAGTGGAAGCTTTAGTCTCGAGTCCCTGTGGTTAGCTGTGGTTATGGTTCATTCATAAAAGCATACTCCTTCGACAATAAAAATGTACGTAATGTGACTATCCAATAGATGAATGTGTAAAACATGCCTTTCTATACAGATTAAAAAAAACATGCATGTTACCTGGTGAGGTTCAGCGTTGCAGCATACAAGCAGTGCGGCGACGGCCACACAGACGGCTCCTGCTGCACCACGCATCTTGATACGATCTACAAATAAAATTAACATTAAATTTAAAAAAAAAACTCTCAAGTTGCTAACCCAATTGTCATAGTTACGCGCCAAAGCAATTAAAAAGGCGTTTTGATAAAAAGAAAACGCTCAAACCGGTTCATTCCGTCAGGGGCTACAGTGCCACAAAAAGACACTCAGACAGGTCAAACTTATACCGTTCCTATTTTTTAGTTATAGTAGGGGGTTATTAAATAGAGTTTGTTCATTATGAAATCAGACAAACTGTCCAGGAAATCAGTAAATCAGGAAATCAGATGGATAAGTAGTCACTGCAACCTATTCCATCAAACATAATAGTAATGGTTCGACCCATAATATGATCAGACTCGGATAGAATAGAACTAAACGATTAATTTAAACGTACATTTACGGACGCAAACATGTAAAAGAAAACATTTTTTTGTAATAAAATACGATATGGCATACTTACTAAAAGAACCATTTTTCAATTTCTAGCAATTCAGCTTTTATTTCGCGATGTGCATTTAGCAGTTTTCCATTTGTGGATACAGAAATAGAATGTGCAAACATTCGTATCTCTATTTATCTCATTCCATTGTTGACTTACTATCTTTTATATGACATTTTCTATCTTCATCGTAAAAGTGCAGGAAAATGTTAGGAGAAACAAAAGTGGTTTTAAAACATATAATATGGTTGGAGAATTTAGAACTTTAACGCTACATTGGCTTAGGCGATTATTCCACTGCCACGCTGCAGATTATAATATTGTGACTTGTGGCCCCTGTGACCGATCCAACATTCATTGTACGAACTGAAGTCTCGAGTATCTTGGGTTCAATTTAAAATTACCGTAGAGAATGTAATTCTTATACCAGAAGTTTAGCCGGGATTGCGAGAGGTGCGGATCTGGTAACTATCATATGAATTTAAAAAGACAGTCAGTCGCTGTTGTTTGGAAGAGTGCCTTACTTACCCATAATGTGCAGTGCGAGGGGTATTGACATTGCATAGATTAACTGCATTGTGAGTTGAATTGAATGAAGTGAACCAGATACCCGAATTCACCTCTAAACAAGTTTGTCATAAATTATCTTAAGTTTAAGTTTGTTTAATGAAAGCTCCTCGTCGCAATTAATAATTAATGAAGCATTTTCCTTTTAATAACTTGTTTATTAATGTTAGCATTTTTAAAATGTAAGCAGTTTTTCTTTTGATGGATACTGATAGGAGTTAGCGAAAAAACAATGCGGTAGTTTATGGTTTCGTTTCGAATTAAGTTACTTTGGTTACCAACTTTTCGGTCGCTATCGATTGACCGCGTGACTTTTCTAAGGCGACTGCCATATCCAAAAAATTTGGAGTTAGCAAATTTCGCTATCGCTATCAAAATGTTACTTTGTCTAGGTCCCCTCGTCACATTTTCCTCTGTAAGCGCATACTTACGTAAAGGTATGGGCTGACTATAAAAATGTTTTTAAAAGTACACTCAACTAAGATATCTACTTATTAAATGTGTGCAATTGGTGCTTTTTACTTTTTTCTTAATTTTGGCTAATAATGTATTGAAAGAATTAAAAGACATCAACGCGTTACTAATCAGTCGGCTATCGACACCCATTTGGCGTATTGGTTAAGTTGTCGCTAAAGTTGTCGCTAAGTTACACCAAAGATCGCGGGTTCAATCCCCAAACAGTACAAAAATGTACATGTGAACGAATATTGTTTTTTTATTCTACTGTGTGTTAAATTAAGTATAAATATACAAAATTCTATACAGACATATTACCAGCTTGGGTATACATTTGACCTGCGGGCGAGGGTAGCTTCCCAACGCTCGCATTGCACAGGTCACCCGTAGGTAGTGGACGCTCTAGTCTCGAGTCCCACACACGGCCGCAGGTCTAGCTAGCCGGCGGTTATGGTGTAGGTACGCATTTTCCTCCGATAAAAATTAAACTTGGGTATACACATAAAGTATACATGTTGCAATAAAGTTGATATTTGAATGAGCCTATATACATGTGCCCGTGACTGTACAGTGTACACGTACAAGCAATTTTGTTATCATCTTCGTAGACTGATAATCTCTTATTTATAGGCTAAATATAGATGAACTACTGAGGGCTCATTTAATTCCAGTTCATAATACAGGAATTCTAGGTTATTTCAAGATACTAGCTTCATAATAATTTCTGGTATATGACGATTCCTAAGTGCTTGTTTGTATGCCTATATGAATAAAGATATTTTTGACATTGATTTTGATTTTGAATAACTTGTTTTTACATTAAGTTCTAGCTAGGAGTCTTGGGTTTGAGCACCTATGACAAAACCTCACGATGTTTACAAGAACACAAGTTCAGAATGTATTCCGCCCGGACAGCAAGGGGCGCGGGTTCAAGTCCTGCCTGATACCTGGACACTTTGGTTTTTTTTCTAATGTAGGTATTAGTTATATGTATTTAAATCCTTTTTCGTCTTTATATAAAAGACGATTTGTATTTTATTAAAAAAAAACTACAGTCCTTGTTATATGCCATCATCATAGTACACAGTCAAGTGCTTTTGAATAGTTTGATGATAAATCTTCATTTATTTATGTTGATGTAGTTGACAATGTTCTCAGTGAATACATCTCTTCGTATTAAAAATAATGTTTTATATGAGCAGAACGTTGAATAAATAGGACTAACTATATTCACATCACTTAAATAAAGAAATATGAAACTACATATTAACGAACAAAAACATTTGAAATGTTTTTAGTACATTTTGTTGGAAGTCAGTTTTTTTTAAATAAATTATTGTCAAATAAGACAATAATACACAGTTAATAACATGGTTAATAAATTGTATAAAATATTCTATAACCTTATTACGATACAGTAATTTTGTTTACATTAACAAAACTAAATGCTTTCACCAAAACTGAAATATCAGGAGCTCATAAAAACTACCTAAAACACTACAATAATAAGAACCTGTTGGATCTGTCTTATTTTTTTTAACGTTAACAAAAGAGGCGGCATCTAACAGTTAAATTACGAAGAACTAAACTGAACTAACAGCTGTATAACTGAATATACCATGAAATCTTTCAAAAGTCAAGAAGTTTCAAACTCAACTTTTTAAAAAGTTGTAAAAGGTAATTCTTTCATTACGTTACACGCCAAACTTTTGCAAAACATACCAACATTTGTTGTCAAAACATACAAACATTTGTTTTCTAACATGTTTATAAAGGTAAATATGTTTTTCTCTTTTATAAGAACTAACCTGGGTAAGTTTCGGTGGTTGCGTGGTGTGGTGTCGGCGGCGGCGGCGGCGGTGCGGTGTGCCGTGAAGGGCCGAGCCACCACATTTATACCTCGCTGCCCGCCTCCGCAGTACCTTACGCCCTCACGAGCACGCGTTTTGATAAAAACGATATCACTGTTATCGAGATTCGAGTAAAACTTTTTTTTTAACTTAGACTTAATGGAACTTCGCGTGATAGATAACGGCCAAGTACAATGTCCTGCGAAAATTGAAACAACTAAGAAAATGGTAACTTCGTAAAGCTTTACTATCCACAAGATGACGTTGGCACTACATTTTGCTGTCGGGACTAAATACAATATTTATTATGAAGTTCAAATTATACTCAACAATTTTGTAAGTACCCAGTTTAGTCTCGCTCAAAAATTGCGGTATATTGTAACGCGTAACTGTATTAAATTATATTATGAAAAATTAAATCTTTTATGATATTTGTATTGTGTTATAATATCTATTACTATAAAGAAAAGAATATGTTGTTTTTTTCATAGTAACTGTACTCAAAAGTTTCCACTTTACGTCATATGCATCACTTTCCAAAAGATACAGTGAATTTTAATTATGTTGGCAATTAAAAGTAAAAGAAAAAACGTAAATACGAATTCAAATACAGTATTTAATCTTCCCAAATAGATTGATGTGAAGCTAAGAAGATCGCTTTAACCGAAGACTCGATTGCAATAATGAAAAATATGGCACTAGTTTGCAAACTTATATTGGATTGAATACAACGTGAGCGGTGAGATGGATTATAAAAAAAGCAATTAAAATTAAATACGTGTATGCGTACGTTATTTAATTTTAATGGACTGGATGAGTTTTTTACCGTCAGGAAAATATATTACATACTTTAAAAAAAAAACAATATTTTTGCGAACGAGTAAACACGCCAGCGTAAAACTCGGGCGAATTCATTGATGTTTATTCTTTGATATTTGGTCAGTTTCGTGTTTTTAGGGTTCCGTAGCCAAATGGCAAAAAACGGAACCCTTATGGATTCGTCATGTCTGTCTGTCTGTCTGTCCGTCCGTATGTCACAGCCACTTTTTACCTAAACTATAAGAGCTATACTGTTGAAAATTAGTAAGTAGATGTATTCTGTGAACCGCATTAAGATTTTCATACAAAAATAGAAAAATAATAATAAATTTTGGGGGCTCTCCATACTTAGAACTGAAACTCAAAAAAAATTTTTTCATCCAATCCTTACGTGTGGGGTATCTATGGATAGGTCTTTTAAAATAATAATAAGGTTTCTTATATCATTTTTTTATAAACTGAATAGTTTGCGCGAGAGACACTTCCAAAGTGGTAAAATGTTGGTCCCCCCCCCCTGTAACTTCTAAAATAAGAGAACGATAAATCTAAAAAAAGTATATGATGTACATTATTATGCAAACTTCCATTGAAAATTGGTTTGAACGAGATCAAGTAATTAGTTTTTTTTTAAACGTCATAAATCGTAAACCGCAATTTTCCTCTCATTCAATCAACTCAAATATAAAAACGTCGATCAAACTTACAAAGAACTACAAGAACTTTTATATTATGATGATACTTGCTGCTACGGAACCCTTCATGGGCGAGTCCGACTCGCACTTGGCCGGTTTTTTAATATTCATTTTATAAATGTTATTTTTAAATGTTATGTTGATCAAAATTAACTTAGAATTAGATGGTTAATGAGAATGGGTAATTAATTTAAGAAATATACCTATTGAATCGTCACCTATATCATTTACCTATTTCAAACGCAATTTTTCCTGACGGTAAAAAAAGTAATCCAGTCTAATAATATTTCTACTTAGCCGAAATGTTCACTTTAGATGTACGATAAAAACATAACAAAAGTAAAAAAGAACTTCCTTATTCACAATATTACTTTCTTTTGTTTGTCGTGTAAACAAAACCTGCATTCACGTGTAAGAAACGGGAATGAAAAACCGCCTGGGTTATTGTATAAATATATTAGTAGTATCCCAGGGGTCGTGGGTTCGAATCCATTGCATTTAGAACAAATATTCTAATATGGCCATATCAGCCGTAGGACCGATAACCGTTAGGGTAAACGGGTCCTAGAGTCTTGGTAAACGTAGTGTAGTATGCCCTCTGGCCAGGTGGAGCGATGATCTGCGCAAGATGGCTGGCAGGAGCTGGATGCGAGTGGCGGAGGATCGATCAGCGTGGCGAGCGTTTGGAGAGGCCTACCTATGTCCAGCAGTGGACTATTGCAGGCTGATGATGATGATGATTCTTGTATTAACATTTATTTATGTTCTGTTCTTGAGTGCTTGACCCATCCCCAGATACTATCTGAACTGACTCATAACCATAACCGAAGTTAACATAAAAAACTGTTTACGTAAGTATAAGGTTCTGACAAGTAGGAGAGTTTTTATTAAGCCAATGCAATAAGATAAATCGTTTCACCAGATGAAGGCTGCAGACGACATTGCAAATGAAATGTGCATTTGTGCGTTTTATTGTATTCAGTTAAGTATTGACGTTCAGTTCAAAAAGCTTCGTTACCGTAGGTATTTAAAATGGGATGGACATGCAAATGCCAGGTATTTTCAATACGAATGAAATGATTTAAAAAAATATTGTCGTTAACCCTGCGTATTAATCACTTGAGTATTAATATTCCCTTTCAGTTTATTAAAACCACTAGAAATTATGGGACGGAATCAGTAATACTTAAATTTTAATTTGAGTTAATTTCGATTACAACACGACTTAGAAGTAGATAATGGATGCATCTCAATCGAATAGTATATTTTGATTGAGTAATAAAAATAAGTCACATTTAAAAAATCGAAGCAGCCTTTTTAAAAAGAAACAAGACATCAGGCCCATAATGAAAAGTTTTATTAAATTTCTATAGAATAGGCCGCAGGGCAGCATATTTTTTCACTTAAATCATATACATAAAAAAAAAAACAATATCGAATCTGCCTCAGGAATCTGCCATTGATTTGTGCTACAATTGAGCGATCGCTATTTTGAAGTCTACTCCGCTGAGAATATTATTACGATTCTGACACATGTGTAACTTCAAAGTTACGTCGTGTTTCGTACTTTGTTTGAAAAACAGATTCGTCACTTACCAAGGTTACCAAACTTTCATTATATATAGAAGATGTATCTGTTTATCTTCTTAGTTTTGCTATTTTGTTCAAAAATATCATTTTATCTACTTGCATAAAAAATGTAGTCGTAGAAATGAAAAGGTCTATTTTTGGGTAAGCATCATTAAAATTTTAAAGATTTCTATATTTAGTTGAATACTTAGTTACTTGAGGTTAAAAACAAAAAATCAACTGTGTTGAATATTAAAACTGAAATAATATTTTCAGAAAGAAAAATATTTTAAAGAGATTATTTTGCCATCGGACATAACTCATTTTGTAAGTTTAACATCTGCTATTTGAAGTAATACTCGCTTCCCTTCAGAGAGTGGGAAAAATAACATCCCTTTAGCGTATAAAAACACGTTTGCAGGACGCTTGATATCAAGAGCTCATGAATATGTACAATTTAAAAACTGAATAATTCGTTCTGACGTCACGCTTATGGGAAATTATACTTTTTATTATAAGGTCAAGGAGGCATCTTTTAAAACATTTTTGACTACTGTTACGAAGTCGGGGCAAAGAGACAGTTTAAAATAATAAATTATGTATGTAGGTACTCACTCCGACAAAGATTGGCTTTACCATCGTAATTATTTTATTAATGCAGAAGCCAATCCATTTTCAATTATGATAATAATATTTTATAAATGTCACCAGAAGAAAAACTCTTCAATATTCTTTTTCTTCGCTAATGGGTACTTCACTTTTTTATGTTTGTAACTTTTCTACAGACCAGTAAGTACATTAGTTAGATGCATTCACTACAAGAACGGAAAAGTGCCTTAAATTGATTACCCATATTCAAAGGTGCTAATCGAAGGGAGACCTGAAATTCAATTACGAAGGGAAGCGCGTCCACGCCGGAATAATTTATACGGCACGCGACGAACTCGTAAAGCGATATTACCGCAATAAATTCTTGAAGTCAACAATGTTTCATCCAGATTACTGATCTACCGGTATGGCGTACCTGTTGAATATATTGTTCATAGGTTACACGTGTTTTTGTTATTATGACTGATTCAAAGACCTTTAAATAAAGTTAATTTTGAGTGTGTTATGGAAAGATCGCAGTTAATGGTTTAATTATTGTTTTCAGTTGTTAAGTTTTCTGGTGGTGTTGAAGTATAACAAATAATAATTATGTTTTTATAAATGAAATCAGATTTTAATGTCTTATACTTATACCAGAAAGAAAACTTTTGAATAACCTCCCACTTTTTAGGAAAATCCATTTACAACAATATTTAAAGATTGCTAAGTTCATACAGTCTTAGAAGTTAGAACAAATTTCGAGGCGTTGTTTTTTACCCAATTTCTCAGTCAGATATTTTAGCAGTAATAATACTATACTACGTAACGATTTGTCGACATTTTGTTCGTAGCAGATACACGTTTTCGTAGCTCGAACACGTCTACGACGTAGCAACGGCTACGTTACAAGTCACAAAGGGCCAGTGAACTGAATTTTTCAACAGTTAATTCTGTAATAGATTTCCCATTAATTTACAACAGGAACAAATTATATTTTTACTGAATTTCCGCTGTCAATGGGGACAACCAGAATACTCCAAACATTTTTAAGCTTTGAATGATGGTTTGTGAACTATTTTATTGTAGGTATCTATTGAAATAAATGAAATGAAAAGTATACTGCTTCATTATTTTTTATTCCATACTGTAACGTTGTAGGCGACTTCATGGCGACTTCAAGCTATTGACAAACTATTTCTAGCTCGCTTGTGAAAATACTGTCGACTTTTAATAAACAGTATAATTAGTGAGCACTAATACCGTCGTGGGGCGACCCTCGTTTTGATCATTAAGGGTGATGCTCATCAAGCTTGTCTACAATTAAGAGCTCGGACTCTGCGATGCAAATATTAAGGGGTAGACCGACTTTTCCAAGATACATGTATGTAGATGGGGTTAATTTATTTAAAGGACGAAACACTTTTGAAATTAATGTAAAATAAAGGAAGGCAGAACCTCAGTTGTAGTTTTTAAGAAAATTTTATGGTGTAAGTATGGTGCAGGGTGTTTTTAGCCCCAAACTAACCAAAGTGATTTAGTTTAGATGCCAGATAAAAAGTGAACAGACTTAAAACACCTGTTCGTGCTCAAAAATAATGTTTGTAATTTTTATAGGAACCTGATGATTTCAAAATTATTCTCATTTTTAAACACAAACGAGAAAGGTAAATATTAATCATTACCATCTACCTCGGATTTTGATGTGGGACCTAAAATAAACATTCAGAAACAGGTAACGTTCCTGAAGCGCTCGAAAAAGATATCCCCCGAGATTAAAATTGTAAACGCCGTTTATATAAGTACCCGCGTAAATATGTGGTTATTTGAAGAACTCATGTATCAACGCTTTATTAATCTAGTGGTTCTATTGGATAACTGCTTCCGTGGTACAGTGGTTAGAGCATTGGGCTCTAATACCCGGAGGTCGTGGGTTCGAATCCCGCGGGGAGCGTCACTTTGTGTGAATGTTTCCAGTTTGTTTAGGACATTGCAGACTTGAATCACCTGAATATATGAAAATAATGATGATTCCGTGCTTCGGAAGGCACGTTAAGTTGGTCCTGCGCCTGATTTCTTCGGTCGTGTCAGACTGCTGTCCCACCGTGTTATGAGAGTGAGGCAATAGGGAGGTGCACCTGTGTTTGTGCACTAACTTGTGCACTATAATATATTTATTTATTTATTCAATAAAGTACACCAACAGCATATATACACAACACATAAAAAATAAATTCAGTCTTAAATTCTAGTACATATGCCTATTATAGGCGTACACAGCATTCAAGGTGACAATAAGTAACAACAATATATCCTGCGTAGTTGGCTGATCGTAAAAGATTGGCCGCCTTAGCCGAAAACTCGGCTAGGAGGAGGATTATCTAGTAGTTTCAATGGTTGTAGTATTTACTATCGTTCGTTTGCTAAGAGAAGAAGTACCATCATCCTCTGTCGGGGGCGAAGAGTGGTGTGTGGGAGTGCCAAGCCTAGATAGGTTGGAGTTTACCCACTGAGACCCAGGTTGTTCCTTCTTGCCTGATGGTTGTGTTATGAATAAGATACGTTATATTAACATAATGATAACCTGGGGGCCTAGACAAAGTAATATTTTGACAGCGATAGCGAAATTCGCAAACTTTAAATTGTATGGATTTAACAGATGCCATAGAAAAGTCACGTGTTGAAAGTATGGGATTTGACATTCGCTATCGCAAATTGAGCTTTAACGAACGTCATAAATGCCGCTTGTCTAGGGGAGCTGGTAACTTAATCATAAAGATTCAGTTACCGATGTGATTGAGCAGACATTTTATGTGTCGGAGCGAAGCACTTCTCCCATCTCCTACTTTAAAGAAGGCATTTTGTCACGTTTGCATTCAAATTATTATAACATTTTATTGCCTGACGCAATAAAATGTTGAGATCTCTATCGTTCTCAGGGGTCCCAAAAAAGCAACATTGATGCATCGCTGTCGTCACGTGTCCTCTGAAATAGCTTTATGAGACAGAACACGTACACTGGATGTGTAGCATCGCGCAAACGTGTGTTCAAAGCAAGTTAACGTAACATCGGTCAAGTTTCGTCGCCTTAAATAAAAACACTCATTTCTTGTTAATAAAGATGAGATGATCGTGCTCTGCATACATGAACTCAAAGACTTGCAAATGCGAACAAAATAACCGCGGGTGACCGTCGCCATGAAAATTACATCAACGCGAAAACTGTACACTTAATTTTCTACGTGTCAGATTAGGGACGTGGCCGAAGCTGAATGGACTCGCACTAATCTGACATACCGGGATGAGTTGCGTAAGGAAAGCAACAAGTTTGGAAAAGTATGAGTTCGCGCTTACGAGTATTATAGCACGGCCATTAAAATAAAAAAACCTCGCCATATTGCGGAAAAATATTGAAACTGATTTCTTTAAGTGGTAACAATCAAATATAAAAACAATAAGATGATTCCTTATTGCTGTCTGTCAAAGTGTGATGTCAATTTGTCAAACGTGCCTTGATACTAGTGGATATTGTCAGTTATTAGTGAGTATAACCATAGCAACCAAGTGTTGCTATAACCATAGCTAATGTGGCGCCTCCAGAGCAGGTTTTTTATTTTCTTGGTCAGGCTAATACAGTCTTGTTCACTTGTACCTGGAGGCCTCCCATAGGATCTAAGAGTTTCAAAATATACAAAGACCCTAAGGGTCTATATGTATTTCCTTTCGCCTATACTAAAGGGTGAACATAGTCTCTACAATACAATAATAAATAGGCCTTTATTAATATAAAAAAATCTGTTAAATTTCCTAACACAGCAACAACCAAACCGCAAAACAAAAGCTATGCAGAATGTGTTTAGATTATGAAAAAGGCGTATACTATTTAATTTATATCCTGAAAATACGAAGCATGTTATTTTATGAAGATAGAAGTATAATTATAACGTGGATGATCTCTCCATCGTAATTATTAACATTTTAGATTTACGATGTTTTTTATCCAGTGGACACTGCAATTAGGTCGAAATATGTGGGAGTAACTCTATCACTGTATTTAAAATATGACTCAGTTTTATTATAAAACATCTCGTTTGTAAATGGTATATGTTTCATCGTTTTTGACGGGTCGGAAATAGTAGGTATTCTGTACTGCAGTTAAGAAACAGAAGAATTACAGAACCACAAATATATAGTTAAAACAAATAAAGATCCAGACACAAAACAAACACAAACATTCATCACATAAATGTTCGCCCTAGATGGAATTCGAACCAACGCGATTTCTGGCGCATAAGGCAGGGCCACTGTGCCAAATGCACCATCGAGCCAGGATATTCATTCATTCCTGACATCAGATCAATATCTGATCAATTAGGTTTCATCTGAGATGTCTGCGTGATATTATGAAAATATGTTGGTCGGACCGTGTCCGGAACACGGAAGTTCTACGCCGAAATGACAGCGGCATCGAGGTCTATCTGATGAGGCGTCAGCTGCGTTGGTCTGGGCACAGATAATATAATACTAGTAGTCTGGGCATGTCTCGCGGGTGGCTGAAGGCAGATTAGCTAAGCGCATCTTCTACTCTGAGCTCAAAGAGGGCAAGCGAAAGCAGGATGGGCAACTTCTGTGGTACAAAGATGCCTTAAAGCGCCACATGCGAAGATGTGACATTGATCCTGCGCACTGGGAATCATTGGCCTAAGATCGACAAAGCTAGAGGCTTCTGTGCATAGTCAAGTACAGGCTTTTAAGATAAGCGGAAAAGCGATCTTGACGCCAATCGTGACGAGTTGAAAGGCCTACCAGCTGTTGATATACACTATATCTACATAGAAGGGGTGCTCACTCACAGTGAGTGCAAACGCACATTTACTGCGAAAATTGGCTATGTTAGTCACCAGAGAGCTCATCAACGTCGCACTCACTATCGCCAATCGCCAGTCGCTGTGGCCGAATACAAGAAGTCGCTGTGGCCGAATCTATATATATAAAACTCAAAGGTGACTGACTGACTGACTGACATAGATAGCTATCAACGCACAGCCCAAACCACTGGACGGATCGGGCTGAAATTTGGCATGCAGGTAGATGTTATGACGTAGGCATCCGCTAAGAAAGGATTTTGATCAATTCCCACGGGAACGGGAACCCCGCGGGTGAAACCGCGGGCGGCCGCTAGTACCTACAAGATATAGGTACTCGTATATCTGATCAATACACATACAAGCAAGTCGCATACTTTTATAACGTAGTTTTATCAAAGGGATACACGCTAATAACCCTGCAGTCACCTATAAAATAGAATGCAATACAAAGTCCTGAACAAGTGAATAAGAATTTAAACGTTGATCAAAGCAAAGCGCAGTGAATTGAACCTAATTGGACGTGTGAAACGAATGGAAATGGGGGATTTTATGTTAATTCCAATTCGCGTTAACAGAATGGACAAAGTTTTAGAATAAAAGTCGATCTCGTATTATGTGGACGAATATTGAAAACTATGTACGACGTTAAAAACTTACTTGTTGCTAACATACAACAACTTACAAGCAACTCATATTAGCTACATTCTGCGGTGCTTGGATATTTTTAACTAAGTCGTGGACACATATAATGCGCGTGCGCATGATTGGTGTTACGTACACTAATGTTACTACTACTACCATAAAAATATTAAAGTACTATTTCAAAATGGGGCCATTTCATCATTTACATTCTATTCTAAATAAAAAATCTTTTGCATAAAAATGTGTTTTACTACTTAAACATTTGTACCTCTTTTAAAATGATCATCGAATAAAACTTTGCAACACGTGTTTCGAAATCATCATAAAATTTTGAATAAATTCTTAGTGATAATATTTATTTAGCCTTAGTCAGCGTTTTATTCTCAGCTATGCTTAAATTACGTATCATTTGATGACATCACTTCAGTACCTCTATCTACATATAAGTGCCTAATGTGAAAAGTTCTTCATTAAGATGAATGGCGCCCTAAAACATGTTATATGGGTTGAGTACATGTTATAAGGTAACCCTAATTATTAGTGTTGCCCAAATTCAGTCTTGGTCTTGCAGTCTTGGTCTTGTTCTTGCGTTTTTGCAAGACCAAGACCAAGAACAAGACCGCGAATTTTTAGCAAGACCAAGACCAAGACTGACCGTGCAAGACTTGAGCAAGAACAAGACATAGCCTGCAAGACTCTTGCGTCTTGCAGCTAGGACTTAGCGCTATTTCACTGAGTAGTTAGGTGTAACAGTTCGATGTATAGGTAGGTACGCTTAGGAATTCTATGAGACGCAAAAAACTGTATCAAAGAATATGAAAAACTGGACCTATGATATCATAAACATAGCGAATAAAAAAATATCTATTAAAATCAAACTGAGTGCATGCATAGTTATGTTTTAACCATCGGCACTTTGATAATGCGGCATCAAAGGTTTTGTACTTACTTCTCAAAGAAATTTGCCGCTTTTCGGAAGTACATGGTTATGATACACGCGCCGGCGGCTTCTTTTGAAATCTAAAACAATCGTTGCCGCCACGCCGAAATCATAACATTTGACACTATTTGATTGCCGCCATAGGGCGTAGGTATACTCTCATGCAAAATAATTTCGAATTTTAAGAGTACCTACAGGTGTTCCAAAGAATAAATAAGTTTCAGAGTGCTTAGAATGAAAATGAATACATTATACTGATCACTCAAGTAGTATTATGATTAGGATAAAATGGTAAGGATAGGTAGTAGATGTCATATAGGTCAGTTGATTTTTCGAATTTCTTATCAAATCTTCAGTTATTTATTTATTAATCTGCTTGATCTTTACTATTCAAGCTCACAATGTTCCAATTCTAATACGTTTTTCTAAGATTTAAAGTAAACTTTAATAAATAGTAATAGACTAATAGGTAATTGCAAGACTTGCAAGACTCTTGCTGCAAGACCAAGACCAAGACCAAGACTGGGAGCGCAAGACCAAGACCAAGACCAAGACCAGGTGTATTGGCGCAAGACCAAGACCAAGACCAAGACCAGGTGTATTGGCGCAAGACCAAGACCAAGACTGGCTAAGTCTCGTCTTGTTCTTGCATTTGGGCAACACTAAATTATCAATGAAATTGATTAGGAACAAACCAGAAAGAGGATAATTGTCTCTACAGTTTATCTGTTTGTGCAACTAGGAGAACAACGATTCTCACATAACATTATTGACGCAGCACCGAGTGACATCATTCGGTAGCTCAGATTTGTATCGGCACTCCACTCCACCGCTTATTAACTCTCCACACCACTCTAGATAATGGAATTGGTGGAAAAAAGCACTAATACCGCCAACACGTCAGTGAAATATTTTATTGATAAGGCCGCTTTAATTGACTCCGGCAATTAGATGTTGAAAGTAAAATAAATATCTATGCATATTACAGCGAATTGATAAAATAAAGGTCGTTTATTTGGGACATTTATTTGTTGATTTGCATATCGTAGCTTCGAAGCTTACTTAATACCTACATTTAAGTAGCATACAAAGGCTATGGTCCAGTTTTACCACTGACAGAACAATTTATGATAATTTATCTGTCAGTTATAACTGATGCTGCTCTCTTTTAGAATAATGACTAAAGAGACGGAATCTACGCTATGTGATATAATTTTCATTATTTTTTACATGAAATTCAAAACATACCGTTAATACAACCTATTCGTCACGAAAAGTATTCCATATTATGTTTTGGGTAAATATCCTGTGTCGTAAGTAGCTGACATCTTGACAGACGAGTTGAGAATCCTCGTAGAACAGTTTGCAAATAACATTTATAAGAAATAAAGGGGATTCTACTCCCATGCCGATTCGCTTAAGTTCGGTAGAATTTGTTTGTCCCATCACAGATTTCGTGGAACACTAAACTTCTAAAGGTGATGCATTAGTTTGCTCACATCACAATAACATTCGGTCTTACATAGTGCCATAGCGGAACAGACTTAACAACTTACATCTAATATGGCATAATTGATGGTACTCGTATAAGTATATTGAACTGTCTACCCTTTAACCCCGCATCATCCTGATCATCAATTAGAAAAATCCATCCCAATATTTCCAATTTTCGAGATTCGAAATGTCTGTTAATGCCGTCCCGGCTGTCCGATAAACTTGCTAATAAAGGGGGCTAGGTTTGTTGAAAATTGGAAAAGTTGATTAATGAATCTGCATTGTGTTTGGCAAAATATCGGAGTGATTGCGGGTGACATTCGGACAGTCAGGCCGGGGGAGACGTCTTTAACAGATACTGCACTAACATGATTCGCTATTGAAAAACCAATAATATTTTAACCTATGAAATAAATAGTTGTATTACAATAAAAGCAGTTTCTTTCATACACCTATTGTCAAGTGATGGCACTAAACGTAGCTTAAATCGCAGTAGCGTTCTTTTCTAATTTTGAAAATGAATTTATAATTCAAACACATTTCTTTTTATTGCAAACTTTAATCATAATAATTAAATTACAAATAATTTAATATTTTTTTACGGATTACTTTGTTTTCCACTACTTATTTCATTGCTGTTAATCTTTTTCATAATACTTTAATTAATCTCGAAAACCCATTTCACGGTCCAGATTGCGGGTCCTTTGGCAGCGATATCTTGAATTGCAAAAGAACTATCAGGTAAATAGTTATCATACTTATTGCCTGTAACAAAAAACGCAGTTCTTTACATATTTTCTTATTAAACTATGAAAGATTTTTTCCTAAGGTTCACTTATCCTAGTGGTAGCCAGTGGTTTGGAGGTTTGAGGCATCTCCTCTAATAATAATTGCATAGGCTACCACAATCATCCATATATATCAATATTATTTAAAAGTTCCTATATTATTTCTGGGAGAGAATGCCATGAGGCATTAAGTCCGCCTTTTGTACTTGATTTGTGCAATGAAGCTTAAATAAATAAATAAATAAATAAATTATTGACTTTGAATGAAATGAGGAGTATGTGAAAGAATAGGTAAACATGTATCGGATGGATTAAGATAAGGACTATAGATATCATATGCTTTTAACGCAGGCATACTAAGCATTTCTATATCCGGTACCTATGGTATGGAAACAAACAACTAGGATCTAGTCAACAAAAGTCGGTTTTTCTGGTGATATTGCTTTGATAGCGTATTTCTTTCTCATTTTGTGAATACGTACTACAAGTTGCTGAGGTTTTACAGAGAAAGTAGTAAAAATTTAAATTGTTATTATTGCCTTCCACTAACTAATATTATAAGCCAAGATATGTTTTTAGTGCAAACAGCATATTTAATGTATATAGTATATTTGAGAATAGTATGTTTGGAAGGGTCTCAAACTAAATTCGTTTAAGACGATGGGAAGGTCATACTTTAGTTTTTTGGCACCACAAGTAGACCGCGAGATAGACTTTCTAAAGAGCTATACCCACATATAACTCACTATACAAGTTCAGATAGAGTTACCGAAAAGGTTTTATAAAAGCGAAAAATCTAAATTCGCTTACAAATGACATTACTCAATATTTCACAAGAAAAGTGTGTTGTAAAAAGAAAAGGGTTGGAAAGGATAACAAAGTTAGGATTACGAACCGACGTCAAGAGTTCCCGGTTCACGTTGGCGTACCCCTTCAGACTCACCACGGCAGGGTTCATCTCGATGGCTTGGATGAAGTGGTCAATCTGTGGGCAAAATTGGAGATATTAAGAAGTGATAATAACCATAAATACACTTGAAATGCAAGGTTCGAAGATCACAGAAGCCTACCTACATTGTTAAGCCTAATATCTCTCAATGAAATAGGCCGCAGTGGCCGCTTGCCATCGGATGGGTTGTGTGCCTGTCTGTTATCTGATGTAATTTATTAGAAAGAAAGAAAGAAAGAAAGAAAAACATTTATTAGCCATCATAATATCGGCTGTTACACAAATGGCTACAATTTAAAACATTACACAATAAAAAAAATACAGGTACTAATACAGGTAGGTATGTAACCAATACATTTATAAAAATAATGGCAGATGGCCAATTGGATCCGCCTCAGCTTGAGCTGCCACGTCATTGGTTACAATGTCGCGACAGCGCTGGTATTCTGGCGGACCCAGAGTGACTTTTTATAAAATTTAAATTAATAAACTAATACAATAACAAAACAAAATTCAAACTACAAAACATAACATACATACTACAAAAACTAAAACCAAAAGAAAATAAAAGTAAACATGAGCCTAAAAAACACACAAAAAAAAAAGAAGAAATACAGAAAAACCCACGAGAAAAACAAAAACAAACAATGAAACGGGAACATAGCACCATAGACTTAATTATTAATATTATAATGGTCAATATCCATCCAATAATATCCTGGGATAATTCACACAGCGCCATCTAGCCCTAAAGTGAGCATAGCTTGTTTGACAACTAAAACTTTAAAAAAAATTATACATATCGATGGTTAAAATGTCAAAGGGCTTAAAGGACATTTTGGCGAAAATGACTTTTTGTTACATTTGTATTGAGTTTTTTGAGCTCTTTCTAATGGTATATCAAAGATTCTCCTATCCCTTATAGTTAGCGAGATATTCATGGTTAAAAATTCGCAATTTTTGTATTATTTGCTTAAAGGTATTTGGATAATGTATTATGGCATTTAAAGCCTACTCTTGCATATTTTGATTCAGGCGTTTTGGGCTTAAAGGACACTGTGGTTTTATGTCAAATAAATCACATTGATTTCCCTGCCCTTTACGCCAGGAGTCGTGGGTCCGGGATCATTTGTGTTTTTTTTGTGTCTGGATGTTTATTCGTATTTAAGTATACATTTGTGGTACATTTGTTGTTTCTGACACCTATAACACATGTTCTTACGCTACTTAGTTTGGGGTCAGATCAATGTATGTGATGTTATCCAATATTTATTTAAGACCAATACAATAGTTATAATTCTGTTAATAAATTGATGAATGAATCTATGGATCTTTACAATCATCATCATCATCATCTGAATATTACAATCCACTGCTGGACATAACCTCCAAATACTCGCCACACTGATCGATCCTCGGCCGCTCGCATCCTGCTCCTGCCAGCCATCCTGCGCAATTCATCACTTTACCTGGCCTGACAGCGTCCTACACTACGTTTACCGAGACGCGTTTTCCACTCTAGAATCCGTTTGTCCCAACGGTTATCGGTTCTACGGCTGATATAGCCAGCCCACTGCCTTTGGTTCTATGCCGCATCATCTCATTTCGTATACGATCTCGTACGTCTCACTGAGCCACTTTTAACTTGCGGACCAGCCGTGCCGTAAGTGTCCACGTTTGCCTTGCCTTTTACGACACCCAGAAGAGGGAGAGAGTGTGCTGGTCAATAGCAACAAGACTGGCACTGGTTCGTCCCAATCGGGTGTGAAGGAGAAACCGGGGGAGTTTAGTGGGTAGTAGACGCTTTAGCCTCGAGTCCCACACACGGCCGCAGGTCTAGCTAGCCAGAGGTTGTGATGCATAAACGCATTCTCGTCCGAAAAAAAAGGAGAGGGAGTGATTGATGTTTTTTGACTCTGTATGCCGACAGCGATTCTTTTTGTACTATATTGAAAAAGCACAATACAGCTTAACAGGCAAATTCATGTTAGATAGGATAATTATTTTTTTATCGAAATTTTATCTTATAGGACCAATCTATTCTAACACCTGTATTAACATGTCCTTTAAGCCAAAGCTAATGATTTATCTCAACAGAAACTTAAGCTTAAAGGACAAAATAATCGAATTTCAATTTTTAAAGGACACCTATCTCGAAAACTATGCTATCTAGAATAAATAAAATGGTTGCATACGGTTCGGCTTGAAAAAATAAATAAAAGTGTCCTTTACAACAAACCGATAGCTTTAAAATCAAAAAAGTTATGCCCAATTTTTTACTTATTTCGTTTTTCTGCTCTCCTGAAAAATCATGATTTGTCCTTTAAGCCCTTTGACATTTTAACCATCGATATCATCCAGCAGAGTAGCAGGTTTTTCAAGATCTGTGCAAATCTGTTGTCGAACTTATGCAGATTTTTTATTGCACGGGGGGTGACGCTCAAACCTACGCAGCTACGGCTCGCCTGATGGTAAGCGATTTCCGTCACCTATGGACGCGTACAACTATGTCCTCTCATTAATTAAGCTCTGGAGACCGTACTCAGCTACAGAAACAAAGCACAACAGTTACGTACTGCTCATTCATTGTGATGTTCTAAGGTTTCCCCAGACAAGCGGCTCAATCGAGTGGAAGAACCACTACGTTCATCCTCTCTTAAAATGATCTCACAATTTTATAATTTTGAAAAAAAGTACGGACGGCAGCAGATCAACCTACCCTAATCTGTCAAAAAATCTCAATTGAAAGAGAACTCTATGTGAAGTGAATAAAGCTGAAAATTGGTTGTAGAAATTTGACAGATTGAGGTAGTCTGATGTGCTGGCGACTGTAGGTACTTACATCAATTCTGCCTACTTCCTACCTGTCTTCCCTGCGTAACAATTTACCAACACAAGTAGGTATGCCGAGCGGTCAGCCAAATAACAACACGTAATATTCGGACAAGGCGAAATAATATTAGAAGGCAGCGGGTATTTACGTGAGTACGTGTCGTTATTTATCGACGTTTTCCTTTTCATTGTTTTCTTTCGAGAATAGAAAATTCCACAAACCGTATGTTTTATTCTATGAAGATGTAGAGTTTCTAGGGGAGACGTATTAGGGCCGGTTCTTTGATCTGTAGTTTGCGAACTTTAACCATTATTAGTTGAGTAGAATTCGGATTAGAAAACCGGCCCTAAGCAAAGACTTATAACAAGAAAAGTGCGACAGGATTATTAAATGATGAATACTTATGATTTTAAAATAAACTTATTATTGGTGTTTTACATAAAGAAACTTTTTTTTTACAAAATATACCCAGTTAATTTGGAAGGTTGTTAATTTTAACCTTAATTAATGCGTGAAAGTGCGCCCTATCTACCTCGAGGAAAATTGAAATCCCTGTGGATGCCGCAAAAAGATTTTAGATTTATTCAGGAGTCGCTATTACGAAAGTTTGAGAAAGTGACCTCTCAAGGGGTGAAATGGAACTGCTCATGCGAGAAGTTGTACGTTGAATACTAGACAAACTGCTGAGTTTGTTTAAAATTTAATTATAAATTTCTTGAAAGTTAAGAAAAATATTAGAGTCAAGTAGCAACTGGTAACCATTTCAGGGTTCCTTAGTTATCCAATTCCCTAAGCGCATTGTCATTATGTCATGTGGAAACCCAAAGGGAAAGCCAAATATCATGATTCAAAACTTTGCAGGATGTCATCTGTCAGATATTGCATAATAATCTATACTACTATCATTGAGCTATCAGTACATAATATTTCTATGACTACTATAATAATATTATAAAGAGGAACGATTTGATTGTTTTTTTTTTGTATTGAATAGGCTCCGAACGAAACTACTGACCCGATTTAAAAAATTATTTCACTGTTGGAAAGCTACACCTATCCCCGGGTAACATAAGGTACTTTTTATCCCGGAGATGTATATTTGAAAAAAGAAATTACGCGTGGGTAAAACCGCGGGGGCGGCCTCTAGCCTACTGAAGTCGCAATTATTTATAAAGAATTGTACGACGGAAGAAGACTACAGATTGTTTTGGTAGTCAACATTTAAAAAAAATATTGTGGTGCAAAAAATGTAAAACAGAATCATAGTTTTACAAATTGTAATACTGTGACAGAATTATTTGTCTTGTAACTAACCGCAACATTTCTATTTCGTCGAATTTGTAACTACTCACTTCTTTTTGAGTCGGTCTGTCTACAGCCAAAACATCTATTGTCAGTAGAGTCTCCTGTACCCCGTCCGCCACCTGGGAAATAAAACACATCGAGAAAAAAGCCTATTCGGCGGTTAAAGTAAACTACGATTATATGTAGGTATAGTCCGTTCCTACCAAAAGCAATCAAAATGTAAACAAGAAATAAGTAAATAATTCGACAATATTCGGCCCTCCTTCGAGTACACTGAAGTGTAGGTGATTTTTAATTACCTAACTCTAAACTCCTCGATGGCTTAGCGGTTTAAGTACTAGACCTTGGGTCTGGTTCTGGATTCAATTCCCGGGCAAAATTTGGGCATTCGCAAAACGCATCTCGGTTTTGTAATCAACAATTTGCATTTTGCAAGAGTGGTGGACGTAAAGCTAGTACATTAGTGTGATGATAATTATCAAATTATAATTTATTTCAATAAAGGAGGCCTTTGGGACCAGTGGGACATTTAATAGGCTGATGCATTCACTAAACAAAACAGTTGTACTAAAAATTATTTTTTTCTGACTTAATTTTTTTTTTGGTTGTAGGTAATAAAGACATTCCAGTACCCATTGTTTAACAAATTATTAATGTTTCAAAACAAAAAAAAAACAGGTGACATATCGTAACATTTCTGTAAAGTTTTTATTAAGCCCTATAAAGCAAGTTTATCAATTCTTATAATTTTCAAAAGTTTCAATGTAATTTGGGTACGTTGCATTTATAAGTCTAGAAATTGTCTCCAAACGGAATTTATCGAATTTACACAAAAATAATGCTGACTTAGTTACCTACTATCGTTTGGCGAAACCAACAAGGCAATAGTTTTTGTCTCGAATAAATTTACAATTCTCGAGGGAGATGCAGAAAGGCTTTTACGGAGTATCAATGACATCTTTGTTACGTAAATCGATTCAAGAAGATATTCAGGAATATACCTACTTTTACATTTACAGCATTACATTTACATAACCTCCCCACTTTTACGTATTCGAAAAAGGATTAGATGAAACTTTAAAATATGTATGTCTTGATATGATGGCTTTCAAATTATTGAAGTAAAATAATTTATAGAAAAAATTAATTGAAAGGTCAAAGTCGAACTGAAGAAACAAGTGTTTAATGTGAATGTTAATTTGTAGGCATTTAATGTAGTAAGTTGTAGCAGCAGGCTTACAACAACAACAGCCAACCTAGAAGAGACAGAAAGATAAAAATGATTTTTATCTACATCCATACCATAATATGTCTATTTTATAGTCAGGAGCGATGAGCAAACGCCCTACATTTAGATATAAGTATCTGTGGCTGCATCGTAATGTTTACATTTTAGTATCGGTAACCGATACTTTAATTACGTTCAAATTTCGAACGTCTTCTTAAAAAGTAAAAATTAATGGATTTGAAGCTAACATATGTAAGCAAAACATCTTGATGTATTTTCCAAGGTACCAGGAGAGCATAACCGCAGCGTAACTATTCATTAAATCAAAGAGTTTGAAAGACGCGAGCTAGCCGCAGCCGGCAGGGCCTAACTAGGTTAACAAGCGACTGCGCCGGTCCACACTAATTAGTAACGGGCCAGCTTCTTGTTCTTCTCTGCTCTCCTGGTACTACGGATTATATTCCGCGCGGTTTCACATCGATCCTGACTTTAAAATAGACATTTATCGTATGAATGAAGATAAAGTTATGTATGTGACTGTACATAATTAGGCATTAAAATACTCATGTGATCCTTTTTAATGACCCTCATTATGCAACAGTCACATAAATAACTATTACGTCACAGCTATTTTTTGTAGGTAAAAATGTATCATCATCATCATTTCAGCCGGAAGACGTCCACTGCTGGACATAGGCCTCCCCCAAGGATCTCCAAACCGATCGGTCCTGCGCTATACGCATTCAGTGGATTCCGGCGACCTTTAGATCGTCGGTCCACCTTGTGGGAGGCCTACCACGGTTGCGTTTCCCAGTACGTAGGCCACCACTCGAGGACCTTTCCGCCCCAACGGCCGTCAGTCCTTCTTGCAATGTGCCCTTCCTACTGCCACTTAAGGCTCGCAATTCTTCGGGCAATGTCGGTGACCTTAGTCCTTCTGCGGATCTCGTCATTTCTGATGCGATTACGCAGGGAGACCCCAAGCATAGCCCTCCCCATTGCCCTCTGCGTGACTTTGAGCCTTCTTATGCGGCACATTGTATAGTAAAAAATGTATAGTAACGTAAAATTAGGAATCCTACTAATCCTATCCTACCTATCCTACTTCCTACTAATCCTACTAATATTATAAATGCGAAAGTCTGGATGTTTGAATGTTTAGATGTTTGGATGTTTGGATATTTGGATGTTTGTTACTCAATCACGCCTAGAGATGGGTCGAGGGCAAAAACAAATATGGACAGAATGGGCATAAACTTGGCATATTGGGCATAAATGAGTTTACGCCCAAATAAATGCCCGATTACTGGGCATAAAAACAAATAACTACAAGTTCTAAAAAATTATGCAGGAACTTAACTTTAAATGGAACTTAGTGTCAGTATTTTCGTAAATTAAAATAATTTTAATTAAATAATTAGTCTTGTTATAAAATCACAGTTGAAAGTTCGAATTATTTAGGTACATAATTATAAAAAAATAATCTTCATCATCATCATCAGCCTATATACGTTCCCACTGCTGGGACACAGGCCTTATCTCAATTGTGAGATAGTCTGAGCCATACTCCACCACGCTGGCCTAGTGCGGGTTGGTGGAGGGGTGCGTAAGCAGGTGACCAACCTTAATGACAGATGTTATCAAGCCGCCAAATGGCCTCTGACTAGGCTTGACGACTAAAATCTACATTATAGTAAATATTAGCCAGGACCAACAGCTTAACGTGCCTTCCGAAGCACGGAGACGCTCGAAATTAATGTCACGAAATGTGGCCAGAAAGGTCACCCATCCATTAACCGATCGCGGCGAGGGTAGCTTGACTTTCGTTATCGATAATAAACCACTGTCCAAGCAGCGCCACGAGCGCCTCAAAAAAAAATCTTAACTCTCGTTAATTACATAAATCTAGCGGTGGCGGTTACTCCCCCGGAACAGGCCTGCGCCCGCGTCGCGTCGGCGTCATCGGCCGACACGATCGGTGAACCGAAGTATAGTTACAGTTACCACTCAAGTAGTAAAGCATACTCTAAACTGTTAAATAAAGGAGATCATTCAGGCGCGATGTTCTGTAATGCGAGGACCTCGTGGTGAAGGAGAGATGTCGCTCGTATTACCATGAGCCGCTGAAAAAGCAGCACAAAGAGGTACATCTACCTGACCTTCCCCTGAATCCCTTTATAACCGGATGCTTACCGAGGGGATCCTAGTCAGACGAGGCTGAGTGTCATCAACCCGGTCTTCAAAGACAAGTGATCAGTGCAAGAGTGCGACAGCTACCGCGGAATTTCGGTCATATCCCACACCATGAACTTTTTGAACGGATAGTTGACTCTTACATACGGCAGGTGTGTTCGTTCTTCGAGAGCCAATATGGCTTCAACCCCGGCTATGGAACCATGGATCCCGTTTTTGCATTAAGGATCGCCATGGAGAGATATAGAACAAGGGATACGCCTGTACATCTCCTATTTCTAGACATGGAGAAGGCCTTTGACTGTGTTATTCGTGCGATAATCTGGTGTGTATTCTTCTTTCCTTAACAGGCCATTGATGTCGAAGTGCTGGTAGGGGAAAAAAGATTGACGTGCAAAAGTATTTTTCTAAAATCTATTTGCAGAATAAATTATTTCTTTCATTTCATTTCATTGCGATCCAACGGGGTTCCTGAGGCTTATTTTGACGTAATCCACTTAAATCCACTATATGTACCGCGATTTCTTTTTGCAGTTCGAACCGCTGTTGGGGACAAAAAACCCTTTCCCACTACTATCGGAGTCCACTTCCACCCTAAGCCAATTCCTGTTTAGTATATCTTGGTTTAGAGCGATCAAACAACTTCCGTGCCAAGTAACTATTGCTAGTTTTAACAATGTGTACAATTATTTTTTGTTGGCCGGCACTTCCAGCAGTCAATAAATGTATGAATATGATGAATCATCGAACTAGTTTAAATAACTTGGTTCAGAGCGCTCCTACAACTTCCGTGCTATATTAACTATTACTTCAAATGGCTAGTTCTAACAATATGTACAATTAGTTTTTGTTGGCCGGCACTTTCAGAAATCAGTAAAATGTATGAAAAAAGTGAATCTTAGAACTTGTATAACTTTGTTCAGAGCGATCCTACAACTTTTGTGCCATATTAACTATTGCTTTAAATGGCTAGTTCTATCGATACGTACTAATTTTTTTTGTTGGCCGGCACTTTCACAAAAAGTCCCAAAAAAATTATTTCCTTTCTTATGGTTTATTGCAATATATTAGGTATAGTTAAATGTTTTAATGAATTAACCTTTTCTGCGCACATAATTAAAGCTACCTGAATGATTTTTTAAATAAAATTTGTGTTACAGTTTTTGCCCTGACCAAGGGCATTTATTCGGCGTAAACGGGCATTTATCTGGCGTTTATTCAATACGCCCAATATGCCAGGGCATAAACCCATCTCTAATCACGCCTAAACGGCTGAACGGATTTAGATGAAATTTGGCACACGTATAGCTTATAACCCGGAATAGGACATAGGCTATAAAATTCCTACGGGAAACGTCTCATTCCCGCGGGAATAACAATTTTGAAACTACTGAACCGATTTAAATAATTCTTTCACTGTAGGAATGCTACACTATCCCCGGTGAACATAGGTTACTTTTGATCCTGGAAATGTGGGGGAAGGGGCGATATTTGAAAAAGGAGATTACGCGCGGGTGAAACCGCGGGCGGAAGGCTAGTTTCATATAATTTGCGATGTACCTTTTCTGTAGATTTGTGAGAGCAGTCAGCAAAGATAAAGAGCAGGGTGGAGCAATAAACAGTGTCGACGAACAAACCAATCTCCTTAAAGCTGAACGCGAAGCCGTGGTCCACGATCTCTGACAGGGCACCGTACACTGCGATTGTTATATTTGTAAACCTACAAAAAGAGCATATTAGGAAACGCCAGCGTGACTACTTAGAACTCTCAAATTGAATATCCTACCACGTGTCATACTACCGTGTTGAGTAGTCATACATATTGACTTAAGGGAGATAATAATAACATCAAATAAATAACTACATATATAGAAAAAACAAACACTACTAGCATGATCTAAACTAATATAATAAAGACGAAAGGTTTGTTTGTTTGTGTTGAATAGGCTCCGAAACTACTGAACCGATTTGAATAATTCTTTGACTGTTGGAAAGCTATACTATCCCCGGGTGACATAGGGTACTTTTGATCCTGGAAATGTGGAGGGAAGCAGGGGGATTTAAAAAAATACGCGCTGGTGAAACCGCGGCGGGCGGAAGGCTATTACAAATAACTCAAAAAGTGGCAAAGTTAATAAGTAATAAGTACACGTATTATTTTCAAAATACTCACATAAAAAGGCAATATGTAGAATAGGTCCGTGCATACGCATTCCCCAGCAATTGTAGTAACTCCGACAGATTCAGCCACAAGAAGCGATATCGGGATATTAATTTGGCGGAACATTCTCTTCTCACATCCTGGTATAACGGAAACAATTAGACATACGCTGGTGAATAAAAATTTGCTTATAATTTATAGATATAAAATAAAAAAAAGAAAAGAGTAGATACTCTTTTAGAAAAAAGGCAACGTATTCGTACCCTGCGAAAGCAATCAGAAAGGCTTTGCGACGCAATTTTGATCCCCTTACAATTGATATACCACAGAGCGCAATTCATGTTAATCATTGTTATTATGTGGTAGTAAGCAGCTGTATGCTTGAGAAGAAATCCATCCATCAATGCACATAGGCTGAGAAGAAAGCATATGGCGAGCAACAGGCAGCCGATGCTGATTATTACTATCAAAGATTTCAAATTCGGAAATTGAAGGTTCTCCCCAGTCACTCGATAGTATCGCACCTGAAATATTTAAACCGAATAAATAATTAAAATTTAAATGTCATCATATCATTAAAACGTCTTTAAAATATTATTATAGATGAGCTTCTTTTAGCATTTTCTATTTGGCACCATTTCTAAAACCCTTCCTGCGTGTCTGACTGACACTACTACACATACAAAATATAAAGCTGTATTGCGACTTTCACCAGTTTTAGGTTGTCTACAAAATATTTAAAATTCCTTGCAATTCATAAATAGGAAGCAGACATTTTATTAAACAATAACGAACAAGTCGCTTATGAATGCCGCTTCTTGTTAATAAACATACCTACCTGTTAAAATTTGCTATTTGGTATCGCTAGCTAACCAGTTTTTTTAATTAAAGCTTAGACTTCTCCAAGGCTTTTTAATTTGTACATCAATGCACTGATCGAGGAACTTAGTGGCGCACGCTTAGGTTGTCATATTGGTCACATATGCGTTAACAATATCAGCTACGCGGACGACATGGTGCTGCTGGCGCCCTCGGTCAGTGCATTGAGGCAACTTTTGAATATATGTGAGCGATATGCCACTGCACATGGGCTTCTGTACAATACCAAGAAGAGCGAGTACATGGTATTTAAGGCCGGTAACAAGTGTCCAGATATTGTACCCCCCATACGTTTGTATGGTTTGCCACTTTGTAGGGTCAATCAATTTAAATACCTTGGTCACATTGTTACTAGCGATTTAAAAGATGACGCCGACATGGAGCGTGAGCGTAGGGCGTTGTCGGTAAGGGCAAATATGTTGGCCCGCAGGTTTCATTGCTGCTCAGACGCTGTTAAAATAACGCTTTTCAAAGCATACTGTACGTCATTCTACTCAGCCAGCCTGTGGGTTGACTATATGCAGAAGTCATACAGCGCCTTACGCGTGCAGTATAACAATGCATTCAGGGCACTCTTGCGGCTGCCACGATTCTGTAGCGCATCGGGTATGTTTGCGGATGCGCAGGTCGACAGTTTCCCGGCCATTTTGCGCAAAAAAGCAGGTTCCCTTCTTCGGCGAGTCTGTGGTAGCCGCAACAGTGTCCTGAAAGGCATTGTCGAGAGTGGGGACTGTCCACTTCTCAGGCACATGGCAAACATTAATTTGTCGAAATTAATAATTAAGTACTAACATAGTTTTTAAGCTTTTGATGTTACTAACAAATTGGATCTTTGTTGTCCGAATAAAAACATTTTATTATTTTATTATTATTATTATTAGAACAAGACACTATAAAAAAAGTACGACGAGCAGAACTCTTATGCAAACAATACTAACTTGAAACTTTCCCCAGTTCGTCTTATAAATCGCGACTTGATGAGCGACTCCCCACCCAACAAAGGGAATCCAGAAATGTGGCACTAGGAAAACGACAAAGAGAATCGCATAGATGTAGTCGTCAAACTTGCGAATAGAGCGGAGTATGAGTATTCGCTCATAACCCACGACCAGTACTACAATCGTGGTTGCTATGTAGAAGCAGATCGCGTACGCTGTCGCTGAGGACCGCCAACTGAATGTTATTGTGCCTGTAGACAGAAAAAGAACTTTTCAATTTCTTATTTAAAAGATTTTCTGCAGCTAATGACCGCCTCCGTGAACAGGGGCTATCCCGCCTAGTGTTGCCCAAATGCAAGAACAAGACGAGACTTAGCCAGTCTTGGTCTTGGTCTTGCGCCAATACACCTGGTCTTGGTCTTGGTCTTGGTCTTGCGCCAATACACCTGGTCTTGGTCTTGGTCTTGGTCTTGCGCTCCCAGTCTTGGTCTTGGTCTTGGTCTTGCAGCAAGAGTCTTGCAAGTCTTGCAATTACCTATTAGTCTATTACTATTTATTAAAGTTTACTTTAAATCTTAGAAAAACGTATTAGAATTGGAACATTGTGAGCTTGAATAGTAAAGATCAAGCAGATTAATAAATAAATAACTGAAGATTTGATAAGAAATTCGAAAAATCAACTGACCTATATGACATCTACTACCTATCCTTACCATTTTATCCTAATCATAATACTACTTGAGTGATCAGTATAATGTATTCATTTTCATTCTAAGCACTCTGAAACTTATTTATTCTTTGGAACACCTGTAGGTACTCTTAAAATTCGAAATTATTTTGCATGAGAGTATACCTACGCCCTATGGCGGCAATCAAATAGTGTCAAATGTTATGATTTCGGCGTGGCGGCAACGATTGTTTTAGATTTCAAAAGAAGCCGCCGGCGCGTGTATCATAACCATGTACTTCCGAAAAGCGGCAAATTTCTTTGAGAAGTAAGTACAAAACCTTTGATGCCGCATTATCAAAGTGCCGATGGTTAAAACATAACTATGCATGCACTCAGTTTGATTTTAATAGATATTTTTTTATTCGCTATGTTTATGATATCATAGGTCCAGTTTTTCATATTCTTTGATACAGTTTTTTGCGTCTCATAGAATTCCTAAGCGTACCTACCTATACATCGAACTGTTACACCTAACTACTCAGTGAAATAGCGCTAAGTCCTAGCTGCAAGACGCAAGAGTCTTGCAGGCTATGTCTTGTTCTTGCTCAAGTCTTGCACGGTCAGTCTTGGTCTTGGTCTTGCTAAAAATTCGCGGTCTTGTTCTTGGTCTTGGTCTTGCAAAAACGCAAGAACAAGACCAAGACTGCAAGACCAAGACTGAATTTGGGCAACACTAATCCCGCCTTGGGTTGGGTCTGGTTGGTGGTAGGACTTTTTCAGAGTTCGACTGGCTTTTAGCTACCACCCCCACAAGTGTAGTCTGCCGCCATAACAGCTCTGGCTGTGTTGCGCTAGTGCACTTTTTTATAAGAGGAGAACGCGTTTGCGCGCCATAACCGCAGGCTAGCGGTGCCCGCGGCCGTGTGTAGGGCTCGGAACAAAGTGCCACTACCCACTAAACTTCCCGGGATTCCCCTTCACACCTATTGGGCCGAGTCAGGGCCTGCCTTTTGGCTATTGACCAGCCCGTCTCCAGGTAGGTACCTACTCCGAAATGAGAGGCCTCAAGTTGGGGTGAAGCGCCACCCGAGAAACTAAGTGACCCTAAGATTTGGCTCGGGCGACCTGTACACTTAAAACCATAGGCTAGAAGATCAGATGAGCCTACAGTCTGGCAGCACATTGAGCAACGCTTCCTCGCAACATGGTGTAGTGTCCCTCAATGGAATAGACCGCAGTGGCCGATTACCATCAGGTGGGCGTGTCTGTCTGCCAACTATGTAGCATAAAAAAGACGACCTGCTGCCCTTTTACAAAACAAATGTTATACCTGGCCTCGATCTGGTGATGGGCATAACAGCAAGAGCTCGGAACAGTACCAACAGCAGCTTGTGATCCCGGTAGAATTGGTCGTGGATCTCACACGTATCGCCGTCCTGCGAGGACAACTGGTCGCGTTGTTCTTGTTCCTGGACAATGGCTAGTTTACGCATTACAGATTTCGGACTCAAAAATCAAATAACCTTTATTCATTTAGGCTTCAAAGATGCACTTAAATAATTTCAATACCAATTTTACAGTTGTTGAATTAAGCAAGAAAGAAACATGATAGTTACTCCTTTTAATCGCCTTTGTTTACTTTGTTGCAAAACTAAGACATACGGTTGTAGGACCTAATCTTAAGAATGACCTCCCATTACAAGAGGATGAAAGTATAAAACTTCGATTTAATGGTGCTTATAATTTCTGTGCTAGAAATTATAAATGTTATTGGATGGATAGATACTTAGGATCCAGAACAAAAGGTACCAAGCATAGACCGGCTCAGCCGGCTCTACTTAACTCTTACCTACTCTTTCTAGCAAAAAGTAGAGAAACTCACGTAATCCCTTTGTGTCCTCTCGTAGACATGCTTTTCACCCTGAACATGTTTCATATCATTTTGCAAGAAGGAATTGTTAATTCCCTCTTCAAATAAATGATCCGGTATCATCTTTTTCAATGTCGACCTTTGCCGAAGTTCAGAAGTCGAATGACGCGCGCCAAATTAATCTTACCAAGTCAACCGGCCCATTAAATATGCAAGAGCCGAGACATTATCGTGCAGGTAAACAAGAAGTGTAAATTTCATTAAATTTTAAAGCAAACGACAATGTCGCTCTTTGCATTTAAATGTTACTCGACAAGGCTAGGTGTACTTTAACCATTTGTTTTGTTATTTTCGACAAAATGATCTTACTGTTGAGAAATTGTTTGCTTTTGGTCTTATAACCACTCATACGTCCGCGCGCGTTTCGCTAGGTTGTCAGGACAGTCCGCGAGTCACGTGACTCGCGCAAAATAAAATCGATAGGAGACGTATGCTAAATAAATGCTTATTACTCAGTAAATAACTCAAATATCGCAAAATTAAAAATACTAATGAAAGGCTCATTAGTTGACGATTTTTAGGCAATAGTTATATTTGATTTTAACATTTTATTCTTTTAATGATCTTACAGTGAACTTTAAGAAATGCTAATTTTGTCCTAGTTTTCAATTAAAATAATTTTTTTATTAGATATTTTTGACGTTTACAATATTAAAACAATTTTGGGTTTTAGGTAATTTAATGGCCTTTCATTTGGAACCAAAATCCCAAAATAAATCATCTTTAAAATATTACAAATAAAATAAAAACTAAAGCTACATGATCTGTGAAATCGAAGTTCACGTTTGGTAAATTGTCTAATCTAGATGAAATATGGAATATTTCAAGAAAGTATGGTAATAACCAGGCTATAATATTAATATTAAAACATTTAATTACAATATAAAATAAAAACTTTTTTAGATCTTCCAATTATTCACTAATAAAAACACAGAGTCACCGACCTATTTATAATCCAAATTTTTACTTAAAAACTGACTGGAATCGCACATAATGTTATAAAATATGAAAATATGTAAGATTATAAATATTTTGTTATACAAAACAATAATATTTTATTACTTACGGCATGATTTCTCGAATAAAATAGCTGGAGTCACTCGCGCACTGATCCACAAAAACAACAAGCAACTTGACAATTTATTTTTTTTGTAGCCATGAGCCGAAGTTATGTTCCACTTGAAATAAGGTGTGGTACATATCATAGAGCGTCAAAAACCAGCAACACTACAGACTATAAACATCCACAGCGATAAGAAAAAGAAAAAAACAATCGGCGGGCGCGAATTCTTAAAAATGTAACTGTAGTTACACGGACTGTCCTGAGGTATATAGTCTCTGTAACTGTGGTTACAGTGGACGTATGAGTGGTTAAATAATCGTCGAGCAACTTTCTATGTTGTCAGTAGGTATTCGTGATTGAGCAAGGATTGCGACTGTATTTTACCGACTTCGAAAAAAGGAAGAAGTTCTAAATTCGAATACCTATATTTTTATGTGTCCTTATAACTTATTATGTACTGACCGTATGTACCGATTTCGATGATTATTTTTATATACAAAAAAAATAATTCTTTTTACATGTGATCACCATTTGAATTTAAACGGAACGGACAAGTAGGTAGTTTTTAAATTAGGTACCTACCTCTATTAATTAATATGTAGATACATACGCTGAGCGTATTATCATAGAGCTCGGTGATAGATCCTACACATTAAATTTCGCTTCTAGGTGTAGGTGTTCTCATTTTAGTATATAGGTAGGGTAAGAGGTACAATTATTGGCACTTTAAGGAATTTCGCAACTTTAAAGGCCTGTAGAAAATCAGCCAATTTAAATATCGACTTAAATTTGATTTCGTATGATTCTTTATTTATTTGAGAATAGATTTAAACGGGTTGATAGTTAAGAAATGTGTTAGAAATACGAAAATTTCCGCAAAATATGAAAAAACACCGAAAGTCACTATTGTTGGCACCCTAAAGTACAAATATTGGCATAGAAAAATGTACAATTGTTGGCAGTGCCAATAATTGTACACGTGACCGTGCCAATAACTAATCCGATCGCCTGATAGTGATGGGAAAAGTGAAATCTATATACTTACGAATAATTTGCCGTTCGTTATAGGCGTTAAAGCTAGAGAACGGCTGAACCGATTTGGCTAATTTTGGTTTTGAAATGTTTGTGAAAGTCCAGAAAATATTTAAAAATGTGAGAAAATAGAGGAATTAGACGTAGGTCTTGCTTGGCGGTATTTGGAACGCCAAGCACACCACGTGGGGCTCCCCCTCGAACAATCCGTTCGGCGAGGACCTAATGTCCTGGGCACTCGGCTTGGGACTAGTGATCCTCAACAGGGGGAGCACGCCGGCCTGTGTGAGGTCGTCGACATCACCCTGGCCACCTCACATTTGGCGGGCCGCGTCACCCAGTGGCGGGTGGCCGACGCGGGGACCTTTTCGGATCATAAATATATCCAATTTGGTATCTCCGTAGGCCATCCATCGTAGTGGAAAGATTAGCCAATCTGCGCGGAATAGACTCGCAGATTGCCCAGGGTGTTAATATCTCATGGCAGGGACAAAAGGTGACCCACAATAACTACCCGAAATATCTTGGTGTAACTCTTGATCGTTCCCTTACATTGAAAAGGAATTGCGAACTTCTCTCCAAGAAAGTGCATTCGAGGAACAATCTCCTTCATCGCTTGGTTTCAACTAAGTGGGGTGCGTCGCCAAAAGTCTTGCGAACAACAGCAATGGCCCTGTGCTTTTCAGCCGGCGAATATGCCAGTCCTGTATGGAGCAGATCAGCACACGCAAAGCTAGTGGATACAGCTCTTAATGACACCTGCCGGGCTATTACTGGTTGTCTCAAACCTACCCCATTGCCTATGCTGTATCCTTTAGCTGGAATCGCTCCCCCACATGTCCGGAGAGTCGTTGCAGAGCAGGTTGAACGATGCAAAGCGGAAAAGTTCAAGGAGCACCCACTTCACGCACATACTGCAGTCAAGCAGAGGCTTAAAAGCCGTCAAAGCTTCATGAAGTGTGCTGTTCCCCTTGACGCTGACCCACCAACTGCCCGACTTAGCCTGTGGAAGAATGAATTTGCCCCGACTGGCTCCTTTGTCCTGCCTCAGGAGAGGCTTCCGCCTGGGCATGATCTACCGTGGCTGACCTGGAAGTCCCTAAATAGATTGCGTACTCAGGTCGGCAGAAGCAAAGAAAACATGCACAGGTGGGGGTTCACTGATGGTTTGGGTGTGGCTTGCGAGTGTAGTTTTGCCCCTCAGACCATGGGTCACCTAACATCTTGCCCAAACTGCCCGGTCACCTGTACTCAGGAGGAGCTTATGTCTGCCACGGAAAGTGCAATCCGTGTTGCTCAATATTGGGAGTCGAAAATTTAGTTTATTGCCATCGACACGCTAAGAAGAAGAAGAAGATCTCCGTAGGCGGCCGTGGTACTCAAGTCCAACCGAGGAAAACATCCCGAATGGACGTAGGTGGACAAACTCAACCCCCCAAGTACAGCGACATTGCTGGCTCTTATATAGTCGGTATTAGCCACTTGAAGCCGATGACCGAGGAGCAAATGCGGCTGATACAGGAGGCTATCAAGGCTTCAACAAGGTGGTAGATGCTAGCCTCAGGGGGGTACCGAAACTCTTGGGTTTTGCCTACAAGACAGGCTGGATATTGGCGACTGCACAAACCAGGGAACCAAGGACTGGCTTGAGGGCTTAATCCGAGAAACGGAACCATGGCCCGGTGCAAAGCTCTCTATTATACCAGAGAGCGAACTGCCCAAGCCAAAAGTTGGGACCGCATTCTGCCCCGGTGCAATTTATGCTATGGGTGCAGAATGAAGATCTCAACCCAAAAGTTTGGAGGGTTCTCCACACGAAGGAGGAAGCGACAGGATCTATTGTGACCTTCTCTCTCGATGACCAGTCTGTGGAAGCCCTCAAAAACAACCGTGGAGAGGCCAAATTTAGTGTGAGGACAGTTGTCTTCAAAATCAAAGGAGGCCAGGAGACGGAACCCCCAAAAGTGCCGAATCTACCGCCCACCACCAGCAGCGTAAAGGAATCGAAGAGGAGAGCGTTGAAACCCTCGGGAGCCTCCAAAGGCTCCCAAGGCTTAAAGCCTCCCCCTCCGAAACCTAAGGCCGTCGCGGGACCCTCATCTGAGGGTACCCAAAGGGCCCAAACGCGACTGGGAGGGGGAATTTAGCGGGAGCGCCGAAGGTACCAAGGGTTTCCCATGATATATGTAGATAGGTAGCTCACTTTTTATTAGCTGATTTACTATACAGTCGTTTTAAAACGCCGTGTAAAAATCTACCTATAAGTAGGACTTATAATGCTTTAATAAATACATTTTACAAAACAGTGGCACATCACTATTAGAATTTCATGAAAGCTGATACAATCATTGGCACCCTTCGAGGTACAATAATTGGCAGTGCCAATCGTAAAAAAAGTACAATTATTGGCACTGCTAAAATTTGAAACCACAATAGATAAGAAGACAAGTAGGCATTTTATGAATAGAACTTTCGAGACTGGTTAAAACACAATCATAACATTAACAGCGATTTTGCAAAACCGTATTTCAATAATTGGCAGGGGGTGTCAACGAACTAGTTCTCCATACAAACAAAATTACAATTATTGACACCCCCTAAAAGTTTTTTTCCAACAAGATTTACGATTGTATTTGCTGCAAAACCCACTATTTAACATCTTATTTAACTAAAAAACATTCACTGACCAGAAATTATCTACAAAATAAAAAGTAATAAGTCGTTAAACTTACCCTGCATTCACAAATTTTCTTAAGGAATCACGCAGAAACGGGTTTCTCTCGGGACCATGACCGAAAAGAATTTTTTCTAGTGTTGTCAGTTGTAATTATTTAAAAACTACTATTTAGTGTTGTAAATGAATAATTGAACTTTTATTCTAAATCTTTAGTTTATGGATTTTTGCCGCGAAAAGCTTAATATTTAAGTTTAAAACCCAGAGTGCCAACAACTGGAGGGGGGCCAACATTAGTATAGTTTACCCTAGGTAGGTACTATCGAGGTCACCCGCGCGTGATCACCCTTAAGGCTAAAATCCTGTGCAGTATTTTCACGTTTACAAGCGCCGCTCCTCAGAAGTCACGATGCGCGTGCACGGTATATTTTTCCAAAAGTGATCACGCGTGGGAGACCTCGATCGTACCTTACACATCCGAAGAGAGACAAGCCGTTGGTTTTGCTCGCCTTGTGGCGATTGGAGGGACTTTTAAGAGTCCAACAACCTAACTACGACTTTGGTTGTGTTCCGACGAGATGTAACTACCCAGAGGCCGAAATACTTGAAATAGAACAGTTGAAGACATCAAAAAGATCCATCAATGGATTCAAATGGACTTAGGGAGAATATAGGGCCTCAACCACAGGCCCCAACAGTGTGTGTGGCAGACATTGAGCGAAGATTCGTAGTTACGTAGTATAGGCCAAAGCATACCATCAGGCTGTGTGCCTATCTGCCAACTGAAATACTTAATAGCAATTCGATAAATCGATATGGCACAGTAAAAGAGGCGTTGAATCTTTTCAGGATGACATAGTAATCGAAACTCCTAATAGTTATTATTTTATTTTTGTAACCGCCAGATTGAAATACTAAATAAAGTCTTAAAGTCTAAGGTATTTTTTTTCTACATTTTTATCAAGCGTACATTACAATTTATTTCAAAAGTCTTCTATGCAATTTGGTAGTTATGTTTTTCTTGAAAAGGCTCGATTGGTTGATGTAATTGGATCTTTGGAAAAACCGAAGAAGGGCGTTAAAAGCAATACTGACAGGTATTAAATACAATTAATGCCAATATTTAAAGTAATAACATTTTTATTTTATCATACACAAAAAATAATATTATATCACAGTTTATTTTCCGATTAAATGTACAAGTACATAGCAAATAAACTTACTGATTATCAAAACATTTATCAAAAAGGACGGGAGGGGAAGAACAACTTATACAGTAGTGTATGAGTCACATATTTTCAAATAATAAAATTAACGCTATAATATTAGTGCCCGACCGAATCCTACAAACAAAGAATTAAAAGATAGTGGACGAAAGAAAAAAGACATCAGGGATCGTGCGTTTAAATTTCTTTCAAAACGTACCGCAATCGGACTTGACAGTACCTTTAAAATAAAAAATAAAAATTTACTACAATTTTCTATCAATATACGTTGCTCTAATAGTATTACATTAGTAATTTAATATTCGGTGTTAGCCGAACACCGTATAAATGAACCATTATGATGGTTTTCTGAGTGATGTTTATTTAAAGCAATATAATTATGACTATTTGCAGTACCGTCAATTTCCAGAATACTCGATGTTTGTAATATTGTAATGTTTATAGTGGATTCATTTTAATAGGTAACATTTGACAGTTCATTTATGCAAAGCAAAGTGATACTTATGTACAGTCAAAAGCACGTCAGACGTAACACTTTGGACTTTGTACCGCTCTTATGTCCGGGGCATAAGAGCTATTATCGAGCTGCAAGTGTTTACCGTGATGTGCTGTTGACCGTACATCAAGAGTAGTTTAATTTTCTAATAAATAATTGCATTAAAAAAAATGTTGTTATCTTGAGTTTTATTCAAGTATATTTTCCTTTGCATAAATGAACTGCCAAATGTTACCTACTAAAATGACTCCACTATAGATTTGTCAATTGTCTGCGTCATTGTTATCTGACAGAAAAATTATCGCTTACTCATCTGACAATGGTGTAACCTTCTTTTGCGGTTACTCTTTGATTAGTCAAACATTATATTCTTACTCTATCAACTATGTATTTGGATTTCAAGACATTTTGAACATTAGTACGTAGGTACATTGGATACATTAATTATATTGTGTAAAATAATTTATATATTTATAATTACAACCGATTTTCAAATACTTATACAGTGTATAACAACTCTCAAGAAAATTAAATCATGATTTTATAGATTCTAAAAATGTATTGTTAACGTTTATGATTGTCATAGAAAAGAAAAATGGTAAATTTTCTTGTTTTGTGATGATTGTGCACTAAAATGGGTAAAAATTGCAAAACACTACATACAACAAATGTAAAGTACGAAACATCTTAATTACTTTCGTGGGTTTTTTTATGTTGCCATATATAAAAATGTATATAATTCCACAACTTAAAAATTCATATTTTTGTACAACTGATCTAGTTGACAAACACATTTTCGCCTGCTACGTAATATTTCCAAATGTTTTGTTATATTTTTATAATATAAAAAGTCACAGTGGAAATGTGGATGAGTGATCACAAACCCAAGCTGTTTCCGAAAACCGAAACAAATATTGCTCGACCCGGACTTGAATCCAGGACACTGCAAATCACGGAGAGGTTCATAAGGCACTCGACCAAATAGGAGTGATAATATATCATCATTATCATAATAATATTTATATAACTAATAGAAATAAGTACTGTTTTCTCTTATTCACAATTTCAAACTAGAACCAAATGTAGTCACACACACTTGAAGGAATAAGCTCGTAATCAGCTCGTAATTAATGCAATTGCTTTTGCCCAGCGCCACACTTGACGGAAATTCCGCCGCGGATCTTCCGCGACGGAACGCCAACACATGTTATTGCATATAAATTACAAACAGCGGGCACACTACGCGGAAGATCGGTCGCTCCGTCGTGGACGGTTTTATATGAAATTATTTCCGTCGCGGACGATCCGCGGCGGAATTTCCGTCAAGTGTGGCAAAGGTCTTTAGAACATAAGTGCTTTTAGTTTTTAATACATCGCAAAGTTAAAAAACGTTCTTAAAACAGCCACAAAGTAAATAAAAATAAAACGGTGAAATTGACGAAATAAAATATTAGCAAAAAATATTATGTAAGTGTTTTGCAACTACAAACATGTTTCCAAATAAAATTTTATTTAATGTGCTGTAAAAAAAAACAATATACTCGTAATTGACAACAACATCAATTGCTGCCGGAGAATAAATAGTTAAGTAATATTTTCAACATTTTTCAAGTAGACTTAAGTCTAGCCAACTGCGCCATAATATCCTTGTCTTCATCTGTTGTAGACGTTCCCACTTTGCTGCGTGCCACAGAGGGTGCATCCGCCATCTGCAAAAAAAAAGAGTTAATTTTAACCAACTTCAAATAGAAGGAGGTTTTCAAAAGTGATCTTTACTTATAACGAAAATTGTTACTTGACTTCAAAATTTCACCATGTAGTAAAACAAACACTAGCGAAAAGTTTTAGGCAATTCTAATCCTTACTTGGTAATAACCAGGTTTAGTTTTACTGGGGATTTTCCACACTTAGCATCTAGAGTGGGCCATTGTGCGTGAATACATCACCAACATTGTCACTCCAACTCAAACCGGAGCATAATTGGCCTGGAGCTCGGTTTAGCACTGTTGTGTTGTGATGCTGCATTAGTCATGATAAGTCATCTTTCAGCTTAAAGCAAAATAATGAACGAATACTGACCTTTCCACTGATTTCAATGCCAATCTCATCAAGCACTTTGTTCACAATGCCCTCAGTTTCTTCCTCGTCGCCAGATTCGTCCATGATGTCATCTAATGTGTCTGAAACTAAATGGTTTTACAAGGTTAAACAGGTAACATGTTTATTGACTAATATCCTATTTCATCTTCTCATTCTTCCTGCAAGTGTTTTGTCTTGATCTAGTCAGGGTATCCTTGCACCAAGATGCAAGATTTTGCAAGTACAGTTATTACAATGTATGACTGTCATCTGACCTTGGTAACCGTTAACAAAGGTAGCAACTACACAGTTGCTTTACCCTTACGATGTTTTTCGTCACTGCTGAGCAAAGGGTGTGCTCTACCTAGCTGCTCTTCGTGATTCAAATCATTGACTTAACACATGTGAAGTGCCGTTTCAAACCACTGGGCTACCACATTTCAATGTCATCTTTTAAATGCATTAGTTTAAATTGATAATTTATAAGTTCATCTCTGAGGCCTAAATGAATAAATAATATTTTGATTTTGAAAAAACTTCTGATGACAAATACCAGTCAATAGTACAATCTTAAACCAGTTGATGCCTTATGTTTTTCAATATCAACATTATCTTTCAGTGGTATCTAACTGGTTGAACCAACAATCTTCTTAAACTATAAAATACAAATTACTTTTACTGCAGTTAAAAATAACATACTCATTTCATCTGTCATATCCATCCTCGCATTAGCCTGTTTAAATGCCTCCATATCCTTAGCAATCTGGTGTGGGTTCATGACTTTGTTCATGTTGCCCATAGTTTGAGCTGTAGTGCCCATTGCACCAGCGATTGCTATGTTTGCACCCATCGTCTTATTATGCAACTGGACATTTGATATCTGCAATAGAAAAATTAACTGAATACTTTAAAATATGTGACAAAATATAACTAACAGTAAATATAATATAATATAATATTTAAGAAGCCTAACCAATTTATGCTTTATAATATAAAGCCTAGATGCATTATATTTAACTAAAGTTAATCTAGATTTTGATCTGTTTGTGTACTCTCTTGATTTCTAACAAGAAAGAGCAACAAACAAAGTCCCCTCCATTGTGACAAACTATATGATATAAAATATTATTACATTAGTAGGGATAATAATATTTTATATCAGTTTGCATGGCATCCATGTATATAAATATTCTAAAATTTGGTTTTGACATGTCTTAAGGGCTCTTAATTTTGATAGGTTTAAGGAGTCACACACATCATTTTTTTTTTTTTTTTTTTTTTTTTTTATATTATAGGGGGGCAAACGAGCCAGTGGGTCACCTGATGATAAGTGATCACCGCCGCCCATAAGCACCCGAGACCCCCTTGCTTGGGGTCGCAGGCGCGTTGCCCGCCTTAAGAGACGACAGTTATTAGGTCTCATATACCCAGTAATTTCACTAGCTTCAGTGCCCTTTCCCCGAAACACAGAAATGCTTGACACACTTCTATTTCACGGGAAAATATCTGGCACTGCGGTGGTACCCACCTAGACGGCCCAGTACAGGAACCTACCACCTGGTAAAATAATAAACAATTACCAGTATTTAAGCTTTACAATATCATTTTGTAGGTATTCTTTGCCTGCATATATTATTAGATAAGGTTAAGCACATTCACTTTACCTTGCTATTAGCAGTGTATATCCTGTTCTTTTGTTTCCTCAATTGGACCAGTTGCTTTGCTAGTATTTTACAGCCATCATTGTTACCTTCTTTTGCCATCTTTTTTATCTCCATTTCCTGTAATTTATAAACAAGAGCATACTGTATAACTGAAGAAGAAGCTAATATACCCATGTTGGAAAATAATAGTTTACACAAGTGTTTTATTAGTAGAATTAAAAAAGAATTTCTTGGTAACTCAAATTGCAAAAATAAATACTTTTACTAATATTATGATTTTCTATTAATTGAGGTGCTATTTAGTGTCATAACGCACCTTAATTTACTATATACCCAGAGAAATAACATAATTTATACTAAATTAAAAGATTACACAATCCAATAATGCATTCATCACAAAGGCCCTTCGTACACAACGCTACGCAAGTCTCCGATACTAATGTTGTATACTACTTTAGTATCCAGTCGCGAGTATCGAGTAGCGCACGGTCCGTACACACGGCGACGTGAATTGCCTATCTATATATTTATAAATGAATTGCTGTTTTTTAGTCTCGCTAAAACTCGAGAACGGCTGAACCGATTTGAGTAATTTTAGTCTTGAAATATTCGTGGAAGTCCAGGGAAGGTTTAAACGATGAGAAAATGTGGAAAAAAGATAGGGTTTAAATAAATATGGTTTATATTAAGAGGTATGTGATACGAAGTTCACTGGGTAAGCTAGTTCAGTATAGTTATATAAACAAGGATATTCCTCCACCTCAGAAACAAATTTAATATTCAATAACTGCTCCGCCATCTTGAAAATCGCCGCGACTTAAGTAGCGACGACTTCGGCAGGCAGGTATCGTAGGAGTGGCGCGACGCGAGTCGCGCGACGAATGTCGGCGACGCGAGTCGCGTCGACTAGTGTACGAGCCTCAATGGATTTGTATGGCGGTAGTCGCAAGGCGACGCAAGTCGCCGAGTATCGGAGACTTGCGTCGCCTTGTGTACGAAGGGGCAAAGAGGATAAGGTAAATTGACATTATTTATGCATTTAAAATGTTTCACTTTTATAGGGCAAAGACAGTTTCTATTGATGTTTTGAACACTACATTTAATATGTATAGTCTTGAATCATTTTCCAACAACCGTAAAATACTTTTTTATTTTTAACAAAAACATGATGTAAACTTGCACTTGTGCTTCACACCAATTTAGTACTTTTATCCCAACAAGAAAACTGGTTACATTGCAATTTGAGTATATTCTTCATTGACCAGCCTGTCCCTATATTCCCTTCTTAAATGTGTATCTTCGGAATTACAATTTTCTTTTTTTAAGGCCAATTTCATTATTGGTGCTGAGAATGACGAATAAATGTGAAGGTTTGATAGCATTAAAGTTAATACATTGTGGGACAGTGCAACCAAATACTATGTAGAACTTAGGGCTTCCTATATGATTATAGAAAAATAAAGAAATAGAAATAAAAGTACTTACTAGCTTCTTCTCTTCTCTTTCAAGAGCTCCCTTGTCTCTCTCCAAGTCTCTTGTAGCCTTTCTGAGCTCCCTGTCATTTGCTCGCTGTTGTTCTAAAACATAAAAATGTAAATGCTTCGATGTAATTGAGTCCTTGAATATCAGAAATTGAAAAGTAATTAACAAAATGTGCTTTCAATAGAACTAAAAATATTATTTTCTCGGAAAATAATAAATTTAAACATAGGTACCTTTAACAGTGGGTTCCTTTTTAAACCAATTCATTTTAAATTTTTATCGCTTTACCTATTAAATTTAGGAAAAACCGGATAAATAAACAGAATAGAAATGAATCTGATGACTAATTTTTAATTAGTCTGCAAGCAAAAGCAAAATGCAAAATTGCAAATAAGACTGACAAGTGACATTGACGATTGTTTTTTTGATTATTTTAACGGATGTCTAAACTGCCGTCAATGACGTGCTTTTGCAATGGACAAGGGCGTCGCCAGGGGGGCAGCTGCCCCCCCCTAGAGATCCAATGTAGCTAGCGGCTAGCCGCAAAGCGACCAAAGTGCGAGCAATTGACTTCCTTACCTATTAATAAATTCCGCATCGCATGACAAAACGAAAATGAATTCACAAGGAATATTGTCGAAAATATTGAAATATTCAAAATAACATAAATATTTTGAGATCCGTTTTTAAAATCGCCGCCATTTTCATCACGGCTATATCAGATTCAATAAGCATCCCCAAAGGAAGTGGACGTGGCAGAGCCCCGACACTATGAAGGAAAGCGAGATCGACTTCATCTTGGCGGACAGGCGGCAAATATTTAGAGATGTCTCCGTGATCAACAGGTTTAATACCGGCAGCGATCACAGACTTGTCCGAGGCACTCTGAATATCGACTTTTGAACGCGTCCGTCACGGACCTGAAAGAAAGACGGACGTAACCTCACACTAAAAAACAGTGAAGCATGCAAGGACCTCCACTTTCGTTTGTTGTACACGACCTACACTCACACAAACACACTAGGTCATCCACTCCGCCGCCATTTAACCCCGCGCGACAGCGACATTGACACTTATTACTGCAATCGTTGTGATGACAATAAAATGCCGTCTTGCGTTGTCAAATCTTGTAAAAACTTCGTGAGAAAACTTAAAAAATCACAAGGAATCACCTATAAAACGTAAGTTATGAGTTTCTCGATATATATTTTTTAATTCATTTAATTACTGTGACGGAAATTCTAGAGGCAAAATGCAACAGTGTTGCCACTTTTTTTATGGGGAAATTTCCCTTAATATGGGGTGATCTGTATTTATTGTGCTCGGGCTTTGTAAAATCAGGTTTCGTCATTTTTATACAACAAATAAGATTAATATTATGATTGTAAAGTGGCTACCACTTGCACTAAGATACGTTTCAAAAAATCAACAATACGTTTCTTAAGTGCTCGACGTTGCGTTTTTATTTTTTAATGTTATAAATTCAAAACAATAAATGAGAATTGGTTCGCGATGCTAGCTAGTGAACTGTAAACGGAGTCTTTGGTTAGAGTAGTGGGTCGGAATCGGAAACCCAAAAGTCCTCAATATTTCAAATGTTTGTACCTTATAATTTACGTAGTCAATAATAATGTTATTTGTAAATAATACACTTCTCTATAGATGCGTAACATGTGTTTTATTTCTTATCACTGTGGTCATAGAAATCATGTTTAATAGGTCAACATTATGATTCTTAAGCTCCCGGTTTCTACTCTCTGTTTTGTTTGCGAGATTTAAGTAGTAGGGAAATTGAAGATTTATACGGCAACCCTCAAATCACGCACACGCCTTTAACTGGCGGCCATTATTATGCTTCACTCATGATAAGACAAGGTTACGTCCGTCTTTCTTTCAGGTCCGTGGCGTCCGTTTGATGAAGTCTTGACTCCGGCCACTCTGCTCCAATCCATGATAGGATCGCAAACATTCCAGTCGAACCTGGAGAACCAATTTGCTGCCTTGGAAACCACAATTGACGTTGACCGAAACCTTTAAAATGTGGTTCGAATCCTCAAGGAGGAAGGTAGGAGATTTTACAACATACGGCGCAAAGGCAGGAACTCGAAACTTTCCGCAGGGACTTTAGGGCTAATGGAGGCACCGAGGCAATGCAACGACGTGAAGACGCACCCGCCACTTCGCCCGGAAAAAGAGCTCTTAACCGGGAGGTAAATAAACGTGTGCGTTACGACCTCCGGTGCTGTAATACTCTTTTGTTCGAAAGAGTTATAGAGAAAATCGGGGATCTAAGGTTTTCGTTCCATGTAACGAAAGAAGCGAGGGAGCTCCAAAACTTGATGCTGTCCTGTTTGAAGGGAGAACTCCAAAAGCGTGGAGTAGGAGTGTGGTCGTCCTGTTCTTCAAAAAGAGGGAGAAAAGCCTGCTGAAGAACTATCGACCCATTTCCCTTCTAAGCCACGTCTATAAGCTATTCTCAAGAGTGATCACGAACCGTCTTGCGCGAAGATTCGACGAGTTCCAACCACCGGAACAGGCTGGGTTTCGGAGCGGATACGGCACCATAGACCACATCCACACTATGCGGCAGATTATACAGAAGACCGAAGAGTATAATCAGCCCCTGTGTCCAGCATTTGTGGACTATGAGAAGGCCTTCGACTCGGTAGAAATCTGGTCCGTTCTGGAGTCCCTGCAACGTTGGCAAGTAGACTGAAGATATATCCAAGTGATGAGATGTCTATACAAAGCAGTCACCATGTCTGTCCAAGTACAAAAACAGCAGACAAATCCTATACCATTGCATCGAGGAATGAGACAAGTGGACGTCATCTCCCCGAAATTGTTCACAAATGCAATGGAGGATATGTTTAAGATGCTGAACTGGAAAGAACGTGGCATCAACATAAATGGCCAATACATCTCGCACTTGCGATTTGCAGATGACATCGTCATAACGGCGGAGACGCTGCAGAACCTACAACAGATGCTGAATGACCTGGCTGAATCTTGTTTACGCATCGGCCTACGGATGAACTTGGACAAAACCAAGGTCATGTCAATGAACATATTCGACCGGAACCGATTGCGATTCCAGGACGATTCCTTGAAGTTGTTCAAAAATATGTGTACCTTGGGCAGTCGTTGCAGTTGGGTCGAAACAACTTTGAGGACGAGGTGAATAGAAGAATTCAGTTGGGATGGGCAGCGTTTGGGAAACTACGTCGAGTCTTCTCATCGCCGATCCCACAATGCCTAAAAAGATGAACGTCTTCAATCAGTGCGTCCTACCCGTCATGTTATACGGAGCCGAAACGTGGACACTTGCGGCACGAATAGTCCACAAGTTTAAAACCGCTCAGCGGGCTATGGAAAGAGCCATGCTCGGCGTTTTTCTGCGGGATCGCATCCGAAATGAGGTAACTCGGCAGAGAACCAAAGTCACCGACATAGCCCGCCGGATCAGCCAGCTGAAGTGGCAGTGGGCTGGCTATATCAGCCGTAGAACCGATAACCGTTCGGGTAAATGGGTTCTAGAGTGGAGACCGCGTTTCGGTAAGCGTAGTGTAGGACGCCCTCAGGCCAGGTGGAGCGATGATCTGCGCAAGATGGCTGGCAGGAGCTGGATGTGACTAGCCGAGGATCGATCAGCGTGGCGAGCATTTGGAGAGGCATAATTATGTCCAGTAGTGGTCTGTTACAGGCTGATGATGATGGATGATGGATAATTATTAATGTGATTTGCTATACTTACCCTAACAGGGTCTTGCAATATTTATGGAATAGTACTAAGTTTTAGGCTAGCTTAAGGCTCTATGTACCTATAAATTTACATTGCAACCCCCCCCCCCCCCCCCTCCCCCCTTAGCCCTGTATAACCGAGAGGTTGGTAAGGCCATGGGTGGTGGTGGGATTTGCCCCCCCCTTAGCCATAAGCTGGCGACGCCCTTGGCAATGGATATCGATTATGTTATTAAAATGTTGTTTTATTATATTTTTTGATCCGTTTTCTTTAAAATTGGCTTTATTTTCATAAGTTAAATAGTATTATCAAATAGGAGTATGAAAACAATTGAACCAGTATTCTTATTGATTAGTATCGATTCGAATATCGATTATTAATACTGATCACTATGTTTCGCGGGGAAAATCTGTGGGTAATTTTAAAGCGGGAAATAATAAATAAAACTTTTCTTTCTGTTGTATTTTGGGAGGAAAATGTTAAGCCATAACATTTAATATTGTGAAAATAATAACTGTGGTGGGTTCGAATTAACACATAAAACAAATATTACGAGTATTAGCGATGCACATTTTGTGTTTGTCCTGTATCTGTATGTTTTGTGTTACGTACACCTCTGTTGTTTCTGATACCCATACTTATCACAAATTGATCTTGCTGCTTTAGGTAGGTACCACAACCACAACATCGCATATTACGTTGAACTATGTATGTAAGTAAGTTTTGTTCAATATTTATTTAATTAATCATATTAAACGCCTCGATGGTCTAGAAACGCCTCGATGGTCTAGTGGTTTAAGTACCGGGCCGAGATCTCGGGGTCCTGGGTTCAATTCCCGGGTCGAGCTAACTTTGTGTCGGTTTTTTCGGACACAGCTCGGGTTTGTGATCACCAACCCGCATTTGGCCAAAGATTTAAATCTTTGCATTTGGCAAGCGTGGTGATTAAGCCAATACCCATCATTGTAGCGATAACTTGATTTCAAGGATGGAGGCCTTTGCCCTGCAGTGGGACATTAATAGGCTGATACTTTAATCATATTATTATAATATTTAGGCTTAGAATTATCATCGTCTTCGTAGTTAAGTGTCGGCTATTACAGCCATCTTTACAATTGCGAAAGTAAGGTGAACACTCACCTTTCCCTCAGTATCTTAATGGGGCTAAGTTTTTATAAAACCTCCGTCAGTTTAAGGCTGAGGTTTAAAGATAAATATTTTTATAAAAATGCGGAATGACGTACTTATTTCAGGATTTCCGAACATAAGTAAGAGGGTGTAAATTTTTATTCGATCTGAGATTGATCTCAGATAAAACTTTGTCTATCGAAAAAGAAGAATTGAAGATATCGGAAGTCTGTACTCAAATTATTTTATTCCAGTAGGTAAGTAATAGAAAATGTAAAAAAATTGTCCGCGCAAACGAATTTTAACGAATTCGTTGACAGTAATATTAATAGGTAGTATAAAAATACTTTTAGTACATAAAAGAAACACGCAATCATACTTATTGGAACATTTTATTTTGAAGAATAAAACCGAAATGTTCTATAGTACATGTCACTTCATTGTTAATAAATTTTAAAATACAACAAAAGCACATAGAATTATTGTAAATAAAAAAGAGGTGATTCATGATCTGGGTATACGAAGTGAAATTACAAATTCATGAAGACCTACACATAATTTGAGACTTTTCTTTTTATAAACGTGATACATAGAAACATATAAAAAACAGACAAGTTTATTATAAAAAAGAACAATGAAAAAAGTTTTATCACAATATTTCGATTAAAATAAATTATGTTTGTCCTACGACGACGAGCCATTTGGTGTAATGGTCGAGAAGTCGGCTATTACACCGGAGGTCGCGGGTTCGATCCCCGCACGGTACAAACATTTGTGTGCATGAACATGTCTGTTTGTATCGGTCTGGGTGTTTCTATGTATAATATGTATGTATTTACAAAAAAAAAGTATATAAGTAATGTTTATCCGTTGTCTGGCACCCATAGCACAAGCTAATGCTTAGTTTGGGGCTAGATGGCGCTGTGTGAATAATGTCCAGAGATATTTATTTATATTTTACTTTATAAAAATAAGTGCAAATATTAAAAATAGTCTTAATCAAAATATTTGATCGAGATTGTGGCATATTAAATAAAGTTGTATTATTAAAATTAAAAGAAACAGAAAAAGTAAAGCTACACACAATCTTATGCATACAAAATATTGTGAAAGAACTTTTAACAATGCCTGAAACAAATATACAAACAAACACGGACATTAACAACAAAAATCCAATAAATACGTAAATCTAAAATAAGCAAAGCCAATAAGTACCTACTTAAAGAAATATTCTGGGTTTTATATTAAGTGTAAGTATGTTAAACAGACTGGGGCCTTATAGAGTAGGTAGGAGAAAAAAATACGTAAAGAATATTTGGTGGGACAGGCTGTTGTAAAGATGAACTTATATGAAAAACAAATTGATGATTATTATCTAGAACTGGAAACAAATTTAAAATTACATGAAAATGATTTAGAGATTCACCAGGACCATTTAGGTTGGAAAGGCTCGAATGCCCATTTGTCAGGAAGGCCTCGGTGAGGTCTGTCCTTGTAAGGGCTGTCTGACCACTGGAAGGGCTTGATAACATCCCTGTTAAGATGTTCTAGGTTCTCTTGCTTGGCTTCCTCTAACTGCTGTTTCACTAGATCTCTGATCTCGAAGCCTTCAATGCTGGGTTTGTTATCGAACTGGTGTGTGTATATTGGCTGCGTCGCTACGTTTCCTTTGTTCAATTTGGTTTTGGTTGCATTCACTTTAGTGTACGGCGGGCCGGATATCGCAATGAATTCTAGTGGGATCTCGCTGCGTGTACCTGATGAAATAAAGCAATACTGCAATTAATTATTGAATTCTTTTTAGAGACCACAGACTATAAGAATAATGCATATTTAACATATACATAACTTATAGCAGCTAAATATTATGTAAGTATGTTAGTATTATACAGAAATATAATGATAATAGACATGTAAGAATTATTTTAGTCACTCAATCAGAACCATAAAGTTAACTCCAGAAATGTACGCTTGTCGTATATCTCAGCTTAGTTTTGCTTTTTTTATAGTAGCTCAACTGATGACGGTAAGCAAAAGGAGAGCCCAAATTGCTATGATAATGCAACATCCAGGCATTCTATCTGTTGGCACCGCATTTATGACCCGGAAGGTGCGTCTAACGCTTCATTTAAAGGAACCCATGTTAGGTATATGTATGTAGGTATATAGGAAGGCGACTCACACTTACCAGTCACAACTTTAGTGTCAATGATTCCATACGCTTCCTTGTACTTCTGTACCATATCTCCCCTGACTCCAAGCACTGCCCAATATCCCATTTCATCCAGCATGCAGTCCAATCCACTCTGGCATTCCTCGGTCTCATTGCTAGATCGGTTGATAGCGGTGACGTTGTTCTGTCGCATTAACTTTATTATGTGGTCTAGGGATGTGGCATTTTTGAAGCCGCGCTTGAAGAGGACTGCTCTAGGTGAATCGGCTTCGGAGAAGATGGGTCCGTACTGCTCTAGCATTTTGTCGACATGTGTAATTTCTGCTATATCCTGAAAAATATAGTTAATTGATAATGTCGTTCGGCTAAGTTAATAATATAAACGGTAGGTAAAATCATAAAAAAAATGACAAAGAATCATACTTTAGTTATTATAAAAGGCTTGAGGATGGTGTCTGCATAACCACCGAAAAACCGATTTCTTTACAGTTGAAATATAGTTGCTATATTAAAAGAACAGCACTAACTGATAATCGCGACATAGAAGCTGCCCTGCAGCTTATACTCGTATATAAACTCTCGACTCGTCAAAAAAAAAACATCCTCTAACTGACTGACTGCACGCTGATACGCATCAGGTATCATGAGGTAATAGAGCGTAGATTTTTAAAAATATTGATTATCAGATCACCAGCGCGAATATACTTGTGCTAATAAGCTGCATACAAAATAGTTTGGACATAGTTTAATTAAAATACAGCTGTCAACTTACTTTGAAGAAGGGTAATCCATAGGTGGCCCAGTACCCTTGCTCCAACAGCACGTCGGACAGATCGGCAGAGTGCGTGCGCCCGGGAACCTGCTCTATGAGCCACGCTAGCCCCTTGCCGTGCCCGTTGCTAGTTCGATAAACCACGGTATGCTTCACGTCTCTATGGACAAAAAACATAATTAAATATTATCGCTGAATATATTCATTTCTAGAAGGTGAGCGAGTCAGGCTTCATGTAGACGACGCCGGAACCGGACCGGAACCGCACAGGCGCCGGACCATCAGTATCAAAATAGAACACGCGGTTTCAGTCCGGCCCAGGCGCGGTTTTTATTCCTATACAAAAACTTGTCCGGTTCCGACGTCGTCTACATGAAGCCTTAAGAGGCTTAGTTACTAAAATACCCATTTTATTTCTTTCTTCCATTAGCAATGATTAAATGATTACTATAATAGTTAAGTTGTCTCTGGTTGTCAAAAAGTAAACATTACCTTGCTTAGCGTCCGCCGAAAATAATTGGAAATCACTAGTTATTCAGTGCTATTACCGTAACTGCTGCCAGAAACATAAACAACAAGTGACACCGTGCATATTGGGAAATAGACACCGTGAATTTACAAGTAAATACGCTGATATTATCAACATTTTACACTCCATTATTTTCGAGGTTATAAGAAAGTGGTCATACGTCATTGACATTGACATTTAACGGAAGTGCAGACTGACAGACGTCATAGCACACATTACCGTCAAATTCAAGTGTTGCCAGTAAAGAGGAAAAACCACAAAAAAATGGAAGGACAATTCCAGATACTTTTTGATCAAATGAAAATAGAAATGGAAAAGCAAACAAATATTATATTCGAAAAAATGGACGAAAAATTAGAACCACTAATAAATGAAAACAAAATTTTGAAAAATAAAATAGAAATATTAGAAAAGAAAATTGAATATTTCGAAAAAGAAAAAAAGAAAAATAATGTTCTGTACTTTGGTTTGGATGAGAAAAAGGAATCCTCTTCCGAGTTGCTCCAGAGAGTTCAAGAAATTTTTAAACAAGATCTGAGAATTACCTTGGAAGCTAGTGATGTATCAAAAATTCACCGCATCGGTTCCATCAAAGAGAATAAAATAAGACCGGTTCTTATTAGTTTTGCAAACAACTGGAAGAGAACTGAGATACTAAAAATGAAAAGGAGCCTGAAAGATGGCTACATCACTGAAGATTTTCCTAAAGACGTACTAGAAAAGAGAAGGGAATTAAAGCAGAAATTAATAGAAGAACGTAGGAAAGGAAATACTGCATACATTAAATACGATCAATTGGTAGTAAAAGAGGGGAACCCAATCAAGGAAAAAAGGAAAAGAGACCAACTTAATTCGCCGGATAACCAGAATCAAGCCAAAAAGACAACAACCAACAGTTACATAGTAAAGGAAAGTAGAATGAACGCATTTGATTTGATGAGACCAAGGTCAAACTCATCTACTAATATTTCAAAAAACAGTTCTAAGTAGCAACTAAACATTAGCAACCAGAGACAGAACAACCCCAATCCGGCTGGTCCCCGTGGGGTTGCACGACCACCACCCCCCAATAGATATACATCCCTACATAAAAATAAAAATAGAAACTACAATAAGATTTACGTTGCAACATTAAACGTCAGAACGTTAATGTCGGATAACAGACTACAAGAATTGGAAGAAGCTATAAGACCTATAAAATGGGATGTCATAGGTCTTTGTGAAGTAAGAAGAGTAGGAGAAGAGATAAGAGAATACGAAAATTACATTTTTTATTATTATGGTAAACAAAAAGGATTATATGGAATGGGATTTCTAGTTAAAAAATATTTAAAAGAAAAAATAATTAGCTTTCAAGGAATATCAGATAGAATTGCTGTACTTAATATTCAATTAAAAGAGTCAAAACAACCATGGTCGATTATTCAAGTACATGCACCCACAGAGCAAGATACAAAATTAGCGAAAGATAAATTCTACAAAGACATGGCAGACTTGTTACAAAAGAAAAACATAATTATCATGGGTGACTTTAACGCCAAGATTGGTAGAAAATCTAACAAAGATGAGTTTGTATTAGGAAAGTACACCAGTGGTGACAGAAATGACAACGGACAAAGACTTGTAGACTTTGCCTTCGCTTACAATTTTAAAATAATGAATAGTTTCTTCAAAAAACGAAAGTCGAGAAAGTGGACATGGTTAGCACCGAATGGCACAGATAGAAATGAAATTGATTTCATACTTACAAGAGAAAATTATATATTTCATGACATTGAAGTACTTAATAAGTTAAATTTTAATACAGATCATAGAATGGTAAGAGGAGTTATACAAGACAGAAACAATAAATCAAGAAAACATATTACAAACTCAACCATGAACAAGACCGTAACAACACAGATACCACAAAATATATTGAATAATCTAGAGACAACATTAAATGAAATGAAAGATACTGGAACATTGCAAGAGAAGTATAACTTTTTAGAAAAAGAACTTATAAACATAAACAAACTGAGTACTAAAAAGGTAAAGAAAAATAAGTTAGGAGAAGAAACCCTAAAATTAATGAAAGAAAGAAATGAAATGTTAGACAAACGAAAATGTAACAAACAAAACATTGCAGCTATAAGTAAGAAAATCCAAGAAACAATAAGAAGACATAAAAAAACAGAAAGACTAGATGTTTTGAAAGAACAAATAGAGAAAACAGGCGGAACGAAGAGAGGCCTAAAACAGTTGAAAGAATATACACAATGGATACCCAACATGAAAATTAAGAACAAGAAGAAAAATGAGAAAATTACGACAAAGAGATTATCAATAGCGAAAATAGCGACAGATTTTTACAAAAACTTGTATACAGATACAAATAGAAATATAACAACGTTAGAAGAAGAAACAAAGGAAGCTTACGAAGAAGATGAAGTAATCCCATGTATACTGGAATCTGAGGTCACAAAGGCAATAAAATCACAGAAAAGTGGAAAAGCTCCCGGAGATGATAAAATATCGAACGAGCTGCTAAAACAAGCTGTACACGCGATATCCAAGTATATGACCCATCTTTTTAATGAAATAATAGCAACTGAACAAATACCCATTCAATGGACGAAATCAACCATCATCCTTTTACACAAAAAAGGCGACAAAAATGAAATTAATAATTATAGACCTATAAGCCTCATGTCCAATCTCTACAAAGTGTTCTCTAAAACAATACTCGGGCGAATATCGAAACACCTGGACGAAAACCAACCGAGGGAGCAAGCTGGATTTCGCGCCGATTACTCTACCATCGACCATATTCATGTTGTAAAGCAAGTAATTGAAAAACTCAATGAATACGGGCAACAGTATTATATGGCATTCGTCGATTACAACAAGGCTTTTGATTCGCTGAGTCATACCTATATATGGAAAGCGCTAGAAAACCAAGGAGTAGAAAGAAAATACATAAATGTCATAAAAGAAATTTACAAAAATACTACAGCAACAGTCCAGCTTGAACAACAAGGCGAAGAATTTAGAGTTCAAAAAGGCGTTAGACAAGGCGACCCGCTTTCCCCAAAGCTCTTTACGGCAGTGTTAGAAAATATATTCAGGAACTTAGACTGGGGACATTTGGGAATTAATGTTAACGGATTGAACCTAAACCACTTAAGATTTGCCGACGACATAGTAATTTTCGCAGAAAATCCAAGTATTCTACAAATTATGTTACAACAACTAAATTTCGAAAGTAGAAAAGCAGGCCTGTCAATGAACCCAACGAAGACTAAGTTAATGACGAATGCAGCAAAAGAAAATGTAGTTATAGAACAAGAAATTATCGAATACGTCGAAGAATATATATATTTAGGACAAATAATTTCATTAAAAAACCAGTATTCAAAAGAAATAGATAGAAGAATATGCAACACCTGGAAAAGGTACTGGTCTCTAAAAGAAATTGTCAAAAATGAAACTATCCCCATGGAAATGAAAAGCAAATTATACAACACGTGTATTCTACCATGTCTTACTTAGTTTACGGATGTCAAACTTGGCCAGCGACTAGCAAAAACTACCAAAAACTAGCAGTTTGTCAACGCAACATGGAAAGGAGCATGCTCAACATAAGACTACGGGATCGGTGGACAACTTCAAAAATAAGAAAAAGATCAAAGGTCAGTGACGTATTGCAGAAAATAAGAAAACTCAAATGGGAATGGACGGGACATATAATGAGGACTAATAAAGAAAAATGGACTAAAGATGTGATAGAATGGTATCCGAGGAATGGGAAAAGGCAACGAGGAGGTCAAATCAAAAGATGGGAGGATGACTTACCGAAAGGATGGAGAAGGTTTACCAAGGATAGACAAATCTGGAAACAGCTGGGGGAGGCCTATGTCGACAGACAACCTGACCAAACTGTTTGCTAAGAAATTTTTGCTGTTTTATTTATTAAATTAGATTTAAGAAATATATTGTTGTTTAAGAATAGCATAAGGTAAAATGTAAAATGGTCAGAGAATAAAGGCTTTTCTATTCTATTCTATTATATAATAGTTAAGCCGTAGAAATCGTAGAATCTGGAGCGAAATAGATTTCAAGAGATCTGGCCGGAAATGTTAATATTGTGATTATTTAACTCTTACATTCTCTTGCCACGTCGCGGTATTGATATGTATGTAGATTCATAAAAAAATATTATTGAATCCAATTAAAGATGTTTTAGTGCAGAATGCATGATAGACTTTGCAATTAGGTATCTTGAAGTCTCGTGACGTGAGTAATGAAAATGACGTTTCATTACAATCGTATACTTATGCTTATGTAGATATTTATTCAAGAAATGACGCACGCCGAGGCATAACCTAAGTCTTTTTTTAAATTAAACAGTAATTATTAAGGAAGTATCCTACTTATCATTGTCACTGATCCTGCACTGCTTTCAAAACATTTGGTGCAGGCACAGTGTTTGAGAAAATACTACTAAAATGTGACACGACCAATTTTAAAAGTCGGCTAATGTGCCAAGAGTACGTATACGGCATTGCGAGTTCGACTCTCTCACAATTCAAACATTTGTTTACATACTTAAACATGCATTGTCTGTGTCTACGGCAATATGTCGGAAGTATTTGTAAAAGAAAGTAGAATAAGCATGTTTGCAATAGTCTGGTTCGGAACAAAATCTTCTACATTTCGGTTTTACAACTAATCACCCGACTTACGCCAGTCTTATTTTTACATAAGTAACTTTAGTTGGCGGTTAGATTAGACTTAAAGCACATTACAATGAGCTAGCTAGCTGTAGGATCCTGAATTTCGACTCTGTCGTTTCAAACGTCCTTTTAAATAAAATAAACGTCTTTGAAATCCTTACCTAATAACAGTACTTTCACTAACGATGTCGTTCTTGGCTAGATTAATTCTCTCCTCAGCATTGTTCTCATGCACTTGGTCAAACTTGTTGTAATCGACGACCACCCACTGTTTGCAGGCGGTGCCGGAATTACTGCTCGCGAGGATGTGGCCCCACGTGCTCACATTGTGGGCTAGGTGGTTGGCAGCTAGTATTCTTGGGCCGACTGGTACCTAAAATAAGTCAAGAAGTTTTATAGCAACGGACACTGATAGTTAAAGCGCTTAGAGACACTACACTTTTGGTAACCGACACCGCACATTGTGGTAACTATTGTTTAAATAACAGGACACAAAAAGTGACAACGTCTGCGCAGAGCCTTTATCTATTCGGAAAATATTAGTAACTAATATTTTTTCCTTATTAAGGTCAGTAATCAACCATGTTTCAGATTCGTATTTTCCTTAGTTTAGGGTGGGTGGCGAGATAATTGATTGCGTCTCCTACTTTATTATCGTTGGTATAAAATCAATATTTTTGCATAAAATGAGATCTCTTTAAAAAAGACATTTAATATGCATCTTGTCACAGTCAAAAGTAAAACTCACATGTTCAGTAATGTTTACTTCTTTCCAAAGCTTGTGATTGTAATTTCTAAGTGGAGTTCCGGAAACTGCGAGTCTGTGGTTATTGCCTCTGATGACGTAGAATTCATCTTGGCTATTAATAGATCCCGGATATCCTGAGAAATCGATCGTTCGTCCCGGTATCAGGCTTGAGTTTTTATTGGATGTCATGTGGTAATTCAGCTTGTAACGTTTCAGAATGCGCGTCATTGATGAATAACTGAAAACATAAAAACATTTATAGATATTACATGTTTATATTATTGTATGTAAAAATAGAAAGCCAGTGATCGTTACAACGAAGAAAAACATCAAGATAACAAAACAAGCATTTGAAAAAATTAACAACTCTCCTCTGCTCTATCTCAGCAAACATACTCGTCCCTACTTTGCAGTCTCTAGCAAGGAAGTTTATATTTACATGTTCAAAATTATGTTTTATATAAAAAAGAATAATAATTACAGTGCCATGCCAAAAAAAAAAAATTTTTAGCTAATAAATCAGCGTGGAAAGACCCCAAATAACGTTAATGTAGTAAAAAACACTTCAAATACTTTAGACTCGTAAATAAAGCCTACCTTCCTGCTGTGTTCTGGGCAAGATACAGTTTTCTGTTAACAGTTCCATCTTCAGCTGTTTCGTTGGCGATTCTCACGAATCCACTGGACAAGTCGGGCAGGGCATCAATGGCGCTGTCTTCCAAGGAGATGTTCAATTTGTGTTGTATCTCGATCACCTCTGCGATCGAGTTCAGCCAGTACAGGTCAGAAACATCGGTGTCGTACCCGCTTTGGCTGCGTTCCACACCGTGCTTCCAGCCAGTGTAAATACCGCTAATTTGGACGTAATACAAGGATACCTGGAAAACAAGAATATTGTTTATGTTATGAGAAATGAGATTGTTTTTCTTTCAATAGTTATATGTCCGAACTAAAAGGTACAACTGTGCAATAGGTGTGGCCACCAAATGACTATAGGGACGCACCAGACGTACTGGATTCGAATTCCACCAGGTTTGTCAATGGTGCTAGTTGAAATTCATTCTGTTTCTATATTGTCTATTTATAAGTAGGTACATATTTGTTGTATCGTTTATTCGGATGCCCATAGCACGAAATTGCTTACGTGACTTACTTGGAGGTCAAATCAATGTGTGAGATGTCGTTTGATAAAACAACAATATTCAGATGTGTATGGCCTCTGCCATTGAAGGAAACTTCACAAGGACCTATTGTGCAATGAGCTACTTTAGGCTACTATAATGCTCTAACTAAATTATGGATAAGATTCAGAATTAACTTTAAATCTAAAATGCTTACTTGATGCCAAAAGGGATCGACACTGCCTCTTTCCGCGGCGTGAGACTTCCAAATGTCCACGGATTTATCCAAAGCATCCTGGAGTTTGTTGCATTGTTTCTGTAGTGATTTGTTCTCGCATTTCGCTCTTATGGTGTTTTCTAGGTGGCTATGGATGAGGGACCAGGTCAGGGCGCCTTCCACGATACCAGCGGCATATGCTTGCACCTCATCAGGATATGACTCCTCGGTCTCTACTTCCAATAGAGACCAACTGAAATAAGTATATGATACCTATATAAGTATAGCGACGCCAAGTCAACTGGAAGTTCATTAATATAGACTTGGACTAGATTCACCAAAAGCTTTAACCCTTTAGCTATTGTTATATTTCTCTTACATTATAAAAATTTGTTGGTGGCGATAGAGCAATGGGGCAGACAGGAGCAAAATATTTTATTATCAAATACGAAACTAAAACGGTTATAGGAGATTTGTTAATCAAATATATCTTACCCCGTTGTATCTACGTCCATTCTGAAGTAAGCTCGAGCGGCTCCTTTTGGTATATCAGCTAATTCATTGCTTTGACCCCAAAATTCAATGCGATAGCCAGTTTTCTCGGAGTAAAACACTGTTGCAGCATAAGTTCCATCTTCTTGACTTCTAAAATATAAATAAAACAATTGACGGTCATAAAGAACTTTCTCAACTTGTATTTCAATCACTATCAATAAGCACACAGGATTTATTTTTGGAAGCACGCCATGTTCTATTACCTACATGCGTCATCGTCGTAGCTATGATAAGAACTACAATAAGTAGTACCTAACAAAAATAAAAATTGTTGCTAACCTTTCGATCTGCCCCGCGAAGAGTGCCAATATTGCAAGGATACCAAGAATCCCCAAGACGTATGAGCTAACTTTTGTCTGGAGCCAAGAGGCGCCGACAACTTTCAAAATCTTTGTCATTTTCCGGCTTGCGATGTGAACTTATATAAAAATATATACTATAAGATGAAGAAAATGTTAAGAAATTTAATAATAATGAAGTGACAGTGCGTGTAGACGATTTTTTCTAGCAGAGGAGCGAGCATCAAAGATGCGCTGTGCGCTGGTGTTCACGGTGTTACACAGTCTCCGACCACGTTCGGAGGCGACATCGGACTCTGCCTCTTTGCACTCTATTGCTCGTGTATACCACACTTTAATCTAAATTCTATTCCTTTAACCCTGGAACAAAAGAAAAACACATTATTAACAAATCACCTGGAAAACTAGATAAACTAATGCAAAATATGCAATGAATTACGTATCTGTTATTAGGAAAATTTTAAACTATTTATTATTTACAATGTTGCACACTACTACTCATTGTTCGAGATAATTCTCTTCAACAAACAGTAACATTGTAGTATGTAAGTATTTATCAGCTAAAGAACTAAATATAAATATATATAAATAAAAGAAAATATAATATGTATGTACCAAAAAACACATTCACATTGTTAAACTGAAGTAGACTAAATAAAAGTGAGCATCAACTCAACAAAACAAACGCGTACTGTAAAGTCGAGTATCAATCAACGTATTTTACATATAATTTAACGTAGACCAGCTAATAAGTTGTCATTTTTTATTGATAACATAAAATAAGATCTCTTTCTATTTAATGTACCTTTGTAATTGTTGAATTTACTAACCTATGTTCTACACTCAATTGCAGTCGATAATATAATAATTTGTTTTATTAGCTACGTTTTCGTCCGTCGGTTCGCACCGTTTACACTTTAATATTACGAACAGCAGTAGTCAGGTTGATTCCTCGTTATCATAAGTTCAATAAAAGATATGTACCCATAAAGGTATGCTCTCACGTTATCTAGAACCTGTAATTACCTAACACGTATAGATATCATACAAGATGTTGACGATTAACCAGATGTATTTCCGTCGTCCGTTCACGGTTTATTGTACTTATAAATAAATAGCCTCACATTTATTTACGGTAAAGGCATGGGCGTACCCAGCTTCTGGCCTAGGGGGGGGCAAGTCCCCTTGAAAGCGGGGGGGGGGGGGGGGTAGCGCGTTGTCCGCGGTTTTGTCATACATACACAAACACACCTACTGAATCCCCTTGAAAACGGGGGGGGGGGGGGGGGGTGGAGCGCGTTGTCCGCGGTTTTGTCATACACAAACACACCTACTGAAACTTTAGGTATAAGTAATAAAGAGCAAACAGTAGGTAGTTAAATACAAAAGTTCTCAGGGTTTCAATCGATAAAGTTCAAAGTGGCAAGCGCGTCATTTTAAAAAATGTCGGTACTTCAAAAGGATAAATTGAGTGAGTGACATTTTTGGCCAAATTGACACTTGCTAACTTTTAAACCAACATATTTTTTTTTATACCACGTCAGTTGGCAGACAGACACGCAGCCCACCTGATGTTAAGCGGTCACTGCGGCCTATTGCATTGAAGGACACTTCATCAGGAAGCGTCGCTCAATGTGCTGCATCACTGTAAGCTCATGATCTTCGAGCCTTTAGTTTCAAGTGTACTGGCTCAACAGTTCTTAAGCTAAAATTTAGACAGTAAAATAATATTGCAGAACAGTTTTAAATGCACTTGCTGTCATTATAATTTTTTTATGATTTTTTTCATCATTCCAACTTTTAACAGCTCTCCATTAGAGTTAGCTACAAGTCGCTTTTTATTAGTGATTTATTTCTTTCAAGGGTCGATTTGGTTTTCGGGATTAGATGAAGTCGACAAATGTTGTGAACTGATCTAATAAAAAAAAAAATTAACTATGCATACATTTTTAATTTTCTTTTATTTAAATCGCTTCTATTGTTTCTGTTTATAAATTTCTAAAATCTGTTTATAAAGTCTTCCGTGAAAGAATCGCCCATACTGTTTGCAAATTCAGTTTTATATGTAAGTACACTGAGCAAACAAAATTTAAAGGATGGAGCATAGGGCCCCGTTTTCACTTCGATTAGTAGTAATTAGGCGAGTTCATACATGTTCTGCGAGATTTCCAGGGGGGGGCAGCTGCACTTGTTACTTTGATTTGTAGTAATTAGACGAGTTCATACATGTACTGCGAGATTTCCAGGGGGGGGGCAGCTGCCCCCCCCTGCCCCCCCCTCGGTACGCCCATGGGTAAAGGTTATTTAAGTTACCACTACGTATTTTTGCTTAATTTCCTTAAACATATTAATTCTATAATAAATTTCAATTACATTAATGTTTAATTAAAGGCACAATTCGATAAAGATGTTAAAGGACACGTTCTCTGCCGCGTGCTAGTAGAATTAGTGACTGCTAATTTTGTATATATTTTCTGAAACGTGTGACGTGAAACATAATGCATTGTTAATAATTTGAGCTCCTTCTTATACAATTTAACAGATATTGCGGAAAATTAGGCGGTACAATATTTATCTGTTACCTGAAACGTAGGTTCAAGCTCCTGCCATAGTTTGTAGAATAAAACGTTTAATACTTTAATTCATGATAAGTCAACGCGTAAACAAAATGTTTTCGTAGAGATGAAAAATCATGACTCCCAACTAAGACTTAGTGTGACGCAGATAGTTATATTATTAGAAATATTTGAGTAAACTATTTCTATTTCAACAAAAAAATACTGGATACACTGACAGCACACCGCAACTTTTGGAAAAGGCCCGAGAGGACTGACTCTATCAAGCGCCTAGCAGTTTTGCCTACGATACACGTAAATGCAACAATGGGCGCACTTTGAAATCAAACACTACGAGTTACACGTGGAGTCTAGACAATCGCCTAATAATATCGTAGTTTGATAATTCTATCGAACCGATTTGATTCAAGCCGTGGTAAGAACTTCAAGAATAACGTTTGTTGACAAACTAACTAATAAGTACCATACATCCTGCTGCTTTAAATATCGCAGCTAAATCTATCCAAAGTTTGAGTGCAGCCTTGGAATTATGGCAATGGTAACCTAACGGTAAAATTAATCTTTGACGTATGTGACGCCCACGAAATTATGCAGAAGTTATCGCAAAAATAAATATATCGTTAAACAAACAAATTTGAAAGCTGGCATGAGATCATTGATTCGGACAACTAGTTTAACATTTCCTCGGGAAAATCCGCAAGTGACCTAGGTACAGTTACAAGGTAAGTAATTACTATATTATGACAACACGCTTCCACACTTGAATTTACAAATTGATGTATGTCCACAATGGACAATGAAAGTCACGTCTTTGTGGGATGGTTTATCAAACAATTCTCCATGTAATGCCATCTTGTTTTGCTCGACAGTAAGTTTGGACACACATTAAAAAAACTTATTCTTATGTCGTTAAAATACTTATGCTTTCAGCTAAATATACTCGTTAATACTTCCCAAAATCACTTTCGTACTTACAATCAAAATAAATATTACCAAACCAATATTGTGTACTTATTTCTTTGACGCTTGAAGACACACTGTGGTAGTGGTTACCGATGAAATTTACAATGAAGGGGCTCATAAAGACGATATTTAATGAATTTATTCTTATAATAATCCATCTACAAAAATGAAAAACCAAGAGATAATTTATTATCGCCAGTTTTTTACCAGCTCCCTGCAAACAATACGACATTGTTGATTTAGCCAGGGTATCTAACAGAGTCAAACAATCGCCATAGGGCGGGCACCGACCGGCGAGTCCCATTTGGGACCTAAGTCCCGTGTCCCACATGTCCGCAGGTCTCTATATGGAGTTATGACTCCATAAGCATATGTGCTTAGACACAAACTCCTCCACAAAAAGGGTTCTTTAACATAAAAATTCGTTCCGAAATACTAAAATGCATCTGCTCTCTTTCATTAGCTCGCTTCTATCTAATTCGCGTGACAATAATGGATTTTGTAAGTTCATTGATTACATTGGAGCGATTACTGTAAGTCTTCTCTTGAAGCAGGCCAAATGCAGCCACCAATTTGTAGAACTTCTGTAAAAAGTGTAAGACTTCAAATCGAAATAATATTTTCAACAACATCGTTCTTAGTTATTATTACAGGACGGATAAGAAAGATGTATGGTATATTTGCAGAAAGCAGTGAATCTGAGCCTTGGGCTGAACGCCAATTGGGATTGCGATAATCAAAGAAGTCCGATATGATATGCTTAATGTAATGCTTGATCTAACTTTGCACGTTAAAAGCCACTCAGTTCGCGCTATCTTTAACGTAATACCACTTGATCAATATAGTCATACTGGTAGCTGAAGGTGGTAAGTACGCAATAGCAAATTAAAATAAGATATGTACCAAACTTTACCTGAAGTTTACTGAAAGCTTAACAGCATTATTTCTTTCGACGTAAAATCGTCTGTAAGTCGAAAATATTACGTAGCTTAAATCTTCCCGTGTTAGACCAGAAATAATATAATAAATACTAATTGATATTGAGAAAGATAGTCTGTTTGAATTTAGAAAAGATCCAGCATTTTGATTGACTTTATTTTATAATTTTCAAACTATTATAAAAGGTACTAAATAATCTGGAACCTAAAACAATAGAACATTATTTGATAACATAATTAAAGAAAACTGAAATTAATAATTTCTTTTGCATTTGGATTTTTTTGGAAATTCAAACTTTTAAAGCTGTGAAAATATATAATTTTATTTTTGATTGATAATTTGATGCTACAGCGTCTAAGATTTAAAATGACTAAGCCGTATATTATATTCCCATGTAAAGGATGATAATTTATTTTGTCAAGTGCATTCAGCTCTGGTTTCACAGTACTTAGCTACACATGCACTTGTGTTTCCGCTTTGTTTGCAGTTTACTTAGTCTTATCTTGCAACGCGAGACCTCTGTTTGGTCTGAATCTTAGCACCATAGCAACTAGGTCATCTAAGCACCATCTCATTAAAACTTCCTCATCAATTAAAGGCATAGTTTGCAAATTATATAATCTAATAGATACAACTGAAGGCGACAAAGAATTAACCGAACCAAGAAACCAAGTTTTGGGATTATTATAAATGATCAGATATTGGATGAAATGAAACTTACCAAAGTGTGCGTGTGACGATGAATTCAAAATTGTAGTAACGTAATGCGAAACTGATAGTCACGGAAGTTCTGATGTGAGACGGATAACAAGAATCTACGAATGTCACGCACTCTGCATTAGCAGAAAACTGAGAGAAACATCTAATCGATCGTGTTTTTCTGTTAGCACTGTGTAATTTTGTTTCATTTTCTTTGTAAATATTTGAAATGGTTTTGTAAATGTACGTCCGGCGAATACGTTAGCATACTCGAAGTAAATCAATGCTGTCCGAGGCAGGAGTACATACATTTGGTTTTATGAATTTTATGATCATGCTGTAGTGCGGTAAGATATATTTTTGTAGACACGTGGCGTAGTGGTGCCGGGGGTCAAAAAAAGTCGTTATTATATAAGGAGATCCGTTCGTAGAATAAAAATCTTCAAGAAAAAAGCGCTACATTTTATTACGCAGACATCTTCATTTTTGGACAGTCTTTTATTTCCTAAAATATTACCATATCTCATTATTTTAAATTTTGTTCTAAACCCCTTCAAAAAATGGAATACCTATACAAAAGATTAATAATATTTAATTTTAGTGTATTAAATTTATATATCCACGATGGCTGATAGAAGCTCTGTGATGTCATTGAAGACAGTCATCGAAAAATCCTTATTTAAAAAAATGGTTAGAAAGCCTCACAGATGTAATTTCGCTGATTTTGTAAAGTACAATACATAATGTATGACAAATTAAGTAGGCAAGTGTAACACAACTAGCGTCATATTTCACCTGTAATTTATTGATTTGCAATTTGGCCTCACGAAAAAAAATATTTATCAGCCATATTTTAGCAAGTCAAGCATAACATATTGTCAGCATGACTCGAAATAAATCAGTTAATCATTATTTATCTATTACCAAACAAGATCACGTATATTTACATATTAATCAGATTCTAAGTTTTCTCAGCTACTGAATTCACTGGATAGGAGTATTTAAAATTATACGAGTTTTAAACAATATTCAAATCATGAAATAACTGTATTTAGTCAAATCAGAAACTACAGTACTAAATGCATATTATGATAAGATCAAAATCACAGGGTAACAAAAAAAAGCTGTTTAAAAAACCTAAAAAAGGCAATTAAAAAAACTAACCGCCTCTCAATTTCAATAAAAACAATTGACCTCATTGTACATATATACTTAGTAGATACGAGGTTACCTGAAAGTACGCTACAAAGGAAAAAACTGAAAATACTTAAACATCACCATTGCTTCGCTAAATACCTCATAATACGTGTCCTCCCATGGACCACGAAAATCTAATCTTCGAGGCTTATCGTCATAATATACTGGCTCCCGAAACATAGCCAGGGCATAAAAGGTGACACCTGATGGGTTTGGTAGTTAGCCGGTATGATTATGTTTATAAAGTATCCATAAATGAATTTATTATAAAAAAATATATACTAAATATTGTAGAAATAGAAACTTTGAATGACAGATGTAAGCATACAAATATTGTCACGTGCAAAAACATTCATGTTAGTGCATAAACTTCAAACTACATAGATCGTGTTATACGAGTTTATTGTAGAATTTATGAGTAAGGGTGATGGAATGATGGAGCATCGCGTTGTGAATTGTGGCATACACGCGCCCTTGGCTCTTGAGTTACTATTTGTAGAAATGATAAATGTGTAAGAGCACGTACAAATCATTCGTACCCCATACGGTATAAACACTACACAGTTTATATTCTATGTATTTTTCAAATATCAACTAAGCCTAGCAATCTGTCTCCAAACAAAACATTAAGTAGGTACTTTCTTTCTACAAAGTAAAAAAGATACCTAATACAAAACGTGTCACGTACATATTAAATGATTTTGAATATTTGAATGATAGCAGTAGTTAAATAAAAATAATATACTAATTGAAATAAAGAGGTACCTAGTTAGATTTAAAAAGTTTTCCAAACAAGTATTAAATGGATTTCTATAACTATGAAATCGTAAATAATTTACAATTCTGGCTGTACGAAGATATGTATGTACATATTACGTTGAGATACTTTTAAGCTTTTAAATCCCCTTTTAGTCGGTATTCTGATAACTACATATTTATATCTTTTAGCTACTAAATGTCACGGTAATGATAACGGCTGAAAGAATTTTTTAAACTACTGCAATATTTAAAAGTTTGAACTACAAAGTGAATAAAAAATAAACAAATAAACCGATACTTACCTACCTGCAATGACTCTACCACATAAAGATAAAATGACTCACTATGTACTTAAATTATAAAATGAATATTAAATAACTTTAGGTGTAATGTTACGAGTAGCTACCCGATTAGGAAATGGTTGAAGTTACAAAAGCCATTCAAATATATTCTCACAGGACAATTAAGAGTTAGAAACAAGCAATCTATAATTATAGAAAATGTCACAGATTTTTCTTCCTTTATCTCGAAACAATAATTCATAATTAGTTTTCGTCACGATAGTGTAGTGTATAAGAAGTGAGTTATGGTCACAGATTCCAAGGTATTTAGGTAGGAAATGGAATGTTAAAGCTGTCAAGTAGTGATGATGTTGGTAAATGATAATGTCAACCGAGCTTTTTCACAATGTTAAAAAGATAATAAATTATTGAATCATACATTTGCGACTGAAAAAGTAAGTAATAAGATCTGACATAAGTAACATTATGTGAATTGTTATACCTTTAGTATATTCCTAGCAAATTTTATACTAAGCAATTTAAGCATTTAATGTAATAAGTCTATGTCTCGTCGGATTACATAGCCGATAAGATATTTAACTCGGACGCAACGTTTTCAAAACCTTTTCTTAATATTAAATACCTAGTCAATTAATTACACAGAAAAAACAGCTACCTATCAGTAATACTTGAAATTGTTAGGTAAGTATGTATCTATTTGTCACACTTATATTCAGGGGGTTTAGTCATTTTAGCTACATAAATCGTCGCTTGTGGTAACTTTTATCATGATAAGATAAAAATAGGTACATATTTATTTTTCCGGTATCAGCCTATTTTGTAACATATTAAAAAAGTTTATATCTCCGACTTTCTGCGGTTAATGATAGTTAATTAATACATTTTCAGGCGTGTGCTTTCACTGACGAATTTAAAAAAGAAAGCGCATTGATGTCTTCGAGATGTGATGTTAGCGGAAAATGTTTTTTATTGTAAGGGTACTTAGGACTGAAACTTCGGTTTCATCCGTCTTCCCACTCCTTATATGCGAATTCTCTGCACACAAATAATGGTCAGTGGCTCTGTGAACAGGGATTAAGGCCGAAGTCAAACTATCTATTTACAATCCACGGAAGCCACACGAACTCTACCGTTCGGTTACTTCGAGGATAATGGCTCGGTCTCTAACCAGTCTGTCATATTAAACTAGTCTTGGAAATCTGAATGTACATAGGTAGTATTTTTAAAAGATAATGTTTCTTTTTTATTAGATATTGGCTACAAGTATTTTTAAACCGGAAAAAACTTAATCTTTCTTTACACCTAATGCCCATAAAACAGCTAGGTGGTAATCTTATTTAAAATAAAATCTTATGTCATAGTTTATATAAATAATGAAAAGTGCAAAGAATAATATGTGATAAACCCATGTTTCTACGCTTCAACCGACGTGGTATGAAAATAGCCTAATACAAATGTTACAGTCAAAAATTTATTATAAACTAACGTACGAACGTAGCGTTTTAAAAAAAAACAGTAAGGAGCAAAGCTCGATTGTATTCAACAAATTCCTAACATAGCAATCGACCTCGAAGGACCTGCGAACATTCCCGTCCACCGGAAATTCCTGTCTGGTCGAAATAAGCTTTCAACTCTTGTACTGATCCCGCCGTTTCTGTCAATAGGCGTTTAGAACACGACTTGTAAAAATTTCACAAACGTACTTAACTTGGTTATTGTTAAGTTGAAGTTAATCCTAGGTCTTAGCGATATTTTGAATTAGTATGCCAGTGTTATATTTATTGGTTAAAATATTAAAATAATCATTTATCTATGTATTTTAATCATCAATCAACTTTTTCAGTACGAAGTGTAATATTCCATTTAACATTGGTTCCTTGACAAAAGTAACTTTATAAGTAGATAAATATTTAAGCAAAAAGAAGTATAACCCGAAATTATTTTTAATTTTAAACAGATTCCCGCTCCCGGCGTTGCATGGAAAGATAGACCTTGCTCTGATAAGAATAATAAACAATAAAAAGAATATCTTTAATTTGGTGCGGTCGTTCTGAAGGTACGCAGATATATAATGTAGGTACTACCTTTTGGAGATTCAGTTTTATTAAATAGACATAAGAAAGATAAAATGGTCGTTTATCGTGCCCCCAATGACGCTTGAAATATTATTTATCACGTTTACGTTTTACAGTATAACCTGTAAATATAAGTGTAATTTTGACTTGTAGCTACTGTTTCTAGACTGGAATGGGATAATTACTCACTCAACTAACAAATAATTCGTATAATTGTGTCGCAAATTATTTTATTGATAAATTAGGTTCATAACTTGTCTTTGTTCGTCACTTTTTGTTCAAGTTTATATAATTTAGATATGTATTTAAGGCACCTGCATTAATTTACACATCTATATTTAAGTACATACTTTCCTTATCCGTTATTGCTTTCGTATGTTTTATATACCGTGTCTGTTAATTACTTGTACGAGTATAAAGAAGGAATCTCTGTCAGAAGTTGCGAATAGGGTCCGTTTGATTAAATTGTATTAACTCTAGGGTGAACGCACGAGGTGCATGTGTGAATGCACTTCTCAGCGAGTGGCCCGCAATGCACCAGGGTCACTGACCCCCACTCGGCCAATCTTGAACCAATCGGAAATTCCTCTCTTTAACTGTTCTAATTATTACTGTTTTACATTGCACATAATGTATATTAAATACAGAAAGCTAATAAAATCTGAATGCATCAGATCACATAGAATTTTGAAAAATAAAGAAATTTCGAGGATGATTTTATATTTATTAATTATACAGTCTAATTATATTATTGAGACACGATTATTATGGGTAGGACAACAGTTATGGATAAGAGTAAGTATTTAAGCTGTTTATAATGCCTTGTATACTATTTTACATTGCATTTTCTAGAAAATGTATGCAGAAATACGCACAAGTAGAAAAAAATACGCTGAGTTTGGATATCGTTTACTCAAATTCAACAATGTATACCGCACTATTATACCGTCCTGAATAGAAATTATAATACATAATATATGAGGTTATTCTAACTAACACTTTTTAAAAATACCAAGACAACTTTCTTACTTAACTTGTTACAATGTACTTTTTATACAATGGCCTACATTTTTACCTTTAATTAATTCCCGACCGCTTTGTCCCGATCTTATCAAGTTAGGTACGCTTGAACCTTGATCCAAGGCAATTTATTATATATTATATACATTATTATTTATACAAAAAAAAGTATTTATGTAATGTTTATCCGTTTTCTGGCACCCATAGCACAAGTTATTGCTTAGTTTTTGGGCTAGATGGCGCTGTGTGAATAATGTCCAGAGATATTTATTATTATTATGAGTTGCTGTCTTCAGATGCTTACCTTTAACATAACCAAATGGATCATTATCACAAAAAGTCAAATTTATCAAATATATCTATTTTCGCAACATACATATTATTATCTCCCCTTACAGCCGAGTCAAAAGCAATCTTTACCTATGAAAACCCTGATATCTGACAAAGAATTACATTTTAATACTAATTTTAATTACAACATATTTGTTTAATAGTGCTGTTTGTACTAATTTTATCGTATGCATTGCAAACATACACGTGAACTATACAGCCGCATTATTAATATTATACACGTGTTTATATGAAGTTAAAATTGCATAATGAACAATACGCCTAGATTCTAGAACATTGGTTAATTTTTCATTTACCATGTGACACAGAATGACGCACTGCTCTTGGCAACAGGTGAGCATATATAAGCTAAAAGAACTTTCGGTATTTTTTTTTATTCGTGACTAAACTCATCAGTCTTGAGAGGTTTTTCTGTCGGCAGTAAAATGTGTATTTGAAACGCATGAAAACATATTTTAGATAAGTTCAAAAACCTCCAGTACGTGGTAAATATCACGCTGCCCCAAAATAATTATTTGTATTGATTTACTGGTTATAACTGATAAACGGCAATGTGTCTCCTTGTGACGCAAATTTTAAACGGTAAAGTCAAAAACAAGATGATATCTAGACACGCGGCAGCGTGTCAAGCCAAGTTCAAGCAAAGGAACGGGCTAGCCAGCGCCAAGGTATATTTACACGAACCATTTGGTGTCACTTTTGACCCTTCTATAACTTAAAACCATTTTAACCGAAACACATGAAACTACGTGAGTTTAATCAGATCCATAAGGACACCTAGAAGCCCAAATTTCATGAAGCTAGCTCAAACGGTTTTAAAGATATGAAGGTCAAAAAGTCGTAAAAATTAGTACTGACTGACTGACTTATAGTAGCAAAACCTAACCTACTTCCAGATGACCTAGAAAGATGAAATTTGGAATCCAGCTGGGTAATTGTGTGTAACCGTAGGAAAAAATCCTAAAAAAGAAAAAAGTTAAAAATTAGGGGGGGAGACCCCCCCTCCTCCCCCTATTTTGTAACTTTTTTCTTTTTTAGGATTTTTTCCTACGGTTTCACACGATTACCGAGCTGGATTCCAAATTTCATCCTTCTAGGTCATCTGGAAGTAGGTTAGGTTTTGCTACTATAAATCAGTCAATCAGTACTAAAACCTAACCTACTTCCAGATGACCTAGAAAGATGAAATTTGGAATCTAGCTCAGTAATTGTGTGTAACCGTAGGAAAAAATCTGAAAATAAAAAAAAGTAAAAAATTAGGGGGGAAAACCCCCCTCCTCCCCTATTTTTAAATTTATTCCTATTTTTAGATTTTTCCCTACGGTTACACACAATTACCGAGCTAGATTCCAAATTTCATCTTTCTAGGTCATCTGGAAGTAGGTTAGGTTTTGCTGCTATAAGTCAGTCGGTCAATACTGGGGGCCCCATACATTTTTTTTATTGTAGCGTTGGAATTGAAACTATTCCAATATGTTATGTATTATTATATTTTCTATATAACAGAAATAAAAAAATAAAGTTAAGTCCAAAAATAAGTGGTGTCCCCTTACAAAAAACTTGTAATACGCGCTAAACAACCGGCCAACGCGATGGTGCGTGTCGTCGGCGGTGCGTGGCACCACATTAAATCTCAATACTTGCCTAGTTTTCTTTACAAAAAGTAATGATATCCCACCAAAAACATAAATGTAAAAAAGGAAAGCCAAGTTCAATACAAAAATTATGTTTGCTGTGGGCTTCGCCGCAAAAAGAATGGAGATCATAATGAGTGCCAAGTTCTATGATCTTAAAGTAGGTTAGATTTGACTTGGCCAGTTTTCTATCAGTCATTTTATAAAGTTATTCAACATAAATATATTAATTCTGATAAAAACTGGCCAAGTCAAATCTAACCTACTTTAAGATCATAAAACTTGGCACTCATTATGATCTCCATTCTTTTTGCGGCGAAGCCCACAGCCAAACATAATTTTTGTATTGAACTTGGCTTTCCTTTTTTACATTTATGTTTTTGGTGGGATTCAATAATAACGCAGGGTAGGTATCGTGTCAGTGTGCCCGAAATAAAAGTTTTGTAGCAATACAATAAATACATCAGTTGAAAGCAGGTAGCAGAACTGACAATAGACGTAGCGTAGTGGTATTTTTATAAAAAACTTAATAGAAAGATTAATAGACACCATGCGCCGTTGGGGTAGAACTGTAAGCTAATAAATAACCCAACCCCTTATCCAAATTCAATATTCTATTTTGGGTTTTATACATAAATTGTAATCTCTCTGTTAAACATAAATAGGTAGGTGTGCGTTAACTTGTACTATCAGAATGAAGATTATCAATCCCAAGATATTTGTACTAACTTAAAATTAATAGTGACCACTGACCACATAAAGAATGACCAAATAAAAAAACAGATCGCTCCATCGAAACATGAGAGCAAAGTGGTAGTTGTAGCACTCTCGCTACTACATTCTCTTAAACCTGCGTTGTTGATTTATCGTAGAGATTAGCTGCCGTAGTAGGAAATCGACCAGAAGCTTTCATTGCTTTTTTTTGTATCGGACTATATTTTTTTGACAAAGGCATTGTTAAGTGTACTTACAGCGTTGGTGGTGTGACCACAAACACGTTGTGTCGGCGTACTCAACCCATCGGGATGGTCCTGTGGCGGCGGTGTGCGACGGTCGACTGATCTAGACCGCTACAGCTCTGTAACAATAATATATAAATATTAAGTAAAATAAAAAAATGACACTATCCAGCTTTAAACTAATAATACCAGACGAACGTAGGTACTTAAAAGTTATCTAGCTACATACACACATACAAAAAAACACAAAGGAATCGCTCAAATTAATGCAAATATACATGCCCATATTTGACAAATATGTTTTTACTGTGCTGTGACCGTTCATGATTTCTGGTGTAGCTGGACTCATCTGCCATATCATCTTAAATGTACCTAATGTTATTTATTACTATGGTACAGATACCACAATAAATTTATCCTTACATTATTAATGAGTCATAATGACAGATTATACAATTCAAGAAAAATCAACAGCTATAGACATCCTCAGAAGTAACAATAAATTGCTAAAATGTATGTGCGCCCCATAACTTCAGCAAGACTGCACCGGATTAGATAATTATTTTTATCATGTATGTCATCACTTATGACGGGTTTCAAGTTTCGTACGTTCACAGCACAGGTAAACGATTCGTCTCTATACTACCCAAAGCGACAATGATTGTGATCAAGTCAATGATTTGACTCTACCAAAATCGACGCGCTAAATACTTATTGAACCTAATACAAAAAAAACATACATGCTAGGTACGTTTTTTCAACTGTAAATATGCACATGAATTAATTAAAGAAGTATTATTATAAATTCGTGACGTTTAATCGCCGCTAGGAGGTAAACAAAAGAAATAAGTATTTATTAGCATTTAAAATTTCCAATTATCTAATCAATGAAATACCTACCAACCGTATAACTTGATAGACAGGCAGACATAATTATAAGATAATGTTTAATTTATTTGAAAAAAGTATAAATTGGAGATGTCTTGTTGGTCTAGTGGTAAATACGATTAGATAGACTGGCGTGTACAAAACGTACAATAAAAAAAATTTTTATTTATGGATATATTACATGCTTGTTGATCTACATATTTATTTTGGTCAGTACCTACTAGATAAACTGCTCAATAATCAACTGCGTCCTTTGTTCAGCCCTGAGTTAAAGTACAGCCTATCATGGAACACTTGCTAACTACCTAAGACCTTGTTGAATGCAAATGTGTAAATTACATTCTCATAACGTCAGTTCCGCTAAATGACACTATACAAATTGCTAATATTAGTATTTTCATTTGTGGCCAAATCTTGGGGAAATACTATGTGATAACTGATAAGAAACTGTAACGAAAGACCTGTATGTTTCTAGTACCTTGATAATTCGACCTTGTAAATTCTAGATGAAATATAAAACGACAGAGCTTAGAATTTACATAGATTTTCAATTAGCTGACTGCCTTTGTGGAACAAATGGTTCCATTTCCATGTCAAGTCCAGTGTATAATAGTAAAGTAATTTATTAATTAAACATTAGAAACTGATACATAAAATGAAAACATTTAAACTTTTAACAATAAAAATAAAACTTCAATCATTGTTATGACTCAACCAATAACTCCAACCATTAAAAGCCTAAACTGGTTGACTGGGTTAGACTTTTTATGTATCCGACTAATTTATCTGACTTTGTACCGACTCTATTCATATAGGATTCAGTACACTTGCAATGTCTATCTTCCAAATAAAGTAATAAGCATTTATAATAATGCCCTTTTTACGTAGCTGCAGTTGGCAGACAGGGACACGCTCGATCACGCGTCCTAAAAGAAATAAGATCCATGCATCAGACAGTTTACAAACTTCAAAAAAGTACCTACATTTGATGCTAAATTATATCTACCTACTACAAGAGCCATTAATTATAGTTATGTGTAAGTTAATCGCAGGCATTAGCTGAGGCCACCACGGTGCGCCCGCGCCGGTAATCGCTCCTCTCATCTCGCAGACGCATTGTCCGTTGACGGCGACGATCAACGTCCCGTAATGGCCCCGGTGTACTGTGTCCGTCGCCCGCCGTCGTCGACTGTCATGTTACTGAGGGCAACACACCATCTTGACCACATACTATCTTCTTTAAACACTTCGTAAAATCAGAAGTATCTTGTTACTAAAGGCAACATTATCCTTTCTGGATCACAACGGTGCACTGCTATCGTCTGCTTATCCAGTTTGTTATACTAGACTTTTTTTGTTACTGAAGCCTACCATCCTGAGTGCAATTCGATCGTCTAACTTTTGCTGTAACTACGGGCAGGAGTACGGATTATTCCTGGAACTTTCTCCACTGAGTTTACAGTATCTTCAATGTGAAGTTTAAGTATTTATAGTTAGTTGACAAAATTAACGAACGAAAAAGGTATGTAAGTAATAAGTATGTCTCAAACTAAGTAGTTGGAGATAACGCTATAAGATCCTCAATGGGTATCATAAAAATGTTACAAATAGAGAATTACACGATATTTAAATAGACACACACTAAAATAATACAATCTGCAGACAAGGCATTAATCTAAATTCGGTTGGTCGTTCGTTATAAGGAGGTTTGTTTTTCACAATAAAGAATACCTAATTACGTTGGTGGCATTTAGGTATTGTTTTTGTTCTCATTTTAATGGCACAGTTTAGTTGTCAAGTCAATGCAATATATACTTACCTATCATGTATGTGAGATATATTTTACGCACGTAAAAAGTAGGCACAATTCCCGAAAAGGGGTGAAACACTTAGCCAACTGAATGTTTCAGATTTCAAACAATATCATATTAAGTAAGATATGGATTTACTGCAATTAATAAATCATTTGATTTGAAACTCGAAATAAAATGCTATAGAAATTGTGACAAAATGTAGAGTTTGGTAGTTATGTACTTGACGAAATTATCACGTTAAGATAAAGTACATAGTTTTTACTGTAGTAAGTACATTTTAATAGACATTTAAGATTTATCTTGAATCATTAGTATTCCAGTATAAATGAGAACAAAACATTTACATATTCGTAATAGTTATGTACCTAACTGTTTAAAAGAATATACATTTGAGGAGCACACTTTGGAATCGCAAATAACTTAAGTTTACGAATAAATAGTTTTTAATTTATAAAGGAATGCACCACAATACGTCATTTGATTGATCGAACAAGTTTTTCAAACATTTAATAGCGTCAATAAAAAAGTGACCGTCTATTAGTTACGTTCGTAATAAATCACAACATGTAATAGATACAATGTAATAGGTTCATGCTTGAATTAATGTAGCGTGATATTTTGTTAGGATGGATTGATGTTCATATATTCTATCATCTAAGAGTTACTAAAAGGGTTAAAGGGTATGGCTCAAACGATACGTATGTGAGTGTGTAGTCACAGGTAACTTTTCTCACTCTGAAATGCATCGTACATCAGAAAAGGAATCATCATTATTAATTTATTAATTTTTTAAGCATCTCAAGAAAATAGTCAATAAATGTAGGGAAAGCAAACAGGAATTATTTAAATCGCTCAAGCAAAGTATTTGTAGCCGCTAGCATAATATCACTAGTTGATTGAGACGTGTGTACGAGCCAAGCTGCAGACAGTTCCTTTTTGTCAGTCGTAATGGCCAGATGAACCTCAACCAATTTGCAAGCGTCCATTGGCAGTAGTGGTTAGTTGCCATTAGGTGTGACACTTTTTTATTCCGAGGAGAATGCGTTTATTCTAGCTAGCTAGCTAGACCTGCGGTCGTGTGGGACTTAAGACTAAAGTGTCCACTACCCACTAAACTCCCTCGGTTTCCCCTTTACACCCAAATTGGAACGAGCCGGTGCCAGCCTTGTGGCTATTGACCAGACCATTCCCGGGTACCCTGACTTGCAAGGCTTCAAGTCAGGGTGGCGCCTAGGATCAGGTGTCACACTTTCTTTTCTCGGATGGTCCTAATCTATACTAATACATATCATAAAGAGGAAAGATTTGATTGTTTGTTTGTTAGTATTGAATAGGCTCCGAAACTAAGCCGATTTAAAAAATCTTTCACTATTGGAAAGCTACATTATTTCTGGGTGACTAGGGTACTTTGATCCCGGAAATGAGGGGGGAGGGGGGGGATAATAGACAAAAGAAATTGCGCGCGGGTGAAAGCGCGGAGGCGAGCGCTAGCTTAATATAAAACATAATTATTTATAGTTACTTCAAGTAAATATACTTCTCTCCTTTCCATGAACTTTCAGTAGTTTATTTTTGTACTCGTACAAAGTTCATCCTTACAAACATACATCTGAATTTACGAGTTTAGAATTTATTTCGGATCATACATTACGACTTGAAAAATTTTTTATTTAGCTGATTTATGGTTTAATTTTAAGAATGTAACCACGTAAGCAATCTTAAAGTAATGTTATTTTTAGTGATTTTGATTTACGATTATGTATTTGAAAACGCCATGTATAATGTTATTCATAAATATAAACAAAAAAAATGCTTATTATATGCATAATTATATAATGTTTATTTTTAAATATCTTATTTAGTTGTTTAACGACTTATATCACCACTCATAGTACTTAATACTAACCTTACTAATTATTTTCAACCAAAAGTGATTCCGTATCAACTAAAGCCTAGTTTGCACATACCGACCTCAAGTCGTACGACCTCCAATTAAAATTCTTAAATATTAAGTACGTGACGTATTTTTTATAGGGTTTGAAGGAAACTGGGCACATATTTTGTATGAAAAGTGGAACGTAAACCAATACTGACACTGTTGTGGTATTTATGTGGGGATACCTCAACTACACCCATGTGCGAAGGGGCATCGAAATATGACCCGGCAGTTTTGAGAAAAAAGTATTTTTTGTTTTTGTTTGAAGAACATTTAAGCCACTGTCTGTGAACCAATAGCGATATTGTTGTGGTATGTATGTGGGATACCTGAACTATACCCATGTGCGAAGGGGCATCTGAATCTGACCCGGCAGTTTTGAGAAAAAAGTATATTTTGTTTTTTTTTTGTTTGAAGAACGTTTAAGTCACTGTCTGTGAACCAATAGCAATACTGTTGTGGTATGTATGTGGGGATACCTCAACTACACCCATGTGCGAAGGGGCAACGAAATCTGACCCAGCAGTTTTGAGAAAAAAGTATTTTTTGTACAGCGATACTGTTGTGGTATCAACGAAATTTAATATCGTTGTGTGGTATTTATTTGGGAATACCTCAACTACACCCATGTGCGAAGGGGCATCGAAATCTGACCCGGCAGTTTTGAGAATGCCTGCCTATGAATGCCTCTTCTCAGTCCTATTAACAGAAGCATCACTCAATGTTATCCCTACGAGTATATGTATTTCAATTTAACAGCATCCAATATTAATATTGCAAGTACTAAATTTGTTTTGCTTTTATTATTATTGTAAATAGTTTGATACAGTTCTTGAACATTTCATTTGTAATGTTATACGAACATAATTGATAATTTACTCACTCAATAATTGCGTATAAATGTTTTTTTCACGGATTTATTTATACAACCCGTACATCTGAGCTGTGGTAGCCCTTTTATCAGTTAACAGAAAAGTGATGTCAAACCGCATAAAATTAACACAGTCATGCCAACAACGTTTTCCTTGTGATTGCTAATAGCAAATATCGACATATACATAATATTGACTTTGTATACAAATCACTACGTTCTTGGAATATTTGGAATACTATGCTGTCTGTCACATGCGTCATACTAAAAAATACGGGTCGTGGGGCGTTTCGCCCCACGAGTTATTCGACCCGCGGGGCGAATCGCCCAAGAGCTCTTTTTGAATGGGGCCATTCGACCCGCAGTGGTTACAGCGGGGCGAATTGCCCAAGTCATTTTTGAAATGGGTCGATTCGGACCACGGAGCGAAGCAACCCAATGCGCATTTTTTATGCCCAGCTTGACTCATATAAAAAAATTTAGGATTCCATTTATTTGTACAGACGAGTAGAAAAGTGGTTAGTGAAAATAAAAGATTCCGATAAAAATAAATTCCGGTAATAATCAAATTTATTTAAAAAATATATACAATTTAGAGGTGGCATAATTACAGATTCAGTACTTAACCGTCTTACTCACGGAATAGAAAAAAAAATCTATTCTGTGGTCTTACTTACCGCACGGGCGCTCCAGGTATTCTTTTGTTTATGTGCCAGGTAAGTTTACTTTAACAAAGAGTAAATTTTGCCTGAGATTCTTGGAATGCATGTACGCGTTTATCGGCACCTTTTTGCACTTATTTTACATAATATTTTTACATACAATAATAATGCAGTGCAATAACACAAAAATGTACTCAATTGGCTTATGACATTTCTAACTTATAAATTATTTCGTTTGCTCTGTTATTTTGTGCACGGCTGTACTTTTAGAGATATGTAATAAAACTATATATATTTTCGATCAAAATCATCCATCAAATAAGAGAGCTCTTTTATGCCCCACGGCGGGGCGAATCGACCCATTTCGAAAAGTTATTGGGCGTTTCGGTCCGCGGGGCGAAAGTGCCACTTCAAAAAGGGTCCTTGGGCGATTCGCCCCGCGGGTCGAATAGCTCGTGGGGCGAAACGCCCCACGACCCAAAAATACGACCAAATTATTACCTATATATTTTGTGATCTTGACTATGGGGTAATAATAATACATAAAATATATACTGGGATGTCCAGAGATATTTATTTATTTATTATATTTATACAAAAATAACAACTATTAGAAAAAATTTCCCTCAAACCTGTTGACACAGTTTGTCTGTGGGATCTGGAGTCTTAATTTTTATACATTATAATATATTATATTATTGATACTGAGTTCACAAAATAAGAGATCTAATTAATTGATATAATTTTATGTGAATCATATTTTGTAAGTGATTGTAATGATGACCACAAGACGACATAGATGACTATCATAAAAGACGAAACCAGTGGAAAGGGAAGGTGTCTATTACACCTCGTTGATAAATCGTGATGAACGGAAGCGAAAAATATATTGCGCCGATCCCAAATAAAGCAAACCGCGTCGTAGTATTTGTGGAAGCAAGTCAGGAGAGTCATGATAACTTCCGTGATAGCATCGAATAAGTAAACGACATAATTATATTAAGTCATACTTATATATCGGTAAGCATGTTATTCATAGCCATATTGTTATTAATAACGTACCAACTACTCAACAATTAAAATCTAAAAATCTCTACATATCAAATTAAACAGGATACGTACTCTTTTCCGCCTATATTGATACAAAAAGTTCCGACTCCATACCTAAGTACATATTAGGTACCAACTAACGGTTTAAAGGTTTTTAAATTATGTCTCTCTTACTTACGGTCTTCACTTATATGGAAAGACATTAATTATAAAATCAGACTCTATTTTTAAACAGATTTTTGATAAAAACCTTTAATACCGAAATACTTAACTACACTCCGCCTATATATCTGGACATAATTATTATACACGCGTACAAATACACAAATAACCTTATATTCCTTTCTGACAATTATTTATTTATATTTCATAAGATTCATAAGTAAGCAGCTTTCGCACTTGTGTAATGGTTGCCAGAATCAACGTTTTCACCAACGCGTACGCGTATTAACAACTTTGTTATTTAATCAAAAAATAACTAAACTACTTTTCCTAGCAACAAATAGAATTATCTAATTGGGATAACACTTATTATCGTTTACTTCGGGTTCAATAAAAAAAAATAAGAACACTTAATACGGTGCCATGGAAATTACCACAAAGTTCGAAAAACCGACTCTATCGATGACGGATCTTATCGCTTAGCAACCAAACCTAGCCTCAGATAAGGAGTTATGTTTAATTCATGAGATTAACGAATTGTTTTACAGCGCTCATAAGCTTGTTAGAAGGCATTAACTCAACAGAGAAACTCCTAATTAATTCATCAGAATAAATATAATACTATAATATTTCTACACAATCTCTACCTGCTCTCGACGCTACGCGTAGTAGAGTAATGATTCATTCTTAGAGATTCATTACTACGACATCATCACATGTTGACTGAATGACGGACGTAGTTCACACAGAGTTGATCGATGTTTTACAAAAGTGCCCACAAAACGGGCTCTATATTTAACAACCACGTGCTCTTTGGCTGAAGTGGAGACGCGGGGACATTGTTCCGAGTTTGTCCGGTTCAAAAACCGATTGGGGTCAATTGCCGTGCGTCTAGACGCTACTCTACGCGTCTCTACATTTTTAATTTTTACGAAATAAACTTAAAAATTGCTAAATATTCAGTTTAATGTAATTGGAAATTGAGCATGTTTTCTGTTTAAACAGAACATTGGTTTCACAAAGGCAATGAACGTAGAGGTCGCACGATACTCGCTGCCAAAGAGAAAGTGCCTATAAGGACGCAGAGCAAAACCGATAAGGCGAATTTCCTATAAGTTTTACTAAGGAAAATTTTATAGCGGAAAAATGTGAATTGGCATGAAAAGTTGTGCAATATGCTCTATATTTATGTACTCACGTTTGCATGGATTTTCCTCCTCGAAGTTCAGAAGGTGCCTTTGACTTGGGCAGCACGAAGGGGACTACATTTGAATAGGCACTGTTAAGGGCTTTCGCGTGAACTACAATGAGCCCTGAGCAACACAACCGCGCGTGGTTACATTGACTTGACGAATCGGAATGACGTGTGGTTCGCGGCGCCAGCGCAGGCCCAAATGGCGCCACCGGCGCACACATAGTACAACTTACATAACAGTATTCTAAAATGCACTGACAAATCCAGTGATTAGGATGCATTAACATTTATTAATATCAACGTTTTTTTTTTTTTGGAGGAGAACGCATTTACGCTCTATAACCGCAGGCTAGCGACGCTCTCTACCCACTAAACTCCCTCGGTTTCCCCTTCACACCCGATTGGGACGAGCCGGTGCCAGCCTTGTGGCTATTGACCAGCCCTAAAATGATTTATCTATACTTTCATAAACACACTATCTCCCAAACTAAGTGAGACAAAAATATTAATGTACTTTTATGTTTTATTGACTTAAACACAACATGACGCATAACTTTATGTATGATCTTTTGTAGTCAGAACCATTTCCACCATAACCTAGACACCACAAATAAAATAATAGAATACTCATAGTGTTACCATTAACCTTATCTAAACATAGCCTTCCGCCCGCGGTTTCACCCGCGCTTAACTTCTTTTTTCAAATATTCCCCCCTTTCCCCCTACATTTCCGGGATTAAAAGTACCCTATGTTCACCGGGGATAGTGTAGCTATCCAACAGTGAAAGAATTATTCAAATCGGTTCAGTAGTTTCGGAGCCTATTCGATTCAAACAAACAAACATACAAACAAACAAACAATCAAATCTTTCCTCTTTATAATATTAGTAAGTATAGATATTAGATATAGATTATTATTATTATTATAAGGTAGAAATAAGCTACAATTTACAAGATTTCGTATTGCTTTTCAGCATTTTACTATGACATGATCTAGCAATCGCCCTTCTCTGTGTGTTCACACGCATGTGTTATTTTTTCAAGTTGAATATTAATTCTTATTTCCTTCCTTTGTTAAAATTAACTGATTCATGAAAACGTTAATATAAATAGGTGCATGCTTTTATTTGAAGCATTTAACACATTACAGTGTTGTTGATAAATGTAGAGTTAAGAGGGAAAATATTTATGTGCGTATACTCTTACTTTTTGCAACTTTCCTTTTATTTTATGTAAAGAAGTTAAACTAAAGGTAATTTAATATTTTAAATTAATGTTTAGTTACCTATGTGAAGCAATTAATCTGAGATTAAGTATGTTATTATTTATTATTATAAAATAAGCATAATTTTAAACAAGTAGTATGTATAATCTTTAATCCCCAAAGTAAAGTCCCCATATTTTACTATTTCTTGTGTGTGTAAAAGATACATGATAGTAAGTTTTACCTATTATACTTATAGGTTTAAATTAGTTTTTTTTGGTTCAAACTGTTTTACACTGGGATACACATTCCACTAGCCAACCAACCAAGCCTTTATTTTATTAGAATTGTACCCGGAACCCCTAAAATTTACAGCTAGCTCTATCTAGTGTCGTAAGTAAGTACTAAAACAATCTAGCAGATCGCGCTAGTTAAAGTATGTTTGCGCTACATTAGTACCTACATGTTAGTGCTATTTGTTTCAAATAGATGTCACTGCAAGTAATAAATGTAGAGTTCTCACTAGTCTCACAATAGGCTGATTTTGCACGACAATGGTCGTAATTATTGGAAGGTTTGTCTTTGTTTTATCTCTCCTCATTAGTTGTTCAAAACCCATATAGTTCTTGTATATAAATACTATTTACGATTTAAAAAAAAAAAAAATATTCAATAATAAGTCATTGCATGATATTTTTTCCTACCAACCCATGATGATTTAATGATTTCCATGAAAACCGGTTCATAGAAACGATATTATGTAGTCAATTAAAACATTCTTAGTTACGAAAGATCAGTTACAAATGTGGAAAAAAGGTAATTTTTTGTTGTTTTAAGGTAAATAGAACAATTTTGGAAAAGTAAAGTTATTTATAGATTAGCTTGGAAATTATGCAAATACAAAATCCACTATGTCGTCAACCAAAGACCTTACTAACTCCTTTTTTTTAATTTGAATTGCATTTAATTAATATTATTCTTATTTTTTTTTTGATAAACCCTTCAGCCAAACCTTTATTAAATAAAAACATACCACACGAATGGAGTCCCCTCTTTTTTGGAAAACCGAGTACCTACATAGAAAACAATTACCTTTGCCAAGTTAAGTTTGATATTCATAATTAAAGAGCCTTATTATATAAATTATATGGACGATAGTTAGGGAAAAATTTAAATAGGAATGAAACATGATATTGTAAATGAACATACAAAGAATATCCCAGTCGGACTTTTAATTACTGAGTTAGGTTAGGTTAGGTATCCCTAGGTATCCCGGGCGGAAACATTATTTGTTACATTTCTTTTGTAGTTCGTAATTCGGGCAACTTCCCATTTGGTAAACCTAAGCTCAAACTGTATGGGATTAAATGTATGAAGTAACAATTTTAGTAGGTAAATGAGGTTTACCAAATGGGAAGTTTACCAGATGGGAAGTAGCCGTAATTCGTAATGCGCGCCCGAGGCGGGTCGCAGCTGCTTGCGCGCGTTCCGCGCTCCGTGGATGGGGGTTCCGTGGCGTTGACTCCGCATGGAGGTTCTCGGTTCCCCCTCACTTCGCTGAGAGGGTCATCGTCAGGTTTTAGTCGGTAGGGCCGAAGTGCGACCGACACACCGCTCGGGACGAACCTCCGTCCCTGAGTGACCCCCAGCAAAGGGGGTCCGGCGTCCGTTTTGTCAGGGACGCCGAGCCGGTGCGTAACAGCATTTCCTGACGCAAAAAAAGGTATCCCAGTTTAATTTTCAATACTTCAACCGAGTAGGAAGGTATATTTTTAACTAACGGCCTTCGACTTCGTACGCGTGGAGTCCGTTTTACCCACTAAGGGCTCTTGTCACGTCACATGCAAAGAAAAGTCGCCGGGGCCTACGCAAGAATTCGTGTCGTTTCTACACCCGAACATGTAAGTACCTACATTGCTCTGGGCGCTGACCAAGAAATAATTTCTTGTCTGCGCTAGACAGGACACGCGGCGGACGCGCACTGTGTGTTGGCTTGGTAGTTTGAGTACCTATGTTTGTTTAAACGCGTGGACGTTGAGACAGGTAGGTTCCTTGAAGGATGGATCCTTCAAGGAACCTACCTGTCAAATTTCAAGTTTGTAGGGGTTTGGGCCGTGACGATAAATCAGTCAGTGTATTTCGCTTATATACATATAAGAGAAGAGTATAGATTTTATAAATAACCTTATGATACTCAGAAAACTGTATGACGTAGTTATAGAATTAAAGTGGATATACATAGGTAGGTATTATGGTTGTAAATTTTTTTTTTTTGTCATTTAAAGGAATAGGTACCTAACTATCAAGTTTCTTGTCGGATCTTCTGATTATTAATATTTCGAAACCGGTGGTAGAGTCACTCTGTTTATAAGTGCAATTTTTAATTCTATCTACCTATATAAATTACAAATATTTGGATTTTGATTTTCGTTTATCTAACTATTAAACACGCTTCACGCCACAGAGCTGTAGTAGCCAAGTGCAGCCCTTAATAAGGCGGCGGTCAAATAGTTACCACCATAATTTGAACCTTATGTAGTTGTGTTAACGGCGAAAACCAATGAAATATTTCATCTACCCGCGCCCTATTAAGGGTTAAACATCACATACGTCGAATGGTTCGAATCTCGACACGCACCTATGGATTTTCCTATGTGCCTATTTACCATTAGCTGGTCGATGACGGAAAACATCGGGAGGAAACCCGCATAGGAATGACTGTGTAGCCATGATCCAATTTATCAGTAATAACTGGACCAAATCCTGGATCAGACAGATCGCTAGGAGAAAGAAGAAACGCGATACAAAAATATGTGTATTTAGTACCTAGTGGTAAACAATGCTGTTTTACAGCATGAATAGAGTGCCTTTTTTTGCCCCGTGCCACAGAATATATACTAAAGTACCCGTGGCATTAGGTCATGGAATGCCCTTCCGGCTCACGTGTTTCCTTCCTCCCATAATCCTGGGCTTTTTAGGCGGGGAGTGAAGCGGCATCTAAGCAGGCCTTCAGGGTGAGGGTGACTGGCTCAATGGGTACTATGTTCTATTGAGCCAGTCAACCTTATATTACCCAACCTACCATCAGGTGAAGTGAGGACATCCTGACTGCTTCCATATCAAAAAAAAATCCTCCCCCCCCCCCCCTTGAAGGGCCGGTAACGCATCAGCGATCCCTCTGGTGTTGCAGATGTCCATGGGCGGCGGTGATTGCTTAATTACCATCAGCCGATCCGCTGCTCGTTTGCCGCTATGACATAAAAAGAAAATTATGTTTCCTTAATTTAATAGTGAAATAATCAAAAAGTATCCATACACAATCAGACATTTTACAAAAGTAATTACGAGTTTATTTTGTACCACTGCTTAAAATACCGTCAAAAACTGAAGTTCGTCACATTTCTGGTCATTATATTAGATAGATACTTAACATTTACTATAAAGGACGTAAGTAGGTACTAAACTTTTGTAGTAGCCAGCAGACTCGGGCGTGAAATGGTAAAATTTATAATTCTCCATCACCTTGTTCGTGACATGAATGACATTCAGTAACTTTTTTCCGAGTCTAACTTTTTATCGTTTTAGTTAGGAAGTTGTAGACGAAGGTCATTCCACTCATCAAATCCGTCTCGATACTCGTAACCCGCTAATTAATGTCTCCTTTACGCTTTGCGTTATCTTGTACAAAGGTACAAAGTTTTTTTTTATCGCAATGTGTAACAAGACTAACTGATCGTACACCTGATGGTAAGCGCCACGTTTGCCCTTAGACAGTTCAGTGCCAAACAGTAACTAAGCAGTTACTGTCTGGCACCGCCCTGCGCCTGCTACACCGAGACGACAGTTATTAGACTTATTAGGTCTCATAATACCCAGTAATTTCACTTTGTGTGTGAAAATGACTTAAATTAAAACAGGATATTTGACAGCTTAGATGAAATAAATAGGTAAGTCGTCAAACTGGCTGTCGCAAAGAAACTTTTGTGTTTTATGATTATTTTTATAAGTGAAGAAAATGACTTCTTAATTTTAAACGCTTGGTACTGTCCATTGTTTAAATAACTGATTGTGTTGGTAATCTTTGGCTGTTATTCGTTCAAACAAGCGCTCCTACGACTAGGGTTGCCAGATCGATTATTCCTGTTATCGGGATCAATAACCGATTTTTCGGGATTTTAGGGCTTTGGTCGGGAGAAATAAAAAAATAAGTTAATAATATTAATTATACATAATATATTAAGTAAATATATTTTTGCATTGCACTGTAGATATAACAAAAAAAACATAGTAGGTATTATTTTCACATAAGATAAGAACCGAATGAGCATGTTTATTGTTTTTGTTCTTGCCATAAGTATTTGTCATTTTTTTTTTACCGCGTTTAACAACTTTTGAGCTTTATCGCTATTCAAAAAGGTCTTAAAATTTAAACAATTTTCGTCAAAATTCAAACGAATTATTAATTCCGCCTTTATTAAATCCATGCTCATTCGGTTCCTTTCTTTTGAGTATAAATCATTAAGTATACTAAAAACGCGTTCGCAGTAAGCGTTACTTACTGGAATTGAAAATATAAAACATACAATTTTGATACCATACTTGAACTTCTGTACACAATTTCTTAATTAATTAGTTTAAATGAAAACTGGTTTCTTAAGATACAAGTCCAGCTTAGTTTGGGAACTACTGGTAATTACCTATGTTTTACATAATAACTCAGATAAATTAAGTCAAACATGTACCTACACTTTACTTTAACTAAATCAAATGTAATTTAAATAAGTTTATTTTACTTTACATCAGTATTCAGATGTGAACGGTTTGTTATCTAGAGTATCTTAACAGATAAATAAGTAACATGTTTATCCTTGTAATGTATGCAACTCAAACTTCAAATAAACATATTTTATTTAAAAAAAAAATTAGTGAACCTGTTTTACGGGAGATTATTTGCTTTGTCGGGAGTCGGGAGGACATACAAAAATTCGGGAGAATCCCGCCAATTCCCGACCGTCTGGCAACCCTACCTACGACCTTGGCGTAGTGCGTGCTCACTAGTAATTGAGGTTTGTGGTTCAAGATCAGGTGCCACGTAGACACCACACTAGATTATAGGGCAGCAAAGCAACTCCGCCTATTTTCTTTTGAGATCTTTTTGAAGAATCCGGCTGGCTAGCTACCCCCACAAGTAAAATCTGCCACCATACAGCTCTGGCTGTGTTCCGATAATATTAATGTGGGAGCCAGTACACTGAAATCAACGGCTCGAGAATCATCATAGGAGCCTTCAGTCTAATCTAATATATAAAACTCAAAGGTGACTGACTGACATATATATCTATCAACGCACAGCCCAAACCACTGGACGGATCGGGCTGAAATTTGGCATTCAAGTAGATGTCATGACGTAGGCATCCGCTAAGAAAGGATATCTCGATATTCCCACGGGAACGGAAACCACGCGGGTGAAACCGCGGGCGCCCGCTAGTAATAAAATAATAATAAATTTTCTCACCACAAACCAAAATACAGGAGGTTACATACAATTAATTACAACATTTGGTTGCAGAACGCTGTTGCCTGTCTGGCAGCACAGTTAGAAGTGTTCCTTAATGGAATAGGCCGTAGTATGCAGCATAGGTACTACCAGGTGGGCAGCGTGCCCGTCTGCTCTTGCATAACTTATCTTGCATAAAAAATGCCCGAAAACAATTTATATTTATTGTACTTACTTGCTAATACTACTTACTACGCTGGCTCTGCGACCCAAAGCGGATCTTGGCCTCCGACATCGAAGAGCTCTGTCCCCCAGAGATATCTGGGACAGCCATCTGGTTATCGTCCTGATGGTTGCCCCAGGTGCTGAGGGCACTGTGCAGCCCTTTTTTCTTTCATCTTTTCGACATGTTCCAATAGGCATAGTCTGGCTGACGTTATTTCTCCGACAATGTTTGGTTCGGAAATAAGCGGTTCTTTTTTGTGCCCCACCGTCCATTGCGAGTTTCTAAGTCATTCAGAGAATTTAATCTTTTCGCCACCATTTCTAATTATATGTGGACCTGTAGCGCAGGCAGCCTGTAGTATCACATGGCAGACAAATACATAAGGAATGAGGCCTAACTACCTAAATACACATTTCCGAATGTAAGTATCCAACGCGAGTGACGCGAGGTAGGTATGAACTATTATATAGATCGTAGAGTCTCATTTGTTGCAATTCTTTCCCATAAAACTTACCATAAGGAATTTATAAGCCATGTAAACCATGTAAAGTCCGTTCGTGAGATTGAAATAGGTACATGTAATTAATCTTGAGCATTTTAAAAAGGATTAATATACCTTAATGCCTACTATTCCAATAAAATTTGTAATTCATACCTTTGCCATTAATCTTTCCACAGACACAAGATAGTACATGGAAGGATTTTGCTGCATACTGTAGAATTAGGCCTACTGTAATCCACTTTATACTGTGCGGGTGTGAGCGCGACGGAACAATCGCAACTTCCCGCCGCGACCTACCCCAAAATGGCGACGCGCAGCTGCCTCGGGTCATCGACCTCGCGCAACACATTTTTCTAACCTACACGATGCCTATGCGTAATCCGACCGCGCTGGTGTGAACAGGACAGGATTCAAACTTTTAAAAAAAATCGATCTAAACTAAACCAGAAACACTGCAGTTTAAACTGTAGTGAACTAAGCTTTGATTAAAGTAGTCATTAGGTATGCTTAACATCTTTCAGACATTGTTAACAGAGATATTTATGAAACGATAGGTTTATTATTTGCTAAGGCCTTAGCGTCCTAATTTGATTATTGTAAGAGAAGGGAACTACATCACACTCGAACATTTGTTTGAGAGTAATGCTCTCAAATAAGCGCTTGCCATTTAACAAATAAAGTAACTAGCGGACCAAATAAGAGGATGTGTCAATGTTTCTTGCAATGCAATGAAACTTTTTGCCCCCGTAGCCGGAGGTTCATCTAAAGCTGGGCAGACAGAGGCGTCAAGACTCACGGTAATAGTGCTTATAAGTACGATCGGTGGGCGCTATTTAGACTCGTACTTGTATTATTATAAAGTTGGGGTTGGGAGTTTTCGGGGCCATGCGTTGTGGCATATTTGCAGGCTGCCACATTCATTCCTTTCCACGTTACTAACGTTTACAAATCCCTATTAGAAAAATAGTTTCCTACAAAGTCGAAAAAGCGCAATTCATTTAGAAGTATCGAATACGCATCACACTGTCCTTATATCAATCCCATTGTCACTCTCATGTAGATTCCAGGGTTTATAATAGGTACTACCGGCCTACCTATGCCACCGCCAAACTTTAATAAGTGCTTTTATCCACAAAGAGAGCTTAAGAGACGAATAAATATGTCGCAGTTTGGGCCATGAGAATATAAAAAGTGGTAACTGCCATCAAACTATAGCAACCATATTACTCAATGGAGAATTTTTAATAACGGCTTAGTGTTTCCACAATCACTTTGATAATTTTTAACCTTTTGTCACCGCCACTTTGTTTTACAAGCCCACTGCCTCTTCCAATAAGTATCGAGTGTAAATGTTGGCTTTAGCGTTTGGTCGTATTGAAAGAGTGGTGAATGTTGAGTAAATGCTTCCCACTACACAACTATTTAAGCATACCTATCCCTATCCATTCAAGACATATTTTTGTAATGGTTGATAAGTTGATGACTACACCAGAGGTAGCGGGTTCCATCCCAGCACGCTGCTGCCCATAACATAACATAACATAAATATTCTTTATTGCACAAAAACAAATAAAAAATATATATATTTTAAAATTAAAATATTCTTAGTTTCGGGCCAGATGACTGTGTGGAAAATATCCTAGGACCTGATGGCAGTACTTATTTAAGTTAATTGAGGTCAATGACAACGGATGAGTCCAGCATAACAATATCCATTTATTAATATTTAAAATAAAGCTCATAGCCAAATTATTTTTTGGAAAATAAGCAAAAATGTTTTAATATATTTATTTATCTCTTCTTCTCCTTCCTATACCTAATTTCAACTACATCATCGTAAACCCAAAAAGAGTAACAAATTTCAGAGGACATAAAGTTAACGTTTATGCTTAGTGTACCTACACTAAGCATAAACGTTAACTCACAAATGATAAGTTTCAGGATCCAACACTAAAGAAAGACTGTCACAAAAGTCGTGAGCTATGTGTGGGACTCCCTATGCCATCCACAGAACGGCAGCGACACAGGAGCTCTCTGCGTGTGTAACACTGCCAGCAACCTTCTTCTTATTTTTTCTGTGAAATTACCTTACATAGTGCGTGTTTACGCACATGCACGCGTTTATGTTTATGAACAGCACATAATCATCACAGCTTCACTTGCACATATAATATCATGTGCTTGTGATGCTAGCGTAGCGTTATCACAAACATATTTTTTGAAAATAGTAGGGAGTGTAAGACTTTCCTTCGCTTCTTAAAACTGGTAGATGGTGGCATACCCAACAAAAATCTTTAGGTTTACCATCACGTTACCTAAATCTTACTTTCAGAAAAATAAAGAAGAAAGAGAAGAGGTGGTTCAAATCTGTAATTCAGTCATCACAAAAGAAGGAGCGTGTAGGATACTCCTTTGATCCTTAAAAATGGAAGCTGAAGACATACCTACTACCTACCCACTAAACATCCCCAGGTGTATCAACACGTTTGTAGCGGCTGTTTATCTATGGATCGGAGCCCCAAGGCACCATTACGTATGGCAGCGGGGAGCATCGTGGAGGATTTAGTGGGTTAAACCCACTTTTCTCCTGGGGACGAAGGAGCGTCCTTCTTAGGGCCATGGGAGTCCTACACACCACCGTGGGCCCCCGCAGCATGTGGCGGTGAGTAATGCTCGTCTTTTCCAGACAACAACGAAAATGTATCACGTCACACATCACGTTTTTTATATCTTCTCTATCGTTGATCCTCTCAGAAAAAAATAATTAAATAACTCTCTAGATGGCTCACAACTGTAATATTCTTAATTTTTGCTTTACGCTGCATCATTAAACGACTATTCATCTAATGGAAAAAATATTCAAGGTCTGCAGGAATGCAATTGCTGGGTATATTACGTCATCATTGGCCTAAGACAATCCCTCAATATGATAGTCGTAATGAATTGATTGCCGCCATTGTTTTAAATGGAAATTACATCTGAGCTGGTTAGAAGTACGTTCAATAGTTTACAGTACCTATCTTCCGGAAAAAAAATATATTTTGCCCGACTAATATTGGGTAGTTTATTTTGATTATACAAAAATATTTTTGATTATATCCTAACAATCCAGGTTTTATATATCTGCACACAAATATCACAATATCATTATTGATTTGATCAAATAAATCGTGATGACCAATTTAATATGACCATGCCACTATATCACTTCCACTACCACCACCATGTCAGACAAAAGTTCCATAAATAATATTTGTCGAATACAAAATGATTTAGGCTTGTGTCCTACTCGTTCATGTCCGATTAAGGGAATAGTTCGTTCAACTGAACGAGTACGAACTATTCTCTTCTGATCGTTCAAATCGGTCTTCTAGTACATTTCATTCACCATAGTTAAGCGACAACGGGATCAAATGACCGACCGACCGATTACGGGTGACTGAGCGGTGGGTGAGAGAGAGAGAGATGAAAGATCAGAGACGCGTGCGTGTGAGCGTGATGGACGATGTACGAGTACGACTGATTTGAAAATTAGTCTGTTCAGATCAGATCAGGATAATTTTGTTTGTTTTCTTTAGCGAAAGTGAATTAATTAATGTAAGTGTATGTATCCATTTTAAGCGTTTATTCTACTTTATATAAATGTTAAGTGGATGTGTGTGTGTGTGATATATTAAAATGACAGTCCTAAGCCTGCAAAGTATGAAGGGAAACAAATATGATCCGAGCCTCCCGGTCCGACTGATGTGATCATTGAACTAAATGAACATAGTGATCATTGAACTAAATGAACTAATAGTACTAAAAGACCGAACTAGTACATTTGAAAGATTGTCCTAGTTCGGAGCGTTCCGTTCAGTGACCGAGTAAGAACAAGCCTAAAATGATTCTGTCTTCTTATTTTGATTTAATTGACAAATGGGACACTATCTATGATATTATCCTACAGATAAAAGTGCCTTGTGAAATTGTCAGATGAGGCAGTATATAGGTAGATCGATAAACAAATTATTTTTCTGTCAGATGAGGCAGTATATAAATCGATAAACAAATTACCTATTTTTATGATTTTTTTATGACGAGCCATTTGGTGTAATGGTCGAGAAGTCGGCTATTACACCAGAGGTCGCGGGTTCGATCCCCGCACGGTACAAACATTTGTGTGCATGAACATGTTTGTTTGTATCGGTCTGGGTGTTTCTGTGTATAATATGTATGTATTTACAAAAATAAAAGTATATAAGTAATGTTTATCCGTTGTCTAGCACCCATAGCACAAGCTAATGCTTAGTTTGGGGCTAGATGGCGCTGTGTGTGAATAATGTCCAGAGATATTTATTTATCCTTAACCACGAGATGACACGTGTCGTATTTCGACAAATTATGAACTCCTTCAAACGGCGCACGCTCCAACTTCTACCAATTTCTTGTAATGGAAAATTACGTACAGATATCCACATGTATTCAATTAGAATAACTTTGTATCGCTAAAGGGATGAAACGGGTATCTATCAAATACTATTCCAGAAGTGATGGTGTTTAGCCTATTGGAAATCTACCAATCGGAGGATAAAAATATGAAAGATATAATAGCAAAATCATTTCGCGCACTAAACAAAAAAAAGCAACTGGAAAACTATCTACAAATATTAGAAACGAAAAGCAAATCCATTTACATATAATTTGCTATTAATTAGTTACAATACATACGTGAAAGAAAATGAGCAATGTTTAATTACAAAAACTGTAAAGATTCAATTTTTTCAATTAACGAGTATATCCGCGGGCTGAACCAATAGCTATTTTATAAAAAAATAAATGAAATGCCTACCTGCCGCGATCGTGTATTTACATGCCTGACAAATGAATGACTCCTATTTACTTTCCTAAGAAACGTAAGTACATGTACTCGTAATTGCTTACCTCTGGCTTTATATCTATACTTTGTAAATGTCATCGATTCAGCTTACGCATGCCTCAGTTCTAATTTCAGAGGAGTTATTTTCAGTAGGTATGTTTTGTTAGAGCAACGTGAAATTAGTCCAATTTACTCAATATTGTGTATCTACGCGTGGACACAATCCTTGGTTATTGTGACTTGTAAAAATCATTTAGATTTACTATCTTGTCATAAATACTGGTAAAAGACATAAAATATTAACTTATCATGGCGTCATCTAGCCCCAAACTGTACTAGGTATTAGGTATAAACTAAGCATAGCGTACTATGGGTGTAAAACAACATATAAATGTTTATCTTAAATAAATTGTAATTTTATTTGTAAATTTTATTATTTTTAAGTAATATTATTAGCAATCGCCTCCGCGGTTTTACGCGTAATTTCTTTTGTCAATATCTTCCCTTCCCTCCACATTTCCGAGATCAAAAGTACCTTATATGTCACCCCGGGATAGTAGGTAACTACATGAAATCCAAATTGGTTCAGTAGTTTCGGAGCCTATTCAGTACAAACAAACAACTCTTTCCTCTTTATTAGTATAGAAGATACCCAGAAACACCAGAAATACCGAATCGAACCGGTTGTCTCTGGTGCAATACGTGACTTCTCAACCATTCCAAGAAGTTCCAGATCCAAAGCTGCAAAAATGGTAAGCTACTATCCACTACATACATTTAATTAAATCTTTTATAATATTTAAAACAAAATCTTTCATACTAACAAATAAAAAACAAAAAAAATATTTTTACATTTTTATTCACAGAACCTTTGCGCACAGCCTTTTCAACGATTCCAATAATCTGAAAACAAAACACAATTCAAGTCAGTAACTATCGTATATTACTTTATTGAGATATAAATAAAACAAGTAGACCAGGTATTTCCTTGTCCGACCTCCCGCTGCAAAGCGAAACTATTCCGCAGGACCTGAGAGCTTTTAAATACTATTACGCGCCCTAGTTCTGAGTCTTACCTTAGTCCATACAAAATTTTAATACCACCGACGACAAATTCGTCGCAACAAGAATCTTACATGCATTACGAGAGGTGTTGTTAACATCGAACTCAGAATTACCTTGATACAAAACACAAGTAGGTATTATTGATCCGTTTATGTATCCAGAAGGCGGCCCCGGGCACAGCTGTCGAATAAGTATGACCTACCTGCTACAGCGAGGAGTCAAGGAGATGGTTTATTTATAAAACACAAGCAAAACGATTAACGGTATCCGACTGTCCTTAATATCTTACACGTGCCAGCCACGGTGTACAAAAGGGATTTTTCTATTGGTCCCCAATAAATAAAATCGTGATACTGAGCATAATTCCAGGAAAAAAGTTAATGTACACTCGGCATCAAAAGCTGACAGTTACTTCATATTGAATTTGTAATTTCGTATATTTACGGACTACATCTATTTTTCGGACCGTGAAATAAGGATGGATCCTTGAACGTCATTGGATGGATCCCAACGATATTAATTCGTTGATGGACCCCTATTTTTTAATTTGGTTGATGTGTGAGACGAAAGCCGACCGCGTTTGGTAGAGGGAAAATAGCTAACGGCGAACCATGTAGGTAACGATATTATCAAAATAGAAATTGATAAAATATGTTTTTTAACCGACTTCAAAATAGGAGGAGGTTCTATGTTCGACTGTATGTATTTTTTTTTTTCTTTTTTTTTTTTTTTTTTATGTATGTCCGAGGATTTCTCCGTCAATTGTGGACCGATTTAAATAATTCTTTTTTTATTTGAAAGTGCATAGTTCCGAGGTGGTCCCATTGTCACCATGTCAGGATCTGATGATGGGATCCCGGGAAAATCAAGGGCAAACCTCAAATTTTATAGGCGCACACTACGCGTTACTTGTTTTTTCTGAAGCCATTTAAGTTTTTGCGTCCTATAGGCATCACTTTATGTTGATGAGCTGATGATGGAAGGTACAACTCCTTAACGGTTAGGAGTTAGGGGATAATTCTTTCAGTATTGTAAGAATATGTGGACCGTTATTTGTATTTCATGTACTTTTGCAGCTAAGCTGATGATGGAAGGTACAACTCCTTAACGGTTAGGAGTTAGGGGATAATTATTTCAGTGTTGTAGGAATATGTGGACCGTTAGTTGTATTTCATGTACTTTTGCAGCTAAGCTGATGATGGAAGGTACAATTATGATGATGGAAGCTAAAGGGTACGACTTCTTAATTCTTATGTCCCTCTTGCGGGCTGCATCTTTAGTTGGTCTACTGAATGGTGCTGAACACTTAATGAATACCTAATATTGTCAAATAATACAATTCTACTATTCTATACTCGTATTTTCGTTATCAATATTATGAGAGAGTTTTACTCACTCCTACGTATTATTCACACTAAAAATAGAAAAATAAACAAACTTTTAAAAAAAAAATTAAACCGACTTCAAAAAAAAAAAACAAAAAAAAAACTACCTAAAAACACTGAAAAGCAAAAAATAATTTTAATAAGACATTCATCAAATGCGCTTATTGTCTAAGCCTATTAATAACATTAAATTGTATTTACGTGCTAGGTAGGTACCTACTAATCTGTTTGAAGTCGGTGCCAAGCCAAAGGTAATGAAAAATGATACATATCTAATAATTTATGTATTATACAGGGTTACAAATAATCCGCGGACGTAGGTACGTAGTCTGGGTACCTACTATTTGGCTTGGCACCGACTTCAAACAGATTAGTAGGTACCTACCTAGCACGTAAATACAATTTAATGTTATTAATAGGCTTAGACAATAAGCGCATTTGATGAATGTCTTATTAAAATTATTTTTTGCTTTTCAGTGTTTTTAGGTAGTTTTTTTTTTTAAATAAGATTGTTTATCCACGGACTCGTGGTCTGTGCCTAAATATGGTTATTAAAAGAATATGTAACTGATAGTTTTTTTTATTGTAGATCAGTTGGCAGACAGTCACGCAGCCCACCTGAATGTAAGCTGACACTGCGGCTTATTCCATTAAAGGACACTTAGCCAGGAAGCGTCACCAAATAATGATTAAGCTGCTACACTGAGGCTCCTATGAAATTCCAGCCTTTGATTTCGAGTGTCCTGGCTCCCAAATGAATATTGCTCGAACACAGCCGGAGAGCTCCGCCGAATCCGCCGTGCGTTTTTCTAATAATTATATTTAAGGCTGATCGAAGTATCAGAGGTTTTTGAAGGTCTCACCTATATTGAAGAGTATGTTCTCCGGACAATACTTGATGGTGTGCGCGCGGTCGCCAGTGGCGCCGCACAAGTGGCACCTGAAGGCTCGTAGGACGGGACACTTCACGTGCCCCCTACTGTCTTTAAGGCAATGCGACGAGTACCATCTCACTGCCTCCCCGTTGTTTTTACAAAACGAACACTCCTGCAAAATAGGAAACAGTTATAAAAGTTTTATTAGCCGTATTGGTGCTTCAATTTTTGTACACGATGTTTTATTTTAGATTATTACTTAAAGTTTAAAGTAATAACACAGTCGAATTTTATATGCAAGGATTAAGTATGATATTTTCTGGGCTATAAATATAATTTTACTTGGTTGTTGTTTATTATATTATATTAGTACTCAAATTAAAAATCATAACTTGGAACGGTACAGGCTGACGCCTAAAATATAGTTAAATAACAGTAAAATCACAGATAAGAAGCGTCTCAATTTATTGAAGCTAACTGTAGTAGTCCGCTGTTTTCAATTCCTTGGTGTTGTTGTTTATCCATTTCCTAGAAATAATTGGAAACAGCGAACGAGTTTAGTACCGTAAAGTCAGCAGAATTGAATGCGAAATTTATTAGACGAGCTTAAGGCAAAAACCGAACAAAGTTCCGATGTTAACCCTCGGCATGCCTGGATGGGTCTGTCAGACCCAGGGTGACATGAAAATCATTGTTGTGCACTTAAATTTAAATTTCGTGCGCTACCGCTCTCAGTAGCTGGTTATTATGAACTTCTGTACATTCTCCACCATTTTCCTCAGTTGCAGCAACTTTTCAAGGTAGAAAAAGAAGTGTAAAGTGCGCGCGGGTCTCTCAGACCCAACCAGGCATGCGGCGTGACTTTTTTACGTAAGTATTTAAAATTATTTTTTGTGGGATTATTGAATATTTAATATTTGTGTGCTCAAAATTATTTTTTAATGTATATTTTTATGTTAAACTTAATTACCTAAGTAAATTTTATTTAGTTTCCTTTACTAATTGATAGTTTTGAGCAAAATGGTATATATTGACGATATGTTGATAATTTATTGTAGATTTTCTAGATTCAACGTGGGATCGAAACTGCTGCAACTATTAGATAATATTATATTTTTCCTGGAATAAAACGAATATGTCATATTTGTCAAGTCAATAAAGACCGCAATACACAGTATATTGTAAGATATTTTTATGTATGCAAAAGCTACACTCATTTATTTCCTGAAATCTTTCAAATCCCAAGAAAATGTTGATCCAGGTGAAGAAGACTGAAAATTGTATTATTTTGTATAAGCATATGGTAGTGCCTTATGAGAAATAAAACCTTATTTCAGATTTGTTTAAGTTTGATAATAATAATATGATATCAAAGAATAAGTCACTATTATTTGTTAAAATAAAATGACTGTAGTTGAATTACAATTATTTCAATAAATATTATTTAAATGACATGTCTTTAGCATTATTTTATATTTTTAATCCCCTTAGAAGGCATTAGGATGCCAAACAAACTAAAATATATAGAAAAAGATAAAAAAAAAACAATTTTAAATCCGGGTCTGAGAGACCCACCAGGCATAACTCGTAACTTTTTACCACCAGGCATGCCAAGGGTAGAACACTGAACCTTTACACACTTCTTAGCGGTTGGCTCATAAAAAATATTTGAAAAGCTCCATTTATTATCGAGAGCTTTTTTCCGAGTAACCCGGTTACGCTTACCAACTTACTCGTACAATCGTAAATTGTTTACATTGTACAATATTCGATTCATCGGATATACGATCCGATAAATCATTTTAAGTACCCTTAACCTTAATACTCATATATTAAAGTAAGGTCTAAGATCAAGAATCTCGACGAAACCCATAATTATAGGTACTGCCTGTTTTTCCTACGTAGAATTCACCAATAGGTTCAAACATTCCACGTACAAGACGACACATGCTAAGCTCGACAAGTTTATTATTACTGGATAAAAAATAAAATTCAAGCTAGTTCTTTGTTCTTTTTTTATATGTCAGAAGCGGCAAACGAGCCAGCGAGTCGCCATAGAGCAATCACTGCCGCCCATGGATCACAACACCAGAGGGATCGCTGATGCGTTGCCGTCCTATGGGGGTATGGGGGGTGTGTGCCTTCCGGCACACACACACAATAGGGTTTTGTCTGGTTTGTAAGAGTGCCGTAGACCACTATTATTGTAGTCACTATTATTTCACGCCGATGTTATGTGAGAGGGTGGTACTTCCCCGGACGAACAGGCCCATTCGTACTGTTTCTAGGAAGCCTGCCGCTGCTGCCGAAGAGTGTCGGTGTACTTTATGAGCAGGTCCATGAGCTGGGGAGTCAGCGACAGCAGCGCAGCTCCTGCTTCAACACCATGTCTTACCAACTGTTTCTGGGTAGCCTGCCGCTGCCGCCGAAGAGTGTCGGTGTACTTCATAAGCAAGTCCATGTGCTGGGGAGTCAGCGACAGCAGCGCAGCTCCTGCTTCAACACCATGTCTTACCAACTGTTTCTGGGTAGCCTGCCGCTGCCGCCGAAGAGTGTCGGTGTACTTCATAAGCAAGTCCATGTGCTGGGGAGTCAGCGACAGCAGCGCAGCTCCTGCTTCAACACCATGTCTTACCAACTGTTTCTGGGTAGCCTGCCGCTGCCGCCGAAGAGTGTCGGTGTACTTCATAAGCAAGTCCATGTGCTGGGGAGTCAGCGACAGCAGCGCAGCTCCTGCTTCAACACCATGTCTTACCAACTGTTTCTGGGTAGCCTGCCGCTGCCGCCGAAGAGTGTCGGTGTACTTCATAAGCAAGTCCATGTGCTGGGGAGTCAGCGACAGCAGCGCAGCGTCTTGCTTCAACACCATGTCTTACCAGCTGTTTCTGGGTAGCCTGCCGCTGCCGCCGAAGAGTGTCGGTGTACTTCATAAGCAAGTCCATGTGCTGGGGAGTCAGCGACAGCAGCGCAGCGTCTTGCTTCAACACCATGTCTTACCAGCTGTTTCTGGGTAGCCTGCCGCTGCCGCCGAAGAGTGTCGGTGTACTTCATAAGCAAGTCCATGTGCTGGGGAGTCAGCGACAGCAGCGCAGCGTCTTGCTTCAACACCATGTCTTACCAGCTGTTTCTGGGTAGCCTGCCGCTGCCGCCGAAGAGTGTCGGTGTACTTCATAAGCAAGTCCATGTGCTGGGGAGTCAGCGACAGCAGCGCAGCCTCCTGCTTCATCACCATGTCTTTGAACTGCATGTGGGATTGCAACTTGGAGTCTGAAATAATAATCTTTCATTACTATTATACAGTTGTGGTCAACTAATTAGGGACGCTCTATCATAAAACACAAGATTGTCCCTTCAGCCCGAAAAAAAAAATCGTCACGAGGTTTTAAAGCTGGTACCTATTAAAAACAAGTAGTTTGACTACTATTCTAAATATTTTAAGGCCTGGAAAATTCGTTGCCTGGAAAGAAAAAAGCTAGTTGCGATCAATATTTTTTAAATAAATTAATTATTGCCACTTATGTTACACATAATTGACTCACGGATGGACAACTAATTAGGGACACGTAAAACTTTAACTAGAAAATATAAAAATCTGGTAATTATTTGAGTGTTTATTACATGAAAAGTCTTCATTCATAAAAATAGAATACAAAACAAATCATTTAACGTATTTTTATAACCAGTAGGAATGGTTGTCTTTGTTAGTTATAAACCATTTGACATCGGCGCGGCATCAATGCAATCAAATTATCACAGGTGTCTAAAGAAATATTATTTCAAACACCTTGAAATGTCTCGTAAACGTAAAGCTGACTTTTACTGGCAGTACGTTGCGCTGCAACTTTTTTCTTCGCTTCATACCATTATTGCTCTATCGGGTTTGGGTCTGGGCTGCTTGCGGGCCAATCTACAGTGTAGTACCGTCACTGATTGTGGCCCTAGGAACAATTTCACAGAGTGCGCGGTATGTTTTCGGTCGTTTTCGTGTTTAAACCTTCCATTAGACTGGTAAGACTTCTTCAGCATACTATAGTATCGTTTCCTCCAATATTCTTTTGTATTGGAATTGATTAAGTTATGCTGCGATACTATGGACTCCGGTACGACATATTTTCAAATGTACTAGGACTCACATTAATATTCCAGAACAGCCAGTGCTATTATGGCAGCTTTCCCCTGCGAGGATAGAATCTGAATAGCTAATCAGACTCTAAAAAAGTGTTACTACTAACAAGGCTGAAGGCAGGAATCGAATCCACGACCTCCGGGCCTTAGACCCTAGTGGTGTAGGTATCCGCTGTTTCACGGAAGCGGTCAGTATGAAATAAACATTGTTAAAGAAAAAAGGATCTAAGTAAATCAAAGTCCGTTGGAAAAAGGTATCATAGTTCAAAAGATTTTTACTTAAATTTTGTTTGTAGACGACTTTGAAATAGTTTATACACCCATTTAAGTAAGGATATTATTATTGCCCACAATGTTTCTATGTGGAAAAAATCCTTTTTCGTTAACCATGTCCAATTACGGCAGACTATAATCATGGCGCTGCCAACAATATCTTCTACACAACATTAAATTATAATTATGAGGAAAGTTGCTCGTAAAAACATAATTTTATACATACTAAGTTTTAATAAAACTTGCTTCCATCTACACAGTTAAAAGGATTTGTTGGTAATGATATGGTCTGTATCCCGGAAATTGTCAACGGTTCATGCAATAATAAACTGACATACGATTGATATAAAGCAACTTTGTCCTTACAATCAATAACAAACACAACAAAAAAAAATTAATATTGGCGCAGAAGAAATGAAGATATTCGAATACATACGATTAGTTTTTATTTATATTATTAGATCGATTTTTTTAATGCAATACTGGTCAGACGAACATTTATGCCACACACTTTATGGTTGTAAGTGTGTGCCACATACATTTGCAACACCGAAGGAATTACAGATGCGCTTCCGGCCTTGCACTCTTTTCTTGAATATTAAATAAATAAAATTATTTATTTTCTCCCACATAAGGTTACAAAAGGTAATAATAATACATGTTAGGTCACCAGTGCTCCACCCCCAGTACGCTTTCTTAATTACGAAAAATGTTGTTATTTAGATTAACAAGTCGTACCGATTTGGAAATACGACTGATATTGAAAGAAATAATTATGTATATGATACCTTTTCTAGGCAGTACTGAGCGTGAGTTGTTAACGTCATCGTCAGTCTGAACATTGCTTGAGTCTTTCTCAGGCCTGACCACAGTAACTTGAGCTTCTAATACAGCTGGATCCAACTTCACAGCACTTAATGCGTCTGAAAATAACGTAAGCAGGTATTACTGTTTAAAATCGGCAACATAATTTTTAGATTTCGCGAATCCCATGCCACCATCTGTTTGTCTTGTGAGTGCACCGTTTCCTCTAACCCAAATTATTCTTAGCAAATGGTTGGCAAAATAAATATATGTAGTTAAATATTCTTTACAAAGTTAATTAATTTTTAAATGTAGTGGAACTTGTTTCAATTTCAATATACTAGGTAAGCAATATTAACATTGTACAGTCAAAAGCACGTCAGACTTATACACTTTGGACTTTGTACCACTTGCACTCCTCTTATGTCGGGGGCTTAGGTGCTATTATCGAACTGCAAGTGTTTACTGTGATGTGCCGTTGACCGTACATTGAAAAAATAATGTAAATTGGCATGTTTTATGAAAAACTATTAAATTAAATCTTCATTAATAAAAATATTGAATAAATTATAATTTATAGTTTCATCAAAATCGGACCAGCCGTTGCCTAGATTAAGTGGAAGTACCTAATTTTTGTTATGTAGTAAGTAAAACATGCACGTTTTTATGCATTATGTAAATAAAAATTACTAATAATAAATCAGGTAAAAAAGTATTTTATTAACTAACTAGCCTTCAGCCCTCTTCCCCTCATATTTCAGGGATAAAAAGTACCCTATATTACCCGGGGATACTAAACTTTCCGAGGCTAAAGCCTCGAGAACTTTAATCGGGTAACACAAACTACAAAGTATCCGCATTTTGCAAGTGATTTGTTTATTAAGTGTTATGTTCATTAACTAAATAAACATAACTTAAATCTGATTTTAATATTTTTTATAGCATTATACCTACTTAATGGTGAAATATTATATTATTTTTTAAATTAGAAAAACACAATTTGTCCCCAGCCTGATACACGGAAATATAGATTTTTTTCTTATGTATGTAATAGTAGGTATATAACGACCCGGGTTTTGAACCCCGGGCTTGGAGCCTATGATCAGATCATAAGCTACTTAGAAAGGAGGCAAGAATAAATGCAAATGAAAATCGTGTCAAGATTAAAACCGTTATGTCTTTACATAAAATTAGTTAACTTTCACACTTACCAGTTTTATTTCCAGCAAAGTCTCTCGATGTAAGATTAACAGTGCCCTGTCAAATAAATTATGTTAATACTAAGATTACTAAGAATAGCCATGTACTATCCTATGATTACTAGCACCTATTTTATTTCTAATATTAAGGTAGTCTTATATTTGAATTCTCTCGTGTAAAATCATTTATGTAAAGAAAACCTGGAGACAACATTATCTTCCACCTTCTTTGCTTCACCATGCTATAAGGTACATCTTATTTTATTTTAAAGAATCAATATTTGTGCATTAAAAATAATTTAAAAATGCAAAGTAGGTACCTACATCCGTTACTGTTTTTGCTAATTTATATTTCACACCAAATTTTATTTGATTTTATTGCATTTTAAAAGTAAAATAATGCATAATGAAGTTTTTTTAATTGCGTAATGGACATTTAGGTCATTTAGAATAGGTGAAAACCCCCAACCTCCATTATAGGAGGGAGGTAGAAGATTGGTGAATATTTGATTTATTTTACAACAGAAGCAAAAAAATGTAAATTATTAAATCAGTTCACACTTAGGCAACTTTGCTGACTAAATTGGTCGAGTTTAAATTGTGACATTGTCAGGTGAGTTGGATATCCGAAGTGTAACTTTTAATTTAAGCCCGAAACATTTTGTACTGGGAGTGCAACTTGATATCTAAAATGTTATAGAAGAAACGATTGTACTCACATTTCCGGAAAACTGTATGAGATTTTCCGTTGGTCCAAAATTATTTGATATGCCACACAACTTCGCGACGTCCATGATGTGTAAATGCAAACTATACTTTAACTTTTTGCGAGATGAGAAGTCACCGCCCTACCCACTAAAGTTTTAATTTTTTAACCAATTTTTGGCGTGATTTGTCAAAATCTTATTCCCTTGGCGCGGTAGTCAAAAAAACAGAGTAATATTCTCTGTCTAAATAATAATATGTATTCTCCCTAGAGTACCTAATATTGCTTTGTGGTTGAAAACAAAGAATTAGTAAGACTATTAACAAATTATGTGGATGAAAAATATAATAGGGACAAACATGTTTTCTTTCGTTATATAATGCATGTAGTTTTTATCAGACAATAGAAAAGGATTGTAAACTTCGTAAAGTAGACAAATAACAATTTAATTTCTTTCGTTATATAATGCATGTAGTTTTTATCAGACAATAGAAAAGGATTGTAAACTTCGTAAAGTAGACAAATAACAATTTAATGACTTAATTGTCTTGCGTCAAAATGTACTGTTATTCTATTTATTTTTAGCACGACTGTGATTCTCATTGTATTTTATACCACATCAGTTGGCATCTGACGGTAAGCGGTTACTGCGGCCTATTCCATTGAGGGACACTTTACCAGGAAGCGTCGCTCAATGTGCTACCAGACTGTAGGCTCATCTGATCTTCGAGTCTTCGATTTTGAGTGTACTAGCTCCTACATTAATATTGCCGGAACACAACCGAGCTGTTATGGCAACAGATTTCACCTGTGGGGGTGGTAGCTAGCCAGTCGGACTCAGAAAAAGCCCTACCACCAACCAGACTTAAGGCAAGAATCAAACCCACGGCCTCCGCGTTTTATACCGGAGCGGCTTAGCCACGTTCCACGGAGGCGGTCATTCATGTTGATTAAAGAAAAAAAGAAGGCTCGAAGATTAGAGGAGGCTGCACTTTGGCAGCACATTGAATGAACGATCTTTATTGCCCGCTTTGTATCAGGTGGTCTGTGTGAATGTCTACCACATGACATTGCATATTTAAAATAATCAAAACGCAAACGTTCACTCATTTTAAATAATGATAAATACGCACTATTTTGAATAGATAAATAATTTGAAGTCCTTTTTATACCATTTTGCCATAGCTCTCAAGCTTTTTTTACGAGCAATGGTAAAATGAAAATATGGCATGAACTTAAAATAATAGAACTTTATTGAACTAGCCGAATATACACATTAAACTTTTTAACTCGAAGTGCTACTTCAACGTCAATGGCCGGCTGAAAAAAAGCACCGCAAGATAACGGATAACTATTTATAAATCGATCAATCGACTTGAGACAATGTAATGGTTCTAACCTCATATAACGCTTGAAAATTATCATTTTAATTACATAAGTCCTTTATTAATAATTACCTTTCGAAAAAGCCCTTATTATGGTATGAGTGAATTCGAATGCAACAATCAACTCGGGACCAACAGTTTAACTGAAAATAACGTTGTGATGTGTATAATACACCATTGAGGCATTTAATGTGAAAAACGTAATGTGTGTGCGTGTATTTTTGTACCGCCCTTAAATTTAATTAATTTAATTTAAAGGCAAGAATATTACTAAAGAGCTTTTAGCCTTTAAAACTTCATACTCACATTTCTACTACGCAACCTTGAATGGACGAAAGGTATTGACAAAAATCATAGTTTGCACGTGGCACGTTCTGAAGTAATACATGCGTGATATGTACGTACATACAAACACAAAGGACACAGGTCACAGAGAATGAACGCTCTTAATAAAATTGGACAACAATTGTATTTATTTACATACCAGGTACACAGAATAATTAACACGGCACAGGCATTTATAGATCTTCGAAAAGAACAGCTAAAGCTACTTTTCATCACGGATAAAGGTCAGATCCCATGAGTTAACAGAAATAACAACAACAACAGTTGTTCTTTTTTCTCGTCGCGTCGCAACGGAGCCACAAATCAACGGGGTTTTTAATATGAGTACGACATAAAGAAAGTACCCCTTTATTACTCACTGAAACATCAATAACGTACCCCATAGGGTACGAGTATCAATTTAGGAGCTGGATGTGTCAGTGACTGACATAGACTAGGAAGCTTGTGATATTATACTGTATAAAAATGTCACATTCAGACATTACTTCATGCGGGTATTAGACTAGTATTACATAAACATCCAGACAAAATAAATACAATATTTTATAAAGGCATGGTCATCGGAATCAAAACCTACGTACCAACTTAGACCAACTGTTTGATAAAGTAGCGAATTACCAGTTGAAAAAAAAAATGCCTAATTGGTTCAGGCTTTCTCAGGTTTAGTTTTTAATTTTAACATTCAGAGATTCATTTTATACATATGTGGGAGTATACAACTATACATACTTGTACCTACTTATGTAACTATGTATGTCCTATGATAATATTATAATTACATCCATTCCAATTTCCATGAAACTTCTAAAGTTGTGTTACCTATTTATATATAAACTTTAGTTTTCAACTATTAAAGGTTAACCAGGCGTACCTACATTATAAGCCCTGTTGCCATGGCATTATGCAAAAGACTGGGCCCAAAAAAAATGTTGTGCAGATTTGGGACATAGCCTACGAAATTGATCCAATAAACATCTTTGACAAAATTGGTCCTAGTGAAAAAACATATATTATGTTTATCATGTTAATTATTTATGTTCATATAAAAATAATAAATTATTATGGACGATAACTTTTTCCCCCTGGGACCGATTATGGTGTCATCATAATATAAGTTGATGGTGTGTGTGTGGTCTTTCACATAGAATACATCTCTTTTGTTCTTAGCAAGTTTTGCATTGTCATTATTTTTTTTTTTTCATTTCTTACATTTAAAAATCGAAAACCTTTTTACCTGTTTTAACAAAAATCAATAATATCAATCCAGTTTTAAGCATAAATTATTCTCATTCTGATTCAAAGAATCTAGTAATTTCAAACATCATTATTTGGGATTTGTTGAGTCAAAGTGTAACAATTACAACAGTGTAAGCTGAAACTTCTGGTCTGGATGGGGTGAGGTAGGGTGCTGTGGACACGTGTAATCGATAAAATGCACATGCAGTACATAGCACACGAACTAAAAACACAATTTAATAAATGACAGTGATGAAACTGTTCTTATTCATGCCATTACTGACTCACCATCACACTGGCAATGGTAGTTTCACTCGGTAGCTGAATAACCTTAATTTATGTGAAGTGTACAGGTATAAGTAATAACTTTTATCCTATACATTTTTACCTCATTTGCGTAGCTAGGAGAATGCGTTTAAGCACCATAGCCCATAGTGTAAGACTCAGCGGCTCTTCATCACACTACCCACTAAGCTGCCTCGGTTTCCCCTTCACAGTCAAAAGGGATGAACCTACTATGTGTCAAATATTATTAACTAGCACATCCTTTCATTGAGAGAAAGACCCATCAAATACCTGACCCCAAAATCAAAGAAATTATGTCGTGTATTGTCAGCTTACAATTGCATTTGTCTTATACCTATGTACCAGAATCAATGCAGCCAGAATTGTTATTGTAGCTTTGTTTGTGCGTTTGACCGCTAAACACACTCTCAAAAACAGTTTGTTAATGCTAAAAAAACAATAGAATCCAAAAAGCTCAACTGTCAGTGTTGTAAAAAATAAATGTAAGTAGGTATAATTATCTATATATTCTTCTATTATTGTACGAGTGTACAAGAAAACGCACGCAAAGATGTAATGTACGCCTTTAGTGATAAAAGTAAGGATAACGTTTTATTTGTGCGGTGCGGTATACCTATTCTCTGGCGTAGGAGCCAATACGCTCGTCAAATAACGCTGGAAAAAGTTGACCAAGTACTTGAAATCATTTATTTTTTGTCGTTGTGACAAAACCAACCACCGAGATGTATACAGTATGCACGGTTACGGATGTATTGTGGTGATATGTCACTGTTCTCGCTGTACTGTGCGGGCCTGGCACAGACCAACGAGGTGGGTTAGGGGGCGCCCTTCGAGAACTTTTAGCCCACTACGCCCCCCGTCCTGCCCGCCCTGAATAAATAGGAACGTAAAAAACTGATATTCCTGCCTTGATGTGTCCTTGTTCAATTGAATTGCTATTAGCTTTATCTTAATGATAGTATCAGTTTATTTGCCGACTTAGCTCGCGAAGTCTACTGTTGCTAGCTCGATTAAAAAAAATTATACTAAGTAAGCCTTAGTTGTCTAATAGGCCAGTCATCTAAGACATCCTAGGTCGCAAATAATTGCAAGGTTCTGATTTTTTGTGATGTTGTTAGGATAGATACCAATAGTGTAAATCTAAATTTGCAACCTCGAAAGACCTGTGCTAACTTCGTGGTGCTCGAAAAACCTCTTAATTTTCGGACTTTTGGCTTACAGCTACTAAAATATGCATTTTACAGCAAAGTCATCTATGACACTTTCAAAGAAGACAAAATAAGCAACAATTTGAGTGTAACCCCAGCTCTGTATGTCTAACAAATCTCAAGATATAACATTACAAAAATGGGCAAATTTCCCTAAAAAAATTAAATTTCTAGTTGGCAAGACTTTCGAACAAAATACTGCCTAAAATACTGATTCTACAAGGAAAGTTAACAAAAGTTAAGTGTAGAGCAGTTATTTAGCTTTAATTTAAGTGTAAAAGCAACTGTCTGGGACCACTAGTTCTCAAATTATCAGGTAAATAAGGAAACCTCTGCTCTTTTCGGGCAAGGGAAAACGAAGATGTTGAGCGTCTTGTCAAAACATCCAGACCTTCTTGATGCAGCTAACACTTTCCTTAATAATAACGCCACCCATGAAGAGATAGCCTCTGCTGGAAATAAATGTCTTGTGGCGTTGTGTGGTGGTGGAAAAGAGGATTCTCTCCACGCCTTGCGTTACGAATTATTTGTTCAATCTGCTGCCAATGCCAGAACATCCTCGCCCGTCTGCCCTTAACTGAAGAGGCTGCTGCCCAACATTCCTACAGAACCTACCACCCACTACTATTTATAACATTCCTGTCTCATTTCCAATTACCCAATATAATAGTCTTTTGTTACTATTACCCATTTTACCTTCTTTTCGTTTTTTTGAGATTGTGAGGGAACAGCTAGTCTCACAGACTTCGTTTTGTGCTCTAATAAAAGTTAAATAAATGTACTACAAAATATTTTCAGTGACCTTTCTTCATAGGCCAAGTGGGTTTGCCAAAATTTCACGAAATAAGTGGGAGTATCCTGAAAATTTCTTATTTCGACAAATATTGGTCATCTTCAAAGTGCCATAGCTTGGCTCCTATGAAGTCAATAGCGGTGCTTTTAGGCTCAAATAAAAGTTAAATAAATGTACTACAAAATATTTTCTGTGACCTTTCTTCATAGGCCAAGTGGTTTTGCCAATATTTCACGAAATAAGTGGGAGTATCCTGAAAATTTCTCATTTCGACAAATATTGGTCATCTTCAAAATGCCATAGCTTGGCTCCTAAAGAGTTAATAGCGCTGCTATTAGGCTCAATTTACAAGTAATTTAATACAGGTTATAAGTGTAAAAAACATCATTCGCAATAAAAGCATAGTTTTGGCCCTGGAGAGCAAATAGTAAAAAAAAGTCCCAAAATTTCGAAGATTTTCTCGATTTACTCAGTTTCCACAGGTTTTCCGAAGTTGCAAATTGGAATTCACACTACCCTAATAGACCCTTACAAGATACCAAAAATGCAGAACTACATCACGCTTTGCGAATTTAATGTCTTTATCCGATATAAAAAAAATCTGATTTCCTTATTTACCTGATAATTTGAGAACTAGTGGTCCTAGACATTTGCTTTTACATTTAAATTAAAGCTAAATAACTGCTCTACACTTAACTTATGTTAACTTTCCTCGTAGAATTAGTATTTTAGGCAGTATTTTGTTCGAAAGTCTTGCCAACTAGAAATTTATTTTTTTTAGGGAAATTTGCCCATTTTTAAATTGTTATATCTTGAGATTTGTTAGACATACAGAGCTGGGGTTACACTCAAATTGTTGCTTATTTTGTCTTCTTTGAAAGTGTCATAGATGACTTTGCTGTAAAATGCATATTTTAGTAGCTGTAAGCCAAAAACTGAAAAAAGTCCGATAATTAAGAGGTTTTTCGAGCACCACGAAGTTAGCACAGGTCTTTCGAGGTTGCAAATTTAGATTTACACTATTGGTATCTATCCTAACAACATCACAAAAAATCAGAACCTTGCAATTATTTGCGACCTAACGCGATTTTTATGTCTTAGCCCCTTCGTACACAAGGCGACGCAAGTCTCCGATATTTGGCGACTTGCGTAGCCTTGCGACTTCCGCCATACAAATCCATTGAGGCTCGTACACTAGTAGACGCGACTCGCGTCGCCGACATTCGTCGCGCGACTCGCGTCGCGCCACTCCTACGATACCTGCCAGAGGCGGCGGAAGGCGTGGGCGACGTGGGCCACCGCCCACGGCCTCGCGGTCCAAGGGGCCTCGCGCCTCGAAAGCCCGTGAACGCAAATCTAGCATCTAATAATAAATAATAAAAAAACCGGCTAGCAAGTATCTGGCAATACTAACCTACCACATTCGTTTAAAAAAAATCTAATCTGGCAACATTTGCTGGCGTTTCGGGTGGTGAATGACGCGGGAAATCCTTGCTTCGCCCGCTTAGCCTAGTCAACGAATAATTTGTGGATGGAAAAGTCGAAAGCGCGAACATAGATGGGGCAAACAGAATGGGAAATACCCAGCTAGTTTGGTCAATGAATGCTCACAAGAGGAGTGTGGATAGAAAAGTCGAAAGCAGAAACTTTGACTTAGGAACTTTGTTTGGACTAGTTAAGAGATAAACATACTAAAAGTCCTTACCCCTCCGAGGTGAGCCCGAGGGGAGGGGGCACATGTTTTTTGCTTACTTCTCGAAAACGGTGCTTTGTACGAAATTTTGTTGTACTACATAATAAAAGCTAATTAAATTCTCTACAACTTTGTCTTTTGCACTTTGTATCTATCCTATCGCCAATCGTTGCCTAGCTATGAGCTTCTAAAAGTAGTCAATTTTCAAAAGTGTGTTTTTTTTCTCTGGAGGACTCAGACCGCTCAGATGTCACTGCAGATTACATAACTAGAGCCATGAATGAAATTTATAAGCACATGGAGACTAACAGTGACTGTCAGTTCTCCATTACAGAATTGCGGGCTGCAGTATCAGGGCAAGTGCCAAATGACAAAACGATCATTGGAAAAGATGTTGAGGTAAAGTCTAAAAGAGTAAAAGTCAAGCCTAGTAGAGGTAAAGTACCTACCACCTATTATTCAAGTCAGGAATTGCAACAGCTAGGCCTGAAAGACATATTATTTCTACACGCCCTCACGGGATGCGACACCACTTCTGCTGCAGTTCGGAGAAGCAAAGTTGGTTTTTGTAAACTGTACTTGAAAAAACCTGAGATCCGTCAAGCCGCAGAGGTGTTTTCGAACCCCACTTCATCGCATGCTGACATAAGAAAAAATGGAAACTTATGCTTTTTAAGGTTGTATGGAGCAAAACCATCCAGTCAGTATCAAATGTCCAAACCAGACATTTCCTCCCTACCACCAACTGAAGGAGCAGCGTTGGAGCACTCTTTCTGAACCATCAGGTACAGGCTTGGCTTGGACAAGACCTTTGTCCTGAACTATGGGGATGGAAACGGAATGAAAGCAACCTCTTGGTTCCTGTTCCAACTAAAGAACCAGCTGCACCGAAAGAAATATTGAAGCTGATATTTTGCCGGTGCACTACTGATTGTAGTAGTGCTAGATGTGGGTGTAGGAAGGCTTCCATTCTATGCTGTGCTCTACCATTTGCCACAATTGCAACGGAAGCTGCACGAATAGCATTTTCATGTTGGAGGACAACGATGATGGGGATGATGAAGCAGAAGTAGTAGCTTACGTTCAATCATCTGCTAACGATCTGACCGATGACGAGAAAGAAGAGGCAAAAGTTAAGGAACCACAACCAGGCCCGTCATACCCAAAGAGGAGGCGAGTGGTTAAGTAAACCATTTATTCATGCATAGGAGGAATATTTTTTTAGTTAGTAATGAATCTTGCTTGACATCTACGGTAGCAGCTGAGAACAAAATAATATATGCCAGAAAATGTAAGAGTGTAGAACACATTTTTCAAAATCGACCACTTTTAGAAGCTCATAGCTAGGCAATGATTGGAGAAAGATACAAAGTGTAAAAGACAAATTTGTAGAGAATTTAATTAGCTTTTATTATGCAGTACAGTAAAATTTCGTACGAAACACCGTTTTCGAGAAGTAAGCAAAAAACCAAACAACCTTCTTTGTGCCCCACCCCACCTCGGGCTCACCTCAGAGGGGTAAGGACTATTAACTAGTCCAAACGAAGTTCCTAAGTCAAAGTTTCTGCTTTCGACTTTTCCATCCACACTCCCCTTGTGAGCATTCATTGACGAAACTAGCTGGGGATTTCCCATTCTGTTTGCTCCATCTATGTTCGCGCTTCTAAGCACATGCAGTCATGCAATCATGCGACGGGCGACGACGCATGTGCCTAATATTTTAATGTATACTCACCGGCAATGAAACTTGGCAACTGGGCTTTTTTCATACAAACATGGTCACTTTAGCGTCAGCGAAAATTAATCCTTCTAGCCCCGGAAAACCAGACACAATAGAAAATCTATTGTTAAGCGGCACGCGAGTGCCGGTTCGGCTTTGAGTGGTTAAGCGGTTTTTGGCAATTTTTGAAACTGTGATTCAAAAATTGGGCGTTTGGCCTCTCCATTGACGTAATAATCATTGCACAGCTACAAATAGTTTTCTATCTATGAGACGCTAAAATGACCAAGTTTGTATGAAAAAAGCCCAGTTGCCAAGTTTCATTGCCGGTGAGTGTATTTCCAACAGATTTCGATGTGAGAATAAGTGTTGCGTTTCATTGTATGAGAACTTAGAAATAAAAATAAATCCATCCTCTTTTGTCATCCATCAGGGGGCCTCGCAAAATATATCTTGCCCACATCAAAATTTGGTCTTGCCCCGCCACTGATACCTGCCTGCCGAAGTCGTCGCTACTTAAGTCGCGGCGATTTTCAAGATGGCGGAGCAGTTATTGAATATTAAATTTGTTTCTGAGGTGGAGAAATATCCTTGTATATATAACTATACTGAACTAGCTTACCCAGTGAACTTCGTATCACATACCTCTTATTATAAAACATATTAACTTAAACCCTATCTTTTTTCCATATTTTCTCATCGTTTAAACCTTCCCTGGACTTCCACGAATATTTCAAGACTAAAATTACTCAAATCGGTTCAGCCGTTCTCGAGTTTTAGCGAGACTAAAAAACAGCAATTCATTTATAAATATATAGATAGGCAATTCACGTCGCCGTGTGTACGGACCGTGCGCTACTCGATACTCGCGACTGGATACTAAAGTAGTATACAACATTAGTATCGGAGACTTGCGTAGCGTTGTGTACGAAGGGCCTTAGATGACTGGCCTATAAGGTAATCTTTTCTCATTCGTCGTAGAAAGAAATAGTGAACCTACTAACACAGCGATTCTAAAATTGACAACAGGGGTTTATGATAATGTATCTAATATTATCTATCTCATACCTGTCTTTGCTTGCACACCATAATTACCTATATACAAAAAAATAATATGATATCCCATACTCTAAGGTGGAATAGCTTTGACTGTGTACATCTAGATTATCCACTTTTCAGTTAATTTTGATAACCAACAGTTACAGTACCATGTATACAAAAATACAGAATTTTAAGTTCATGAATTAGTTAAGTACTGTCGCCTACACATTGGTATCAAACTACGTTTTTTCTATCAGTGAATACCTAAACAGGCCTACAGAGCACCTAATGGTGGGCCGGTCAATAGCAACAAGTCTTTCGCCGACTCCTATCTCACTTGTAAAGAGAAAAATGGAGAAGTTTAGTGGGAAGTGAGTCCAACATACTTAATTCTTATACCGACATTGTTTAAACACATTTTCCGTCGCAAAAAATAAAAGTTCACCTGTTAGTAAATGGATAACATTTTGCGGCCTTTGCGGATAACATTACCGGCCCATTTGTAGTAATTTATGTATAGTTCCATGTTTTAATAAATAGATTATAGAAACTTAACTTAGATGGAGGGCTGACTACATACTCCTGATTCAGGTTTCTTATCTAGTTTAGGCGTCAGCCAATTATCATTTTTTAGTGATGTAAACTACTCCATATGCTACACCTGTAAATGTTTAGGTGGCGAATAAATTTGAATTATTATAACATTTATAACAGAAAAGTAATGTAAAATATTCCAATTGCTTTTGCGTCCGACAGTACCTACATCTCAGATCACTGAAGACGTGGTTTTAACTCTTATACCTACGTCCACACCCCATCAAGGCCACAGCTAGTAAAAGTCACGTAATGTAATTTTAGTTATTTTTTATCTACAATGGCGTAGGTACTTGACGTCGTCGTCCTACTCGCTTACGTTGGTTTCGCTTACGATTTTACAATTTACGTTATCGTGGCAAATGCGTATCGTGGCGGCCGTCAGCGCGATAACGCAGGCTTACGTAGCTGTTCACCTCACTTGACGATTGTTTAAATATCCAAGGCCGACACGAGATAAATATTTCTTGCAAATATTGCGCATTTGGTAAGTGTGCTACCACTCCCACAGGTGAAATCTGCCGCCAAAACAGCTCTGGCTGTGTTCCGGCTGTATTCATGACTGTGAGAGCCAGTACACTTGAAACCAAAGGCACGAAGTTCAGATGAGCCTACAGTCTGGCAGCACATTGAGCGATGCTTGCTGGTGAAGTGACTTCAAATGAATAGGCCGTAGTGGCCGCTTACCATCAGGTGGGAAGCGTGTCGCGTGACGAATTTTTATCGTGTGAATTTTGTAGTGCGGGATAGCACAACAACTAGCCCATACAGCTGGGTCTTTATCAAATGCGATAATGAACCAATGAAATCCAATATCACAAAGTCGGTTATCTTATCATTTCTACCTTTCATATTGTCTGTGGCTCAGTTGTACTCAAACTTCCACCATATGTGATATGATAGGTATGTTCAGCAGTTCAAGGGGCAATTTCACCACTGTCAAAAAAAAATATCAGGAACATATCTGACAGTTATAAAACAGGCCCTAAGCATTATTATTTGATTTTCAAGTCATTTTGTAAATTTTTATACACAGTTGCTGGTTTTTCAAGGTTTTAAAATAGCTAAAGTATAACAATCGATTTTTACATCATAACGTGCAATTGCAATATGTAAGTATCAGTGGAAATACTTTCATTATAGTGTGTGTGGTGGAAACATTATTAAATTTTACATGAAATATTGATTCACAGCTTGTTACCGATACACACACAACGATGGAAGAGAGATATTATGTATGTGTGAAACAAAACACCTGTATCCACATTCAATATGAACATTTCCATGTTAGGCGGCGGTAAGTTCTGACCAGTATAATATTGTGTGACCTTGATAAGTTACCACTTCTACCACATTCTCAATACTGAATATCGGTTCTGGCCTGGGTCACAGAATATATACTAAAGCCTGGGTGCCAATTCTCCCGCCTTTGATAAAATATCGAACCCGACCCGATATTTATCGAAAAAACATGGCGGATATTATGGAAATTAGTTGACATCCGCCATGTTTTTTCGATAAATATCGGGTTCGATATTTTATCAAAGGTGCGAGAATTGCTCGCAGAATTATTATGAGGCAGCTTAATGCTTAATCATCATCCGTTTGAAGAACCTATATCAAGGGAAGGGAAAACACGTGCCATGCAATGAGCATAGCTGGGCATCGTTAATCAAATAGTTAACTTCGTTAATCGCTAATCCGTTACTAAAAAAGTTAACTTCGTTAAACGTTAAAGCGCTTCTTTTGGGACGAATTAACGCAAGTTAACGTTAATCGTTAATCCGTTAACACATGGTAAATAATGCTTAAAAAAATCAGAAATTAAAGGGGTTATTTACCAACTGGACACACGAGACTAGACAAGGTGGGTCCATTTAGTGAAATTAAAATTTGTATCATTTATTACTTTGTTATCTCGTCACGAAAAGATTTACTTTGTTTCAGGTTACAGTGTGACTCGTTGGGATAACTTTGTAAAATGATTTCCAACTTCAGAGACACACTTGACTGTAATCCGTTGGGAGCAGTGGCGTAGCGTATTCCCAACCAGTCACACTCATTCAATATTTCAATCTACAACAAAAAATATTGAATCTCCAGTTACACTGTAAGGAGGTTATCTTTATGATATTCAATGATAATAAAAGACAAGAGAAGAACTAATTCAAAGATACCGGTTGAGAATAGTGCTTTTACAATTTCTTCTTCATTTCATTCCAGGTCCACGACTGGTGGACGTTTTCTGAGGTGGACGTTCAGAATAATATATTTATCTCTTTTTCGCTGTTATTGTTTTTTTGACGAGCCATTTGGTGTAATGGTCGAGAAGTCGGCTATTACACCAGAGGTCGCGGGTTCGATCCCCGCACGGTACAAACATTTGTGTGCATGAACATGTTTGTTTGTATCGGTCTGGGTGTTTGTATGTTTAATATGTATGTATTAAAAATAAAAAAATAAAATAAAATAAAAGTATATAAGTAATGTTTATCCGTTGTCTGGCACCCATAGCACAAGCTAATGCTTAGTTTGGGGCTAGATGGTGCTGTGTGAATAATGTCCAGAATTATTATTATTATTATATTATTGTTCCTAACGTGCCCTGTTGGTGAACTTTGCGAACAAAACTTAAAAGTTGTCGCAACGTTGCTTGGTGGACCTTGGAAATAATCCAAATGAAGTAAGGTTGTTATTCGGGCAATTAATTTCTTTCTCAAAGGCCGGCAACTTACTTGTGACTCCTCCGGTGTTGCAGGTATCTATGAGCGGCGGTGATTGCTTACCATCGGGAAGGGAAGATACATTAAAAAAACGCAAAATTTGAGTTCTACTTATTATATTTTTCAACACCGATACTTATATTTCCGTAACTTTGATTCTTTATAGTTGCCAAATCGTTTAGTCAGACGATGGTCTATTTACGTGGCATTAATCTACGTGATCTCAGGCACTTTACCATCATCATCATTTCCTTGCCCTTATCCCACGTTATGTAGGGTCGGCGCAACATGTTTTTTCCTTCCACACACTCCTATTAGCCGTCAATTCTACATTCTCTCCTTTTATTTTCAAATCATACTTCACGCAATCCATCCATCTCTTTTTCGGTCCTCCTCTGCTTAAATCTCCGTCTACGCACATATACTGCGTGTTTTTTTAGTCGTTGTTTTCCCGCAGCAGAACGCTTTACCTTCAGTAGTACTATCGATTTATGCAAGAAATTTTATTTAGAATTTTTTTTTTGAAAAATTTTTAAAACTTTTTTTGAATTTTTTTCTTAAATTTTAATGGGAGAATGGAAACCAAATGTAAGTAAATAGTTAACAATCATTTTTTTGATAAACGCGAATGGCAATGACCCCGGCCAGTGACCGTCCGTGACGCAGCTAGTACTATTGGTTCGAGTAACGTCTATCATAATCGTAAAACTTTTGATTTGACTAAAAAAAGAACTTTATTAATTTATTTTACTACTAAGATAGAATCATTTTACTGCGGGAAAACAACGACTAAAATTCCACGCTGTATATCTATCATTCTTTTGGCGACATGTGTGTCTTCTCTTCTCATTCCATATTAACCTTGCACTCCTTACTTTATCCACTACCGGTGCAACTTTCAAACTTCCTCTTATATACCTACTCATTCCTAATCGTATCCAACCTCCACACATCCATCTTAGCATGCGCATCTCAGTTGCATGTACCTTTCTTTCGATCCATACATTGCGACAGGTCTGATGACCGTTTTGTAATTTTTTCCCTTAAGCTTAAGGGGCATCCGTGGGTCACATGTTGTTCCCGAGATCTGTCGCCACTTCATCCATGCTGCATTCATTCTATTCTGCACGTCCCGTTCCATGCTATGCTGTTCGTTCAATGTTTTGTACTTACTTCACCATAATAATGTTCTTATTTTATCAAACGTGTTCAGTTGACGAAAACATGAAAGTGATTTATTTTAAGTCTTCTTAAGTGGACACGTGTCGAGATGACATAGTAATAAATGATAGAAAATTTAAATTAATTGACACAAACAAAAAAAGAGTGTATATTTAGAGTGTTTAATGGCACGGTGCGGTAAACCGTCCTCCTAGCCGAGTTTTTCAACTACGGCGGCCAATCTTTTTACGATCAGCAAACTACGCAGGATATATTTAAGTGCACAAGTGATTTCGCAAGCACAGGTGCACTCTCTATTCCCTCACTCTCATACGGTGGGACAATAGTAAGTAACGGATTAACGGACTTGGAAAAATGTAACGGAAGTTAACGAGTCCGTTAACATTTTTTTAAGTTAACTTAAAAGTTAATCCGTTACTGGAAATGTTAACTTCGTGAATTAACGATTAACGGATTAACGAGTTAATGCCCAGCTATGGCAATGAGTAAGTATCAGCTTTTGACAAGACAATGAATTAGGAGTTACTTTATTTATTTGGTGTAATGGTCGAGAAGTCGACTATTACACCAAAGGTCGCGGGTTCGATCCCCGCACGGTACAAACATTTGTGTGCATGAACATGTCTGTTTGTATCGGTCTGGGTGTTTCTATGTATAATATGTATGTATTTAGAAAAAAAAAGTATTTAAGTAATGTTTATCCGTTGTCTGGCACCCATAGCACAAGCTAATGCTTAGTTTGGGGCTAGATGGCGCTGTGTGAATAATGTCCCAAGATATTTATTATTTATTTACTTAACAATCATTACCCGAGTAAATATTTTCCATGATAATCAGGTATTATAAAAAATCAGCACGATGTCATTGACTACACGTTAGAAATAGAAAAGCAATTTTCTAAAAACAAGACAGGCCATCCTACTATCTTCGCTATGGATCGGCTACTTGCTTGCTTTTGCCAAACTAGAACTTGCCTCACAAACGACAAAGATATCTTAACACGTTGGCTGCCACTCCGGTCACCGCACCGGTGACCGGACCCTTGCTTACATCTTGGCGCCACTACGGTCACCGGTGACCTCGTGGCAGACCAATTTTCAGAACGAATTTGAACGCCGGAGGACGTATTTCTTTAACATTTTTTGAACTGAGGTGACCGGAGTGACGCTGTCGATTACTTCTTCTGCGTGGTTTTGGTCTCCCTACATTATTTTCGAAAATACTACTAATAAACTAGGTGAAAGTTGATATGACAATGGACAAGAAAATTGTTCCTTTTTTAATCACTCAGAAGACAAAACGAAAATGAAGCGCGCAATGTGCGCGCACCTCCAGCGTTTGCGGACAACTGCGGGGGCGCGGGGGCGGGTGACCGGAGTCTACGGCATTTCGGCGCCTTCGTAACGGTTTTTAATGTTTTTCAATCACAGCGCCACGTAGGTCACCGGTGACCTCGTCACGTGTTTTGAAAATATTTTGAAAACTATTGAACCTATTTAATTGATACTAAAATACATTCTTGAATCTTAGCATTTCGCGTAATTTTTCCAACGATATTAAATACCCTAGATACACTGACAGCGCTCGAAAAATGTCCCGCAAAACAAGTGCTTAAACACGGTTTAAGCACTTGTGCGCTCCCAGTGGCGCGCGAACCGGCCTAGCGTCACTATGCCGAAGTGCTCCGTAAAAAAGTGCAAGAACAACACATTAACCACTCAAAAAAAGAATGGAGTTTCGTATTTCCGGTAAGTAATAAATCCATCTTTGATAATAGAATGCATTAATGGTAAAAATTATCCTAAAACGTGCTAAAATTGTAATTTTCTAAAAAAATCTGAAGAAATCAGACACGTGGCTGGCTGTATAGTTGTCCCTTTCCCACGCGCTGCGGTATTAATGCTTCTAACACTTTCACACAGAGTAATATTTGGAACATAGTAGGTTTTGTAGAGGAATGGAGTCGCGTAGTACTAAAATTTACTATGGTATTTTTTTTATTTTGTCCAATATTACAACCAATATTTACACATCTTTTTACAAAAAAATCTGTATAACAATCAAAGAACTGTAAGAATAAAAAAGAATTCGGTGTTTAATGATTAATTACACTAGTAGATTACCATTTTGTTTTTATCTTATATATTTATGAATAATTTCATTAAAAAAGAATATGAAGATTGTTTACAATATTTGACAACAAAGAATTTTTTTTTTGTAAAATTATAAGTATTCATTTTTATTAGTAGGTATGGTTATAATAAATATTTCATTTTTATTAGGTATCGTTATAATAATAAGTAAGATAATATAGTAAAGCCAATTACAAGTTTCCACCTTTAGACAGACATTTTATCTAACAGTGGGCAAAAAGCTATAGTAATAATAAATAAATAATAAATAAATATCTCTGGACATTATCCACACAGCGTCATCTAGCCCCAAACTAAGCATGAGCTTGTGCTAGGTAGACAACGGATAAACATTACTTATATACTTTTTTTTGTAAATACGTACATATTATACATAGAAACACCCAGACCGATACAAACAGACATGTTCATGCACACAAATGTTTGTACCGTGCGGGGATCGAACCCGCGACCTCTGGTGTAATAGCCGACTTCTCGACCATTACACCAAATGGCTCGTCGCTAATAATAAATCATTATGAGTTTAAATTTAATAAAAAATCGTTCCTTCGGTAGATAAAATTTAGTTAGTCATTTAACAAATAAATTTGTTTTTTATTCTAATACATTATAAATAAAAAAATAACATCGACGACGACTCCTCTACTAACTCTGTTCTAAATGCGACGATTTTATGATTTTCAAACAGTGCAAACTGAACTAGACCTTATTTCTATTGATTTACAGCCTACATTCGTCTTTACAGCAATAAAGCAATAAAAATTTTACGAGCTTGCTGCCTGCGTACATTCTAAATGTCGTAACTCTCGGACGTCTGCATTTAAAGTGAGATCGTATACCTGTGCATTAAGGTCAACTTTTGAATATTGAAATTAGAGTTGATATTATTTTCGTCCTTAGCGCAGCCCCCACCGTTGCTATGTACTTTCGGGACACTTTTTGAAGGCGGTTTTATAGGCAATGTTGCTTCTAGGGTATTTAAATTCGTTGAATTTTTCACCAAAACGTTTTTATGTAATTTTTGTTGTTTCTTCTATGGCATCTAACGTGTTAATAACATACGGAAAATAAAGTCAAAAAATTATTTAAGTCCAAAAGATGAGTTTGCGTTTTCTTTTTACACATGCATCATTTAAATGCAACAAAAACAAAAGTTTTAAATGCACTCCCACCACTCAAATAGTATATTTTACGCGAATTTGACACAATGACGTAACTGTAAATTCAAAACGCTTGAAATGAAAATAAACTATTGGAAATAAAGGCTATTTCGAGGTCACGCTGAAAACTAGCGTGTAGATATAAGTAAAATGGCTGTGCAAACAGTAATGCGAGTTATATTAGCTACGGTTTTGTATTTTCAGGCATTCAGTAGGTAACCTAATCTTCATTACCTACCTGTTTCCTGGTTCGCAGAAAGTCAAAATAATGAACATTAGCCTCGCTAAACATGGGTGAAATCTTGAAATACCGCTTGAGTATAAATAATCTTGTTATGGAAGTGAATTGTTAATTAAAATGTAGTTAAAAATATTTTTACAGTAAAAAAAATAACCTGTAAAGAACAAACAATCTACAGTAGGTACCTAAGCAGCACATCAACCCACTTCTAATCTCTCTAAAAATCGATGACAAAAATCCAAAAATCGCTGAAAATTGCTTGAGGGAATTTTGACTGATAAGCGTACGCCACGCGTTTTCCCGAACCGAGTCAGTGAAAACTGTTTTATACGCACAATCTTGGATAAACTGGTAGGGGGAAATCGGCTCGGATGGATATAGGTTAGCCTTTAGCCTTCGTGGTTATTTTTTTTCGTTTAGTCGCATAATGCCTAATTCGCAAAATGGCTACCGAGTCTCGAAAGGACTACTTCGCAAAATGCCCACTTAGCTAAAGGACGACTTCGCTTAATGCCTAATTCGCTAAAGGACTAATTCGCATAATGGCTACTTAGCTAAAGGACTAATTCTTGAAAGGACTACTTCGCAAAAGGACTTATTCGCAAAATGGCCAATATTTACCAAATGACTAAAAATTAAAATGAAATCAAATACCAGTTAGATTCATTGGTAATATTTATTGGATTTTATTTACAAACAATATCCATTCTAGATGTTAGTTTCTTTACGAATGTGATACAACCGTTCAGGGGATAGGTACAATTAGAAAATTATAAAATCGTTATTATCGTTTACTCCTATACAGGGTGGCCCAAAAGGTGACACTAAAAAATTTTTTTTGGATTCCTGCCATCTAGGTGTACTTGGAAATACCCCATGTATGTTCCGCGATTTTTAGTAGTTTTCGAGTTCTGATTTGTTCTTTTAATTTTGAGAATTTTAGACTTGACCTACTTGAATATTTTTTTTCTCGGAAATTATGCATCTTTTTTTTAATTTTTTTTTTGTAGCATAGTCCTCATGACTTGCACATTCACACATAAAATACCGAGCTTCCTGCCAGTAACGTAAGTTACAAAATTATTGACCGAAACTAAAAAATTAGGGTAAAAGCAAATCACAGTTAAATTTTCAACTTTAAATTAAAAAAATAAAAAAAAGTTTCATGACTTATAAGTAATGTTAAAAACTGCGCAAGACCCTAAGCTTTAATTATAATACAAAATAAGTGGTGCTCAATAGGCCCTTTTTTGCAGAAATCTGCTTTTAAATGTACAAAGGTGGAATTTTCTAAGTTTTTTATTGACTATTTTGTCAACCGCAAAATTATTCTGACCAAAATAAACATTACAATGATACCGTTTATTGAATAAAGAATTAAAACAATATTTAAAACTATGTTATAACACAGTGGTAACATCGATATAATTTGTTAATACATCGTTATTTTGGTTATTTCAAGGATCATTAATTATTGACAATAAATAAAACAATACAACAAATTTAACATTTAAATTAATTTTCACAATAAGTTCTCGAAATGTCTCCCTCCCGCTTCAATGCATAACCTACAATGCCTTAAAAAAATATTTTAAATTTTGAAAAGCAGCAGAATTTTCTTTAATTTTTATTTCTGCTTGTATCAGTTTTTCTCGCAGCTCTGCTTCGGTGTTTGTTTTACTTGCATAGACCATCTCTTTGTAATAACCCCAGAGAAAAAAATCAATGGAGTTCAAATCTGGTGAACGCGGAGGCCAAGGAATCAGACCGCCATCACGCCCAATCCACCGCCTCTGGAATGTCTGATTCAGGTACTCCCGTAGGTAATGCATTGAAGCGGAAGGGAGACATTTCGAGAACTTATTGAGAAATAAATTTAATTGTTAATCTTAATTAAAATTGTTATCGATGTTACCACTGTGTGTGTAATAACATAATTTTAAATATTGTTTTAATTATTTATTCAATAAACGGTATCATTGTAATGTTTATTTTGGTCAGAATAATCTTCCGGTTGACAAAATAGCCAATAAAAAAACTTAGAAAATTCCACCTTTGTACATTTAAAAGCAGATTTCTGCTAAAAAGGGCCTATTGAGCACGACTTATTTTGTATTATAATTAAAGCTTAGGGTCTTGCGAAGTTTTTAACATTACTGAGAAGTCATGAAACTTTTTCTAATTTTTTTAATTTAATGTTGAAAATTTAACTGTGATTTGCTTTTATCCTAATTTTTTAGTTTTGGTCGATATTTTTGTAACTTTTATCAATGGCAGGAAGCTCGGTATTTTATGTGTGAATGTGCAAGTCATGAGGACTATGCTACAAAAAAAAAGTTAAAGAAAAGATGCATAATTTCCGAGAAAAAATATATTTAAGTAGGTCAAGTCTAAAGTTTTCAAAATTAAAAGAAAAAATCAGAACTCGAAAACTACTAAAAATCGCGGAACATACATGGGGTATTTCCAAGTACACCTAGATGTCAGGAATCCAAAAAAAATTTTTTAGTGTCACCTTTTGGGCCACCCTGTATTATGTCCCCTTCGAGATTGTCACCGGGGTGTATCGTCGTGCGTTAAAACTTAGGTTCTTGTTTATTTGAAAATACTAGGAGAGCAGAAATTCAATGGAAGTTGATAAATTCATTTCTGATGCCCTGGTACTTTTTCTTTTGAAATATGATAGTTCAATTTAAACTATGTATTTGACCCTTATTATTGAGCTAAGTAATCTGGCATAACCATCAACTTCCAACGAATTTCTGCTTTCCTGGTACATAGGTCTCTAAAAAATTCAATTTTAAAGTTATTATTTAGACTAAAATTAGCTGCGTAGTCTCGCTTAAGCATCTATACGTCTATTTTTTTATCTGCATGTACCAATATTTCTTTTATGAAAAAAATCATAAATAAAAAAAAACCAATAAATATTACCAATGAATCTAACTGGTATTTGATTTCATTTTAATTTTAATTCATTTGGTAAATATTGGCCATTTTGCGAATTAGTCCTTTTGCGAAGTAGTCCTTTCAAGAATTAGTCCTTTAGCTAAGTAGCCATTATGCGAATTGGTCCTTTAGCGAATTAGGCATTACGCGAAGTCGTCCTTTATCTAAGTGGGCATTTTGCGAAGTAGTCCTTTCGAGACTCGGTAGCCATTTTGCGAATTAGGCATTATGCGACTAAACGTTTTTTTTTAAACCCCGAAAACGTTTTTTGTTTTCACTATAATAATAAAAGGCGTTTTTATTACTCTATGGCGTACGCTGATGTTACTAACTGCTCTTAAAAGTGTATTCAGTTACTCATTAATACAACACTCGCCTTGAATTCAGTATGTTCCATAGCAAGATACGTAATACTTTAAAGATAAAAACTAACTATCGTTTTACTTCCGAAATGTAGGTATATTTTTTTATTGACAATTTAAATAAACATCCCTAATTTTCTGAGAGAGTGAAGTTTCACCCAAGAACATAACTTGGTGCCCCTGCGCCACATGCATTAAACATGTTGTGTTCTGCAATCACATTCAAATGCTACGAGTCAAGGTTCCGATTTATTAAATCTGTAGGTAAACTTATAAAAATCAACATCAAGCTAACTCAAGAAATAAAATTGATAAGAAGTAATAATTGTTTCATTTAAGCAAGTATAACAAGTTTCCTTGGTATCTGTCTCATCACGCAGGTTCAAGGTTGATAATAATAAGTATAATGTGAATCATAAAAAAGAAAATCAAGTTCGTAACTTCACATACCTATACACATCCGTCAATTGAAACATAAGCCCAACATTGAGGCCTCTCAAGTCGGGGTACCCGGGGATGGGCTGGTCAATAGCCATAAGGCTAGCACCGGCTCGTCCTAATCGGGTGTGAAGGAGAAACCGGGGGAGTTTAGTGGGTAGTGGACGCTTCAGACTCGAGTCCCACACACGGCCGCGGGTCTAGCCTAGAGGGTTGCCATCTCTAAAATTTGGAAAACAGGACAAGACGCGTGAAAGCCCCGGATTTTAGAGTCCGAAAGCCGGACATCGGACATGTCAACAAGATCTATTAAACATATTCAATGTAATAAAAAACATCGTGGTGTGCAGGCCATAGTGCGTGTCTCGCGGGCGCCCAGGCGGCCCAAATTTTTTTTATTTATTTATTTTTTAAAACTCGGTCTACAAATAAAACCTTCCCCGGACGCTCCCCGGATGCCCTCTAAACTAAGTAGTACAAATCCGGGAAAACCCGGACGGATGGCAACCCTAAGCCTAGGTTCTTCAATAGATTAAAATTTAAACGTAAGTTACTAGTACGTGCAATAGTTATGTCACCAGTTTAAACGTGGAGACCTGGAGTGGTGACCTGTAGCACAGATTGTAATTACTAAAACAAGCTCCAGCTAACCACGAACGATTTAGTACCTACTGTAGCGTTTATATAAAAATACGCCATAATAGCTGTGTAATCCTTTTTGACACTGCCCTGCGAATCTAACTCGATCGAATAATTATAACTAAACTGGCAGCTGTACAGTCGGGTCCGGCCGTTATGCCCCCATTCCGGTTTGCCCCCGGCCGGTATGCCCCCACGATTTTAAGTAAATTTGTTCCAGTTTGCCGTTAAAACGTGGGGGCATACCGGCCGGGGGCAAACCGGAATGGGGGCATAACGGCCGGACCCGTACAGTCAAGGGCAATTACTGCCCGAAATGGCAGGCCCGCTGGCCCACCACACACCCTTTTTTTTCGGAGGAGAATGCGTTTTATGTATATGGAACTTAAAATATATCCAATTATTTACAATCATAATATGCATTATAAATAGGTCGATTCTACATCAAGAAAAGCACTATGTCTGTAGCAATATGAAAACCACATACAAATCCAATTAAAATCCTACTGCATTGGACGAGTAGATATACCTAAAAACTTAATTAATAACCTTTGAAATAAAAGAATTAATCATTTAGAAAAAACAAAACTTTAACTTATATAACAAAAATAAAACGTGCAAATAACAATGTTCGAAGTTAGTCACTCAGGAAGTATTATCACTTATCATCTTATCAAAGTCCCCTGTGACCATTTTAACATTTTTGTAATTCATGCATATCTACTGCAGAAGGCCTCCTAAATATTGTGTACTATCTACGAAATTGATTCAGTGATAGACAGGCAATGTGTATTAACTAATCTAATCTGAAAACTAGGTAATGTATCTTATCTGTTTTATAGGTATATCATTTAAAAGGAGTAACTAAAAACTAATGGCTCTTCATCAATCACAACTTTGATTAAAATATAGAAACAATATACATAAGTATTAGTCAAATATGATAGATAACTCATCAAATTCTGCAGCTAAGAACTGCATTTTAGTTAGGCTTTAAGATTCAATTTATATTAGAGCCCAAGTTTCAGCTGAACAAGCTTTATTCTTTTCCGTCATTACGATTTTCCTAAAATAAGTCTAATTAATATGACCTAATCTTCGAAAACATCAAGTTTTGAAAATCACTTGTACGACTTCATTTTATTGTACGTTACTTGTGTAGCCCATCCACCAGCCAGCCCAGCCCACATTTCAGCAAATTTCTAAACAATAAAAATCAGCCAAATCATAGATTTGTTCTCAAGTGATTAATCGATTCTACATATCTATCTATCTAATCAGTATCGTATTTACCTACTGTTGAGTATAAGCCACCTGTCACGCCAACGTTACGGTCCTGTGCAAGATTCATTATGTTGATACCGGTGAACCTGACCATGTCATCCGACCAGCGGGCCGATATGGTCTGCTTCGCGATCGTAGTGCACCCCTTGGCCACCAGTCTGTTGTTGCCTTTGTCCACCTTTGGTCATGCCGACTTGCCAAGTGACCCGCCCATCTCCACTTAAGCTTTGCTATCCGCTTTAGTTTTCAACTTTAGTTCGGCGTCGAATTTCCACGTTTGGTATCCGATTTAGCAGTTTGATTCCTAGCATAGCACGCTCCAATGCCCTCTGAGCGACTTTTATTTTATTAACCGACTTCATATTCACGTGATCTTTAGTGAGCGGCCATGTTTCGGATCCGTAAGTGAGAATGGGCAGGACACACTGGTGAAAAACCTTAGACTTCAGGCATTGTGGAATATAAGATTTAAAAATATTCTCCAGCTTTCCAAAGATAATGGTAAGGTATTAATCGAATATGGTGATATAAATATTAAATGTTGTATCCGCAATACCTAGCGCGTAGTAATTTTGCAAGCTATTTTGATTGTTAGCTTACTTAAAATGATATCATCGTTAATTCAGTGCAGAATCGTAACACATCTTAATTTTTCTATTATAAAACGAAGTACCTCATGCAATAGAGTTTACAAGACCGGAAACTTGGAGGGCTGCCAATGTTATAGCTAGCGAGGAGGGTTCCCCGCCGGTCCGTCTGGACCGAAGCCAAGCTGCGTCGGAGTGATGTGCGCAGGCCACCGAAGTGCATTTACTGCAGCAGCAATTATTACTGTACCGAGAATACTGAGATGCACAAACGACAAACTATATTGACGGTTGTACCCCGCGGGGTACAACCGTCAATATAGTGATAATATTATATATGTTACCGTTAATGTGCGGAAATCCGTTAATCTACAGATTAAGTAAAGTGCAATATGAGCCTTTTTCAATTAAAATTTTACACTATAAGGGATCGTATCCGGTATTTCGCAGATTACCTATTTTATAGTTAACCTGCAGATTAACGGATTCCGCACTTTAACGATATACCGAATTAAAAATATACACGTAGCCTAAGGGATAGCCGATAATATCAAAGAAAATATTAATTCAATTAATAATTAATTCTTTTTTAAAAAGCGGCGAAGTTGTAATCTCGACGCGCACCTAAGGGTTGCTACGAGGTGCGTATTTCCCACTAGTTCCACAATTAAGGAAAACATAATGTGGAAACTTGCACAGTGAAGTGGCTCTGTGTACTCTGTGTAGGCATCATCCAATTGGTAGGTAAGCATAGTTTCCTTGTCGAGAGTTACGCAGTTCAGAATGGCAGTCGCTTCAACGTGAACGTATAGTAACTGGACTTTTCAAATCCTGTAACACGGTGCAAGCGGTTCCTAACTACCTTTATTAATATTTGACGAGAAGTCGCGGGTTCTATCCTCGCACAGCACACGGTACAACATTTGTGTGCATGAACATGTCTGTTTGTATCGGTCTAGGTGTTCCTATGTATAATATGTATGTATTTACAAAAAGAAAGTAAGTATATAAGTGGTTTATTCCTAACCTGACCCGAATTCCTAACCCGAAAATCCTGGGCGGGTTAGGTTGGGAATTTCAATACATTAAAAAAAAACCGATCTTTACCCGCAAGCGAGTTAGAGCTTCAATACAGGTTCGAAATGAACGATTGAATCAATTATGGAATAGGGTTAAGTTCGGAATATATATTTTTTATTTATTGAAATTCCTAACCTAACCCGCCACCGGGTTAGGAATTCGGGTCAGGTTAGGAATAAACCATATAAGTAATGTTTATCCGTTGTCTGGCACCAATAGCACAAGCTAAAATGCTTAATTAGGGGCTAGATGGCGTTGTGTGAATACTGTCCAGAGATATTTATTTATTATTATTTACTCGTAGATCGGGGACTAAACGCTCGGGTATAGATTTAGGTTATGTAAGAAGCTGAATAGGTGTACAGTACAAACTTATTTCAAATAAATGCGAATAAATTACTTTTAGTGCACAGTGGTGACTATCCTTGGGTTGCAATCGTTATTATTAACGTTTATGTCGGAATGTTAATTCTATCGGGATTATAAGTGGCAAGAAACTAGATAGTTACGTATTGCAACTGTTGTGATTACAATAATTCATGCTCAGTCTTAGAAACTAAATCGGCCACTGGTTTTTTCCGTCTGTGTGTGTTTTTAATGACGTATGTGGTATCCATCACCCACTCAATCAATTTAACTGGCAGCCCTAATAGAAAACTAACTATGAAAGAGGAGTGCGTGTCATTGCATCGCATGGTGTGCAACGTGACTGTCCTGCGTTTTACATCTACATAATTATGTATTAAACATAACAAACGCTGGTTTGTATCATTTGTTTATAGATAATACGTCCACGGTATACCTACATCTGCGATCCGTTCAAACTACATTTTAATACATTTAATAGGTTCACTTGATAATGTATTCGCATTGTAAAATCAACAACAGTATCAGCTATCATCACCAATTTCTTTATATAAAGTCGCCAGAATCCATTAATCAATCATAGTAAATATAAAATAATGTTTTCCTAGCTGAGTTTATGGACAACTCGCCGTCGATTGGAAGTTCATCCTCACATTCTAGAATCAAAGTGGTCGATTACACTTGGACTGTGGAATGAAATTTCCTCCGAGGTTTTCTTTAGAGACTATAGCATGACGTTCTTTAAAAGTGATTTTACTGGGTCAGCGGCCCGCCTGTTGGTAAACGTCTACACTCTTAGAATTTCCTCGAGCGAGAAATTCTATAACAAAATACCAACCTAGGTACCTATCCTCTTTTGCCTCCATGAATTTGGGTGGTAGGTAGTATGTACCTATTTATTTTTATTTATTTATTTACACTTTATTGCACAAAACAAGTACAATTGGCGGACTTATGCCGAAAGGCATTCTCTATCTACTACCAGTCAACCATTGGGCGTAACAGTACCTAAGTGCGAAATTGGTGCGGTAATTGCAAGTAGAAAATGAGGTAGACAAATAAACATGATAAATCAACAAAAATACACATTTATCTAAGTACAATTATTAATAATACACATAGTATGTGTATGTATGTGTCACATACATAGACATAATTTAATAGGTATATATAGCATAAATCATAAATACATAAGCATTAAGATACAGTTATAGGATGATTATTTGCAAATCTGGACGAACCAAACAGCCAAGAAAGGAAAGTTAGGAACTGTTGAGAAGAGAAGCATAGATAGATTTTTTAAAGGTTTGAGTACCTATTAACTGGGAGGGAGTACCATAGCCTGATGGCAGTGAGAGCGAAGAACCTCGAGAAGTCGAGATGCAACTGGGACCTATGAGCGTGGGTGACAAGTTTCAGTCTGTTCAAGGACGGAACAGCGCGAGAGCTGCAATCACCCTGAAACTTGAATTTGGATTTCAGGTATTCAGGAGCGTTTGGATCCCTGAGTATCCTAAATAAGGTGGTGAAAAGTCTCAGCTCACGACGCCGGATTGGTAGCCATTTAAGACCACCGGTAGTATTAACGCTTGGACTAAAACGACCTTAGTGCCAATTGGTAAGAAGTTTTTAAAATAGAAACTGCGGAGAGCCTACTTCTACTAATTTCAGCGACCCACTTGCCCCAAGTTAGGGTGTCGTCCATGAAGAGGCCAAGATTTTTGACGCGGGAATGATACGAATAAACATCGCAAAAACGAATAGCCTACCATATTTTAGTTCAATACTCGGCAGCATAGGTACCTACTTTGACTTTCTTGAATATGTATGTAGGTACAATGTAGGTCATGAGTCTTTGTTAATTTAAACATTCATGTAATTGATATTCTTGATAAATAGGTGGGAAGGTCTTACAATTATATTATACAAGTTCCGAAATAGCAATACAGACTGTCGATCGAGGTCGCGAAATGAGTATCACCCAGGCAACCGACAACGTACCAAGGACAATTGAAAAGGTTTAAGGAGGTAAATCGGTCCAAAGATTTTCGGTCGACACGCCCGTCATTTTACGTAAACATACCTATTCTAAGGCAGCTAATTAGATGAAACTTTAACATGATATTATATACCCGGCTGGTACAATCAAACGGGCTGCGTCCGTTGCCTAGCAACCATCCGGACCCCAGCTTCCAGCTGCTGCATTCCCCCCCTCCGTCCGGCGCCACACACCCTCGCGCACCGCGCTTGCGGGTTGGCGGCAAAAGGCTTTAAACCATAAAGCTATAACAATTAAGGAACAAGTTCCAATGGACCATACTGATAAAAGTAATTGGAAAGAAGACTATCTAGCATTCCTGGGATTTTAAAAAGTTATAGGGAAAATGATCCTCCTTGTAAGTTTGTAAGGGTCTTATTTGACCTTCATTATTATTAGGTAACTATGTACGCGACTGGAAGTTTATTTGATAAGCTGTTCTACGAGTAGGTAGTCTCAAAGATTTTCTAACCTTCCCCTTTTTATTAACGAGGGGTAAACACTTGACTCTGCAAATATGCCCAAGCTTTCTAGAACAAACAATTAAAGTTCCTACTAATACCTAGGTATTATAAATTCGATTAGGTATAACTCTGTCTGTCTGTTACGCTTTTACGCCTAAACTAGTAAACCGATTTTGATAGGTATCACAATAACAAAGAAACTAAACCTTGGAAAAGAACATTACTACTACTTTTTATCCCGGGAAAAAGCTCAGTTTTTATGGTAGGTATAACAGGAAGAGCAACACAAGGGCTAAGCAGCGGGTGGAAGCTAATTACCTACCATTAGGTATGTATTTGTAAATTATACTGTCTATTTTCACAATAATGATTAATTATTTACTCCGTTTCTCGTGCAATTTATAAGAAAGAAAAGAAATTTAAAAAGAGGCGGGGTTATTGTTATTCATTTCATTGAAATCAAGAGCTTCGGGCGTTGAATATAAGTTCAATACATTAATATATAAACAAAAAAAAGGAAATATCTCTTGGTAACCAGAGCTATCTTCATAATAACAAGCGTGACGCAATGGCAGTGCATCGGCGGGAGGTAGTGGAGGGGAGCTGCCCATTAACCGACAACGGGCATTGTGAAGTCGACGCATGCAAGGCCACCGGGTTCGAAGACCGAGCAATGTCACCTTTAGAACTAATAGCAAGCAAGATAACGCTGGTCGCCGCTCGCCCCCTCCCCGCCCCACTCCACAGCAAACATTTTATCTTCGCTGTCTCTGTAGGTACTGCAATGCATCTATTCTATTGTCAATACAGCGCAATGAAAAAACGGAACTGATCGATTTACCAAAGTTCTTTCATTTCCTTTGTCTCCATCTCTTTTTGCATCATTATGTTCATTATTTCTCTTTTCTTTTTGCCGAAATTTGGCCTGAATAGAAACACGTTAAAAACACATCGGATTCGCTTATCTACATTATTAGGTCCTATATACACTATAAAGGGGTAGTTACTTCTGTCACAACATTGGTACCTACATGTAATTAAAGAACATAATTTTCCGTCACTTACATAATTAATCAATACTCAAGATAACGAAGGCGAAAGGATTTCTTAGTTCTAGTTAGGTAACGCCGGAGAGGTCACCTCCGGCGTTGCTCATCCAATAAACAAAATAGGTAGATAAGTAACAGTAAAAACGCTTGCAGCCTTCCCAGAGAGTATCTCGAGGAAATACCTCCCGGACAGGAGAATCCGCACAACGAAACACTCTCCCTTCAAATCAAGTTCTGTTGGAAGAAAAAACTTATGCGCCAGCGCATTATATACCAGAGTATCAGAGTAGTTTAAATTTCAAATCCTGGATCATGGTACAAGCGTACCCTGCCTGGACTAGCTAAAACGCTCGAAGAAGGAAGAATCGCCCGAAGAGAAGAGCGCGGTTCTAGTTGTACTAATCTAATAATAATTGAGTGCTAGGTGGATTTTGCAATACAATGCTAATCTCATTTATCCTTACCAGTCCCAGCTCTGCTACACTGTGCTCGACATCGTTTCTACCAACAACCTGACCTGGAAATGTCGCTACAATGGATAACCCAAATGTCGCTACAATGGATAACCCCGTAGTATACCATTATCGAGCAAGCTTCCAATCATTGACAACCGAAGACACCAAATATAATTACTTAATTACTTATAAGAACACAAGGGAACAAAATCAACTTTTTTGTTTGTTGCATGAGATTTTATGCTTGTTGTTTACTAATTTGAGGTCGCTGATTTCAAATCTACCCTCACTTTTTCTCTAGCAGCTCTAGTTTTTGAGATACAGCTATCAGATATATTTTTGTACTAATTACACTTAAAATTCAAATCTACCAAACAGTTTAAAAATATATTTTTTTGTTTAACAATGTCCACGTCGATAAATATAATCTATAGAAGCAATCCCAACTACTTTTGTAACATCTGCGGTGAAAATATATTCAAAACATGTAGAGTAAGTGTGTCAGAGCTCATAATAAAAGTGTACTTTGATTGCTTTGGAATCCCTTTGGACACCCGTGACAAGTACAGGCTCCCTTATATGGTATGTAAAACATGGGTGGAGTCTTTGTGATTATTGGTGAATAAGAAAAAACCCATTTTAAGTATCAATCACCAATTATGAGGCGGGAACCTTCCAATCATCAAGATGATTGCTATTTTTGTGTGGTTGAAAAAAACGGTATTAATAACAGAAAACAGTCGAAATGGTTTTTCCTCTAACTTGTCATCTGTTACTCGACTAGTCCTGTACTCCGTGGACCCCAAGCTTCTTCATTTACACAAAATATTTCCAATTTAGAAGAAAAAAGCTCTTTTTCAAGTAATGAAATGGTTCAGCTGATTTTAACCCAGATATTTATTTTGAGCCTCTGCAGCCCTTTGATGGTCCACAAATAAGAAGTTGATGAAGGATTAAAACTTTCAATAGATACATGACTGATATTGAAAAAAATGCCTGGAGTGAATTTCTTTAAACTGCACAATTTATTTTGGGAAACAAAAAGCTGAAATCTATGCGGAGCATATTGAACTGATGTTGTCACACTTCCAGCAGCTTGGTTGTAATATGAGCATCAAGGTACACTTTCTCCACAGCCATTTGAACCGTTTTCTTGAAAATCTTGGTGATCTGAGTGAAGATCGAGGAGTTCCATCAAGACATTCGAACCACGGAGAAATGTTACTAGGGTCACTGGAATGCTCACATGGTAGTGAACTATTGCTGGAGCATTAAACAAAGCCTTCGTGAACCAAGTCAAGCAAGAAAATCTTAAAAATGATTTGTTTTTGATAAGTTGTGCTTGTTTTTCCTAATAAAATATAGATTTTTTGTAAAAAACGCGTTAAAATTATATCTCAAAAACTAAAGCTGATACAAAAAATCTTACTTTAGATCTGCAAGTGATAATATTAGTCATAATATTTCATGCAACAAAAATGCTGTTCCCTTGTGGAATAGATTGGGTTCCATCCGTGCAGGTGGTACCTACCAGCTGATCCATCATTTCACTCAACTTTATCAGAGGGAATGTAAATACGAGTAGATAATGATCGCTCGATTTTATCGACTTTAATTTTAATTTTGTGCTAAAGACTTGCCAGCTCCTACATTAAAAAATCCGCACTTTGTTCTTAAAAAGCCGGGCATTTTGCCCTAAAAGCCGGACGGGGGCGGGGGCGAGCCGCTCGTATTCGCAACCATTTTTATTAGCTACGCCACTCGTCGGACTATTATAATTCCCGCCCCCGCTCTTGTACCTATGTAACATTTTGCGCGTAGCGTTGCTTTCGTGCTACAGGCGCATATCACTAACAAAAGCCGGAAACATAAATATTTGGACACGACCCAAAAAAGCTAAACATGGCCTGGCAACCCTAACCTATTACAATAGATAGGTTAGGAATTTAATAAAGGTACCTACCTACTATATTCATAAAGCAATGGTGATTGCAGAGGAAACCATACAGTTCAAGGTTGACAAGTTGGTAACTCGTTTCTTTTGCTAGCATCTGTAATTTATAGGTACGGCGGGTATTAGGTAGACTCATACATAACCTATACCATTACCTTCCTGGTTTCCCCTACACACCCGACAGGGACGAGCCGGTACCCGCCTCATAGCGACCAAGCAGCATAACTACCTATAGGTAGTTATGTGGTGGATAAAATATCAGGAACTCTGCTGGGCGTTGTGGTGCAGCTGGCCCTTTTCCTGAATTTAATGGATTACTTTGGCTTAAGTATAAATTGACTTTTGTCTGGATTTTTTGGCTCTTGATCTTACCTCCTAGGTACTTTATTTTTAAAAAGAAATTCTTTATATTATTAATAACAATTAGGACATTTTGGAGATGTAGACCCGAAAACTTGTTTCAGACTTAAATTATTATGCTTAACCTGGTAAACAGATAGAACAAAATATTTAACTGACGAGCTGCGTGAACTTCGTACCTATCACTAACTTTAGTAGGTATTTCTCTTGCAATTTTTCCATATTTTCTCATCGTTTAAAACTTTAAACCTTCCCTAGACTTCCACAAATATTTCAAGACTAGAATAAGTCAAATAAGTTCAGCCGTTCTTGAGGTTTTAGCGAGACTAACGAACCGCAATTCATTTTTATTTATACCTAGTCTAGCCATAAATATTGTAAAGAAGAAAAATATTTTTTTCTATGACAAATAGCATTTTATTACTTTTACTAAGTGTTAGTTTAATTCATAAATAAATAACAATTTAAAATATAAAAAGCTTATTCGAAGTGGTCTCCATTGGCTGCAATACAGTCCTTAAAACTTTGAGGCCAGTTATCAATAAAAGCACGTACTCTTTCCATGGGAAAATTCTTCACTGCCGATCGTATGGATTGCTTTAGGGACTCCAAATTATCATGGCGTTTAGAACAAGCCGTACTCTCTAAAACTGACCACAAATCATAATCCAGCGGATTAACATCGGGACTAGACGACGGCCAGTCTTCAGCTCTGATGAAGTCGGAAACGTTCGATTTCAACCAAGACTGCGTGGACCGAGCTTTGTGACCCGGTGCCGAGTCTTGCTGAAAGGACCATTCTTAGTTATTGAACATGGTGTTGTTAAGGGGTTTAACTACCTTCTCAGAATGGTATCTTGATACACTTGTGCCGATGTTTTGATACCTTATTCAAAAAAGTATGGCTCAGTCACTCCTTCATAGCTACCACCCCACCAAACCATCACTAAAGACGGATAATGCCCACGTTGCACTCTGTCGACTAATTGGGAAGCTTCCTTAGAGCTTTGAGCATAAATACGGTCATTTTGTATATCAAAATGTTGCTCAATTGTAAAAAAAATCTCATCCGTAAAACACAATTTTCTGTGATCACCTTTGCGTACCGCTTCAGTAGTTGTTTTGATTTTACCACCCTATTCTTTATTAAATTATCAGTTAAGAAATGACCAGTACGTCTAATATATGCCGCAAGTCCTAAGTCATCTTTTAAAATATGCGACATGGTTCTAGGCGCTATTTTCATCTTCTGTGATAAAATCTTTTGCTTTCGGACAGGATTCCTTCGAATTTTTTCCCTTACTGCTTTGACCACCTTTTTCGTACGAACACTACGTGGACGGCCAGATTTTTTTCTGTCGCAAACAGAAGAGGTCTCATTGTACTATCAGCCACAGGGCCAGGGTACCACCTTAAAATCTATTTTTCTCTGGCAGCGCCCAAAATATGCACTCGCCTTCTTGGTTCTGTCTACCAATAGAATCAAAGAACGCGGAAACAAAAGATTTTTTTAAACAGGCAAAAAGTGAAAACTTTGTGTTCCTTTAACAAAATTGCATCTTTACCATTAAGTTTAGTTGTGGTGATAAAATTTGTTACATGTTGGCTAAAAATAAATTATACCAGAATATCTCTTCGTAACATACAATTACAATTTTAATTACTATGATATTTTAAGTAATGTTTTTATTAATATCTACTACTTATTTAAGGTGTCAAAAATAATAATAGAAAAATTATTCCAAAATATTTTTAATAAAAGAAAATCGTTATTTAAAAAATAAAGTAATTAAGGCCAATACTAGGCTAATATAATATTTTTTCTTAAACCGTCCACTAAATACTTTAAGGTTTTAAATCTGATGGCAATAAAGTAATTTAACATATAGTAAGTTTTGCAACAGAAGAAGAGGAAGTAATTGCACTTGCATTATTACAATACTATAAAATATATTGTTGTCGGGTAGATACCGTGTCGTTAATTCTCTTTTAAGCATAAACAAAAGCAGTTGTATTATTTTCCCACAATGGGACTTAACCATCCATGTTTAGCAGAACACGTGTTTTAAACAATAGAACTTGCGATTTCAACTTATTAACGAAATATTCATGTTCGGGCTTTCTTCAAACACTTGCAACTTTACACATCTTTTGAGCAACATCTGGCACGAACTGGCAATTAGTTGCTTTTTTTGATGAATCCGCAGTCGTTTGTGTGTTTTTGTTTTGTAGGTGGGGCCTGGATCAAAGCCATGAGATGCAGTGTTCTCTTAGTATAGTTATGATTTAGTTAGCGTGACGTTGGCATGCAACATACTTTTTTCTTTTTTTTTTATGATAATTACTATGTCTAATCGTGATACACGCATATTTATGGGTACCAAACGCAAATGGGTACCCGAGACTGAAACGGATACTGAAGAATTTTTCAAACGACATACAAAATCGGCTCAGCAGTATGAAACTATGAAAGACCCCACGTGTCCTCACCCGTAGAATCTTGCCGTACTTAAACAAAAAAAAAAGCCGTTATTTGTTAGGCCGTTAGCTGAAACGTTAAAGATCCCGATAACGGGATTGCATAAAAAGTGTAAACTTTTGGGAATTTTTAGTAGTTATCTATACTAATATTAAAAAGAGGAAAGATTTGATTGTTTGTTTGTTTGAATTGAAGTGCCAGCCTGGTGGCTATTGACCAGCCCGTTTTCAAAAGGATGTTACAAATGCAACTAAAACTAAATTGTGCAGCCGCACTGAACTATCCGCAAAAGTCATAAAACAATAAAGTTGACCTGAACCCCGGATACATCTCCTCTAATTGGTAGGCTAAAATTGTGGGCGGGGCTAGCTATGGTCACTTCGTGCAAACGAAAAATGTTGCAAAGTGGTAGGTACCCTGGCTAGTGTTGTGCCGTTCTCGAGAACGTTCTCCCACCTGAGAATATTGCCGGGAACGCTCCCGGCAACGTTCTCCGAAGTGAGAATGGTTGAGAATCATTTTTGTAAAATGGAAACAACCAACCTTTCTTAATTTAAATAGTATCAAATAAGGTCGACAAATCATTGTGTATAATACAATACAGTTTATTTGCAGTAAAATACTATATTCCCAGTATTCTCGAGAATATTCTCGGGAACTTTCTCGACAATATTCTCAGCATTACTGCACCTATAATATTTTTTTGTGAAATATTATTTTATTGATAATGGACTATGACAGCATTTTCTTTTTATACGTAATTAGATAATAAACAGTTAAATTGTTCGTTTACTGACATGAAATATAATAAATTTTGTATAGTAGAATGGTCATAATGAAACAAATTTTCGCAATCAACTCTTTAAGTAATTTGACAAGATAACATCAACTTCAGGACTACAATATTGACTAAGAACGACTGAGTGAACGCTCTGAAATCAGATTTAAAAAAATTAAAAACATAATTCAGTCTTATTAACTTTTTTTTATATAGAGGCAGCCAGGATGACCTCACTCCACCTGATGGTAAGCGGAAGTGAGGTCCAAATGTAAGGTTGACTGGCTCAATAGATCATACCAATTGAGCCAGTCACCCTCACCCTGAAGGCCTGCAAAAGTACTGGTTACTAACTACTGGTTAATAACTAAAAATAAATCAACAACTATCCAAAGATAAAATTAACCGACTGATTGGAAAATATCAACTTAGAACTAAGGGCTCTTTCAAATTAGACGTACCGGGAACGCTCGACAGCAATACGTCAACTTACTGTTACCGCACCGCGTGCTATGTATTGTGACGATGATACCCGGCAACGGAGCATGCACGCGAAAACGGACCTGTTTTCGAATTCCTCTACGCAATAAGGTTCATTCTCGCGCGCGCTCGTCTGCTTGTTTACATCCGCGCGCGCTTGTTTAGATCCGAAGAATTATCCTGTTCGATCGCGTGCGATCGCGCGGTTTCGCGAATGATCCAAGAAATTAATAGAGCGGCCGCGCCGGGAGAGTGAGCGACGCTGCGTCAAGTATTAATTCTTCGGAAAGCGATAAGTGCGAAGTTGCGAACTATCCTGCGACGTTTGAAGTGAACAGCGTTTACGAGTGTTTGTTTAGAATTGTCTACGTGGATTGTAAAGTGTTAAGTTGTGTTAAAGTTGTGTATTTCAGTTTAGTGGTTCAAAATAAATAATTGTCTTTTCGTAACCGGCATTTAATTGAATTAACGTACCCCGTACCCACAACAGTCTGAAAAATAACGACCGTCCGTACGCGGTACGGCAAACGCGTGGCTACCGTACCGTAGCCGTCCGACACAAAACGTCCAATTTGAAAGAGCCTTTAACATCTAAAAATCAACAACAATATTAAAATTAACAATATTTAACGACCATAAAATATAATGACCACTCTGAAATGTGATTATAAAAAATAAACACTGAGATCTATTTTAGTCTATAATAAGAGGATCTTCATGATGTAATGGTTCTTCTTGAATATCCTGAAACTCATCAAAATCAAAAGTTTCCAGGGAGTCAAGCATAGATTCTTCATGTTCAGAGTCACTTTCGTGGTTTGCTGAGGTGGCTGACGATTGAATTGTAAAAGACGATGATTGGTGAATCTGTGCTTGGGTCTTATTTGAGCAATTAGCCATTAGGAGTTTTATTCATAAGCTTCTAATTATGAGCCACGTAACATAGTTTTCCAGCTCTATCAGTCTTTAGTTTGTTTCTTTTCTGGCTATGTATATTAGAAAATGTCGAAAACTCCTTTCCACAGTTGCCGAAGTTGATGGTATGGATAAAATTTTCAGAGCAGGTCTCCCCAAATCTGAGTTCGGAAAAAATAAATTCCACCAAGACCAAGATTGAATCGTGTAACAAGCTGATTCATAAAGAAAAGTTTTATCATAAATACCAGTTCGTCCTTTATAATTTGCTAAATCTTTAAGGATTCTTGGTCCTTTTGTCTCGTATCCACACTGTGCAATATTCATTATTGCCTGGCATCCTTCGAGATTCGCATTAGCAGGTAAAGTTGTACCTTGGTTACCAGGGTCCAAAATAGTGTCCGCAAAATGAACTGATTTAATGCATTGTCTTTTCTTTGTGTAAACTTAGCCAATAATAAAAAATAGATACATTGTACATAATTATATCAGCTATAAATATACAAAAACATCAAATAATAAATTAAAATTTTGTCGAGAACGTAGAGAATATTCCCGGGAGCGTTCTAGTTTCTCGAGAATATTCTCACTGGCAATATTGCCGGGAACGAGAAAGTTCTCAGCGGCACATCACTAACCCTGGCCCTGTGGCTGATAGTACCTAATAACAGCCCGGTACTCAAAAATTTGACTAAGACCGAGCGTATTGAGAGTTTTAAAAATTGTATTTGGCTCTATACCTACTTTGTTTAATGCAATCACAGCGATTCGGTTCTCTTTATCGCCTCACTCCATTTTAATATCGCAATATATTGTACAATTTATTGGCGCTACAATAAGAAAAGACAATGAAAAATCATATAAAAATAACAGATTCCAAATTCAAATGTAATAATTTGTTTATTTTTAATTGTAACAGTATTTATGGCCAGACTGTGTATAGATTTAGGTATTCTACATGAAAGTAGAGGTAGGATAAGGTAGGCTATAATTATTTAGGTAGGTAACATACATGTACCTATCTTTTTTTCAGTAAAATAGGCAAGACAATATTCAGAAATTCAATGTAGGTAGGTATTACGCGAATGGAAAGACAGACCTGCACATGCACATCTTTCAGTTCGACAACATACTCGCAAAATCTTGAAGTCGAAACTTCAACTCGTCATTTAATTTAATGAAATCTTTTCAGTACAGCAGGTAGATACGTATACGTTTAGTAAGCAACAGGCAGGCGGCGCGGCGGCGTGCTGTCAAGCAAGCAAGATAGATGTAGGATAGGTACAAAATATCGACCATTCGCCGCGCTCGGGCGTGCTTATTCGAGGCGGGGACGCGACGCGACGCTTTTTTCGGGAGGGCACCTTCAAATGCTGCCGTTGACCGTGGTCAGGGTCGGCCGAGCCCTGACCTTGCCTCACTGCCGTTCGCTGACATTCCGTGGCCCAAATGAAACTGATGTAATCTACAAACGACGCGGTGGGCCGCGTCCGTAGTCTACCTATCTAGTGTACCTACGTATCTAGTGTACTATACCCGCCTGCCAACACGTTGCAGTCTAGAATATTCACCGAATGCTCACGGACATACAAAGTAATGTTGTTTACCATAAAAAAGATATGTTATTACAAAGTTAACTGTCATTACTTACTGTGGCATGTTAATATCCTCTTTACCATTAACATACCAACGAAACGTAGGTATGTACAAATTCATGACTACAATCGTAGCTAAGTAATTATTTTAAAAATACATCATTATTGTTGTAAAACATCATTATTGTAAAACATGCATTTCATGTTTGGTCGTAAACGTCTAATAACTATTTCAAAATATCTACTAAGGATTTAAAATGGGATGGAAAATAAGAAACTTACATCAATTGTTTTTTTTTATTACATCAAATAATATCAATGTAACATACAATCGTAATATTAAACACCTATCCCTCGTACAGCTTGCAATTGAGCTATAGTAAATATTCAACCTGATATTTCATATCATGAAATAGTAAAATGGACATAAAAGATATCATTATTTCCATAAGAAGTAAACATTTCATCCTTGATGTCAATCCATTAATACACTGCCGCTCAAAAGTTTGAGACCACTAATCAAAACCTTTGTTGTTAGGAAATATTTTGCAAAACATATAATGGTAAATAGTGATTTGCACATCTGCATATTCTATGGCTTATAAAGATTTCCTAAAAGCTAATTGTTTTGTATATAACCCAAGGAAAGGGCAATAAACAAGCATTGTTTCCAAACTTCAGTGAGTTCCGAGGAAGAGCTTGTCCGATAACGAATTGTAAAGAATGTATGACGTCATTACCGCACCTGGCACTTCTATTATATTACATTAAATCACAATGCAATTGTCCTAAATTCCTAAAATATTATTCATTTTTATTATTACCCGGTATTCTTATGGTTATCGACGAATATCCGCAGTTAGTCTGATTTCGTGAATTCTACAGTCAAGACGTCTTTAAAATGGGAAGAGTTAGCGAAATTAGTGTTGAAACGCGATCTGCCATTGTTACTCTTCATAATGAAGGCAAATCTGAACGTGAAATTGCATCTCAACTCAAGTTATCAAAGACTTGTGTTCATCGTACTATTGTGCGGTACAAACAAACTGGCAGTAATCAAGATCGTCCGCGCTCCGGGAGGCCAAGAGCTACGACTTCTAGTGAAGACAAATTTATCGTAGTAACCAGCAAGCGAAATAGACGCCTAACAGCCCCAGAAATTCGCGTTGAAGTCAACAAATCTCGGGAAAAACCTGTGTCAGTGTCTACAGTGAAAAGACGATTGCGAGACGCCAAGTTGTTTGGTCGCGTTGCTGTTCGAAAACCTCTACTAAAACCACAGAATAAAAAGAAGCGGATGCAATGGGCCCTAGCCCATCGAGACTGGACCGAAGAAGATTTCAAAAAAGTACTTTGGAGCGACGAATCTAAATTTGAAATATTCGGTTCAAAAAGAAGGGTTTTTGTTCGACGTTCCGCCGAAGAAAAAATGATGCCACAGTGTGTAGTCCCGACTGTCAAGCATGGTGGTGGATCAGTTATGGTCTGGGGTTGTTTCTCAGGCTATGGGATGGGAAATCTGGTTCTTATTAAAGGAATCATGAAAAAGGAGCAATATAAAGATATTTTAGAGAAAAATGCAATTCCATCCGGACTAAATTTAATCGGTCAAGGATTTATTTTCCAGCAGGATAATGATCCAAAGCACAGTTCAAAATTATGTAGGGGCTATTTGCAAGAGAAACAAGCTGAAAAGGTGTTGGAAAACATGGTGTGGCCACCCCAAAGCCCCGATCTCAACCCCATAGAGCTGTTGTGGGAAGAGCTAGACAGAAAGGTTCGAGAACAATGTCCTTCTTCACAGCAGGGCATGTGGAATGCCTTAGAAGAAAGCTGGAGAAATATCTCGCAAGATACAATTGATAAATTAATTGCTCGGATGCCAAGATTGGTACAAACAGTCATCAAATGCAAAGGGGGATATTTTGATGAAAAATCTGTATAATTAATCTTGTGTGTGTTTTCTATAGATCATTGTATTCGTCAAAACTTGAATTATATTTTGATTTTAAACCATGTATGTAACATAAGAATAAAACCGGTTTTTTATTAAGTTTTTAAATATTTTGACTTTTATTTGTTTTCTTAATTTTTTTGAAGTGGTCTCAAACTTTTGACCGGTAGTGTATGTCTTACAGTCAAAATTACTTATATAATTAAACAATGATTTCTAATATTATAATATGTCACAACCTTTACATTCATGCACTATTTACATTAAGACCACTTCCTAATTAACCATGAACTTTTAAATCTCCTTCACACGCATTAAATTATCAACAAACTTGACTTATAAAATACAGTTCCAAGGATTTATTTTTTTATAAGTGACAGTACAGAAACATTTTTATCTCAACTACTTAGGTACTTGGTTACCAACAAATAGGTAAACATTTCAAGGTTCAATGAAATCTGCTCCTTGCATTCAATTACTAGCATTGGTACTTGGACGCAGAAATCTCTGTTAGGCGTAGACATCATAAACATTGTTCTTAAACTCAAAGTAAGTAGATTAGCATTGTAAAATACATACGAGATCCAACGAAGGTGACAAAAGTTTCAATTAAATTACAAATTAAACACGGAGCAGCCGACATCATCATTTTACGAGCGATTTTTACTGATCTATTCAGTACATGCTTGCAGCATGATCCAGTATTTACTATCTAACCTGGAGGCTACAATGGTTACATGCTGCAATGGTTATGAAAACCATTAATAGAGGAAATAGACCTATTGGATCACAGTAGGTACCATGCATTGGTATCTGACTTGCAATCAGATTACAATGGTTTCTTCACTATGATTTCCGCCACCGACGAGCCGTGGTGGCAAGTGCTTATTCAACATAGAAAAATCCGCGATTTGAAACAATCGACCTAACGCATGTGAAGCAGGATCGAAACCACTTGACTGCCACAATTCCCCAGACAGCTGATAATTAGTAATTTAATCAAGAAGTGGCCTAAGAATTCCTTTGAAATAACGGGTACGGGTAAACATACACATGATTGACCATCATACAATTCTGTCACCTCCGCAGCAGATCTTTTAATTCGTATATAACGTACATGTTGTGCATAAATAATTATTTATCAATCAAGAATTAGTAGGATTCCGAACTATTTATTTTCATTTAATTCAGACATTTTATGTACCTAAGATATTATTTATTTTTAAGCAATTTCTGAGTATAATCGAATAAACTTTATAAAACATACATTCGGTGACCGACAACACTGAAGTTATTATATAATCTTAGGCCTGAATCGATGATTTCTTTGCCAAGGTTAGTAATACCTAGGATAAGCAAACGCATCAAATAGAAAACTACTTCCACCAATATACCATTTTAAAAACAACGCATATTCACTGACATCAATAAAGGAGAAAAAAAACGGTAATAAGTTATTTCCAACATCTTACTGATGTTTTACGATATTTTAGGTAAATGTTAAGTATGAAATATTAGTAGGTACGTAAAGAACCAATCTGTGATTGCCCGATAAGATATACGTCACGTTTTTTAACTACCAACATACGACATGCGTGTCTGCATGATCCAGCCGAAGCAAAATATCATGTTATTCAAGTTCAACACATTTTCATGTAATATAGTCTAACAACAAAAACCAGTAAAATTATTACGAATATTAACATTCATATTCGCGACAGTCTTTATACTTTCAAGATCTTGGCATCTTTCTTGAAACCCAATCATCTTCCTTGTTTAATCTTTTTGAAAAACTAGAACACTATCATCCCTGTCATTTAGCATGTCTAGTTAGATTGCACAATTGGTTGGTTCCACTATTCCAATCACAGAAATCTAAATAATTATTTAGATTTCTGTGATTCCAATATTTCCAATCCATCTAACAATATTACCCTGCCGTCTGCACATTGGTCATTTTTAATCTAGACAAGTTACAGGACAAATTAGGTCCCACTAATCTACACAGTCCAACTTTTCCACAATTTCTACCCTGATCAATGCAATTGAAACTCCTTGTTAAAGAAGTTATTTTCATATTCAACATTAATCTTAATTTATTCTTACAACATACTTGCTTAAACTGGACTACGTTTTAGGCTTTCTAAATTGGTTCTGCGACTGAATCTATACTTTTAAAATGATAATGTTTGATGTTTGATTGGATGTAGGTATAATCATTATTTTTAATACATTAAAAAGGAAAAAATATCCTTCTTAAATCGCAAATAAGTTAATAAATGTTAAAACAATAAGGTGCTTGGTGAAGCGCCTTATACATTGTTATAGAACTTTTGAACTTATCCCAATTTAATAGATTTCCACCATAAGGCGAGAAGGAGCACCCCGGATGTTCAACTGGGAAAAATAAGTCTTGTCAACCCGTGGGACAGTGTTAGAGGGGACAAATGGGAATAATCCGTGTTTAGTGGGTAAACAAACTCAGCCCTTTATAGGATGGGGAGTACCACTAACCAATGCATAATTCAAGATGGCCTTACATGAGGTTTGTATACAATATGTTTTAGACGTCACGTTTAAAACTACGGGATCAAAAAATGTTGCACGAAAATGCGCTCCTAAATAATTAAATTGGCAACGGCCTTAATCAAAACAGAACCTTTTTATTTTAGTTAATAAAAGAGCCCATAATCAGATGGACGCTTAAGCGGCACCATATAGTATGAAAAGTAATCAACTCTTAAAATAATGAGATATTAACATTTTATCCTAACTAAACAACAGTTTATTCACATAGATAACATTTATTATTTCTTACGATTAGAGTCGTGCCTCTCTGACTACGCTACATTCGTTGCGTGGAACTTCAACACGCACGGTACGACTACACAAAAGCGAAATACCGCGGTTTTAGCAATATACCACTATGTAATAAACCAGTGTGTATAACCTGCCTTAAGTTCATAATTAAATGAATTTGTGCTTTAAACCGCATTTTCATGTCTTGTTTTATTCAAATTACGACAGTGTATATCTACCAATATTTTATAGAGTAGTAATGGTTAACAAAAAATTAAAAGATTATGTACGGTCAACAGCACATCACGGTTAACACTTGCAGTTCGATAATAGCACATATGCCCCCGACATAAGAGTGGTACAACGTCCAAAGTGTTACGTCTGACGTGCTTTTGACTGTACTTAAAAGAGACGCATTAGCACAAAAACTCCTAGGATATTTCTGCTCGGGATATACATATTTGTGTCAGACAGAGCATCGCCAGGCAGGCCCCATTCAGGAAACCCAGAGAAAACCGCTCTTTCTACGTTCTTAAAAATGTAAACAAATGAGGGCTCCTTGAACAATGTTTCTACATTAAATAAGTTTTTTTGACCACTGTCATGCATTATTAATTTTCCTATCTGCCACTGGCAATATTAATCCTGGTACGGGACGGCAGCAGATCAACCTACCCTAATCTGTCAAAAATTCCCAATTGAAAGAGAACTCTATGTGATGCGAATAAAGCTAAAAATTATTGGTAGGTAGTAAAAAATTTACAGATTGGGGAAGTCTGATGTGCTGTCTACTGTACAGTATCCGGTACACACACCGCAATAAGACGACGGGACCTCCGCATTTTGATGGATGCTCTATCCAGTGGGCGAATCACATTCTTTCCTTCTATTCCACATCCCTAACCTTTGCACATGATTAGCTTTCCTGACTGGAATAAACGTTTACATCACGGTCTCTTTCGTTGGTATTCCGAGTAACTTATTGTGCTAAAAGAAACTGTTCACTATACCTTCTTGCGAAGATTTACTCAAGCGGAGTGAACAGATTCTTAGTAATGTTATAAAACAAGAACAACATTAAGGTCATCTTGTCGATAAAGCCAAATAAGCATTTATATAAATACAAAAAACTACCTTCGTTAAAACTTCGTTAAAAATTTAAAATCAATAAATTTTACATTTCTCCGCCTATTAACTTTCCAATAAGTAATCAGAAGAACGCATTCCATTAATTTAGAGGTTACCTATGTATAATGTAATGCTATTAAAAAACTGGTCTTATTACATTTAATTAAGAACTCTAGAAATTAACTGTATTTTATCGCCAAGTTGGCGTGTTTTTGAGCATCAAGATGTGATCGGGTGGACAGACAGATGACGGCGTGCCCAAGATGGCCTAGGGCATGTCGTCTGTCCTCTTCCCCTCCTTGAAACCTTGCGCCTTGCTTACCCCGCAGGTAAGACTTTAATAAAAATAAGCTGTTCCGACATTCAATTGGTGGGCATAAACTCTAAAGAACTTGTATGCCTAACGGTGGCAACATGGTGGCAACACTAACACTGCTGTATAGCATTATCACGTCAGTAATCTGTTATTAACTAGTTATAAGAGAGTTACTCTAATATTAGTTCCCTTGGTAAGAAATAACTATTTTAGGGTAGCATGTTACAGCATCTCACAAAAACCAAGTAAAATTAACTAAGTTCAAATGCTTGCCTACACTAAAATATTACAATATACAGCGTGGAATTTTAGTCGTTGTTTTCCCGCAGTAAAATGATTCTATCTTAGTAGTAACATAGATTAATAGTTTTTTTTTAGTTAAATCAAAAGTTTTACGATTGTGATAGACGAAACTCGAACCAATAGTACTAGCTGCGTCGCGGACGGTCACCAGCCGGGGTCATTGCCCTTTGCGTGTATTAAAAAAAATATAATTTACTATTTAATAACATTTGGTTTACATTTTCCCATCAAACTTTGAAAAAAAATTCAAAATAAGTTAAAAATTAATTAAAAAAAAAAATTACTTGCAAAAATCGATAGTATTACTGAAGGTGTAGCGTTCTGCTGCGGTAAAACAACGACTAAAAAAACACGAAGTATAAATTTAAAAAATCAAATGGTTTTTATTTTAACACATCCAGGCATTGAATTATTAGGTAATTGTTAACCAATTAATAAATTGCGTGTTGTGAATATCAATATTTTGCCTATAGTAGCTACCATTACACCTATCATTGGCATTCATGAAACAGAGGTCTCTTCTTCGCATTTGGCACACATATTAAAATACAGACTAAAATTCATAGCAACATTTGGTCAATCCAATCATAGTCTTTAGTCACAAAAGGTCAGGTAAATTTTGCACAATTTTCTTGTCCCTAATTAATAAGATAAATTACTTACTATATCGCACACCCGGTAAAAAACTGTCATAACATAAAAATAGCCAAATCTGGTAGAGTCATTTTGTTACTTAATAATAATTGACGACATTATCGCACCCCCGCTAAAATACTGTCATAACGTAGAGGCAAGACGGGTCTCACTTTTTTCAGTAAAATAATATTATTATAATCTCACTTTTTGCAGGAAAATAATATTTTACTGCAAGGGGTGAGATTAGCCTGTTTTTGTGTTATGACAGTTTTTTACCGGGTGTGCGATATGCAGAAACAACATTTATTTATTTTGAGTAATCCTAATATGCTATGCTAGCCTTAAAGATTATTCCTTTACCAGACAAATATTTTAGAAACATAGAACTTGTAACCATAGTTATGTTATGTATGACCTTTTTATTTCTGTCTGTGGTTGCAACTAGGGTAAAGCTCAGAAAAGGTTTCCTCTTTCTGAGGGGTAAAGTGAATTGCTTGAAATGGGTAAGATTGAGTACACACTTATTACTGTTATTTTAAAATAACACAAATTGACATTATTTTTTAAAATTATACATGAGTAATGGAGCTATTTTGTGACAGCTAGACCTAGCTACTCACTTCGTCAAACGAGCTTCAAAACACAGAGTCCGGCAAACATCGCTTGTTCGACGGAGTGGGGGAAAGTTTGAGCATGTGCACTTGCGCATTAACAATAGCGCGCGCGATTCTCTTGTCGCGATCGCCCGCGCGTGCGCTATTGAGGTAATAGCGCGCACGAATCTCAAAAAACGCGTTCTGCGCAATCCTCAATTCCCCACCCAATTCAAGATAGAAGACACACAATACTAGTTCATGTCCCTTGCCAGAAAAGGATATGAATCTGCATTGCAAATCATATTATCATAACTTGAGTATCAGAAACTAACCACATTTTATTTGTTTTCAATTTCTTAAGTACCTAATATGTAAAAGATAACCATGATTACCTATCCTAGATAAAAAGCCATCAGTCTGAGTAGTTTAAATGTGTAGTGGCCAACGAATTTAAATACCCTAGAAGCAACATTGCCTATAAAACCGCCTTCAAAAACTGTCCCAAAAGTAGTTAGCAACGGCGAGAGGCACGTTTAGGACGAAAATAATTATCAACTCTAATTTCAATATTCAAAAGTTGACCTTAATGCACAGGTATACGATCTCACTTTAAATGCAGGCGTCCGAGAGTTACGACATTTTAGAATGTACGCAGGCAGCAAGCTCGTAAATTTTATTGCTTTATTGCTGTAAAGACGAATGTAGGCTGTAAATCATTATTTTTTATAATTTTTAAAGCATATTGCCTGCTTAATGGCGATATTAATAAAAATATATTAGAAAAAATTCAATTTGTCCAGGTATCAGGCGGGACTCGAACCCACGTCCCTCGCTGTCCGGGCGAGTGCACTACCAACTATGCTACCGAGACCTTAGTGGACCCATTGAATTTCTTCTAGTATTGATTTACGCTACGGCAGCGCCATCTCTTCAACGTTGCAGTAATTACTACTTACAACATCCTTTTATTACTCTGTGTGAATGTGTTAGAAGCATAATACCGCAGCGCGTAGGAAAGGGACAACTATACAGCCAGCCGCGTGTTTGATTTCTTCAGATTTTTTTAGAAGATAACAATTTTAGCACGTTTTTGGATAACTTTTACTATTAATGCATACTATTATCAAAGATGGATTTATTACTGACCGGAAAAACGAAACTCCATCCTTTTTCGAGTGGTTAAAGTATTGTTTTTGCACTTTTTCACGGAGCACTTCGGCTTGGTGACGATAGGACGGTTCGCTCGCGACTGCAAGCGAACAAGTGCTTAAACCGTGTGTAAGCACTTGTTTTGCGGGACATTTTTTGAGCGCTGGCAGTGTATCTAGGGTATTTAATATCGTTGGTAGTGGCAAGAAATATTTATTATGAGTTTTGTGACACATTTACTACATTGAATATCATACCACTTACTGTACAAATTTCATTTGGACAATCAATATTCAAAATATCAGCAATATTAGTCAAAGGGCAAAACATTTAGATATCTAACACATACTTGTTCTATAACATTTATGATAGAGTCCGACCGAAGGTTCGGTTTCGGTTTCGGTTTCGGCCAAGTTTCGGCCAAAAATCAAGTTTCGGCTGCAGTTTCGGTTTCGGCCAAAAATGGCCGAAACTTTTGCCGAAACCGAAACTGATTTCGGAAGTTGTCGTGCACGCTCGCCTAACTTCGTTTCTCGCGGCAACGCTTTGGCGGAATTGGCGGACGCTCGCAAACCTGTTTGGGAATTGTTGTACGCCGTTCGGATATCTCTTTAGCAATACAACATAGTCAGTGTGTTAAACAGTAACAATTAGTGATTCGATTATTGATAACTGATAAACATTTTACTATGAGAACTTAATTTGAAAAAATAAAATAAAAACATTATTAATATTTTTTTATATTATCTTCTATCTACACAAAAGAGGGAATGGACTGACTGACTGACAGTAAACGCCCCGCCTAAACTACAAGACCCAGGAACTTGAAAATTTGTACAAGGATTCTTTATAATGCGTAAGTTCCCACTAATAAGGGGTTTTTGGCAATTCACTCCCAAGGGGGTAAAAAGAGGGTTGGAAGTTTGTATGAAACTTCGTCATTTTAAAAGTTACAGTCTTGAAATTTGGGAAGTATATTTTTAGTTTGGTGTCAGTTTCAAATAAAAAGGTTTTTTTTATATTATAGGGGGGGGGGGGCAAACGAGCAAGTGGGTCACTTGATGGTAAGTGATCCTCGCCGCCCATAAGCACCCGAAACCTCCATGGGGTCGCAGGCGCGTTGCCCGCCTTTAAGGGTGAAATATGCTCGCTTCTTCATTTCGCATTGGTTTGAAAACACTGCGGGAAGCTGGTTCCATAGAACAGTCGTTCGCGGCAGAAAATGTCTGCGGAAACGTATGGTAGTTGATCGCCACTCGTCCAGGTGGTTTGGATGAAACTGCTTTTGTGGCGGGTAGTACGGGTGGAAAAATTAAGCAACAGGAATCAAATCAAATAATTCCTCGGAACACTCCCCAAGATATAGGCGGTAAAAGACGCACAGGGACGCAATGTCTCTACTAAATGCCAGAGAATCTAAGCTAACGTCAAGACTTTCGGCACTGACAATCCGGGTTGCTCGACGTTGGATACGATCAAAAGGAAGAAGTTGGTACTGTGGTGCTCCAGTCCAGAGATGCCAGCAGTACTCCATGTGAGGCCGAACTTGGGCTTCATAGAGTTGAAGGCTATGAGTCGGAGTAAAATACCACATTGCTTTACCTAGGACACCTAGTTTTTTTGAGGCAAGCTTAGCTTTTTCTTCCAGATAATCACGAAATTGAACGTCGCTCGAGATATCGACGCCGAGAATCCCAATGCTCGGTTGTATAACAATACAAGTGCTCTCAAAATCGAGGGAAACGACAAATTCGGTTTTTTTTTGTGGTAATCGCACAGACTTGTGTCTTTTTCGGGTTAAATTGGACCAGGTTAAGACGTCCCCAAGAGGAGACCTCTTTTAAGAAAGTCACCATCTGAGACACAAATCCGTTCCGACATTCTGTCACATGTGCGTTAAAAACATTTGCATGATCGGTGAAAGAAGTATCACTCGTACTGTCATCCGCATGGAAGGTGTTTTTATTTGAACCCCATGGGGGTCAAAAAGGTGTTTGAAATTTTGTTTACAGGAGTTCTTTAAAATGTTTAAGTTCCCACTAAAAAGGGTTTTGGATATTACACTCCTCAAGGGGTCAATTTTTTACTTTAAATTTTCTAAAAGCGAGCTTCATAATGTGTAAGTTTCCACTAAGAAGGGGTTCATAGTGGTTTATAGAATGTAGTCTACGCGAGCGAAGCCACGGGCGGAAGTCTAGTATTAAATTAATGATTACAACAAAATTAATATACTGTGATTCCATTTCATGTCCCAATTAATGCAGGATAATGGGTAAAAAGCACCAAATTTCAGTATTTTAAGGAATTTTATACCTGACCACGTGAGTTTCGGTTTCGGTTTCGGTTTCGGCCGAAACTGAAGCCACGGCCGAACATTCGGTTACGGTTTCGGTTTCGGCCAGAAAACCAGTTTCGGTCGGACTCTAATTTATGATAGTCAAACCAAACAATAAGATTTGGTCAATTATATTTGACTGATCTAATTTAGACAATTTCTTGTTTACAAACATTGATATTAAATAATCATAGGAACACAAAATCATAGTCTAAACAAATTAATAACTATCATAGTCCTGGAAACCACTGTGTCTTTTTAAATGATCACTGTTTGCACTGTCAGAATTTTTTCGTTTACGAGAATCAAATCGGACTCCTGTTTCTTGCACAACTCTTTCACTGTTCTTTATAGCAGTGATGATATTTTCTTTGGAAGGTGGTACTAATTTTAACTCATCAGCACTCTCACCACCAGAAGGCTCGACAAGGTGCATCACAATCCTCTCCAATTGTTTTGGGTGCTCAACAGGCACTTCATCTTGTAAATCAGCATTATCAGTTGCCTGTTGTGCCATGTCTACTATCACAGAATATTTACGTTTCATTTCATCCATCATCCTCCTTCCATATTCCTCTCCAACTACACTATTGACACAAACAAAACTCTGAACTTTTTTAGATTCTTTGTCAATTTCAAGAAATCCTCGAGTTCTCATGTATATAAAATGACCAGAACGAGACATTAACCTGTAATATGATTCACCAAATTCTCTGCTCTGATCATACATTTGCCTTAGTACACAAATCACCCATCTTACATCATCTTTGTGCATAAACACAAATGCTGAAGTTCCTGTTACTTCATCTGTCATGTAACCTAGTGCCAAAGATATACTCTGATCACACTGTACAATACGGCCATCTACCAAATGTCTCGTCCAGTACTCTGAATATGCTGTAGGAGGTAAAATTTGTGTAGGCAAAGCATTTGACATAACTTTAATCATTCCAATAAAAACATAATCATTACCACTAGAAGAAAATGTACGGATTCTTCGGACACGCTGCCGTCTAATTATCTGCTGATCTTGCACTCCATTAGATGTGGCATGGTCAGAGCGCCTCAGTAATCCATCTATACGACAATGCTCATATCGGGGAGGGTCAGCTTTTGCACCGGCCCTCATTATGCGAATATGAAAATTGTGATGCTGTTCAAAGAGCCGCTGTTCACAACCACTTCGCAACTCCTGAGGATAAATGTGCTGTCGCAAAATATTCTTATCGTCATTATGAATGTAATTATAGAAATCTTGGCCCAATAAATCTATATGGCAATAACCTAACTTTTCCTGGACGTTTGGAGAAATGAGAAATATTCTGCCTCTGCATGTTACTGCAAACAAGATACTTCCAAAAAGGTCAAAGAACTTTACAAAAGCCGCAGACCATGTTTCAATATGCCCACATTTGATAGTATCACCAAAAACATGCTCGTTACGAAGCTTATTTGCTGCGAGTCTCAGAACGCTTGTTTTGTCCACTTTGCGCGGGGCGTGTACTATGTCCGATAACAGAGCCGTTAATTGTGTTATGTGAGAATTGTACTGACTTCTTCGTTGTTTCTCAGCTATAATCCGCGATTCTCGGTCACTCGCTTTGGCAGAGGGCATTTCCGGGGAATGGGATTCTGATGAGGAATCACTACAGCTAGCTGCGTGTAATCCGTACCCTGTAGGTATGCCATGGGACGGTGGCACGGCCACAGCCATAGCGAAGTTTGTAGATTGACTTCCGCCTCCGAGATGAGCAGACATCGCGGTATTTACAGCAAGTATGTTGTTGATAATTGTTCCAGTCTGAGATGTCATTGCGACTTTGACAATTGTTTTTCACAAAGTATGTCCTTGCAGAACATTATTTCAATATCAGGCCTGCAACACTTTTACGCAGTGTCAGTAGATCTCATCACAAAGAGTAACTTAAACCCACTGAATAGAAGTTTATTTCGCAGTATTTGCAGCACTTGGAGCACTCCGATTATCTACACAAACAACCACTTCCGCGCTCGCACCACAGACAACTAAATTTTTTGGCCGAATGGCCGCCCGCTGTCTCTGTCAGTTGTCAGTGTGTCAAATCCGTCATTGACAACTCAGAAGAAGAACTGAGATTGACAACATTTTTTTTATTTTTCTTAAAAGGGCAACGAAAACAAGGAGTTTATAAATCTCATGGAATTAATAATATTTAGCCACGAGAGCACAGTCTAGTTAGTTATATTTGGTTATATTACATACGTCTATGATAAATCTTAAGCATTTTTAGTTCGTAAATGATTAAAATGTGCGTTACTCTGGCGGAATGCTAGCACGTCTAGAAATGAAAAGATTTTTTTATACCACATCAGTTGGCAGATATAGCCACTCATACGTCCACTGTCACCACAGTTACAGAGACCATATACCTCAGCAGGACAGTCCGTGTAACTATAGTTACATTTTTAAGAATTCGCGCACGCCGTTTGTTTTTTTCTTTTTCTTATCGCTGTGGATGTTTATAGTCTGTAGTGCTGCTGGTTTTTGTTTGACGCTCGCGCGCTCTATGTATAGACCTTAGAGTAGAACACATGGAGATGCCCTCCCTCCCTATTGATCTATACAAAAAATTGCTTATATGAATATACATCGAATCGACACTTGCCTTACAAATGTATACTTATCTCTTTTCAACTAAGTGATTGTTGCTTTAACAGAACTCTCGACATAACAAGATTACGCGATGGTAGTATGGTACAGTACCTTCACTTTATCTTCAAGCATATAAGTAATTCATATTATCGATGTGAAGTTGAAACCATATTAATATACATAACTTACCTATTGTTAAATTAAGGCACTGTATCATCATTTGTAGTGGTCTAAGATCCCACTGCTCAATTCTGCAGGTATCTGTTTTTTTGATGCAACTAATTTTAAATGAATGTTAAGGAAATATGTAATGGATTAGGGATTGATTGCGTATAAAAAATTAGCCGCAAGTAAAAAAAAAATTTTTTTTGTATTATTAATTCGCTAGTATAATAGGCAACCATAATTATGTTTTTTTAATGAATTTTGTGACATTTGAAAGATAATAAAGTCGCAAATTGTAAAAAATAAAACAGGTGACTGTAAACTGATATAACTGTTAACAGCTGGCAACCCTACGTTGTGGCCGACTGACAGCTGGCAACCATATTTTTTTCAATTTGTGACATCATTACCTTACAAATGTCGTAAATATCATTAAAAAAACAAATAGTTACAAGTAATATATTAGCGCATAAAAATAAAAAAATTTTTTTTTTTTACTTGCGGCTAATTTTTTATAAGCAACCTATCCCTAATTCATTGCATACTTCCTTATCATTCATTTAAAATAAGTTGCATCGAAAAAACAGATACCTGCAGAATCATGCAGTGGGATCTCATACTATAGGAGAATGGGCGATTTTCTAACAGCCCGTTTTATTAGTTCTCAATAGATGGCGCCATTCCACCTATGCACGTATCTAAGGTTTTGTCTATGTCAGATGTCATTTTCATTCCCGAAAAAATTACAATTGGCGGAATTGTTAATAAAAAACACAAAGCAAGTCATTCAATAAGAAGAAGAAGAAGAATGAGTCAAGATAATGGCTCCTAGATACAAAAACAGAGGTAAGAATAGATGTACATACTACGTTCAACGCCATCTAGTGAAGCTTTTGGAAGGCACTCTTTTTTTTAAATAGCCTGTCAGAAAATCGCCCATTAGGCTATTATGAAACTATTTATAGATTTCGAACAACCTATCATCTGTGGTTATTCGCCCTTATGAGGGGCATCTGCGGGCCTCGAGCTTACGCTCATTACCCGGGCTGCTTCTCAAGCACCTTACGGTGCCCGGTGGAGGTGTGTCCGGCCTCATAACGAGGCCGATCTTTGCCCCTCCCTATAACGCTGCGTTCCCCTGTGCGGATGGGCACACCAGGTGAGACCCTTGCGGGAGGCCCAGCGAGCTTACCAGCAAACGGGGGACGGCTTACCGCGTGATCTGACAGGGAGGGGTGGGAGACAGGGATGGAATGCAGGGACCAGGGGAAGGCAACTACATTAACTATTTAGTTAAACAGTTGCCTGAGGGGGGCGGGAGGATTGTTGCTAATCTGCCTGTCTGTGTCCGTCTGTCTGTGCCCTCATTTCGTGTCTCGTCGGGTCTAGGGACGAGAAACATGGCGGACGGGATGCGCCGGGCAAGACGCGGATCACGGGTACAACGGGAAGGGGTCGGGTGGGCTGTGGGTGGGAGTGTGGTGTCGAGTGTAGCTGTGGCGGGGTGTGTCGGTGTGTAGTGGCGTGTGCGGCTCTCCCTGTCGCGTCACTGGCGAGCAGGAGCTCGCGGGGCAGGGCTCGCCCCGACGCATCGGGTGGCCGGGCGTGGAGGGGGGCCATGTCACGGAGGTGACTGTGTGGCCCATTGTCGGCTCGGTCGAACATACGCCGCGCCGACCTGATCACAAAGTCCTCTAGTGGCTGCATCTTCACGTCCCGGGCGATAACGTCGTTCCGGACATATCGCCCCGCCCCGGTAATGACGCGAAGGGAGATGCTCTGTTGGGCTTCTAGACGAGCGCGAGTCGTGCGTGTGCATAGGCCATACCACGCGGGCATGGCATAAGTCAGGCGCGACCTGATGTAGGTTTTGTAGATGCCCAGTTTTGTGCGTAGGGGTAGCTTGGATGCAAGGACCGGTCGCAGTACCGCTCGCGCCGCCTTCGCCATGTTAATGGCGTGGGTGGCCTGAGGGACCATGCGCAGCGTGCGGTCGATCCTGCAGCCCAGGTACTTAACAGTGGGTTCCCACTCGATCTCCTGCCCTCGGAGCACGAGTGGGGCTGTCACCTTGCGCCCGCGGCCGATACGTAGCGCCTCCGTCTTTCCCACATTGACGGTCATGCGCCATCGGTCAAGCCAGTCCGGGATCAGGTCGAGCACTCCCTGCAGTTTAGCCAATGTAACCTCCAACTTCCTCGAGGACGCGAAGAATGCGCTGTCGTCAGCGAAGAGAGCGAGTGTGATGTCTCGCTCTCCCTCCCTCAAGCGTCCTCTAAGAGTTGGAATGTCATTGGTGTAAACCGCATAGAGAATTGGGCTCATACAGCTTCCCTGGGGTACCCCAGCGCGGATGGGGCGTGGTAGTGTCGTGTGGTTCTCTACTAGGACTCGAAAAGTGCGTCCTTCCAGGAAGGACGCAATGAGTCGTACGTAGAGGGGCGGCAAGTTGTTTGTGATAAGCTTGTACAACACGCCGGGGTGCCATGCGCGATCGAAGGCCTGCTCGATATCGAGAAAGACCCCCGCGGCGTTGTGCCCCCGGTTCATTGCACTAGCCAGCATGTGAAGTACTCGCGTGAGCTGGAGCGTGGTGGAGTGGTCGCCGCGAAAGCCAAACTGCTCCTCCCGGAGGCTTAGCAATGGGCGCACCCTGCACAGCAACAATCGCTCGAACAGCTTCGCGATGTGTGAGAGCAGTGTTATTGGCCGATAGCTCGCAGGGAGTCTGCGATCTTTACCCGGCTTGGGCAGAACAATGACGTCACCGGTCTTCCACGCCGATGGGAAGTGACCAGTCCTCAAGATGCCGTTGAATAGTCCAGTAATAGCTACAAGACACTTCCTCGGCATCCTGGTTAGCATTGTGGAGGTAACATTGTCGGTTCCCGGGGCCTTGCGCTTGGGCAAGCGCAGGATTTGCTTCTTCACCTCTGAGGGAGAGATGAAGTCGCCGCCCGGAAGGGGTGGCATAGGGCCCGACAAGAATTCCTCCACCGTGCGTTCGACATCGGCGTGGTGTTGCAGGACGTCTTGAGTCACCTGATCGGGCAGGGGGTGCGGGGAGAATTGTGTCTCCAAGTGATCGGCCAATAACAGTGCTCTCTCCGATGCAGTGTAGTGGAGTTTGCCGGAGGAATCCTTGAGGGGGTGAACGGGGGGAGCTGTCTGTGAGAGCTGTCTAACGAGTCTAAAGAGGTCAGCGGCGTCGTCGGTCGCACTTTCGATACGACTATCCCACGACGCGCCGCGCCATGCCTTTATCTCGTCAGACAGCTCTGTCGTCAGTCTGTTTAGTTCGGTCTTGAGAAGGGGACAGCGGGTGGAAGCCCATAGCTTGCGCAGCTTCCTTTTCTTGGCGTGTTTTTTTGCTAGTCTGGGTGGTAGTTCAGCCCGTCTGTGGGAAGGGGCGGGTTGGGTCGGTAGGGTGGCCGCCTCTAGTGCGCTTGAAATACGCACCGCGATTTCGAACAAAATATGTATGTGCATATAATATGATCGTCACGTAAACTTGTATCGATAAATATATCGATACACAATATTGGTTGCATTACCATCATTGCAGTGTTGGGCAAATTTTAATTGCAAGAACAATTAATGATTAACAATTAATTAATTGTTAATTGTGACCACAACAACTAACAATTAATCAATTGTAATTGTGAAAAACCACAATTAACAATTGATCAATTGTAATTGTGAAAAATGACAATTAACAATTAATCAATTGTTAACTGTATTAGTAGCAATTAACAATTAATTATTTTTTAATTGTTTTTTTAATTGCAATAAAAAATTACAATTAAAAAACACTGCTGTATAATATAAAGCCGGTAATCGGCATATATAAATATACAATATACTGCCTCTGTGGTACAGTGGTTAGAGCGTCGGGCTCTAATACCCATTACTGCAACATTGTTATACATAAAAAATAATACAAGTTTTTTTTTATGTAGAAAGAAAGATCTAGAAAAAAAATAGCTATAGTTACAACCTTTGACCACATTTTGATTCGTCTTAAGTCTAAAATATGTACTTTTAGCTTGATTTTCCTAAATCTTTACTAATTTCATTTTGATACATAAAGTTAATTGTTAGTTTTAATTGTTTTGTAAAACAACTAAAAAAGTTAATTGCAATTAATTTAATTGTGAGTTGCAATTGACACACGTTAATCAAATTAATTTAATTGCAAGGTGCAATTAAAGTTTAATTGCGATTAATTTTAATTGCAATTAATTTAATTGCAATTACTTTTTTAGTCAATTGACAAGATGATTGACAAATTAATTGAATAATGCCCAACACTGCATCATTGGCGCTACTATCATTGGTCAGTGGGCGCCATTTTTAGTTCCAAATCAAGTTTAGGTATTTATACACGTTTTTTTCGTAGGTAGGGCATCTCCATGTGTTTCAGTACTCAAGAGATTTAAAAACAACATAAATTATTTTTATAGCTCAAAGTAAGGCCTACTGACTACTGAGTACGGTACACGCGGCGGCGTAGCTTTTTTTTACTTGCTCAGTGGCGATGGCGTAGCTTCATAGACGCGTATTCGTCATTATACGCTTGGTGTACGCCTGCTTGCAGCTTACATACAAAACTATGTAACTCTGTCGACGGAGCATCAAAGCCAGCATGCAGCGACGCGAGCGTGACGTTTGACGCTCCGTCGACAGAGTTACATAGTTTTGTATGTAAGCTGCAAGCAAGCAGGCGTATACACCAAACGTATATAATGACGAATACGCGTCTATGAAGCTATGCCGCCGCCGTGGACAGTAGGCCTTATTGTTTGTTTTATAATCTGCGTGTTGTTGACATTTTTGACAGCTGATTGATGGATGGATGGATGTCATTCATTGGGATGGTTGTCACTAGGGATGGCGATTCTTTTCGAAAAAAATCGATTTTTTTAATCGATTCGAATCGTGACCCAATGAATCGATCCACAAAAAATCGAGGCCAAAAAGATCGATTTCTGAAAAATCGATCTTTTTTTCAAGTTGGTTTATAATGTATTATAAATAAAGATCGGATATTCGGATGCATATTTACCTCAAATTGAGGTATTGTCATAACATGGAAAGCACTTTTGTATCGATAAAATCGACTCGATCGACAAATTTAGTTTTTTATTATTGAATCAAATCGGGTGTGCCATGTGTAGCTATATTTACTTATTTTAAGGTGTTACTATGGAGTGCACTTTTGTATCAAAAAAATTTGGGTGTTTTGGATTTGACAAATTAAATTTTTTATAACAGAAACTAGCTTTCCGCCCGCGGCTTCGCCCGCGTGAACTATATGACGTTATCCCGCGGGAATATCTTGTAAATTGTGTGACAGAGAAAGCGACTTTGTTTTATACTATGTAGTGATAAAGATTGCCCCAAATTTTTTCTTTAATTTTCAAAAGATTTTTATCATACGAATTCACAAATGACGGAGAAATGGCCGGTCATATATAAAAAAAAATACATCCAATCGGATATATTACCTCCTCCTATTTGGAAGTCGGTAAAAAAATGCCACATGCTAAAGACGTCAATTCCCACCGTGATATCGACTAGATTCGCATGTACTAATTTCCCGGAATCGCGGGATTAATAAGGAAAAAATATTTTTTAAGAAGGCGCTTCCTTAATATTGTAGCAAAAATGAACTTTAGGTAAATAATTATGCATCCGAATATCCGACATATTAGAGTTTTCAAATTAAAATATAAAAGTTATTTACTTAACAAACAAAAAATATAGAATAGCTACTCAAATAAAAACCCGTTTAAATTATCACTAGTAACAGAGATATATATTCCCATACATTGTATATATAATATGATTTTATACTGTATAATTACTATTTATTTACATCACATTTATTGTATATTATTATGTTAATAATTTCTTGTAACATGTTCTGTTATTGAATAAAGTAGGTATAGGTACCTTTTATCACATAAGCCAAATGTACCGATTCTGTTTATAAATAAATGATTCAATGTTTTAATAATAAGTATACATACCTAGATGTTATAGTAAGTTATAATAATTATAGATTTAGGCTCGCTACCTATCAAATGGCATCCGCAGAAAACCAGCGTCGTGGTTGCGCACAGCGCGCTTCCATTACATTGTGCTGAGCGGAGACCTTTTAGGTTTTATTTTTTAAATTGTTTGATGTTGTGATTAGATTTAAGTTTGAGATAAAACCTAATAAACGATTTTATTATTATTATTATTATTATAAGAAGTGTCAGTCCCAGATACAGACAAAAGTCAAAGATTACAAACGTTACTTAAAGAAAGGCGCAGGAATCCAAACATTCAGCCATTTCGCGAGTTTTCGAATAATCCTTTAACCGGCAGCCGGCAGCACTCTTATAATACGCTTAAGGCCTTACCCAGAGCAAATGACTTTGAGCATTTCACCTTCACTTACCCCCACCTCACCTCACCCCATACTTCGTAACCATCGGTAATAATATGAGCGCCATCTAGTTAGCTAGCGCCAAACTATTACTAACATTATAAAGCCACTATTAGCAGACTGAATATTAATTGTCATAGAAAAAAAAGTATCTTGTAGATACACACATCATAAAAGTAGAATCGAAATGTTTTTCAGTACGATAAAATACAACAAGATTAATTTTAATTTTTTTGTTCTCTATTTGAAAATACGAACATGAAAGATTTTCAATACAAAAGAAGAATTCGATTCAAACGGTTTTTTCGATATTTTCAACGGATATCTAGATTGAAAAAAAACTCTTAGAGTATTATCAGAAGTTTTACGAGTAAAAATTACAGCAGGTATAGTCACATCAGGAGGTGTTCTCCGGGTAGTATTACCAGGGTGTGTTTTCAGGGTATTAACATCATAGGTGTTCTCCAGGAAGTATCATCAAAGGGTGTTCACCGGGTTGTTGCATCAGAGGGGTGTTTTCAGGGTAGTCACATCAGGGGGTGTTCTCCGGGTACTATTACCAGTGGGGTGTTTTCAGGGTATTAACATCATTTAACATGCAACGTGGTCACGACCCTGAGGATTGGGATACGGAAACTGCGTGCTATTTCTCTCGTAGAATATCTACTCCAGTCAACGAAGCTCTAACTTTGCCATTTTAGCTGAAAAGATGAATCAAAGGACAATGCTCAAAATATATTTTTATAATAAATTATAAAAATATTTTTTTATTATTCAGTAACTATGTAACTGATACTTTATGTGACCCCTGAAAAATCTGAATAGCAATTTCACACATACCGCCATTGATTTCGATGATGCCCCCTATGGAATATTTAATTACATATTATTACCAATAATTAGAGATACTTTTCATTTGATTCCAGCCTGGGTTGTTTTTCATACTAGATGAGCATTGTCCTTTTCGTTAATGACCCCGTGATAATGATAACATACTAAAAATGCGGGGCGGGGTGGTGTCACCGGGGTCATTCGAAAAAATGGAAGAGGGTGAAAAATTACTTTTTCCCGATAATCTCAAAAACTAACAGAATTATGAGAAAAAGTTTTAGACAAAAGCTGTAGAGAATTACTTTGTCTACAAAAAAGGTTATAATCATTTTACGCGTATCGCGCCCCGTTTGCTAGGAAATCGCGTACAATGTGCGAAAATTAGCACGAACAATGTTTTTCGCTATTTATAAACGGGGTTTTTTCATATTTTCCAATTGGAATGATTTTTATGCATCCTCCGGCACACCCTAAGAGATTTCCTTCTAATTTTTATAGATTTGGGTCAACAAGTGCGTTTATTATTCACTAACTATGTAACTGATACTTTATGTGACCCCAGAAAAATCTGAATAGCAATTTCACACATACCACCATTGATTTCGATGATGCCCCCTATGGAATATTTAGTTAATTACATATTATTACCAATAATTTGATTCCAACCTAGCTTCTTTTTGAGCATTGTCCTTTTAGCGTCAGTTTCAGCTTTACAACTAAAATGGCAAAGTTAGAATTTCGTTGACTGGAGTAGATATTCTACGAGAGAAATAGCACGCAGTTTCCGTATCCCAATCCTCAGGGTCGTGACTGACCACGTTGCACGTTGAATGATGATAATACCCTGAAAACACCCCACTGGTAATAGTACCCGGAGAACACCCCCTGATGTGACTACCCTGAAAACACCCCTCTGATGCAACAACCCGGTGAACACCCTTTGATGATACTTCCCGGAGAACACCTATGATGTTAATACCCTGAAAACACCCTGGTAATACTACCCGGAGAACACCTCCTGATGTGACTACCCTGAAAACAACCCCCGATGCAACAACCCGGTGAACACCCCTTTGATGATGCTTCCTGGAGAACACCCATGATGTTAATACCCTGAAAACACCCCCTGGTAATACTACGCGGAGAACACCTATTGATTTTTCTACCCGGGAATACCCTTGGGTCCTAAGTGGGAGTATCTTGAGGAAAGGAGTGACTGTTCTCCTTCCGCCTCACCACGCTGCGCTACAACCTCAACGCGCTCAACAACACCGGCCGCCAGCAAGCAAAGAGGCTGAAGCGAGCCACACCGCCGCTCTGGCCGATGTTGGTGATAGCTCAAAGCCGCTTGATGATACTACCCGGAGAACACCCCCTGATGAATACACTAGCGATTGGGAGGGTCCGCAACGTTTCACCAAAGTACACGTATTAAAATTGCTCCGTTTAAATATTATTCTAATAAGTGTAAAAAGTAAACAGTTTTTAGTAAATGTTGTATAAAAATGTGCGGCAAGAAATAGCGCATCCTGTGGTGTAAATTTTAAATCGTTTAGTTGACATTTTGGATGTTTTTTAACAAAATTAAACCAACTGTGACGGTTACGAGGGTTACGAGTGCAATATTGGATAAAGCATGTAAATAATATTGTAAAGTGACTCATGTTCCAACGGACCTCTGCGAGCAAACAATACTGATCTTTGGACCCTATTCACGTCTGTTGGTGCGCGCCGTACTTCATCGCTTATTTTCGTCCTAGCAATACAACGCTCGGTGGCCGAGTGCACGGAATATTGTTTTTTATTCCGTGGCCGAGTGCAAATACGCTGACGTAATAAGTGATCATTAGTTCAAATCCCAAGTAGTCCAAAAAAACTTTTTGAACATTTTTTTTGGTTTGAGATTGTTTAGTTCTTCTTTTTTTATTATTCACTTTTTTTAACTATCATTCGTTGGTGTATTACATTGGATAATGTAATACACCAACTCAAGACTCATGACTCAGTCTTGGTTTGTATTGAATAGGCTGCGAAACTACTGAACCGATTTGGAAAATTCATTCACTTTTGGAAAGTCACCCGGGTACTATTCCCGGCCCGGGTGACATACGACAGGATTATAGGATAATTATTATTGACAAAAGAAATTACGCGCGGGTGAAGTGAAACCGAGGAGGCGGCCTAGTGTAGTCAGTGAAATTTACCGTCGTAGGTACCTACTGATCGATTTGTAAAATTCATTCACTTTTGGAAAGTTATCGCGATTTTGGCGAGCCATTTGGTGTAATGGTCGAGAAGTCGGCTATTACACCAAAGGTCGCGGGTTCGATCCCCGCACGGTACAAACATTTGTGTGCATGAACATGTTTGTTTGTATCGGTCTGGGTTTTTCTATTTATAATAATGTATGTATTTACAAAAAAAAAGTATATTAGTAATGTTTATCCGTTGTCTAGCACCCATAGCACAACTAATGCTTAGTGCTGCACAAGCTAATGCTTAGTTTGGGGCTAGATGGTGCTGTGTGAATAATGTCCAGAGATATTTATATTTACCTATATTAAATCGAGCGTGTAGCATTCGCCATTGATATAGTTTTACTACACTACTATTATTAAACAAGATAATTAATTCGTCCTTTCGCATTTAATACAAGACACACCTCAGCCACACAATATAAATCGTCCTTGCGTAAACAAAGCAAGCAAACGTCAGTGCTTGTTTGTGTCGCTAGGTGTCGCTGTCTCACCGATCTGTCACGTGTGTGAGCGAGCGACACGGGTTCCCCGTAGCACAGCTAGCGACCGACTGCCGCCCGCTACCCGTTGTGGGCGCGTGAGAGAAATGGCCGTCCGAAATTATGAATAATAATCCGTAAAAATCAAGAAAAGGATGATTTCCAAATTTTTTGCAGCCAATTTATAGTTTTTTTGATTGTCTATCGATTGGCGCAAGCCAAATTTAAAAAACACGTTTAAATTAGGAGGAGTGCATGAAATAATATTATTTTAGACGTATTTTTAAAGTCAGTTTTGGTAGTGATAAATAAAGATAAACACAAACTTTAAACGTGGAATTTTAAGATAAAACTACAAAGATTATTTACGTATTTTTTAAACTGTTGTATATGCATTAAATAAGGAGTAGAGTGCCGTTAAAAACAAGACTTTTGGTCTGGGAGACGCCTTAAATACTTTTTGGTTTATACATACCAAAACATAAAATAAAATCGAATGTCGATTTTCAAGGGTGAAATATCGATTCACTGAATCGATTCAGTACTACATATCGATTTAAAAAATCGATCTTTTTGGCTCAAAAAATCGATTCTTCGATTAATCGATCTCAGATCGCCATCCCTAGTTGTCACCTCAGAACAAGAACTAAAGGCATAGAAACCAGACTAAAATAAGAATTGAAAACCTGCTATCTTACTCATTTAACTTCATTAATTCGGCCATAGGAGCGAGTGAAACAACATGATCCGAATTCGTTTCTGTTTTCCGAGGGTCGTCGCTAGTCAAATGTCAAACGGATGCCTTTGGATGTCTTTTAACTCCACCAAATTAAAAATGCATAGGTTGTTTCCTCTTGCTGGGGAAAAAGTGACAACTTAACTTAGTTACATCATATTGACAAATACTTTCGCACAAAATTTGAGACTCCTCTCAGCTAAATTAATTTAATTTAGTGGTATTATTCAGTGCAATGCTTGAAAACAAGATAAATCTTATTTTGTGATAGATACTCGGTGCCTGTGTAAAAATGTCTTGTGTGATTGAGGGCTGTAAATCCCACACTGGAAGAAAAGAAAATATCCAAGAAACGTAACCTTTCATCGGTAAGTTTAGATTGTTTTCGATTATTTCAGTTAAGAAAATAGTGTCCTAACTGTTAAAATATGCTTAAAGTTTGTGATAATATTTGTTTTTGTCCAATTTAGTATCGATTATCGCTTGAATCAAAGAAATTTTGTTCAGATCTTAGAGGTTATATTATTTTGCATAGTGATGTGCATTTCTATATCGATAAATGAATATTAATGTTTCATTGGTAAAAACAATATCATTTTAGGACTTGATTGGATCATTTATGTATCTTTCAAACAATATAATATTTTGTATATTTAGGTATACAGATTGGAGCCATTAATTAAAACGCCCAACTTTCTTGAAAATGATGTAATGAGAGCAGCTAGGTCTTTACAAGGCAAGGATGAGAGATGGAATGAGTGATACAATGCAAATTGCTTAAAAGTGTTGACATATCGATGACAGATGGGACACAATCTTCTTCCGTGTGTTATTGCCATTAGTAGTCGGGTAGGCGTTGTACGCCGGAACATCCTCCCCACCGTTGAAAGCACACTTTCAACATTTGAGATCTTCAGCCGTAGGCAGTGGACAAAGACGAGTCAAAGCACGCCGCACGCAGCCTCGAACGGTGTGAACATCCGCCACTCTTGATACGCCATCTGGTCCCGGGAAGAGCCGAACGACGCGTCCCATGCGCCAGCATAAGGGCGGCGCATTATCCTCAGCTAAGAGTACCAGATCTCCGACGTTAAGTAGACCGGTGTTTCTGCGCCATTTCGTTCTTTGTTGAAGTTCGGACAGGTACTCCTTGCTCCATCTGCGCCAAAAGTGTTGCCTGATCGCTTCCAGCCGTTGATAGCGATTCCTCAATGAATTATTGTCTTGATCTTCTAGTGATGGCATAGGCAGTGCATTCAGAGGTCTGCCAATGATGAAGTGTCCTGGGGATAAGGAGAGGAGGTCGTTAGGACATGCGGACATGGGACACAAGGGACGGCTATTAAGAATTGCCTCCACCTGTGCAAATAAAGTGGAAATCTCTTCATAGGTTAAATTGCTATTTCCCATGACACGTTTTAAGTGGTGCTTGGCTGATTTAACACCAGCTTCCCATATCCCACCGAAATGAGGAGCGTAAGTAGGTATAAATTTAAACGTAATGCCTTGTTGACTTGCAAAATCACATATTTGTTCATTATTTTGTTTAATAAAATTGCCTATGTCTTTGGCTGCCGCTACAAAATTGCGCCCGTTATCGCAAAATACCTCCGCTGGCTTGCCTCTGCGGGCGATAAAACGTCTAAGGGTCATAATAAACGCATCTTTAGTCAGATCACTTACGGCCTCTAAATGAATACACTTGTACCGTAAACATACGAAAAGACATAGATAACATTTAATTAAGCGACTTCCGCGACCCTTGCGATTGAGTATTAAGAATGGTCCAGCAAAGTCTAAACCGACGGACAAGAATGGGAAGTCTGCAGTTATGCGCTGGCTAGGTAAATTTCCCATCTTAGGACATAATGTTTTGCCTCGTAGCCGGCGGCAGATAACGCATTTGTTGACGGTGCGTCTGGCGAGGAGACGCCCGTTGACTGGCCAAACTACTTCTCTAACGTTAGCTAGTAGCAACTGCGGGCCTGCATGCATATTATTCACATGCTCCCTTTCAAAATATAATTTAGTTAACCTATGGTTAGCATGTAGCAATATTGGGTGTTTTTTCTCAAAGGAACAGGCAGAGGCATCTATGCGTCCACCTACTCTAATTAACCCGTTATCTAAAAACGGTGACAGCGATAAAATTTTAGTTTTATTGGAAAGTTGTTTTGATTTTAAAAGCAAATTGTATTCAATTGAAAATGATTCTCGCTGCGCGATAACGCACAATGCATGGAATGACTCACGCAGCTCCTCGGCGGACAATATACCTACTCGTTTGTTGTTTTTATTTTTTAGATTAAATATAAACCGCATAACATATGCTAAGGATCGTTGCAATCTATTCAGTGACGAGTATTTAGCGAAGTTAATAAATTGATCGTTTATTGTTACGTTAAGCACTTTGGATTCAGGTAATATGTTTACATTATTTTCTTTTAAACGGGGCCAGCGCGACTCATCATATTGTAGATAGCTAGGGCCGTGCCACCACAGACTTGACTCAATTAAATTCTTAGCATTTACGCCTCTAGATATTAAATCAGCGGGATTTAAATCTGTGGGCACATATCGCCACGACGATGATTCAGTCAATTCTAATATTTCACTGGCACGATTGGCTACGAATATTTTTAGTTTAGTTAGATCACTGTTTATCCAGCTAAGTACAACACTTGAATCGCACCAATGTACAATTTTATCCGGCCTATATCTAAAAGAATCCAAAACAAATTTGCAAAGTTTAGCAGAAAGTAATGCTGCGCACAATTCGAGTCGCGGTATAGTTGATGGTTTCAAGGGGGCAACCCTAGACTTTGCGCACAATAAAGATATCTTGACTTCGCCCTTAGCGTTTATAGATTTTAGATAAATACATGCACCATACGCGTGCTGTGATGCGTCACTAAACGAATGCAACTCAATGTATTTGTAATCTTCGCACAGAACCCACCTAGGTACTTGTAATTTCTTTAGATAGCTTAAGTTATCAGTGAATTTCAGCCAATCATCTTTTATTTCCTGATTAACGGGTTGATCCCAATCCATTTTTTGTTGCCAAAGCTTTTGTAATAGTATTTTAGGCTGAATTACAACAGGACTTAAAATACCTAGGGGATCGAATATTTTAAACGAATTAGACATGATGAATCGTTTGGTTATTACGTCATCTTTATTGTTTAAAAAGTTTTTTATTGGAAAATGTAGCATGTCGTCAGATGGAGTCCATCCTAGACCGAGTGTGCTGGAAGACTCGCTTATTGTTAAGGTATCGTGTTCATTTATATTTATGTTTTGAAATATGGCTGGAATATTACTTTTATATTTTCTTAATTTAAAACATCCGGATTCAAGTGCTTTAGAGATTGATTGTTGTATGTATGATAATTCTAGCATATTATTAGCTCCAGTTATTAAATCATCAACATAAAAATCCTTTTGAATGATGGTCTTTATGAGCTCATCATCCTGCTCTTCCCCCAGCTCCCAGAGGCAGCGTGTGCTCAAATAGCTAGCACTTGCGGTACCGTAAGTAATAGTATTTAAGTTAAATATTTGAATGGGTTTGGACTCATCTTCTCTCCATAATATACGCTGCAGATCCCTATCTTCTTCGGCTACTAGAACTTGACGATACATTTTCTCAATATCGCCCGTTAAAAGAAACTTATACTGCCTAGCACGTATTAGAATGGAGAAGAGAGAATCCTGTATGCTTGGACCCACCCTTAGTATGTCATTAAGGGAAAAGCCAGATGACGACGGAGCAGATCCATCGAACACCACCCTCAATTTGGTCGATTCACTCTCTTGCTTAAACACTGCATGATGACACAAATAATAGCAATGATCTGGTTGGCTAGTGGCAAGAGATAAGTGGCCTAATTCTGCGTATTCTTTAATAAAATTACTGTATTCTAACTTTAGTAACGGATTTTTTCTAAATCTTTTTTCTAAATGATATAAACGTTTTTTAGCTAAGTTATATGTATCACCTAGACAATCAGGGGTGTCGACTAATGGCAGTTTGACACAAAACCTACCATCTTTATTTCTGTGTGTGTGAGTAACGAAGTGTTTTTCGCATTCCCTTTCTTCGTCACTCAACAGACATTTTGTTGGTACTTCTTCTAAGGACCAAAATTTCGTTAACATATTATCTAATTTATTCTCTATAGTAACTGGAGTAATAAGAGCATGATTACAGTAAGTATTCGTTTTATTTAAACCTGATTTAAAAGAACCTGATATTATCCAACCAAGATGTGAACTTATTAGTTTAGGATTTTGTGGACCAAGAGAAACTTGCTCGTTTCTTACGATGTCCCAAAACAAATCAGCTCCTATTAATAGATCTATAGGGGCTGGCTCATAGAATTTAGGATCAGCTAGTAATATATTGTTTGGTAATTTAATTGACTCGATATTGACGGGATACTTTGGTAGACGCCCGGTCAATTCATTTAGAATGAGACATGAAAAAGATACTTTAAAATTGCTATTTAGAGAATTCATTTGTATGTTACAACTTTCAGTAATGTTTATTGAATTGTTTGAATTGTTAACTATTCCTATGACCTTTAGTGAGTCAATGAAAATAGGATTTAGTGATATTTTATCTTTTAAGTTTTTGGAAATAAAAGATGACTGACTACCACAGTCCAATAGGGCACGAACCTTGACCTTTTGCTGGTTCAATGGATTCAATACCTCAACTATAGCGGTAGATAAAAGTATTTGATTTGACCTTTGTTTTGAAAAGTATGAACCAGATTCATTGGATTCAATTAAATCATAACTCGGCTCATCCACGCTTGCATGATTATTCGCTAAGGATGCCGACTCATGAAGTAAACTATTATGCCTAGCATTACACTCGCGACATGGTCCCATTCGGCATTCACTTGCCGGGTGACCCTGTCTAAGACAATTTGAACAAAGACGATATTTAGCCACATCGTTTAATCTTTGCTTTATATCCTTGGCCTTGAAATTAGGGCAATCATATATTTTGTGATTGTCGTTACAAATGACACATGTGTAATTATAATTATTAAACCTAACAACTTTCTTTTGCGGCTTACTGTTAGAACTCGCAAATGATTTTACGTATGAAGTATGATTTTGTTTGTTATTTGGCACTGAGTTATTATTACGCGCAGCCATAGCTGGAGGTTTAACAATGCTATTTTGAGTATCGTAAACCTTATTTCTTGCAAGTGATTCTAATACATTCGCGCGATCAATAATGAAGTTGAAAAACTGTTCCAAAGTGGTGGTATCGCCGCTTAAGGTACTACGGTGTTCTTCCCACTTGGCTAATGTAGTACTGTCTAACTTGGACGACAGCATAAATATAATTAATACGTCCCACTTGTCCGTGGGTTGATCTAAGCTGGCAAGAGCACGTAAATTCTTTGTTACGTGGTCGACTATAAATCTAAGGGACCGTTCAGACTCTCGCGGAAGCGGCTTCACATTAAAAAGAGCATTTAAATGGTGATTGATTAATACGCGTTTATTATTGTACCTATTGCATAACAATTTCCAAGCTTCATCGTAATTTTTAGATGAGACTTCGAGATTGGATATAACCCTGGCGGCATCGCCTTCCAGATATGAAATTAGGTAATGAAACTTATGGATGGGTGAAATGCGTAAATTATTGTGAATTAAGTTTTCAAAGGTATCCCGAAACTCAAGCCAGCGGAAATATGCGCCATCAAATTTTGATATTTGGATTTGCGGAAGTTTAAAACCATAATTCTCTTGCGCATCGCAAAAAGATGAATCATGCATTGAAGCACGCCTGCTTTCACATTCTATTTTTATAGTAAAGCTTTCTAATAAGGTTTTGGCTGTAGCGATACTGCTAATAATATCGCGTTCTATGTTTTCACGTTCATCAATTTCATCTTCAATGTTATCCGAGTTTAAAACCTCTATGTCACTTTGCAAGTCATCCACCTTAACCGATAATGCTTCGAATTTTGCAAGTTTAAGTTTTAATTCTGTTAATTCTATGTTCGTTAAATCTTTACTTTTTATAATACTGTTCAAATAATTTTTAAATTTAGTTATTTGCCCTTTAGCAAATGAACGCCTTGTTAATAATTTGCTTAACGCGAGGGTATCTTCTGCATTAGGCATGTTTGGAAAAAATTATAAAAAATAGGCAAACTAATGAAAAGGAACTTTAACAATAAATGAGAGATAAAACGCTCACGCTCCTCGTTTCGGTGACACGCCGTCCCAGGACCGGTATTCGCACAGCTGACTGTCGCTTGTGTAGGTATGGGATGTCTGCTAATTATCCACGCATCTATTGGTATTGCGCAATGCAGCGTCAATTGCACCCTGAAAATGTTAGCGAAATACTCTAATTCTTGTTTTATAAAGATGGGAACAAGGTCACCTTGAATGAGGAGGTAGGATTCTCAAAAAAAATCTAAGTTTGGCAATTACTTAATATAAATTGGGAAAATAATAATTAAATGATAACTTGACTCTTTTAAATTATTAATATGATGCAATTAGTTGATATTTGTTACACAGCAAAGAGTTAATTATTTTTTATTTTAAATTGGCGGTAGGTGTAACGGACCTACTCATAAAAATCGCACTAAAACTGTAGAAATTCCACTTTAATTCACACAAATGGCTGCAAATTCTTAATGGATGAAGTTCTAGGATGGGTTTAGATATGGGATGGTTAAGGAAGGACACTTATCTGTTTGCAGAACCGCCGCGTGATATGGCACTTTCGCTGCACCACTGGTCTCGCTGGCCGGCGTATTTTACGTTATTCGATTATTTTGCTTCTTAGTTCCCCTCATGGGCCACCATCATGTATATTTAGGTATACAGATTGGAGCCATTAATTAAAACGCCCAACTTTCTTGAAAATGATGTAATGAGAGCAGCTAGGTCTTTACAAGGCAAGGATGAGAGATGGAATGAGTGATACAATGCAAATTGCTTAAAAGTGTTGACATATCGATGACAGATGGGACACAATCTTCTTCCGTGTGTTATTGCCATTAGTAGTCGGGTAGGCGTTGTACGCCGGAACATATTTACTTATTTAAGAGATCATGGTCATAGTTTTTTACATAGAGGCTATATTATTCTTGATATTACTTATTTTTATTTTAGTTGATTATTCTGCTATTTATTTATTTTACAACTTGTTTCAACATTTTCTACTTTTTGGTTACAGGTTTCCAAAGAATGAAGACATGAAAAATATATGTATACAATGACTGTGTAAGAAGAGCAAATTGGACATGGAATAAACGTAGTCATATTTGTTCCAAACACTTTACACAAGTTTTTTAAATAAAACAATTTTATTTAAAGTACAGTGATTTTGCGACATTGGAATGATTGAATTAATAAAATCTTTAATATATTAATAACCTATGTTTTATTACCTTTCTCCCTAGTCTAACCCGTTGTTCTAGGTGGGCGACGCGACGCGACGTGACGCGACGCGACGCAATGCGATGTAATGCGACCAATACTTCACGCGACGTGTGTCCTATGTCCGTGCGCGACAAACACGGCAGTAGTGTTTTAACCATGGGCAAATATACTGCGTTATTACTAGAAAATTCATATTTTAAATACTTAGCCCTACAGAAACTTCGTAAACATAGAAGAAAGACAACAAATATTTAGAGCGAAATAAATGATCTGATTGTAGTATGTAGATACAGATACCAACGGAAGTGTAATTAGGTCATGATGCAAATAACGTCAATAGCAAATGCGCAACTTAGCTATATTAGTAATTAGTGATTTTTATAATAAATTAATTCTTTTGTCATTCAATAAACGGACATCAAAGAGTAAACTATGTTTCTCTGAATCACCTCTGCCTCTACCTCAACCATAATACCACATGATTATGAGAAATAGATATTAAACCTAAGTCGTAACTTTATCTGTTAGGTTTATTTTTATCGACTTAAAGTGCCGACAAGGAACGTCACTACTGTAGAAAAAACTATCCTGGACAACCTACAGAAACTGACTCATGACAAAATATTATACATCCCTTTCTAACGCATTATTGTCATTCATATGAATTAAAAGGATGAGTATATGTCTTTGCTTGCTATTTTAGCGTGGTTTCTATGCTTTAGTTCTTCTTCTGAGGTTGTCACCACAGAGTACCTTATAATAGAGTCATCAGTTAGATCGCCGTTCAGCGCCATCTCGTGAAACCGGAAGAAATTACATTTTTCAATATCTATAACTATAGCTACACCATTGACTAATATATATAACTGGGTCGATCAACTTTTAAATGTACGACGGCAACATTACCCTGTCCCTGGCCGATTTTAAAATATCTATATAAAATATTTGTTGCAAATGTGTATTTTCCATTAATATTGACATTAACAAACCTATTATTAAAATAGCTATTAATTTTTTTGTAATTTATCCGTTGATATTTGGTTGTCCAAATGACAAAAAGGGTATAAAAACGGTATTACTGAGTGTCCCCGACTAACAGTGCATCACAAAACTTTGTCTAACGAAAAAAAACACTATTAGGCAATTCATATAAATTATTCAAAATTATTTATATGAATCTAAATTAACAAGAAAACAATTGGAGTACTTATTTAATTTACTTAAAATACGATTTTTGTACATTTAATTTTGGTCCCCTACAATCTTGAAGTCACCCGGACAACCGAGAATTACCTGAAAATTCAAAACATGATGGCGTTGATGCGTCCAAGGTGACAAGCTGAACATAATCCGATCATCGCCGATCGACACGACCTACCGCCATCTTGATTTCACCAACCATCGCGGCGTCAGCCGGCCGAGTTTTGTGTGAGGGAGTGCGTGTGTTTATTGTCAGTCCATCGGACCACCGTCGGATTTACGTAAGTAATTGAAATGTTGTATTAAATTATTATGCAGCAAATTCTATTATATCTTTATTTAAATCTTACGATGAGGAAAATCACAAAAACGCATTAGTATTTAGTAGGCAGCTCAAAATTGCGTAAATGTCCCTCGGACAACCAGTCACTTGGACAACGAAATTGGTTGTCCCTAGGACAGTTTGGTTGTCTAGGAGACAAATATAATGCAAAAGGATTCCTAAAAGATTTAAAACAAGGAAATTTAAGTGTTTTTCATGGTTTTTGTAAATATTTTTAAGCGCTGGTGGCTTAGAACTCTCAATTCGAGGATCCCTGATTCGATTCCGGGCAGTACCAATGTATAGACGTGCGTGTCAGATCCACCAACCCGCATTGGGCCAGCGCGTGTGGATTAAGGTTTAGACCCTCTCAGCTCTGTAGATAGCAGAGGGAGACCCGTGCACCGCAGTGGGGCATTTATGGGTTGCTTTAACTAACTGTTTTTATTTTTAGAGTATGGGATTGTCGGAAAAAGAAATGTCAAGACGGTATAGGGAGAGACTTAAAGCGAACCCAGAAAAGTTGGCTGAACGGAAGAGACAGAAAAGGGAAAGCTATCATTTTTTATTATTATGGATTACCTCACTCCACCTGATGGTAAGTGGATGTGAGGTCCAAATATAAGGTTGACTGGCTCAATAGAACATAGTACCCATTAAGCCAGTCACCCTCACCTTGAAGGCCTGCTAAGATGCCGCTTCACGCCCCGCTTTAAAAGCCCAGGATTATAGGAGGAAGGAAACACGTAAGCCGGAAGGGCATTCCATGACCTAATGGCACGAGGTAAAAAAGAGGAACTATGTACCTCTTGGTACGGGCCACCAGTGTCTGGATGGTATGCGGATGGCAACGCAGTTCGGCGCGTGTTGTTCGGGAGTGGAAAGGAGAGGACGGAATGAGTTGGAATAACTCTTCAGAACATTCCCCATTATAGAGACGGTAGAGAACACTCAGACTGGCAACGTCTCTACGTAGCTGAAGAGGTTCTAGGGTCTTAGTCACCTTTTGATCACCGACAATACAGATAGCACGTCGCTGCAACTTGTCGAGGGCCTCCAATAAGTACTTGGCGGAACCATCCCAGAGATGAGAGCACACACGGGCGAACTTGTGGCTTGTATAAGAGACAAAGCTGAAAGAGTGAAAAATCGTCTCACTCTTTTCAGGTCATAAAAACAAAACATTGATACGAATAATGAAAACGCTACTGGAAGTTACCAAAAGGTTAGCCTATTGTGATCCACATAAAGATGTGATGCATAGTATTATTTTGTCATAATGAGACTTTTATTGAAGACTGCGATATTAAGTTAATAAATGTAAGGAAAGTTAACTATGTAATTGATTAAAAAGACTGCTATAATTTGTAAGGATGTTGATTACGTTTGAAATTTATTAGCGTTATTGAGAATCCTAATGCTTTAGGAATAACCTTTAATACCTAAATATAATACTTTTGATACTTTCTTTAAGAAACCTGTTTCATTAATAATCCCTTCCTATAAAGTTCAACGCTTCGTCATATATTTTTCCTTTGGACAACCAAATGTGTCAATTGGACAACTAAATTGTCCCTATGATGAAAAACACTTAGTCATATCGTTTTACTTTATAAAATATACTTTGTTCATGGAGCTTTTACAGATCAATGACTACAATTCAAAATAAATTGATACATATTATTGTGTTGCTTAGTTATCATTATTTCCTGTTTTATTGAAAAGTTGATTTGCGTATGAGACAATAGTTGTCTTGGGGACAAATTAAACAATAATATTTCATAGGTTATGCGTTATTTGATTTTTTTATACATGTAAACTTATAATACATCATATAAATTTTATAACCAAACTGGTTATTTTATTCTTAAATAATATTTGCATTGTTTAAAAACCATTTTAGGTTAGTGGTCCAGGAGACAGATTTCACGTGGTTCGTTAGAATTTTTAGTTAAAAGTGCTCTATTTAAATCAACTGTGCGCTGCTCTATGTCAAATTGTAATAAATAATATTTTTTCTGTATACTAAAATAAAAAAAAGTGGAAAACGAAATTATAAAATAAAATGGCAAATTTTCTACCTGACGACATTTAAAAGTTGATTGACCCAACTACACTATACCTACGTGCCTGTATATATAGGTATACGTATTTTATGATTTAATTTTTATTGTTATATTTTAAACTAAAATAGGCATAAATAAAACAACACATCTGACTAATATAATGTTTATTTATTTAAAACAAAGAATCTAAGTTCAAAACACAAGGCAAAGGTCGATAGGCAAAGAAATCGGAGTCCGGAAAACGAGGCGATGGGTCAGTGTGTATGGGGCGCCGGAGAGATCGGAGTCCTAAATTCAATGCACTGGTCAGCGAGGGAATAGATAAATCGGCGTCCAGGTGAAAAAGCAGGGTCGTTAAATAGAAAAAACCACAAGAAAAAGCAAAATATCACATTCGTGTCACGTATCGTAAACAAACGGTATTGACATTGACACTATTGACAGATAGCCATCCATGATTTTTCCGCTACGTTCCGTTCCCCCCAGATTCTGCATATTTAAATAAATTTACTGAAATTTCTTATGTATTGAAGGAAACAAAAGAATTTAAAGTAACAATTATAAATAAAATATGCGATACAATGTGTTCTGTAAATTCAGTTTATCTATTATTTTTAAGTTTTGAGAATAATAATGAAATAAGGAATTGCGTAAAACGTCTCGCAAATTTGTCGCTAACGCCATCTAGCGATATAGGAAACTACTAAAGAGAGCTAATCCTCAGGGTCTTTTCACTTCTATACTTTGAAGATTTGTATGGAGGAGGATTAGCTCTCTTTAGTAGTTTCCTATATCGCTAGATGGCGTTAGCGACAAATTTGCGAGACGTTTCACGCAATTTCTTATTTCATTATTATTCTCAAAACTTAAAAATAATAGATAAACTAAATTTACAGAACACATTGTATCGCATATTTTATTAATAATTGTTACTTTAAATTCTTTTGTTTCCTTTAATACATAAGAAATTTCAGTAAATTTCTTTAAATATGCAGAATCTGGGGGGAACGGAACGTACATATATTGACACAGCGGAAAAATCATGGATGGCTATCTGTCAATAGTGTCAATGTCAATACCGTTTGTTTACGTTACGTGACACGAATGTGATATTTTGCTTTTTCTTGTGGTTTTTTCTATTTAACGACCCTGCTTTTTCACCTGGACGCCAATTTATCTATTCCCTCGCTGACCAGTGCATTGAATTTAGGACTCCGATCTCTCCGGCGCCCCATACACTCTGACCCATCGCCTCGTTTTCCGGACTCCGATTTCTTTGCCTATCGACCTTTGCCTTGTGTTTTGAACTTAGATTCTTTGTTTTAAATAAATAAACATTATATTAGTTAGATGTGTTGTTTTATTTATGCCTATTTTAGTTTAAAATATAACAATAAAAATTAAATCATAAAATATGTATACCTATATACAGGCACGTAGGTATAGCGTAGTTATATATATGTATATATATTAGTCAATGGTGTAGCTATAGATATAGATATTGAAAAATGTAATTTCTTCCGGTTTCACGAGATGGCGCTGAACGGCGATCTAACTGATAACTCTATTATAAGGTACTCTGTGCTAATCCTCCTCCATAGAAAATTTCAAATTATAGAAGTGAAAAGACCCTGGTAACTGGTTGTCACTGAGCAAGTAAAAAGAATGGTTGTTGCTAAAATTGAAAAAAAAAAGCAACAAGTACACTTTTATTTTATTCAATTCAAGCAAATATGTAGTAAAGTCTAATCAACTATTTTTCTTTATCTAGGGCCAAAATAGTATGTGGTATTATGTTCTGTGATGATGAGCTTGATGTTTAACTTAATTACATTACATATTAATAATTGATAACGTCGAAAATATTCTTAAAAACTATGATGCACAGCGAGCGTATAAACCGGTTTTGTTTGAATCGTCAGTATCTTGAACTTAAAAACATCCACATCAAATTTATGTCGACTTAAATGTTGACGGAGGAGGAAAATCCGATCAGTTTTAATTAGACTTATTGTCTCTCTGTTGGTAATGATGTGGTTCAAGCTGTTTTTCGTGTTTTTTATCATATTTAAAAATATTGATTCTCTAGATGGTAAGTTTTACTATTAATAAAGTTATGAATTAATCGATAATTTGAAAACGAAAATAAAATTCGAGATCATTTCTTAGTTGGGGACTCATGTGAACCTAATAATGAAACTCAAGATGGTGTGTGTACCCTAATCACTGAATGTGATGCTGCTCTTAGGTGAGTACCTACCTATGACTCTTCCTGTTCTTATTTTATTTAGAAGTATATTAAGTCTGTCATTCATCTCTGTATCTACACATGTCCCTCCACAAATATTATAATGTAGATATTTATAATTAAAATTATATGTATACCTATTTCATCATTATTATATATATGATGTTTATTGAAAGAACAATGTTGATTTAAATATTGAAGATGAAAATAATGAGCACACATTGATACCACTGCCTATCTGGATGTTCCTTATCAATATGTCGGAGAACATTGAATAAACAATAATATGCAAAGTTGTTATTAACCACTCAATCCCGAACCGGCACTCGGGTGCCGCGTAACAATAGATTTTCTATTGTGTCTGGTGATCCGGGGCTTGAAAGATTAAGCTTGAAAATGCCAATTATTTTATTTTAATAATTTGTATGTTGTTAGTACACCAGCATCTATTTAAATGACCTCTAATTTACTTATCAAGTTTCAGTATTTATTTATAGTAAAAGCACCTAATTGTTGATAATTTTATATCTATTGTTTTATGTTTTAGAGCCATTCGTCAGAAAAACCACCATTCCTACCAACGATGTGGTTTTGAGGATTTATATGAAGTGGTTTGCTGTCCTCGAGGAACCACCACCACAAAGTTTGGTATGTTTTATTATTACGTTCCATATATCTTCAATATTTTTTAAGTCGCCTTGATGTCATCATATCGAATGTTGACCAACTGCAATGTCTGCCGTTAATCTTAATTTTGTTATTTCTACTGCTGTTGAATATTTGTTTTTACATTAGCAGTAACTTGAGTTGTAAGTGGCAACAGTGGACTTAAAGTGCTAAGTTAACTAATCAATAAACATATTGAGTAATTGTCTTAATTAACAATTTATTTAAAACTTCACATGGATAGAGTTATGTATGCACATCAGTGCAGAGGAATAATTTAAATTGAAAATAACATTAGTTATAAAACTTTATAGCATGAGTAACAAAAGTAGGTACCTATTAAAACTTAATTGAATCAATAACTTCGTAGTAGTCACAAAGCAGATACACCAAATTACTATAATATGCTGTGGTAGGCTAAGGCTAGCAACGCACTTAGCGGCCAGCCGCTATGCGGCGTGCCGTTGCGGCAGGCCGGATATCAATTTTCTCGCCGCATTGCGGCCAGCGCTAGTGCGTTGGCCGGCTAAGGCTAGCAACGCTCTAAGCGGCCAGCCGCTAGTGCGTTGGCGGGCTAAGACTTCAAGGAGCGGTTTTTCTGTCGCGCCCACTGAGGTTGCGGCGACTCCCGCAACTTGATGAATGTAGTTTTTATAATTTAAAAAATAAAAGCAATTTTCACTCTGCTGCTTCGGCTCCCTCCTGCCTGTATCGTATCGTATTAGCGGCGGCCGACGCGGTAATCTATATGTATAAAAGAAAGTGGTGTTAGTTACACTATTTATAGCTCAAGAATGGATCAACCGATTTAACTCAAAATTGGTGGAGAGGTAGAGGTAGAAGCTTAGAACCAGGAGACGGACATAGGATACTTTGTTGGGGGAAGGGGGGGATAGTTCAAAAGGAAATTACGCGCGAGTGAAACCGCAAGGGCCACCGCTAGTAAATTATATAAACCAATTTTCTACTTAATATCCATTGTATATTTATGTTACAGTCAAAACCCTTAACCAGTCAAAAAGCTTATTGACCGGTCAATAACCTAACATGATACAAAAGGATGCTCCCCGTGAGATTAGAACCCATTTTTAAAGTTAAAAGTGGCCTTTAACCGACACCCTCAATCAACAAATTTTACCGGTCAATAAGGGTTTTCACTGGTTAAGGGTTTTGACTGTAACATATACATTGTATTTCAGTTTAGACGTAAGAAAGATTAAAGTAGGTTGACGTGCTCACTGTCTGTTGTACTTGATAAAATAGTTTTCTTTTTCAGGGCCTGACAGAGCGAATAAAGAACGGATAGCAGAAAGAGGTAATAAGTAATCACCATAACATTATTGGTTACTGTCAATCGACAGCAGGCCTATTTATGAAAGGACACCACTTACAGATTTTCAGATAATTATTTAGTTCTAACTAGCTATCAGCCTCTTTACCGTTCGTTAGATATCGTTCGTCCATCCATTTAGCTTCCTGTGTTAATAATGTCCTTCCAGCCGAATTTCGGCTATGGCTGATCTTTGGAATAAATAAACCAACTACGCATGATTAATAAGGTGAACAAGCTAGTGCGCAGATGCAGCATAAATGTACCACTGAGCTAAAAATTATGGAATGGAGAGTGCTCCTCGGGTATTCTTCGTTCCGTCACTTTTGGCCCGGTAGTACAGCAACCGGACCTGACACGACCAACGAAACATCTGGCGCAGCAGGACTCACCAACGGCTTTACTGACTTTTCCATCCTCTGGTGAACGTAGGCCTCCTCTAAAGAGCTAATTATACTGATGTTCATATATTTTTGTTATTTTATTTAGGCTATTTCTTTTTACAGAGTGCAGAAAGATCACCGAGACAAGCATTCCACCCTTAGATTTGCACATTATCGGGGGTGAAACAGCATCACTTGGCGAATTCCCACATATGGTAATTAATATTTCCCTTAGGGCGCTTTCAATTTAGACGTTTCGTGTCGGACGGCTGCGGTACGTAAGCCGCGCATTTCTCGCATCGCGTACGGACGGACGTTTGTTTTCATACAAAACGCGCGGTGCGGCAACAGTGCGGCGTCCGTACCGCGAACGCTCGACAGCAGGACGTCAACGTCGCAAACTCCACGTTTTCGTTACGCTGTCGAATAGTGCAGGAAATGGACGTGAGAACAAATCATTGAATTTTCATTTTTTATTTATTTGCCTAAAATTTATATTAGCGTGGAAGAAGTTATTTATAAGAAAAATGAAAATGAAATTGAAATACCTCCTGCTTTATGGAACTCCAAAATGCGACAACACTATTTGACATTTGCTCGGATCTTGTTGTAACCCCCTGGGGTTAAATAATATTAATAATTAAAGGATAAAGATCGAAATGAAGATCAAAAAGATGTTAACGAAACAGTCGTTTTTGCTTTTGTTCCTGTTTGATGATTTTTAAAATAGCTCTAACAGTCATGTTTTTCGTGAGAGTTCGGTTTAACTGTTGCCAAATATATACATCACTAGCAAACAAACGCACGGCAGCCCGATACGCTGTCAATTTAGGCGTTTGGTAACGTAGGTACTGCTACCGTACAGCCGCAAGGTAAACGCGCGGCAGCCGTCCGACACGAAACGCCTCAATTGAAAGCACCCTTAATGTAGCCCAACATTGCCCAAGCAAGGTGCCAGTCGACGGGTCCCAAGAACAATCTCGTATCTGCAAAATGATCAAGTTGCAGTACGAATTTAACCTTACTTTAAACTTAACACAATTTAGAAAATTGTAAAATGATTCTAGAACCGACAAAGACCTTAAGGTGTTTCAACTTCAGCCCAGTGTTACGGAGTTTACGAATAAGGGTATCATCCAATCTGATGCCCCTATACATATAGGTCATTTTGTTGTTTTCCTTACTCAATTCGTTCTATTAATAAGAGGTACCTAGTTATTGAGGAAAAAGTCACAACAATTGCAAAATTATTATTTCATCAGAATTACAGTAGCAGGATGCGAAGTTGGAGGATATATAATTTATGTTCTCATTTTCTTGAAATGATGAGTAATTTAGGAAAACTATGATTGTGTACTTAATATAGTTTTTACTGGTGGCATAACTAGTATATAATATATTTTAGTGCTAGTATCAAAAACGTTTAACAAAAAAATAGCAAAAAAAAAATTAACTTGCCTCAAAGAAACCCAAGATATGATGTAGAGGGAAGACAGATTCTGGCAGAAAGTTCCACTCCCGCGCAGTTCGTATCAAAAAAGACGAAGCAATTAAATAGAATTAGGAAGGATATTTACCTAAAACCTAATTAGCCGTCTATTTTATTCAGGTAGCTATTGGGTACGACAGGGGAGACGGATATCAGTTTGACTGCGGCGGTGCCCTGGTTTCTACTTCTTACGTGCTCACTGCTGCCCACTGCGTAAAGAATTTGGAGAGGTAAGCTAATTTCTGTTTTTTTCTACTACCACTACTACTGATAGTGAAATGAGAAGCCACCATGCTCAGTTCCTTTGTAAGTCATTAAAATATTACGTTACTGAGAAAATTCCTTTAAAATATGTTTCAACGGGATTAACTATGATGGCTCATCGTTTAGTTCATACGCATAACGCACAGCTCATATATCAACATTTTATTAAATCAGTTTTCTTAGTTTAAACCCCATTGTTACAGAATAGAGCCGACCATGATAAGGGCAGGAGTGTTAGAACTGGGTGACAATACGTGGAACGAGCAAACGGACTATAGAGTTGCCGAGAGCATCACTCATCCGTCCTACGTGCATAGTTTGAAATACGACGATATTGCCTTGTTAAGGTCTGTTACTTTCAATATTATGTTTAGTGACTTTAGTAAGCCCAATCGAACACTTGATAAATAATATGTACATTGGGCCACACTTCAAGCTATACAAATCTGTCAAAAAGTCTAAATCGAAAAGAGAACTTAATGCGATAGACATTGAACTGATAAATTGGTCGTAGGAATTTGACAGATTTGCATAGCATGGTGTGTGGCCTACAGTACATACAAATTATAGATTTTTTGCAACTTCAGTCGGTGGACCGACTTGTTACTAAACAGATTTACGAACCATTCCATCGAGGAGCTCGACCAAGAAACATATCTCAATATGACTTAATGCGATTGAAAAGAGTAACCATAGAATTTCTTGTCGGTATTTCCCGATAGATACAGAGTCCGGCAAACATCTTGACGCTCTTTCGACGGAGTGGGAGAAAGTTCGCGCATGTACACTTGTGCAAGACCCTTGCGCGCATCTCCCGTTGCCCCCACGCCTCCCGCCTCGTATACTCAAATTTCGCGATCAATCCCCACCCGATTTCAAGATGTTTGCACTGTAACAACATTTCAAATCCGGTGGTAGGGTCACTCTGTAACATTGATAATTGACAATTCATAAGTGCATTTCTGAAGCCTGAATTAATTAAAAACATTTTGATTATCATACGCACATCTCTACTTGCAGGTTAGAAAAGCCAGTGGAAGTTTCAAGTAATCTTAATGCCGCGTGTTTATACACAAGTAATTCCGACCCGACCGTGCCGCTGACTATAACTGGTTGGGGAAGAACGAGTACCACGCGTAAGTACATTATTGGCTGGTTTTAGAGTCTCGCGATTATACATAGACTGCCAGTTTTCTTGACGTTGTGACCGCCTCCGTGGAACAGTGGCTAAGCCGCTCGGAAGTAAAACCCGGAGGTCGTAATTTCGATTCCCGCTTTAGGTCTGGTTGGTGGTAGGATTTATTCAAAGTCCGATTGGCTAGCTACCATTGGTGAAATCTGCCGCCATAACAGCTTTGGCTGTGTTCCGGTAATATTATTGTGGGAGCCATTACACTTCATTACATTATTAATAAGGCTCGAAGATCAGATCATGAGCCTACAGTCTGGCAGCACATTGAACGATGCTTCCTGGTGAAGTGTCTCTGTCAACTGACGAGCTATTTGGTGTTATGGCCTAAAAGTCGCCTATTACACCGGAGGTCGCGGGTTCGATCCCCGCACAATACAAACATTTGTGTGCATGGCATGAACGTGTCTGTTTGTATCAGTATGGGTGATTCTATGTATAATATGTACGTATATTTACAAAAAAAGTAAAAACTAAAAAGTGTTGTCTGGCACCCATGGCACGAGCTAATGCTTATTTTGGGGTCCTTTACGATTTTATTTGAAAACATCATAATGTTTTCAGAAAATTTAAAAAGTAACATGCTACTGAAGACGAACGTGACGGCCGTGTCGCAGCGGCAGTGCAACCCGCACTACACGAACTGGCGCAAGCTGCCGCGCGGCGTCATCGGTGCGCAGCTCTGCGCCGGCGACCCGCAGGGCGGCCACGACGCCTGCCAGGTAAGCAGCCTGGCCCGAACGTTACATGCACTGAAGACGAACGTGACGGCCGTGTCGCAGCGGCAGTGCAACCCGCACTACACGAACTGGCGCAAGCTGCCGCGCGGCGTCATCAGCGCGCAGCTCTGCGCCGGCGACCCGCAGGGCGGCCATGACGCCTGCCAGGTAAGCAGCCTGGCCCGAACGTTACATGCACTGAAGACGAACGTGACGGCCGTGTCGCAGCGGCAGTGCAACCCGCACTACACGAACTGGCGCAAGCTGCCGCGCGGCGTCATCAGCGCGCAGCTCTGCGCCGGCGACCCGCAGGGCGGCCATGACGCCTGCCAGGTAAGCAGCCTGGCCCGAACGTTACATGCACTGAAGACGAACGTGACGGCCGTGTCGCAGCGGCAGTGCAACCCGCACTACACGAACTGGCGCAAGCTGCCGCGCGGCGTCATCAGCGCGCAGCTCTGCGCCGGCGACCCGCAGGGCGGCCATGACGCCTGCCAGGTAAGCAGCCGCAGCTTAGGGTCCAACTGGCTAGCTACCACCCCCACAGGTGAAATCTGCCGCCATAGCAGCTCTGGCTATGTTCCGGCAGTATTAATGTGGGAGCCAGTACACTTGAAACCAAAGTTTGCTCGACCCGGGAATCGCACACAGGTCACCGAGATCTCGGCCCGGTACTTACACCACCAGACCATCGGGCATCGAGGTATTTTAAAATTTTCACGAAGACTTTATAAGTTATTCTCTTTACATAAAATTTGCAACACGAAAAGTTATTATAGTGAAAATTTCGCATTCCGCAGGGTGACTCTGGGGGTCCACTGCAAACGATGCTGAATAACGAGTCCGTGTACCGTCTGGTGGGCGTGACGTCATTCGGCAAGGGCTGCGGCTCCTCGCTGCCCGGCGTCTACACGCGAGTCTCTGCCTACCTAGACTGGATAGAGGGCATTGTCTGGCCCAATTAGAAAAATACTCTCTCTCTCTCTCTCCCTCCCTCTCCCTCTCTCTCCCTTCCACTCTCTCCCCCGCTCTCTATATCTATCTCCGAGCGACATCTCAAGCTAGTCAGGGTACGCTTGCACTATGATCCAGGATTTTGCAAGTACACTTATTGGAGCGGCTGCCATCTAACCGTAAGAGCCCGTTCCCACTTATCCGATCAGCCTTTTTTTTCGGTCAGTCTAAATAGACGGGTGTGCCAGTGGCAGTACAATTTATATGGAGCTTCACATTATGACTGATCCGGGGAAAAAGACTGATCCGAGTTATTTGACGGACGTTTTGCCACTGCGACTGAAAACTGATCGGATATAATGTGAACACCCTCGTCCGGCGTCCGGTTTCAGGGCAAAAAGACTGATCGGATAAGTGGGAACAAGCTCTAACATAACGGAACCAGACCAAGGGGCGTTTTAGAATGATAAATCCGCTAGATGGCACTACGTAGCCATAAGGTCCAACTAAAACGTGATTGATTTATTTTGAAGGAAGATGTCAAACCGCCACCATAAATGTCAAAATGAACCAAACACGTTTTAGTTGGACCTTATGGCTACGTAGTGCCATCTAGCGGATTTTTCATTCTGCAAAACTCTTATTGGATCATGCTACACATTTTTCCGTTACCACCAAGCTAGTAATAAATACGGACATAAAAAATCTATTTATAAGAAGGCGACGATATTCTCACCATCGACCTCACGCATGTGAGGTGACATTTTATAGCACTCGGCTACTACAACTCTTACAATGACCTTAGTTCCTTATTATTAACTACGGGCGTAGCGCATACAACAAGGTTAATAAACGTTATTATTTTATTATTATTTGACTTTACAAAAAAGTCCTCTCCCGCCCTGCTCACATACCGCATTCGCAAGAACATACTCATATGTGACATAATTATAATTATTTTTTATAGTACTTAATACTTATATTATTATAATAGACGTTCCGGCAAACGTCAATACTATGTATATGAATTAGTGTCTTCACTCATATTAATTAATTTAATTGTTACTAACGTGCTATATTTGAGACACAATAAGACAAGTATAAATAAATAAATCAATAAATTGCAATGATTATTCAAGAAACTGTGTATGAGGCTAGCACAGCTGTCTCACATAAACTAACGAGCGATGGCGAACGGAAGTGATTAATTTAATTAATTTAGAATAAAACTATTTGTACATAAATATTGAAAACGTTTTGACGGTTGTGAAACAACGTTTATTAATGTTTGAAGTATATGCCTATATAAAAAGCCGTTCCGTTCAGCGCAATGTGGGAAGACTTTGCCTTTCCAATGCCATGACGACGCCGGCGGCACATATTGCATTTTAACCGACTTAAAAAAGGAGGAGGTTATCAATTTGACTGAATAGTTTTTTTCTTATAAGTGTTACCTCATATCTTTTTTCTCGGTGAACCCATTTTGATGTTCCTTTTTTTATTCCAAAGTCCCATTTGAATTTGAACGAAAGACAAGTCGTTTTTGAGTTATTGCTCAAATGTAGGTATGCTTGGTTTATCTATGTTGATGATGTCCATTTTGAAGTCGGTTTTTCTTGTAATTTTTTTATTATTTAGGCTGGTTTTAGACTCGAGTCTCAAGTATCGTTGTTCTTATAAAATAAAATAGAAAAAGTTTATTATGTATTTTCACAATTATTCTTGTATCTAATGTTGACTTATTCTAAAAGAAATATGTATATTACCTAAAAGGTATTATACACCCTGACGAAATACGCTTCCTGATGATGTGTCCCTCAATGGAATAGGCCGCAGTAACCGCTTACCATCTGGTGGGCTGCGTGTCTGTCTGCCAACTGATGTGGCATAAAAAAAAAGTTTCCGCTCAGCATGTGCCGTGGTAAGGCATGATTTCCATGACGCTGGTATTCTACGGATACTTTGGGTCTACTATCTTATTTTCCAATATTATTTATTTTTCTGTTAACAATAGTACAGGACAGGTCTTCAAGTTAATTTTATGATAGCGATGTGTGAACTGCATAGAAAACCGGCAGATTTTCATGTATTTGACTCTAAAACCAGACTTTAATTTATATTATCTACTTAATAAGTGTATGTTTAGTATACGTGCCGGCAAACTTCTTGACCATCGGTCGACGGAGCGGGGGAAAGTTCGTACACTTGCGCATGGCCAATAGCGCGCGCGAATCTCCCGACGCCCGCGCGCGCTATTGGTCGGAGGTATGCTTCTGAGTTCTGACCAATCGCGCAGGCATCTTAAAATTCGTGTTCTTTGCAATCCCCACCCGATTTCAAGATGTTTGCCGGGACCTGTACTCAAAGGCAAATAACGGGCATTGTTTAACTTCTTGTTAGAGATCTTCTTAATTTACTTTTCTTTGAATTTTCATGGATATTTATATAGATTAGAAGTGTTTTACAAATAAATATTACTTATTTTTTTGTAATTATGATTGCTTCCAAATCTTCCAATGTTTTCCGGTGACCATTTATCATCTTGAAGTCCAAGGTTATAATATAAAATAAGTGAATACCCACATGACGTGTGGATGGTCACTATTTTTTATCATTTTTTTTCCTAAATGAATAAAATGATAATTGAGTAAAAACAGTTATACATTTGAATATCTACTTTGTTGTATGATGGGACTGCTTTCATGTTTTTTTTATATATGTATTTGATATTATTATTGTTAAAACACTTTTTTGCTTTTTTGTCTGAAAATACTTTATTTCATTATAGGTAATTAAGTTTAACTTTATTTATGATTGATAGATAGATAGATATACTCTTTATTGCACAAAATTATAAAAGAAACATAAGCATATGATAAGCATTTTTATGAATTTGTTAGTTACAAAGCAATAATAGATATCGAAGCGGTAAAAACGAGGAATGACTATTTCTTAAGGTGCTATCATACGAAGCAGATTAATTTACTAGTTCTCCATTCGTGCCAACCGTTGGGAAAATAAGTGTTAAGTACAATAATTAATGTAATAAAAAATTTCACTTTTTAACATTGTTTACGTCGTCATTACCAACGTGTTTATATTATAGATATTATATTCATACAATGTTGCCAAATGTGTCTTGATATTAACCAATATTTATTTATTAGTTACAAGCCCAATGATCGCACAAATATGTTGAACTAAAGTGATATAGATTTGGCTTGGATTAAACGCATCATCAATATTAACTGATAGCATTTTATAAAAAAAATACTATTTGTACACATCACTAGATTATTTTTTAAATGTCTTTATATTATTTTAGCACAATATTAAACCATTTAAAAGTAATCAAGTTAAAAGTTATTAATTCATCACGTCACGTGCGAAGTAATATTGTGAGTATACGGTGAGCCGCGGATCAACCTTTGCAAATCTGTTAAAAAGTCTCACTTGAAATAGAACTCTATGCGATAGACATTAATCTGAAAATTAGGTGCAGGAATTTGACAGATTTGATCAGTGTCTTGCTGTACATATAAGTACTAATATATTTATGTTTATTATAAAAGTCTATTTTTGAAGTATTAAAAAATTGTGCCATAAATTGTGCTTAAAATTATCTTTAGTAAACTTTTTTATCAGTAAATCATGTGAAATTTTATTATCTATATAGTTGTGCTATCTTCGGCCATCTGAACTAGGATTGAGCTAGATCTCCAATTTATTCAAAAGCCGCATGGCTGGCACCGGCTTCTCCCTATCGGGTGGAAAAGAGAATCCGGTGAAGTTAAGTGTGTAGTGGTACGTACGAATAGTCCCTACCCCTACACACGACCAGAGGCATCGCTAGTTTTTTTTTTGTGGAGGGGAATGCTTTTAGGCACCATAATAACTCGTCTGGGGTAGGCAAGCCGTGTGTGGGACTGGTGCACGGAGAATACCCACTAGTTTAGTGCCCCCGCGCTCCTGCATCGCCGTCGGCAGCGTCTCTGGGCTAGGACAGACCCTGACAACCAGAGACAAGGCGTTGCTAGCCTGCGGTTATGGCGCGTAACAAAAAAATGATCTCCAACGTCTAATTAGAAGCAATAAAAGAACGATTCGCGCCCCGTTATCCTCGTGGTCATACTAGTTAGTTATACATACCAGTAAGACCACGATATATATAATATGTATAATTATGTCCCCATGGAAAAATCGTGTATTATATTTTTAGTAAAACAGCTAATTCCCTCTTTAATTTTATTTGACTTGTCACTTGCCCGTCTTTGTCCGTAAGAAAAATATAAATAAGTAAGAGAAGAACATGTTACACCCTAGATACCTACTTTCTGGCTCGGCCGGTTTTTATCCTACGAAGTGTGCAATCTTGGTTATTTTTTTCTTATACATAATTAAACAGATGTAGGGATAGTAATAAAAATCAGGTTGTTTTTTTTTTTTTGTCTTCAGTGTTAGACGTTTGGCTTCTTTTTTAGTAAGAGTTCCTTGAGCTTAACCCTCGAGAGTGCAGTTACCTTAAGATTCATTATAATTTTAATGTTTTAATAGTTATGGATATAACTCACAAGTATCAATACAATACAAAACATTTAGTTCAATATCTGTAAATAAAAAGTTGAAAAGCTGTATCTGTGTTTTTATGAAAATATACCTTTTCCGTCCTGATATCTCATTCCAAGTGTTGGGGAAAGAATCTCTTACATTGCAGGAGTTTCCAAGATTTCTCATGTAATATTCATAAACATACAAACTGCTTCACCGAGACGTTGTAATGCAGGGAATACTTAGTTACCTGAAGATAACTGCCATAAATAAGCGCCATCTAATCATATCTAGTGTTGGAGACGCGGAAGAAAGAACACCAGCTAACTTTCGGGTTATTATATGCTTAAGTACCCCATGCCTTACCACCTAACTCGGGAATAGAACGTCACCCTTTTTTTAATTGTGTAAAAATAAATATTTGCTTAAATATTCTCGCTGCTAAAAATAGATCGTAGAACAAATTGAAAGAAATCTCGTATCTATGCATAGAAATAATAGCTCATTAAATCTATGTTGATTGATGATAATACTAATGACTCATAGTAATTAATGACGTCAAAAGTCTATAATTTTAACGTCGTTAAGGGCAAATTATTAAAAGAGTTTACATTACAATAACCGATAGTGATAAAAGCAAGCTCTGAAAAGAATTCTAAATATAGTTTTGTGAAACAGCGCCATCTTACTTGAAGTAGTAGAAATAAATAAGCAAGCGATTTTTTGTCTGCTTGTTGATATGACGTTAGCAAAAAGATATTCAAAAGAAAATATACCTTAACACTGTTGTAATTCGGTATACTCTTGAAAAAATTCCGGTATAATACTCTTTCAAGAAATCCCCGTAATGCTCACGTATCGCCAATTATATTGTGTTGCTATACATTGAAATTCTTAATTCCTGGTAATGTGGCACTCCCCACGCCCACGAGTCAAGCACCAGTCAGTCCACAAACACATTTTTGATGAATTCGGGTGTTTTTGATAATTTAATTTTTAAGCGATTACAATTAACTTCAAGCTGTATTTATCTAAAGTAAAATAATTAGAATAGAATAGAATAGAATAGAATTTATTCACACATAATGTTAAGTACAGTTATATACCACCTTATTTTAACTTATAATATACCCGACAAAATGGTTTACAACTATTTTAGGTAATTAATGCTTCAAAATACATCAAATACTATGACTATTTAAATGTTTTATGTGAATTTAAACATTACTGTCACTATATAAAAACATTTACTTACATAAAGCCTTTTGCCTTTAGAATTACAATGAGATTGCACGATTTAAAGAATAAATTACAGTTACATACCTCACATTGAGGAAGCAGAAGGCCACCTAAATTGTTGAATAAACCAACTTTTCTTACATTTCATCCCTTCACACATACTTTAATTATAATATTAATAAATTAATAAAACACAACCACTAATATATCGTTGGGAACAAACGTTAAGATCACTTAAAACAGAACGTATTTATAATAACTAAATGGCGGTATACGGAACAAAAATTCTTTACCTCCCGTGCTAGTCGAGGACTGTGTTACGGTGAGGTAAGAATCTCGTCCTTGAATACTATACTTTATAACTTATTACATTTAGGGGTCAATATGCAACAGTGCACTTCACATCAAGCAATACAATAGATTTCTATGCTTGACGAGTTTAAGTTAATTCTTCTAATTAATTCTAATTCATTTTAATAGATAACTACCTTATTTCCGATAACTGCCTCCGTGGTACAGTGGTTAGAGCTTTGGGCTCTAATACGCGGAGGTCGTGGGTTTGAATCCCGCGGGAAGCATCTCTTTGTGTGAATGTTTCCAGTTTGGTTAGGACATTGCAGGCTAATAATCACCTGAATGTCTGAAAAGAATGATGATTCCGAAGGCACATTAAGCCGTTGTTCCTGCGCCTGATCTCTCTTCCGTCGTGTCAGATTGCTATCCCACCGTGTAAATGCACCTGTGCTTGCGCACTCACGGTGGACTATAATGTATCCTGCGTAGTTGGCTGATCGTAAAAGATTGGCCGCCGTAGCCGAAAACTCGGCTAGGAGGACATTATTTATTATTTACCTACTTCCGATAGTAATTAGTTGACGACGAATGGGTCTGCAGGAAACACCACTTTATTTTAATTCAAGGCATTACTTATGTACATAAAGTACGTCTCTCTCGATTGGGGCTGGAGGATCGTGTGTAGGACTCCCACTGACATTTAGAAAAAGCATAGTTGCCCCACTTAACCTCTGGGTGCTACCACCATCAAGGGAGTAAGTAGTTGGAGTTGTGGAAGTGTTGTGGGTAAAATGATGAGACATTTAACTCAACCACACCGGCAAGTGTGTAGCCTAAAATAGACAGTCCCTACAAGTCCCTCAATAGTTTCCCTTGCGGGAAGAAATGACCAGGAGGACCCATTTCGTTTAATTGTCATTCTAATAAAGATAAACCTAAAAATAATAAATTAAATAAATGTTAATAACAAATATTATAGTGTTAATTATTTCTTTTTATACAAAGGACTATCTTCTATTAGCTACATTATATTATCAGCTATTGGTAAGGTAAATGTAACAATAGAGCTGGCAACATTGCAGGCACAGCAGTGGTTTTGTTTCGTTTCGACTTTCGATTCTGAAAATGACTGTTCGTTTCTAGACTTCCTGAAGTTTCTTTCTAGACTTATAGGAGGTTACATCAGACATTCAGACCATACTCATACTGACTGAGCCACTCTATGGAGCCACTCACCAATTTGTTCTGTGAACTGGACTTTGTTTTTGTTTGACTTGACTAGTGATTACTTGCTCAGTGGCTCAGTTGACTGGTTGTCTTTTGTGTCAATTGTTAAAATATTCGTGTGCTGTTGCGAAGGTGTTGTGAAAATAAGCCAGGAAACTTGTAAGTAGTACATAGTCTTTTCAATTTTTTTTCAAAGTACGTACTTCAATAGATAGAAAAGGCGAATAAAATTTATTCGATACCCTCTTTATGCTCTGTAATAGGCGGTAATAATTGTGTAATCTTTCTGAGCTACATGGTCCTGGATCGGAACATTATGTGCCTGGGTTTTTCTGTTTCTATTTCGAAAATACCTACTCAGTCATTGTCCAGAATCTGGAAGTTAGCAGTAGCAATGTCTCGGAGAGTTTTATACTGATATTTCTACGGTCGTGCCAGACTGCTGTTCTTTTTTTATTTTAATCCGTTTAGTAATGTCGTGCCTGTTTATGATGTATAAAAGAGCTGCCGTCAACAAGAATTCACAGGGTCCCTCCAATAAGATTTTGTGTGTGAATTCTTGAAACACACTATCAATCAAACACAAATGGGAACCCCTGTTACACAGAACACTACTCTGTTAATATTGCTAAACGCTGTTCGCTAAGGGAGGCTTACTTAATTTTCTTGGGAGGATAGTTAATGTAATTGTTGAAGCATATAAGCATGCCGATATAAGTACATAATTAATTATGATACCTACTATCGTCCGCGATAAGAGTTATCAAATTACCAATACTGACCAATATTTTTGCAGTTTTAGAAGTGGAATATCTGGAATATACATTGTACTATCAGATTCAAATGCTATTAAGACCTGTGATTAGGACAATACTTTTTGGAATTGAGCGAAAAATTACGTCAACTGCTTGATGACTTATGTACTTACAGAATGTATACAGATAAAAACCGACAACCTTATCTGTTCCGGTGGCCAAATTGGAACTACGTGAAATGTCAGTTTTTTCCATGCAAAAACGGCAAATACGATATTTATAATGATGACAGTACTAAAACGACAGTATTAGCGACCGCGCCACCGGAACAGCCCCCCTCACTGAGGTCCACAGAACACTATACTGAGGTCCATTAAAATACGCGCGCCCCCCTAGACAAGCGGCATTTATGACGTTCGTTATAGCTTAATTTGCGATAGCGAATGTCAAATCCCATACTTTCAACACGTGACTTTTCTATGGCATCTGTCAAATCCGTACAATTTAAAGATAAAAAGACCTTAGAGTAGAACATCTAAGAAAAAGACCGACAAACTTATCTGTTTCGGTGGCGGCGTCGCTACTGTCTATTTAGAACTGTCATTTTTGTATTGCATTTCTCGTAGATCCAATTTTGCCCAAGTTTGTAGGTCTTGTAGCTTATTTCGCCAGCTATGAAGCGATGTCATCTTGTCATGTAAGCCCCCAGATGTTTGTCGGTCTAAAATAATTTGCGTTGCTAACGTTACGGACAAGCGCAGTTGACGTCTTTTTCGCTCCATTCCAAAAGGTATTATCCTAATAGCATCTGAACCGGACTGCTTTCATATAAAAGAAGCTTGCTTAAAAATATGTATACTAAGTAATTTATTTAATCTAAACTCTAGGGACTATCACATAAGTAAAAATCATCATAAAGCGTATTTTAATGTAAATAAATAAAAAATATTGATATTAAACATAATAACGAAAGTGTGCGGGAACCACTGATCTCGCGCGTATTATAATGGACCTCAGTGGCGGGAACTGACGGGAAGGTGTCTGCCCCTAAAAAAAGTATGAAATGGGGTAGAGCAATGAGGATAAAGTTTATTTATATTATACTCCTCGCTGCTTTCTCGCTGCCATTAAGCAAATTTCGCAGTTTCGTTTGTGATCTGTTTTTATTTTCTCAAAATAGTATTGATTCATTTGTGGAAAGAAAAAATATTTTGAAGTTAAACCATAAATAGTTGTGCGAAAAAGGGAATTTCTACCGTGATCGTGACGTCGAAAAAGCATGTAATTGCAATTAAAATTTAAATCCTTTTATCAATGCCGATTTTGGTCGACGACGCACCTAAAGACGCGCTGGGCCGTGCCCGCCACAGCTACATAAATATTTAGCCGGAGACGACCCAAAAAATGAAAGACTAAAATTTTGTAGATTTCGTCTATGACGCTTCCACGAAATTAAACCACGTCAGTACATTGCAATACATTGTTTGCCGCAGTCTATATATAGATATCTGTGGCCGCAGTCATTGCAATTTAAAACTTGTGAGCATCTTGTGCTTGTATATTGTGTTCTGTGATCTTGTGAGTAAAAATTTTCTATGAGTCATTGTGTGCGACGCGATAGCAACAGATATTCATTTACAAATGGCGATGGCGATGTGTCAGCAATTAAACTTAAGACGACTCAGTATAGTTTTGCAATTCAGTTTGTATTATTAAATCAATGTAGGTATATATGTTACCGGCGACACTCAATTTCAGGACAACTTACCTAGTTTTGCCTAGGCTAAACTAGTTCTTCCTACACGCGATAGGATAGGTGTTATTACATCTTAAAATGCAATTTTGGGCATCGATTTGTAATCATCGGCCTGTCTCAGTCCACTGCTGGACATAGGCCCCTCCCGATGCTTGCCTTGAGTTGCCACTTAGTTTGATTTATTGGCTACTCGCATCCAGCTCCTGCCAGCCATCCTGCGCAAATCGTCACTCCACCTGGCTTGGGGGCGGCCTACACTGTATTGCCGAGACGCGGTCTCCTCTCCAGAACCCATTTAACCCAATATCGGTTCTACGGCTGATATGTATGTATGTAGTATACCTAAGTACTTATATAACATTTTTATATATATTGTTACAGATAATCAAGCTCTAACAAAATGGAGGAAGATCCGGATTTGGGTAGGTATACCTACAACGAGTACATACATAATGGTATTATCAGTATCAAAATAAACACTAATTTTGAACTATATTATTTCCTGCTTTTGTATTTTTCTTACCAACCCCGACCGGTGGTGGGTGCCTGATTAGTTATTGCATTATTATAACGAAAATATTTGGCTACTGCGCTGCTAGTTATTTCGTTCTGTTGTAATGTTTTTCAACAGAATCGTATAATTTATTATGAGTAGGTATTCATTTATTTTATTTACGTAACAAATACCATGGTATATTATGGCATCAGCAAGTCACTTACAGACAGCATCATTATAATACGTAATACTTATGTATAACAAAACAACAGACTAATCCATAACTGTTTACTAAACATTTATACCTACTGGGCCCAGATATACTCGTATTTAAATACCTACTAAAGTTGGCAGACAGACCTGGGGGCGTTCGCGCGGTTCCCTGGTAGTAGGCTGAGCTGATGCAATGCCCAGGGACGCTGCCGACGGCGATGCAGGAGCGCGGGGGGGTTTAGTGGGTATTCTTGTGAGTCCCACACACCACACACGGCTCGTCTTCCCCAGGCGATTTATGGTGCGTAAATGCATTCCCATGTACAGAAGAAAAGAAAAAAAAGGACGATCGCGCTAAATAATTTCAGCCAAACCACGACCGAACCGCAGCCATTCTGCCGACTTCGTATAGCGCCGTCGCGTGTTTCAAACGGGATAGCACTACCAACGACTGAGGTTTAGCCCCTCTGTCCCACGTCCCAAGTTGTGTGGGTAATGGCCACCACCAGCTGAGGAAAGAAAAAAATTCAGAAAGATTCCTGTGTTGGAAGCTTGGAAGTAGGCAGCATATTATTAGGATTGGACAGATCTGATTAAAAACGGCCACTGCGGCCTATTCTATTAAGGAACACGTAACCAAGTAGCATCGCTCGATTTACTGCTGATGTAGGGTCCGCTGATTTTCGAGCTTTTGATTTAGTTTACTGGCTCCCTCATTAATATTGCCAGAACACAGCCAGAGTAGCAGATTGGAGTTTGTATGCGAATTTGACAATATGCACCTAAACCTTTGTAAGAGTGAAAGAAAGAATCGTAATATCCAGTATTGCCCTACCAATATATTTAAAGATCTAATGTTTTGCTTCAGGGATAGTCCGCAATAGAAATAATAATAATTTACAATGGAGAAATCGACGACCACCACGGAACGGACCGGAGCTCCAACACCAACGACATGTGGAAAACCAATATCGACCACAGATGCAAAACCGGGCACAGATGCAAAACCAACAACGAGCGCAGAACCCACCACAGCCGCAAAACCATAACCGACCACAGAGGCAGAACCGGCGACAGGTGCAAAATCAACCATTACCTCAGAATCACCCACGGGTGCGGGACCGTCAACAACCACAGGACCGGCAACGGGCCCCGAATCAACCACAAGCTCAGAACCGTCAAAGAAATTATATGGATAATCAACAAGAACCGCGTGGTAATCGCAGAGGTAAGACAATAATTATTTTACGATGATGGCAGTGTTGGGCAAAATGTAATTAATTACTAATTACAAATTACAATTACAAAATGTAATTGAAAACTTCAATTACAAATTACTTGTAATTGTTAAAAGTAATTCAATTAACAATTACAATTTGTAATTGTAATTGGTAATTGCAATTACTCAATTACTTTTTCGGTTCTTTTAAAGTTTAGGTAGTATTTAAATAAAATAATTAAGTAATGATTCATCAAAAGTATATTTACGGAAAACAGATCAAACCAAGGTATGTTTTCGAAAAATTAAATGTGATTATTTCTTCAAACATCTGATCAGTTGTTGATTTTGGTACATTTATTATATCGCTATAGTATACGAAAATCCACCTCAGCTTCCGAGATCGGATCTGAAAGTATTTGATTTGCTCTGCTACTTGTACATACTTGTCTGATTAAAGCAACAGCTTCATCTCCTTCGGATTCAGATCCTTCGGCAATAAAATCAGAAGATTCTTCGTCAAAACCAAATTCTTTAAAGGCTTTTTTTTATACTAGGTCCGTTGGCCGACAGGCACGCAGCCCCCCTGATGGTAAGCGGCCACTGCGGCCTATTCCGTTGAGGGACGCTTCACCTAGAAGCGTCCGTCAATGTGCTGCCAGACTGTAGGCTCATCTGATTTTCGAGTCTCTGATTTCAAGTGTACTTGGCTCCTCCTCTTCTTTTTACGCGTGTCGATGGCTAATTTAGTAGCCATCGTAGTGAAAAGATTAGTAAATCTGCGTTACCGATTGTACTATATTCCGCAGATTCAAAGCCATGCCATGGTGCGCCGGGCGTATAGGGAGGGCGTATCCCATATTAATATTGCCGGAACACAGCCGGAGCTGTTATGGCGACAGATTTCACCTGTGGTGGTGGAAGTTAGCCAGTCGGACTCTGAAAAAGCCCTACCACCAACCAGACCCAAGGCGGGAATCCAACCCAAGACCTCTGTGTTTTTATACCCGAGTGGCTTAGCCACTGTTCTACGGAGGTGGTCAGAAATGTGCCATTATAAGAAACATTGGCAAAATAAATGCTCTTTTATAACAAGTTATAAGAGACATTGGAAAACTAAATGCTCTTTTATAACCAGTATAAGTGTTTAGATTGTTTGTTGTTTGTTAAAGTAATTGAGTAATTACAATTACAAATTAATGTAATTATAATTACCAATTACTTATGTAATTCAATTACAGTAATTGCAATTACATGTAATTACAATTAAAGTAATTGAATTACTTTTGGTTCAATTATTAATTAAATTACAAAAGTAATTAATTACGCCCAACACTGGATGATGGTATCATGATACGAGTACCTATAATACTATGCCATATCGATTTGATGGGTGCGAACAAGGCGTCCTAGGTCCCCGGTCCCGGGGTAAGGCCTTTCGTAATAATATTCGATTTCAACTTTATTCTACAACAAAAAATAGGTACCACAGACGGACTCAATGCATGAAGCATTCACTATCAGACTATAATAACCACAAATAACAGTAAGTAATTAGGGGTTTTTGATCGGAGAATTTTCCGTAACACAACGGAGTTTTGAAGTTGACAGTGTAGGTTAAACATCCTCTGCTTTGAAAAGCACATTGCAGAAATGTTATAATAAAATTATGTACAGTCAACACATCACGGTATACACTTGCAGTTCGATAATAGCGCTTATGCCCCCGACATAAGAGCGGTACAAAGTCCAAAGTGTTACGTCTGACGTGCTGTTGACTGTACCTAATATAGTTTTTAAGAATTGCAAAAAATAAATACTTTGTTTCATGCCACGACTTACTGCAACACAACACAAATGCAATAGGGATTAAGTCGGACTCTTCGCCATATTGCTTATTCATTAAAACATCACACTCATAAGCAGCCAGGAAATTAATATTTTGGCTGGTATTTGTTTATAAAAGTTGCAAAAAAGTACATAATATCCAATATTTATAATAAACTTTCAGGACTGCATCGTAACGAAGATAACAATGAACGAAATGACCAGGGAGGTCGTCGAGCACTCCGAAATTTGGGATTTAAGAATTTGGAGAAAATTGCAATGTCGGACCCCATTGATATTATTGGTGTTTTAAACGAAAAAATGGATTCCTTCATTAATTTATTTACGAATTCTATTACTGCCGATACGCACGTTTTAATTATACAAACACTAGCCAAAGTATGTATGTCTTCTTTTGACGAGCTGAAGATGAAGTTGCTGCTAGAAGTTGTTAATACAAATTATCTGATGTATTTACAAAGTTATTTAATGGAGTTGCCATACAACGACGATAGAGCCCGGAACAGATTGTACTGGAACAATCAGAATGACTTCTGGAAATACTTCATAACATTCTGCGAGACTATTGTCATTAGAGTGCCATCTGTAGCTTTCCAAAAATGCAGATCATTGATTGAAGGCTCATCGAAAGTATGTTTAGAAGGTTTAAACCAGAGACATAAGTTTGTACTTTCCGAAGAAAATGAAACAAAGCTTTCAGATTTGCGAGAAAGGTTAAACATGGTTGAAAAGAAAAATGAGGTATGTAATTCGAATCTTTTATAGTATGTAAGTAGTGTTGAACACACATTAATGAGAACTGAACCCGCCGAACGAATCGAAGTCATTTTGAACTCGTAAAAGTATTTTATTTATCTAATCGTAAAAGTCACATTTCAGGTATATTGCAACATACCTTCCGGCCGCGGTTTCACCCGCGAATCTCTTTTTTCAAATATCCCTCCCTTCCCCCCACATTTCCCGGATCAAAGTACCCTATGTTCACGGGGGATATTGTAGCTTTCCAACAGTGAAAGAATTATTCAAATCGGTTCAGTATGTCCTAATCCGGGTTATAAACTATACGTGTGCTATATTTCATCTAAATCCGTTCAGCCGTTTAGGCGTGATTGAGGAACAAACAAACATTCAAACATCCAGACTTTTGCATTTATAATATTAAGTAGGATAGGATATGGTCAAAGGCATACTGTACATAAACGTAAAATTCGTCAAAAGTACCATTCTGATGTCACTTTCGCACTAGGGATGGCGATCTGAGATCGATTAATCGAAGAATCGATTTTTTGAGCCAAAAAGATCGATTTTTTAAATCGACATTCGATTTTATTTTATGTTTTGGTATAAACCAAAAAAGTATTTACAATTAATATAATATAAGTACGCGTATTTTATGAGTGCTGCCGGCTGCCGGTTAAAGGATTATTCGAAAACTCGCGAAATGGCTGAATGTTTGGTTCCTGCGCCTTTCTTTAAGTAACGTTTGTGATCTTTGACTTTTGTCTGTATCTGACTGACATTTCTTCATCTTAGTTCATCTTACTTCATTAAGTTGCGTCTTCATTAGAGGTCGGATATTCGGATGCATGATTATTTACCTAAAGTTCATTTTTGCTACAATATTATGGAAGTGCCTTCTTAAAAAATATTTTTTCCTTATTAATCCCGCGATTCCGGGAAATTAGTACATGCGAAGATTCGACTAGATAGTCGATATCACGGTGGGAATTGACGTCTTTTTGGCATGGTGGCATTTTTTTACCGACTTCAAAAAGGAGGAGGTAATATATCCGATATTGGATGTATTTCTTTTATATATGCCCGGCCATTTCTCCGTCATTTGTGAATTCGTATGATAAAAATCTTTTGAAAATTGAAGAAAAAATATGAGGCAATCTTTATTTCTGAGATAAAAAATTTAATTTGTCAAATCCATTACCCCCAAATTTTTTTGATACAAAAGTGCACTCCATATTAGCACCTTAAAATAAGTAAATATAGCTACACCCGATTTGATTCAATAATAAAAAACTAAATTTGTCGATCGAGTCGATTTTATCGATACAAAAGTGCTTTCCATGTTATGACAATACCTCAATTTGAGGTAAATATGCATCCGAATATCCGATCTTTATTTATAATACATTATAAATCAACTTGAAATAAAGATCGTTTTTTCAGAAATCGATCTTTTTGGTCTCGATTTGTTGTGGATCGATTCATTGGGTCACGATTTGAATCGATTCAAAAAATCGATTTTTTTCGGAAAGGATTGCCATCCCTATTTCGCACGCCAAATTTCGAGAGCAAGATCGATTCGATTGCCACATTTATAGAAAAGAACAAAGATTTAAATAATAACAACTAGCATATTTTTATAACGCATTATACTTAGTATACATTGAATACGACCTTGTTTGCGCTAGATGGTGCTATGTAAATAATATCCAAGCTGTATTTATTTATTTAAGGAGGAAAAACAACTCCGTAATTGTCGAAAAAACGAAAGAGAAGAAGAAATCCCGCCCCCGAATGATTTTCGCCAGCTCAGCGTGATACCCAGTCGCGACGAGCTACTCGAAGAGAGGCCATACTTGCGCGCTAACGTGGTCCGTGGCGGGTACCGCGACATTGAACACTACCTCGACGTGCAGTTCCGCCTGCTGCGGGAAGACTGCTTCGGCCCCCTTCGAGAAGGCCTTCGTGAGTTTTAGCTTTTCCAATAAAATTTAAATCATGAACTCGTAGATCCGAGGAGAGCACAGAGTAGCACATTGAGCAAGCATGCATTGGTCTCTTGTCATCAGGTGGGCTGCGTACCTGTAGGTACTGCTAGCTAAAATAAATTAAAAAACATTTAGTGTCGAGCTTTCCATATCCTTACTGCTTTCTTGGAGCAATAAGTTCTGCCCCCTTCGTCATGAGCTGGATTCCCCCAATAGCATCTGTTGGTAGAAATTTCATGGTTCCCAGACCACGGGTCATAGCAACATCAAGCTCTAGCTAGCTCTTATAGCAACATCTATCTTTTATTAAGCTAGCTACAATATGTAGCTACCATCCTCTCCGGCTAAACCGCGACAATAGGTTAATGAGTTTAAAATGACACAATGGAGATAGGCGGGCAAGCACGTGGGAGCCTATAGAGCGATGTTTTCCGGACTTATAAAGGTATATCAATTCCTCAGTGCTTAACGTCGGAAAGTATAAATTTATAGGTTTTTATTGCTAAATTAATAATATATGTATTTTTGTTTCAGTTCAATACATTGATGATCCAAACAAAAAGAAATATGACAATATGCGGTAAGATTTCAAAATATTTAAATTAATTTTAAACAAAAAAGATAAACGTATTTTGATTTGCCACAGTCGTTTTTTATTATGTAAACATACCTACTTCGTTCGAACGCACAGTATTACTATTTATATGTAGAAGTAGGTGCATATTAATAATAAAATTGGGCCCTTCTTGTCTTCACAAGTCCCATACACGACTGCCTAATTAACACTTCCCTCCACAAGCAAAAAGGGTGCATGACGTTTTATGGCGCAGTTCAGACCTGCGATGACATAATTTGCTTGATAGGTAATCAATGAATCGAAACTAATAATATTTGGGCTTGTATAATTGATCTTTAAATCCTTAATTTCAGAGTTTATCGAAACGTTAAGTTTGTTGGGCCATACATTTCTAACTCTAAAACTGGCTTCATCATACAGCTGGATGAAAACACTAATAAAAAACTGAAGAGAATCAATTGGGCTCACAGCAAACGGTTTATATTTGGATCATTATTGTTGTTTTCAAACGACCATTGTAACAGCTTTATCACGGCTACTGTACTGGACCGAGATATAAAATATATATCTGAAGGCATGGTGAGGAAATATATAATTATTTCAGGTGTTTTTTTTTTGCAGTAAAACAAATAATGTAACGTAAGAATATACAGATATTATAAAAAATGTATGAATATATTAAAAAATTTCGCCACAATCTCAGGCTACAATAGGAAATCGTAAAAAAATACTTTGCTAGCATGAAAACTTCAAAAGTATAGATTAAGTTTTTTCCATAGATTAATAGTTTATCTTATTACAGATTCCAGTGTCTATAGTTGAAAATGAAAACATACTTACGAATGAAAATATAATACAAGCAAATAACTCATACGTGATGTTCGAAAGTGAGGTTTACTTTGAGCCTTATTTTCACGTGTTAAGAGCTTTGCAAGATCCTAGTTTTGTTGACCATGTAGCCATGACGAAATATATTATTGATGTTGAAGTAAGTATAAATCACACTTTTTCTCTTTTTTTTAAATACGAGTATCGGTAGTTGTAGGAACTTACGTCAAATCCTCTATTATTAGTTGTAGTGGCGGCATGTGTTAAAGATTTTAGGTACCTATTACAAAGTACTTACAAACATTTCGGTTCTTTCTTAATATACAGAATGCTTAAAACTTTTGTAAGTATCGGGTACTTACTTCAATATTAAAAAAGCTTTAAGCCACGTGCTTTAACGAGGCACAGAACTTTAATTTTTTGCTTATAAACACCCCAAGGTGACAGGCATTCGTGCAATGCAGGCGGTAGTGCTCCGCACTACTTTCAAACTATTTTAACTTAAGAATAAGCTAAAATAGCGATATAAAAGTCAGGTATATTTTATTTCTTAATTTTCAGCCAACACCAAGACCACCGCAATATTTGCACCAAGATTCTATATTTACTGTAGAAACATTAGAATCTCCTGAAACAAAATTTGAAGTTTTGGAACCAGACACTTGGCCAACCCACGAAGAACTAAATTTAAATGAAAGCCAATTTGATGCCTATCAGCTTGCACTCACTAATGAGTTTGCAGTCATTCAAGGACCCCCCGGCACTGGAAAAACATATCTTGGTGTGAAAGTTGCGAGAACTTTGCTTGAAAATATCAGCCACGAAGGTCGTTGCCTCATGCTGATTATATGCTATACAAATCACGCCTTGGATCAGTTCTTGGAACACATATTAGAAATAACTTCGTCTATTGTTCGTATTGGTGGACAATCGCGAAACAAAGCAATGGAAAACATTTCTATAAATAATCTCCGGCGATCTTCAACTAAAAATAACTATACAGCAAATAAATTGTTTTATTCACAAAAACGCGATTTAAAAATTGTTATGAGTCAATTGCAAATTGCTCAAAAACAGATTGAATCTCTAAGTAATGGCATTCTCACTTACGTTTCTATATGTAAGTATGTACCGGAGGTGCAGGAATTTTTGGGAGCAGTAAATCCAAGAAATAAAGAAGACAAATTATTAATGTGGCTTCTGCAAAACGTAGACCTTGAAAACATTCCAGATGTTTTGGATGAAGAGTATACTAGTATTGAAGAATATCCAATAGATACTGAAGATAACATAAATGAAGTCATTATAGATGACCTTACAGATGAAATAAACGAAATGACTATAAATGGCACCGACGTGAAAACGTCTTTTATGTTGCATGATGCTGAGCAAAAAATCAAATCGCCACTTTGCCATTATAAGCGGACGTTACGGATGGAAGAAAGACAGTTCTTGGAAAGGGAAATACGCGAGTTGCATTGCATCAAGTCTGTATTTTTGGTACGTAAATAACTCGTCCATAATACGAGTATAAATATCGGGTCCTAACTGAATTTCAAGCGTTCCTACTATTCTATGCTGGTAACTGATAATTTCCAGGACCTGATTAACTGATTACAAATACAAATTCATCCCAAACCCTGCGATAGAATTTATTTATACGGCACATTGGTTGTCGTTAGCGCGCTACAGAGTTTCATGCAGCGTGGCTTAACAAGTAAAGTGGCTTATTGGCTTATAATAATACGACTCTTATCGCTTTTCGTACCCTGGATTCAGAGAATTCGTCGTATATATACCTATCGCAGGAATATGACATGACACAAACAGGGATTTGGTCAATTCCCTAAGGGATTTGATCAAATCATGAAGGATGTTAAAATAACAACACGATTTTATCATTTCCCTAAACAAATCTAGTGATTTGAACATATCCCTAAATTGGTTTAGTGAAATGACAAAATTATAGTGAAAACAAAAAAGGTTTTCAGGGTTTAAAAAAAAACCACGAATGCTAAGGAAGGCGCCTTAGCCTTCTAACCTATATCCATCCGAGTCGATTTGCCCCTTAGTAAGAATTAGGTAGTTATTTTGGTATTTGTTCAAATCACTAGATTTGTTTAGGGAAATGATAAAATCGTGTTGTTATTTTAACATCCTCCGTCATTTGATCAAATCTCTTAGGGAATTGATCAAATATCTGTTTTTATCATATCCCTGCGACATATACCTTTAAATGTTTAGCTTTATATAATTAATCACTACATAGTATAAAACAAAGTCGCTTTCTCTGTCCCTATGTCCCTTTGTATGCTTAAATCTTTGAAACTACGCAACGGATTTTGATGCGGTTTTTTTTATTAGATAGACTGATTCAAGAGGAAGGTTTATATGTATAATACATGCATAATATAGTAGAGAAACACTGATAATTTTAGAGGTTTTTAATTTAAGGTCGTAAATAATCACATTTTTTTGCGCTTACATTGCAAACGCTGGCTGAACCCTACGAGATAGATCAAAATAATAATGTACTACAATATTGTACACCTTAAAAAGTTTTACAAAAAAGTCCGCGATGGTATATGTTTATCTCTTAGGGATAACCCACAATAACCATTTTCCTTTACTTATTACGATAAAATAATGGCTTATTTACGAAAAAGTGGTTTTAAGCAAAACAGTATTAATCCTTATCCAATAAAGTACCATAAATAAATTGTGCATGTAATATAGATCAATATGGCCCTTTACATCATGTAATTTAAATGAATAGTTTCGAAGATATTACAGATTTAAAATGCAGGGACATAGCATTGATGATGATGAACGTTTGTTATTCTTTCACGTAAAAACTACTGAATTGATTTTAATGAAACTTTACAATAATATAGCTTAAACATCAGAATAACACATAGGCTACAATTTATAAGATATTCCCGCAGGATAACGTCCTATAGTTCACGCGGGCGAAGCCGCGGGCGGAAGGCTAGTTATATATAAAATAGATTCCGCAAAAAGTTTTTTTTATGTTTGGTTTTCTTTTTACTAATACCCATTTCATCGCTATCGAAGTAATTTTATTAGGTCTTCCACTCCGTTAAAAGGTGATGTCGACTTCTTTTGTAGCAAATGCGAGACAGGCATCGAGCTCGTGGTGTCCATCGGCCGGTTAGGCGAGGAGAAAATTTGGCAGCACTGCCTAACCCTGAACGGTGGGCAATCTACTTCACGTGGGCAAATACTGCAATAAATGAAATCAGGACCCATATCGCCCCATTGCAGGTAATAATATGGAAAAACGTTTTTAACCCTTTTCAACGCCAATGTCTGATATATCAGACAAACCATTTTCGTGCCCACCACGCCAATGTCTGATATATCAGACAAAAAAACATGATCAAGAAACGTTGTATTTTTACTTGCCTGAATGAGTTGAGTATAACCTAATAATTTTTTGGATTTTTTTTTTAATGGTCGTGGCGTGTGGGGCACCATTTTCGGAAAAAAGCGTGGCGGGGAAAGGGTTAAGATATTCAGTTGACTGACAGGCACGCAGTGCACCTGTTGGTAAGCGGGCACACCATTGAGATACTTCGCTCAATGTACAGTACCTACACTAGTCTACATTTAGGCTCCTGAGATCTACGACCCTTTAATTTCAAGTGTACTGTCACATTAATAGTTCCGGAACACATCCAAAGTTATTATGGCGGCAGATTTCACCTGTGAGCTGTGGTAAATGCGCAGGGGACTCGGAAAACGTCCTATTACTAACCAGACACATGGCGGGAATCGAACCCACGACTTGAGCCGCGTAAGTACGAGTACTGTTCTACGGAGGCGAAATACCTCGACAATTATTTTCCGATAAACATCGTTAGGTTCAAGACCGAAATTCAATTGGTGAACTGTGGCATGATGCCTTAATTCTCTCAGCAAGTTCATCCATTGCATAATATAATGCCTTTTTAATAATCATTTCAGGCTGAATTTCAAAATGCAAATGCACTGTATGAAGAGGCGCGAATGAATTTAGATCTCAACCTTCTGAGAGGCGTCAAAGTAGTAGGGATGACCACCAGTGGTGCGGCACGACTGAGAAAGTTACTGACGGCCCTCGCACCTCCTATTGGTAATTATTACATTAAAATAATTAACTGCACATTGAAGATTTCACTGTGGAACTAAATACAGAATTCTGATATTTGAACTAGGCTTTTCCTACGGAGTGTTAATCGATAGTAAGAGGTGATAAACTTTTCACTGTTCCTTATTGTTTTGCAGTAATTGTGGAAGAAGCCGCAGAAGTTTTAGAACAACACATCGTCACCTCACTGACGAAAAATTGCAAACATCTAATTTTGATAGGTAAGGCACTCATTGTGAATAAAAGATAAATAAAGAAGAAATAATTCAGTTTGCAAATACGAGTAAGTAAAATAAAATAAATAAATACAATGTTCAGGCCCAAATGGCTAAAACGTAGATTAGATTTGACGAGCCTTTTGGTGTAATGGTTGAAAAGTCGGCTATTACATCAAGAGGTCTGGGGGGGGGGGACCAGGGGTCTGGTCAAGAGAGGAGGGTTCAGTAACCGCACGGTACAAACATTTTGTGTGCATATAAGTGCCTATTTGTATCGGTCTGGGTGTTTCTATGTATAATAAATAATAATGCACCTAGCATTTAAAAAATAAAAGGATAAAGTAACATTAATTATCAGTTGTCTGGCACCCAATGAAGTAGTATCCAGGGATATTAAATATAATTATAATATTTTAATTATTTCCGGGACAGGTGATCACCAGCAACTACGGCCGTCTGCGGCGTATATGAAGTTGGCACGACATTTTGATATCGAAGTGTCGTTATTCGAGCGCATGATCCGTAACAACATAAACAGGTAACTCCAAGTTGCTACATGGATGGCTTATAGTGTTTGCTTACCCTTAATTACTGTCAGAGTTCTTCTTATGTAGGTATTTTATGACTGGCAATTAATCTTCATACTTAGTAAATTTTTAAAAATACCTATGTACCTAACTCAAAACTCGTCCATGAAGTGTCAACGTGTGTGCACATCCTTGTCCACTAAACCAATGATTCATAATATATAACTCACTAGATTATGAACAAGTTTTAAAATCGCAATTTATTTTGGTTGTCCGCTTGACCTGAAAATATTAATTTGACTGGCCCGATATGGCGCATTTGGTAGTGACCCTGTCCTATGCGCCAGGGGTCGTGGGTTCGAATCCCACCCAGGACTACCACTTATGTGATTAACATTTGTGTTTGTTCTGTGTATGGATGTTTATTTGTATTTGTGTATACATTTGTGGTACCTGCGTTTTTTCTGACACCCAAAACACAAGTGCTTACGCTACTTACAGGGTCAGATCAATGTATGTGATGTTGTACAATATTTATTTATTATTATTTATTAATAAACTGACAATTATCTCAGTCGGCGACTTCGTGTGCAGCACCGCATGCGCCCCGAGATCTCCGCACTTATCTCGCCTCATATCTATTCCGACCTTGAAAACCACCCCTCCGTCGACGCGTTCCCGAGAGTCCGCGGTGTCACTGCCAACTTGTTCTTTTACACCCACAACTACTTGGAAGAGGTAAGCCATCACTATATTTTATTTAAAGGGCTATGAACATTTTAGTGGCTAGGTGTCCATACACACGAGCAGCAAAGTGTCGGCGGCGAGTCGGCAGCACGTCGGCGACACGTGCCGCCGACGTGCTGTCGACGCGTTTGCGGCTGCTGCCGACAGGATGCGACAGCTAGCCGCCTCCGCCATTTTAAAGGTCAATTGTTAGTAGTCCAGGAGCAAAGAACACGCACGCGCATATAATGAGTTCCGAAGAAATTGATTCGAAATTGCTAATTAGTGCAAAACAGCGTTTACCCTAAATTCTTCCGAGTGTTTCTTCAATGAAATCCATTTTTAACGGGCTCCTGTACTAAGACGTAAGCCGGAACGGTCATCGCAACAAGCTCGCGTCTGCCGACGTGCCGCCGACACTTTGCTGCTACGGACACTTACCCACCTACTGGTTCGCCAATTTCTAATATGTGTACGTTATCATGTAATTACTTTTTTAGAAAGTGGAAGACGGCGCTAGTCGGTGTAACCATAAAGAAGCAGACATGGCCCTGGGGCTGGCTAACTATTTGGTGCAGCAAGACTACCAACCTGAAGACGTTACAATACTTGCAGCGTACTCAGGGCAAATGTTTTATATGAGGAAAGTTAGTTTCACTTTTTTAAATAAATTATTTACACCAATCCCCAACTGACAGCAAATAATTTTAAACTTGCCTCTAAATTGTTATTAAGTACCTGGTCGGTCCGTCCACGCGATGTAATAAATGATTCATTGTAATATCGTTTAAAATTTGTTGCGCAATCTCAAACTATGGCAACTCGATAAAGAGAGTGCCGGCAAACTTCTTGACGCTCGGTCGACGGAGTGAAGGAAAGTTCGCGCATGTGCACTTGCGCATGACCAATAGCGCGCGCGAATCTGCGCCCGCTCGCGCTATTGGTCAGAGATATGCTTCCGACGGTCGGAAGCATAACTCTTCTGCGCAATCCCAACCCGATTTCAAAATGTTTGCCGGGCACTATCACTACAAAGATTTGGGTGTTTCGCGACACCGATTTCCATTTAAAACCATAAATATACCTCTTTCAAATGCTTGCCAACACTCTACCGTATGGTGTAGGATTCAGTGCCAGTGAAATTTAAAATAACTATTAGTTATATAGGAATCAATTTGTTATTTTTTTTAGAAAAGACATGATAATTAATTCAACGTTCTGAAGATGATGTCTCTAATTTAATAACTTTATTCCTTTTTGTGCGAAGGAAAATGTGTGAAACGTACCATCACCGCAGGCTAGCGCGAACTGTAGCCGTGTGTGTCACTCTTGACTACTTCGTCCCATTACCCACCAAACTTGTGGCGATTGACAATAATGTTATTCCTGCTATTTGCATATTTTCCATAGTTCAGTGAAATCTTTTATTTCAGCAACGAGGAAAATATGCCTTCCTGGATAAAGTAAAAATTACCGTGGTTGACAATTACCAAGGTGAAGAATCGAAAATTATACTTCTTTCACTGGTCAGGAACAATAACGAGAACAAGATTGGTTTTCTAGGCACCGAAAACCGAATTTGTGTCGCTTTGTCCAGAGCTAAAGAAGGTGAGTTACCTATGAATATCATTCAATCGATTGTGACTATGGAGTGCTTTGAGCTCGGGTAGTAGGTATATCTAAATATCCTAATAAAATTTCTGATAGGTAAAGACAAATTTGTAACGATTTTTCAGCAGATATCAATTTCGGTCTAAAAATTAATCTAAATGTATAATTTCAAGAATAGTAAGAATTCGTCATCTTTTATTTTCAGGATTCTATATTTTTGGAAATATAGATATACTAAAAACGAACTCACCCTTATGGACTAAAATTGCAAAGACATTGGGAGATGGTGGATCTATAGGCAACGCGATTTTATTGAAATGTGAAAACCACCCAAACCAAATATCAACTGTAAGTAGTATCTATATGTAACACTCTTCCTAGTATAAGTTCATTTTAATAGTGGATGTAATGTTTCTTTATGCTTAGATATACTTACAGCCTGGAAAAATATAACCCGGATAACGGCCTGAAAACTGAAACTTTGTACAAAATTCTGAAATTTTGTTGTTTTGTATATTTTGCAACAAAATAATTTACTGTATTTAATAACGAAAACAGATTTCTTCGGCAAATGACTTCGAGAAAGTTCCTGAGGGCGGGTGTCGCTTGATGTGTAACCACAATTTGCCCGCTTGTGGACACCCTTGCCCAAAAATGTGCCATGCCTACGATCGAAGCCACAGTCAAGCTAAATGCCAATTGAAATGTGAAAGGTATGAAATTGTTTGTTTGGATATAATGTAGATCTATGTAGTACATTCACGTGCAATAAAATGTATCCACATGAGCTCTTATGCGATCGCGATAAGGTTTATATTTGAAAGACTATGTATACATGTAAGTGAATCACAATAATCGACTAAAAATTATAAATGGCTTAGGTTTAAGCAACCACCAGATATAATGAAATATAACGCCCAAAAAATCCTAAGTACTTACCAGAATTGATTCCTCATTTTATTATGAAATGATCACCAATAAACGTTAAGTCTGCTAACCTAAAAAACGTAAGTATCGTCAGAATAATCGCTGAGCTACCCAAAAAGGCCACGCGTGCACCAAATTTGTACTCGCATTGTATTTAAAAATTTCATCCAAATATGTTACATATTTTTATCCTAATAAATTAAAGTAATGCGTACAAAAATCATTGTATACCTACCCAAAAAATATAAATGAAGTTCTAAAGATTTACCGATACTATATACCATTTGACGATTGTTAGTAAATAAACAAAATCTTTTACTCTCTGTCCCGACCAAGTAAAATGGGTAGAATTCAGTTCTGGCACTCGCCGGCCGCTGCCGCGGCACGCTCGCTACGCTCGCTCGGCTCGTGCGTTTAGTGGTCGCAGTTCTAACCTAACCTAACACAAATCTTATCAATCAATTTAATAACTTGGTTATATGAATACGTTTTATGGCAAACGTAATGATATATTTGGGTAAGAATGACACAAAACTTTGCTAGTTAAAATTTGGTGCACGCGTGGCCTTTTTGGGTTACGAAAAGTTTTTGTAGTGCAGGCATGACTTAAATAGCCCGAAATATTTTGGTACAGGTTTCGTTTATTTGTACATATTATATTTATTTTGGATGAGGCTGTTTGGGTAACGATTGTGTTTTTTGGTGGTCATTTAATTTGTTCCCATTATAAATTATCTATGTCGTAAAAGAAAAAGTGAGGAAACCAGGAGTCTGCAGTCAGTAACCTTATCCAGTTCATCAGATTTCTTTTGTCAATGTTTTTGCAGAGGTTTGACGGCCCTGCTATGTCAATCAAACTAAGGAAATGAGAAATGCATTGTATGTAGTGGAAAATATTCACTTTAATAGGTAGTACTTTTACTGTCCAGGGTAAATTGTGAGCTGGGTCATATATGCCCACTAAAGTGTGCTGTGCCGTGTCGCCCGTGCAAAGTAATGGTAAAGAAGACGCTGCCCTGCGCCCATGAAATGCAAGTGCCCTGCCACCGCGACCCCACAGACCCAGCTGTCAAGTGCTCTACCATGGTCACCGTGCATTTAGTCCAGTGTGGTCACGAAGTAAGCACCAAATATTCTACAGTCAGAATGTATTTTTCAACTCCTTTAGCCTCATTGAGAACAAAAAGATCATGACGTGAGATATCTGATCATCAAGTCTGAGCGTAACCGCTTTATGTGAAACTTGTAAAATTAAATGATTTTATGTTAGAAAAATTAGGAACTGAATTAGTGAACTGCCTCCGTGGTACAGTGGTAAGAGCGTTGGGCTCTAATACCCGGAGGTCGTGGGTTCGAATCCCGCGGGGAGCATCACTTTGTGTGAATGTTTCCAGTTTGGTTAGGACATTGCAGGCTTGAATCACCTGAATGTCTGAAAAGAATGATGATTCCGTGCTTCGGAAGGCACGTTAAGCCGTTGGTCCCGACTATGTTCCAAGTAGGTCTGGTTTCCCTTGTAGGGTTACGGAGGTCAGATGGCAATCGCTCCATTGTAATAACCAGGCTTGTCAAATCTAGGATCATAGTCGAAGCGGACCCTGAGCTCCATACTGGATGCAATCGGGAATACGCTAGGATGAAGAAGAAGATGTTAGAAAAATTAGGTTTTGTCGTAACTACTTATTAACAGATACAGACAAATATTTTATGTCGAGACATTATGGAATTTCGTTAATAACGGTTTAATGTTTTTGCAAGTTGTTATTTTTGGTCTATTCCACTTTGATCACCTGGGTGATAGGGGGCGTTCAAGTATTACGTAACGCAATTTGGGGGGAGGGGGGGGTCTCGTAAAACGTTACGATGCGTTACAGGGGCGGGGGGTCTTTCTAACAGCACGTTACGTAACATTGTTTTTTTTAATAAAATATTTGGGAATAAATACTCCCACTTTTGGCAACCCTTTTCATTTACGTTTTACGGGGAAAACATCGATTGTATAGTCTGGTCGTCATTTTTAATATTTTGTTCTCGCAAGTTCAGGCAAACCTTTTCGTTTATATTTCACGGGGAATCCCTAGATTGTGTTGTACGTCATTGAATGTTGTTTTCGTTGTCAGTATTCGTTGTAAAAAAAATACGCAGATGTTGCGGATTAAAAATTTCTTGTTTTATTTAGTATTATTACCGCAAAGGCAATTAAAAGTACACCAAGCATAAAAACTATAAAGTAACTTTCTGCGACTTTAGGGTAAAAATGGTCACTTGAGTGTTACGTAACGTTTAGAGGGGGGGGGGTACAGAGAAACGTTACGGTGCGTTATAAGGGGGGGAGGGGGGGTCAAAAATCTTCAAAAATTGCGTTACGTAATACTTGAACGCTCCCATATCACCCAGGTGACCATTGGCGACAGTTTCCCATTTGTTATAAATTTATTTCGAAAACACGCGTTGCTAGCCTTGTGAATGATCATTCCGTACTTTGTGCCATTATACTCTTAGTTTAGAAGTTTTAACACAGGATTTTTTTTGATGTTATAGGTGCAGAAACCGTGCCATATAAAAGTAAAGGAGTTTGCGTGCCCGGTGCCGTGCGCGGCTCGAGTCGAACGCTGCGGACACAGTTGCCGGCGCAGCTGTCATGTCACCGACGATCCGGACCACGATAAGGTACAGGCTGTTCACCGAAGTTAGAAATATAAATGTATTTTTTATACTACTTCTGTTCGCCGGCACGCAGCCCACCTGATACTCGTAAGCGGCCACTGCGGCCTATTCCATTGAAATACACTTTACCAGGTAGCGGTCGCTCAATTTGCTACCAGACTGTATTAGGATCATGTGATCTTCGAGCCTTTGATTTCAAGTGTACCTACTGGCTTCCACATTATTATTTCCGGAACACAGCCAGAGCTGTTATGGCGGCAGATTTCACCTGTGGGGGCGGTAGCTAGTCAGTCAGACTGAAAAAGCCCTACCACCAACCAGACCCAAAGCGGGTCCAACCCACGACCTCCAGGTTTGTATACCCGAGCGGCTTAGCCACTGTTCTACGGAAACAGTAATCACAAAATAATAGACTCGTTTTGACGGCTTCCAGTGCCATTGGAAATTAAACTTTATTTAATGGCAAAAAGGACTGAGTGTTCTGTCAGGCTTATAACAGTTCCTTGATAACGCCCTGCTCTATATGGAAATCGGTTGAAAAGGAAAATCAAAAACTGTTTGTATTTATTCTACAGTACTGTTGCTACAAGCCGTGTGCTAAAGCGAAGAAAGGTTGCACGGCCAATCTGGTGGGCGATCGTGGCGACCATCAATGCACTAAATTGTGCCATGAAACGTGCGATGATTGTAATGTTGAAGTAAGTACCTGTCATAATAATCTGACGAAATGCAATAAGTGGGTGAAAAATAATTATTAATCGTTGAGATTGAAGGCTGTAATCGAAATTGGACTCAATATCAACAACTGATATATCTTGGTATCTTTTCCCATAAAAGAAATTGGATTTTAAATTCTGTTGTCATAATTAACATAATTATTTAAAAAAGAAATAATATTATGAAGATGCAGTGTTTCACTTCGTTAAATTCAGCTAAGTTTCTAGGTTAACATTATACTTCAACAACTTTGTTTTGACTCTCAAATAAATAAAAAATCGGGATTTTATTACAGGTCATGAAAAAGAGATCAAACTGCAAGCACTCAGAACGTATCGCCTGCTGCAAGAACGTGGATGAAAATCCTTGTCGAAAGAACTGCGCCCGAGTTCTTCCTTGTGGCCACTTTTGCAGGAAGAAATGCTTTGAAGAATGTGGCGATTGCAACCAGAAGGTGAGTCTACCAACAAGCATTCGCATTTGCACTTAATTATTCAATTCCTATTCTTTAGATTCTTTCACTGAATACAAGCTGTGTGACATGAATATCACACTGCTTATACTCAGAAAGAGTTACCACAGCGATAATCCGTCGTAAGAGTTCTAAGGGGCGATAGCACTGTCGCGTGTTTCAAACGCGATAGCCCTTCCAACGGCTGAGGTTCAGTTTGTGGTTTGGTTGAGATTATTTAGCGCGATCGCCCCTCTTTCTACCTTGAAGAACTTTAATGATTATCGTATCGCTCATTCAGGTAACGAAAACGATCCCGGAGTGTAATCATGCGATTGAAGTGGAGTGCAAGGTGGAGCCCCGCCGGGAGTTGTGCGTGGACGCGTGCGTGGACGCGTGCGCGCGACGGCTGGCGTGCGGGCACCGCTGCAGCTTGCCCTGCGCCCGGCCCTGCCAAGCCGCCGCCTGCGCCGAGCCTGTCCCGCGCGCCGTCCCCGCGCCCTGCGGCCACTCCGTGCGCCTGCCCTGCAACGTCTTCCAAATATACCAGACTAAAACAAAACGTAGGTATACTCTCTGCCGGGATCAGTCTTTCCTATACAATATAACTTGGTGCCAGAGGCGGATTATCCTAAAGGCAAAGTAGGCATGTGCCTAGGGGCGCGACGGTACAAAGGGGCGGCAGAATTGTAAAATAAAGAAAAAATATACAATATTGCATAAAATTAATTGCGCCAGTAAGTAAACCACCTACTTAGACAATGACAACTATTATTTTTGCTTACAAAAAGATGAATTTCACGGATAGGACTGCTGTCGAAACTTACGCCTAGAGTGTGGTGCGGGGGCGGAAGCTAAGTGGTCAGGCGCGAACGAATGCGCCAAATTTTTTTAATTCACGACGACGTTCGTTTCCCAAAGCCCGACCGAGAAAGAAATCCGGGATCTTTTGCGCTTACGGCAGACACCTAGACCACTATCAATACTATCGAGGTCGAATTAAGTCATCATCATCATTTCAGCCAAACGACGTCCACAGCTAGACATAGGCCTCCCCAAGGATCTCCAATCCGATCGGTCCTGCGCCACCCGCATCCAGTGGATTCCGGCGATTTTTATGGTTTTATCGGTCCACCTTGTGGGAGGCCTACCACAGCTGCGTTTTCCGGACCTTTCCGCCCCAACGGCCGTCAGACCTCCTTGCAATGTGTCCCTGCCACTTAAGGCTTGCAATTCTTCGGGCAATGTCGGTGACCTTGGTTCTTCTGCGGATCTCATCATTTCTGATGCGATCACGCAGGGAGACTCCAAGCATAGCCCTCTCCATTGCCCTTTGCGCGATTTTGAGCCTTTTTATGCGGCACATTGTAAGTGGCCACGTTTACGTTCCGTAAGTCATCACTGGCAACACACAGGTCTATTCCACTTTGATCACCTGGGTGATATCACCCAGGTGACAGTAAGGTCGAAAATCGCTTGCACCTGTTTTTTTTTTACTTCAGATCAATAAACAATGTTTTCCCGACATTCATTTGTTTTCCCGACATTCATTTGTTTTCCCGACATTTATTTGTTGTCCCGAAATGCATTTGTTTAAAAACGACTAAAATGTTTCGGTGATTTAAGGATACCGAAATAATAATTTTAATTGGAGTCGCCTATGATCACCTAGGTGATCATTTTCGCGGGTGACCAGAGGATACTCAAACTGTCGCCGATGATCACCTGGGTGATATCACCCAGGTGATCAAAGTGGAATAGACCAACACACACGTATCAAAGACTTTCGTCTTGAGGCACTGCAGTAGTCGGGCCGAGAAAACGCTGCGTAGCTTCCCAAACGCTGCCCAGCCGAGTTGGATTCGTCGATCGACCTCTTTCTGGAAGTTGGACTTTGTGTCCCAGTAGTAGCACTTATCTACAACTTTCAGTGTTGAGTCCCCAACTTTTATAGGAGTGGGTACGACATGGGAGTTCGACATGATTTTCGTCTTTTCCATGTTCATTTTAAGACCCACCACACTACTGAGATCGTTGAGCATTGTGCCTAGGCTATCATCCGCAAAGCGAAGATGCGTCATGTACTCGCCGTTTATGTTGATGCCAAGTTCTCTCCAGTCCAGAAGCTTAAACACGTCCTCCAACAGAGTACACAAATATTTGATACACTGATTTAATTAATTTTTTATCCTGTTCATAATTTTCGGGTTTGCCAGTCGTACCTTAAAGCTTTAAAATATTGTAAATCGAATTCTTAAAATCTGTCGGACAATATCGATCTCATGTAAACTTATGCTCTTTTTTCCTTGGCCTCTATCTCACCGCGTTTTCCTAAGGTACATCGGTTTCGGTCAAACTATAGTAGGTACGAGTTATTTTTAATATAGGGGCGCCGATGAGATTCTTGCCTATGGCGCTCTCAACGTTTAATCCGCCTCTGCTTGGTGCTCTTCAAGGACAGCATTAACGGGCTTTTCAGGCAAGCGCGCTCCATCGTAGACCGCATAGTTGTTTAACATCAGTCAACTTTGTGGTCAAGAGCTAGCTTAGTAGATAGTCAAGAAGTTTGCCGGCATGTATACAAGTGCCCAGCTAACATCTTGTAATCGGGGGGGGATTGCGCAGAACGCGGATTTTGGGTATACGTGGCGGGAGGTACGTAGGGCGATGTGAAATGTGCGCGTGCTATTTATTAGTCATAGCAAATGCACATGCGCAAACTTTTCTCCACTTCTTCGAACGAGGGTCAGGGTTGGGAATATGTTTTTTATTTCTATTAGCGGATTAGTGTCTGTGTCTGATCTATTGTGATCGACACTTACACTCGTTTGACTCGTTTAAATACTTAGACGAATCAAAGTATTAGGTACTTGAGTCTAAGATATTACATAAATTAACGTTTTTTTTATGTATATTGTATACATAAGAGCTGTAAGAAATAAAAATTCTTGCCCAAGAATCCTTTAATTTTGACAGTTCTCACTTAATTCAAAAACATCTTCATTCATTACGCTCCTCATCTTAGTTTTAGTTTGTAATTTTTTCCTTTCAAGCGTCGATATCTGATCGTGTTTCCATGGTAACAGAGGAGGACAAGGACGCGATCCTGCTGCAGTGGTGCGGCGAGGCGTGCGGCGCGCTGCTGCAGTGCGGGCACGCGTGCGCGGGCAGCTGCGGCGCCTGCCGCCAGGGCCGCCTGCACGCGCCCTGCGCGAGCGCCTGCCGGGCCGACAACATCTGCGCCCACCCGTAAGTACTCAATCCTGCTGCAGTGGTGCGGCGAGGCGTGCGGCGCGCTGCTGCAGTGCGGGCACGCGTGCGCGGGCAGCTGCGGCGCCTGCCGCCAGGGCCGCCTGCACGCGCCCTGCGCGAGCGCCTGCCGGGCCGACAACATCTGCGCCCACCCGTAAGTACTCAATCCTGCTGCAGTGGTGCGGCGAGGCGTGCGGCGCGCTGCTGCAGTGCGGGCACGCGTGCGCGGGCAGCTGCGGCGCCTGCCGCCAGGGCCGCCTGCACGCGCCCTGCGCGAGCGCCTGCCGGGCCGACAACATCTGCGCCCACCCGTAAGTACTCTTTTATTGTGCGACAAACTTATCTGTTCCGGTGGCCAAAATTAGAACTACCTACAGTCTGTTCACCATAAGTTGTCCCCTAGCCGCTAGCTAGCTATATTGGAACTATTTTTTGTCAAAACTGTCAATCTGTTGTTGTCAGATTAACAAAGCGTACCTAACGACCGACAAACTTATCTGTTCCGGTGGCGGCGCCGCTCTGTCTATTTAGAACTGTCATAAAGTATCGTTTTTGCACTGCATTTCACGTACCTAGTTCCAATTTTGGCCACCGGAACAGATAAGTTTGTCGGTCTGTACAGTCTGTTCACCATAAGTTGTCCTTTAGCCGCTATATTGGCAGCATTGCCTACGCTATGTAAATCTGTCAAAAAACAGATTGAAAGTATTGAAAAAAAGTAGTACCAATATAGCGGCTAGATGACTTCTTATCGTGAACGATCTGTAAAGCTCTGTTTGTTTGGTGATATTAATAAAATAAATCATTCCAAAAGTATCCAAAAGCAGTGCAAGGAAGCTGTGTTGAAGGTGCGGGAATTTGCGAAAAAGAAAAACCGTAGGCAATGCTGCCAATATAACGGCTAGGGGACAACTTATCGTGAACGGACTGTAGGTACTTGATTACATTGTCAATATAAAAAAACTGCTAAAGGATAGTGTTGCCAGTTGTTGATGCTGCAAATAAGCCATATTTTATTTGGTTATGTATTTTTACTCCTAAAAGTGCAAAAATGATTATAAACTTCTGTTGCCTGTCACGCTGAGTTTAAGGCTAAATGGCGCTGTGTGAATAATGTCCAAATGTCTTCTTAAATATTTTGTATTAATTATCTCGACAGATGCGAGGAACCATGCAACCAAGTGTGTCCACCGTGCAAGAGACGATGTGAAGTCAAGTGTCCGCACTCGAAATGCAAAAGGGTGTGCGGCGCGCCGTGCATTCCATGCCAGGTATTCCATCAGGAACATTTTCAGAATGTTTTTTTTAGGTTAGTTGATCGACAGGCATACTGCGACTTATTCTATTGAGGGACTCTTAGGTAGAAATAAGACAGCCAGAGCTAATATGGGGGCAGTTTTCACCTGTGGGGATGGGCGGTTGTCCAACTGTATGAAAGAAAGTGGTAAGAGGCGTACTGCTAAATTGCGTGGAAAAGTGAGTTGCGATGTAAGCGTCCTCTATTATACAGGATAAATCGTGACGTCCATGTAGAATCTCCTTCAAAATGTTTTCCACTGCGGTCATTCTCCGGACACGAAGGAGCTAGACTGTATGACATCTTTTATTTGAAAAACATCTACAGAACAAACACAGCGTCTCCACTCAGATAAACATTTCTTTCAGAGAGCATGACTTCCTTTGATTCCTAAAAATCAATACAATGCTGGTATTGTTAGCGCAGGAGAATCTTATCAGGCGTTTCATAAGGGATCTAACCGGGCGTCGAGGGTCGTTCGGGGCCGCAACGACAGCCGACGACTCTCGACTACTGTCTCTGACAGTCGTTGCGGCCCCGCGCGACAGACGCAGAGGGTCGTCGGCTGTCGTTGCGGCCCCGAACGACAGCCGCTCACCGCAGTCGTCGAGGGTCGCAAACGATGGGTCGTTCGTCTGTTAGATCCCTAATGTGTACCTACCTGCCATAAGCACTTAACAGCCCCTGTGGTGTAGTGGTTGATGTTTTTCTGGTTTATAATGTTTAGTACTTCTTACCTACATTGCAATATTATATTATTTGTTACACACTAATTTACACATTCAGTTGGTTGATTGTAAAGATTGGCCGTCGAAGAAAGCCACTATAAGCACTTTTGTGGAACGCACTGCTTCGATCGTATAGTGCCCGGCAAACACTTGAAATCGGGTGGCGCCATTGGTCAGAGGTATGCGCAAGTGCACATGCGCGAACTTTCCCCCACTCCGACGAACGAGCGTCAAGATATTTTCCTGACTCATCATCATCATTCCCGATTGCATCCAGTACGGAGCTCAGGGTCCGCTTTGACTGTGTGAGCCTTGTTATAACAAGGCTTGTCAAATCTAGTCAAGGCTGTAATAACAAGAAGTTTTCCTAACTCCGTAGGAGAAATGCTCCCGTCGATGCCCGCACGGGGAGTGCACGAACCGCTGCGGCGAGCCGTGCAGCCGGCCGCCGTGCGACGCGGCCTGCGCGCGGCGCCTTCGCTGCGGCCACCGCTGCCGCGGGCTCTGCGGCGAGCCCTGCCCCCCCATCTGCGACGTCTGCAGCCCTGACACTTTCCCCAAAGACTTCTTGGGCGATGACTTCGATGATGACGCCAAGTAAGTTTTTCTCATGGCCAATTATTTTATTTTTCTCCTCCCCTCCTCGACTCGATGGTCTAATGGTTTAAGTACCGGGCCGAGATCTCGGGGTCAAAGAATCAAGAATCAAAAATCAAATTCATTTATTAAATTTTGGCTCTTATTATAGAAAATATTATGAACGTCAAATTTTACATGTCACAAAAATAAAATAAATTAAATAATAATAGGATGTCAAGAAAAAATGTCACAAGGTCCTGGGTCCGATTCCCGGGTCGAGCTAACTTTGTGTCCATTTTTTTGGACACAGCTCGGGTTTGGCAAGCGTGGTGATTGAGCCAGTACCCATCATTGTAACGATAACTTGATTGCAACTTGATATAGAAGAAAAATATAAAAAAACTGACAATATCTACCGATCAAAACCTTAGACCTTCTGAACAAGGTAGATAATGTATCAAATAGCTGCCCTTCAAGGACAGTGTCGTGCGTGACATCGAACCTCCGACAGTATAACCCACCACGTAGTATACAATATAGCACTCAAAAAGCTTTTTGCTTTCTCCAATTACTTTTTCCTTAAATTTCAGGTTTATTGTATTACAAGATTGCTCGCACATCTTGGAAGTGGAAGATGCAGACAACCTGATGAACGGTGACAAGGAAACCATCACTATACGAGCTTGCCCGTTCTGCCGCAAGCCGATTATAAATACGTACCGCTACAAGGATCGGGTCAACGAGATGTATAGGACTGAGATAAACCCAATTAAAGAAAAGGTGTACGGTACCTCCGCCCAGGTGGAAGCGAAGAAAATCGAACTACAAGAAGCACTTGCCGAGCTTAAAACTAAGCATGCTCAAACCATAACAGGTATCTATCGGTTATATGCTACTCGTATTTATAACATGTAATTTTCTTATAAATGTATTTTGCACCTATCGCAAGTTATGCAATGTATCAAAATATGATATTGCAGTCTCCAAAAATTGATGTACACATTGTACATATTGATTTTATTTTATTTCTGTGTGTACATTTACACAAGTATTTAGTTAAGTCTTTAAATTTATGTATTTTTAATAATTTATTATTGCATCCAATTGGTGTAATGGTTGAGAGGCCGGGTAATTCACCATTAGTGATCAAGGTTTCGATCCCCGAGAAGTACATACAAACGCATAATATTGTATGAACATTTCGGTAACGGTTATGGTGCGTTTTAAAAAATGTTCACCAACTGCCTGGCACCAATAGTAAAAGCTTTGTATAAATAGTTTAGAACTAAATGGCGCTGTGTGCATTCGTCAATAACAGTTCACATTTAACAATACAGTGTGTTTTACACAGCATAATAATTTATTTATTTAATTTTTTACAGGTAATGAACATTTCAAAAAAGCCTTCGACAAAATACAAAGCGTTGTTAGAACCCAAAGTAAAATATCTCTATTGCAAATTAATATGCATTTCATTTATATCAATACAATGGACATAATTGGAGAGAAGATAAAGAATTACAAAGAATGTAGTTGCGAGGAATTAAAAGGCGAATTCTACAAACAAGTCCAGATTATTTGCGAGGTGCTCTTTGCTAATTATATGAAGATAAGTCAGCAGCAACAAGCAGATATCAGTAACGAGATAAAGCGCATGGGTTCTATGATACAGCTCTCTAAAATATTTGACCACGCGGCCTTTAAAAATTCTAAAGCTACACCGAAAGTTGCAGAAGCAGCAAAAACAGCTAAAGCGGCTGTTCTAACGTGGAACGTCTACAAAGAACATATAGTCATGGCCACTCTCCACAAATTGCAAGATGAAATAAAAGTGAGCGGCATTGTTACCAAAGAAGAACGAGAAATGGTAGTGAAGGCGATGGGTTTCAAACAAGGCCACTGGTTCAAGTGTCCCAACGGTCATTTTTACTGCATCGCAGATTGTGGTGGAGCAATGGTAATTAGTAAATGTAACGAATGTGGAGCCCGAATCGGTGGACAACACCACACGTTACTCGGCGACAATCAATTAGCAAGGGAAATGGACGGAGCGCAATTTGCGGCATGGTCTGAACAGTATAATAACATGGCCAACTTCCGTTTTGATTGAGGCTAAACTTGTTTTTTTAAACTAAATATGTATGATTTAAAACCCAGAATCGACAGAGGAAGGAAATGACACTACAGAAATTAAGACATAATAAAATATTGTTTATCTCCTTCTAACGCACTATTATGTGGTAAGGCAGAAAAGAATGATTTAATTTACTTGCTATTTTAGCACGGTAATATTTATGTTAGTTCTTAATCTGAGGGTCCCACGGGTGCGAAAGAGGTGGTGAAATAGTCGTCCCGCCCATGCTCCTTGTTGTTTTAATGATTAATTGGTTATTCTTTTAAGAAAGGATTTCTTTTTACTATAATTTACAGTTTTTTTTTTGTTTTGTGTAAATAGAGTCAAATATCACAAACAGTCACAGTCAAGTTCCCAATATTGTAGTTTTCTAAGTAGCCTAGGTGACTTATAAGTGCTAATCCATATGTTTTATTTAATGTCCGGTTAGTATTTTTTATTTGTTAGCTAATAGTTCTTAGCACTTCGAAGTTTTGATGATGTCAAACTTTAATTACCTAATTACAGTTAAGTATTTGTATTGGCGCACTTTACAATACAAGGATACAAGGATTGCAAATGTATTATTATTTAATTAAATGTATTATTACGTATTGTTTTTTAATTGAATTAGGCAACGCAAGTTTAATACTTGTATTGAGCAAACCCCCTGGCCATTGTTGGGTAAGATGTAATTATTTACAAATTACAAATTGTAATTAAAACCTTAATTACAAATTACTTGTAATTCATTTAAAGTCATTGAATTTGTAATTTGATAATTTCAATCACATACTATCTCAATTACTTTTTTGAGGTAGTAAATAAAATAATTTGGTAATTATGTGCTTTTCTAGAGAATAGAAGGAAATAAGTACTTTCTTGTTTTTTGTGTTGTTCAATGTTGGATTTTGGTTGGGTAATATAATTAGTTGCACAAAATATTATGTATAGGAAAAGTTTGAAGACCGAATTTGCGTAAGGCCACTGCCTCGAGTTTCGCGGATGCGGGAGCGGGTGCGCACGCAGGCGCACAGGGGCGGGAGGTCACCGCTTGATGCGGGCCACGAGCTGTCACGAGCGAGCGGTGCGATCCTGTTTGTTATCGATCGAATTATGTTTAGAACAAGGTTGTGGAAACTAGAAATAGAATTAAAATGCTTTGAATACGAATAGTTTTTTTTGTAATACATACCATTTTAAATTTTGAATTTTTACCTATACAAAAATAGGTTTTTTCGAATAATTGCAACATTAATATGAATTAACTTTTATGATTTTCGTCTGTATTTTGAACTTCAAGAACGTCTCGTTTTAATGTCCAATAGTAATCCACTAACATAATATCTACGGGGGCTCCCACTTGCCCTGATATCGTTTTTCTAGGTAGAAATGGCTTGATGGATTCTGTCATCGTGTTCATCGCTGACGGCGCCCAAATTTTCAGGAAAGAAGTCTAATTGTGAATGTATTTTCAACGACATCTTACAGCCTAAAACCTTATAAGCTCCGTGATAATTCATTTATGGTCACCTTGATCGGTGATTTCCAAGAAAGGAGTCGGGCGAACATCCATAGAACGTTGGGCCTTGATTTTTTATGAATTACACTTACCGATTTACTATTATTATGTAGAAAATGAAGTAATATTCCAAATACACTACAATTTATAAATCCACTCCCTGGGAAAAAATAGTTATAGGATGATTTTGATTTCTACAAAAATAACCCCAATTGTCGAGTTCACTGGATCCGTTGTAAGAAAAGCTTAGGTCGTTTGTTTTAGCTGAAACCGTCATTTAAACGTAGCGAAAGTCGTCAAATATTAAACCAAGCACTCCAACAATAACGACAAAACAAAATAATTCACATAAGTTATTCAAAACAAACAGAAACGAATGATTGACAGACGTTGTATGACATTTGATTTTTTTTTACTTTTCTGTTGCCATAATTTTTTCAGAAAATTATCGTGCCTCTATTCTAAGCTGTCATTTGTATGGGATCTGATCGGAAAATCAGTATTTAAGGTATTTAAGTATCTTAACTAGCAACATTATTATTATTCTACCGGACGTACTATGCACTATGCACATAACACACCGGATGCACTACAAAACCAATATGTAGTATTTTCATTTATTGGATTATATTTATATCCCGGGGTAAAAATATTAATTAAAATTGAATTTAAATATTAAAAATCTTGTAACGAATATTAATAATATTTTGAATAGTGGAACGAACGCTTAAGATCGAGCCCATTTCTGCCGCACTCCTTTCCATTTTAATGAAAGTTATACTTTCATGAAAGATTCCTAAGCTGATTTTTCTAAATTCTAAGCTTTTTTTAAATATAGGTATCATCTTTCATCAATTGCCTGATTTAATATTCAACAATAGTTATTTGTTAAACAAGAGTGCAAAGTTGCTTTTTAACCACTCATACGTCCACTGTAACCACTTACAGAGACCATATACCTCAGGACAGTCCGTGTAACTACAGTTACATTTTTAAGAATTCGCGCCCGCCGATTGTTTTTTTCTTTTTCTTATCGCTGTGGATGTTTATAGTCTGTAGTGTTGCTGGTTTTTGACGCTCTATGAAATGTACCACACCTTATTTCAAGTGGAACATAACTTCGGCTCATGGCTACAAAAAAAATAAATTGTCAAGTTGCTTGTTGTTTTTGTGGATCAGTGCGCGAGTGACTCCAGCTATTTTATTCGAGAAATCATGCCGTAAGTAATAAAATGTTATTGTTTTGTATATCAAAATATTTATAATCTTACATATTTTCATATTTTATAACATTATGTGCGATTCCAGTCAGTTTTTAAGTAAAAATTTGGATTAAAAATAGGTCGGTGACTCTGTGTTTTTATTAGTGAATAATTGGAAGATCTAAAAAAGTTCTTATATTATATCGTCATTAAATGTTTTAATATGAAAACTTATTAATATTATAGCCTGGTTATTACCATACTTTCTTGAAATATTCCATATTTCATTCTGGATTAGACAATTTACCATACGTGAACTTCGATTTCACAGATCATGTAGCTTTAGTTTTTATTTTATTTGTAATATTTTAAGATGATTTATAATGGGATTTTGGTTCCAAATGAAAGGCCATTAAATTACCTAAAACCCAAAATTGTTTTAATATTGTAAACGTCAAAAATATCTAATAAAAAAAATATTTAAATTGAAAACTAGGACAAAATTAGCATTTCTTAAAGTTCACTGTAAGATCATTAATAGAATATAATGTTAAAATCAAACATAACTATTGCCTAAAAATCGTCAACTAATAAGCCTTTCATTAGTATTTTTCATTTTGCGATATTTGAGTTATTTACTGAGTAATAAGCATTTATTTAGCATACGTCTCCTATCGATTTTATTTTGCGCGTATCACGTGACTCGCGGACTGTCCTGACAACCTTGCGAAACGCGCGCGGACGTTTGAGTGGTTAACCGCGTGTTCAATTTTGATGAATTGCGAGGGAATCAAAAGAGCACGAGGTGAAAAATCTTTGCACTCGAGTGCAACACGTAACTTTTCATTCCACCTCAGCGAGGAAATGACAGGAAATGACAAAATGCAAAAAAAAAGCAAATTGAAAAAAGAACACCAAGAAGGTTCCGAGTCTGAGTTTTTAACAAATTAAAAAAAAGTTGTATGATATATTCGGCACCATAGAGGTAGCAATAGGTTTAATGTTTTTTTTAATTCACAAACTTAGTGCACACGATGTTCTAAATTCAATTTATGTACTTTATCCTCTAGAGAATAAAAACGGCTTTTCCACTCAGATATTGAAGATTAAAAATACTCTTTCCGAGATGGTGGGATGAAAAATTAATTATTGCTTCACTCAGCTTTGAAATTTTTTCTTGCAAATATAAAAAGCTGTCACCACTTCTATCCATAGCTTTGACGAAGTTCTTCATAAGCTCAAGCTTTATGTGTAAAGGTGGTAGGTGGACACAACATAATGTGTGGAACCCTTTTTTTTTCGGAGGAGAATGCGTTTATGCACCATAACCGCAGCTGCGGCTAGCTAAACCTGCGGCCGTGTGTGGGACTCGAGACTTAAGCGTCCACTATCCACTAAACTCCCCCGGTTCCCCTTCACACCCGATTGGGACGAGCCGGTGCCAGCGATAGCTATTGACCAGCCCATCCCCGAGTACCCCGACTTGAGAGGCCTCAAGTTGGGGTGGCGCCTAGGGAGGGCCACCCGAGAAACAAGGTGACCCTCAGACTTGGCTCGGGCGACCTGTGCAATGCGGACGTTGGGGGGCTACCCCCGCCCGCAGGTCAACCCTCAGGCCGGAGGAGGCGTGCTAAGTGAGCACGCCTTCTCCGGACTGGCCGTCTACGCCGGAGGGGAGCAGCGAGGGGGTCGTCCTCGCGCTCCCGCTCCGCTGCCTCCTTCTGCGACATTACTTGCTCGCAGAAGGAGGCGGCCGCCTCCTACGCACTCCTGTTGCCGACCATGGCACGAACCAGTGGCGTAGCTACCCAGGGGCTAGGCGGGGCAGTGCCCCGGGGCCCTCAAGCTCAGGGGGCCCTTGAACTCTTACCAGAAAATCTCGATCGAACTGAACTTTTGAAAATTTCTCCCATTTTCAAAATAAATATGACAGGTTGCAACCCGACTTTAATCATGGCAACTCAGTTGAGAGAAATTTGAAAGTTTTTGTACCTTCGGAATTCCCCTAAATACTTTCTGTGGGTTGGCAGTGTTGTCAACTTGACGGATAGCGATATGTGCGTTTTATTATTCATCGATGTGCGTTTTATTGTGAATTCGAGTCAAGTTTTAATTTCGAGAACGATAAAAAAATTAATGCTGTATCAGGAGTAAGTGCCTTGCCACACTGGCGGATTGCAAGCGTTTTCAACGCGGAGCGGTCGCGCAGCGAACACGCCGCGTGCCCGCGGCGGTGACGTCGCGGCTGCGCGGCGGTGACGCCGCGGTTGCGCGGCGTGTTCGCCGCGGAGAGAAGCGTGGACGTCATGTTGTACACTCGCATACCAAAGTCCCGACTCCCCTTTTATTTTTATAAGTTTTTTTTTTTATTCTGAATAGAAAGGCTTAATCACAAATGCGATTATGTCGCCCTTTTATAAGATTATAATTATTGGTGTACTTATTTACCTACCATACAACTCGGCATTTGTTTTTCTAAATTGAATTTTTTTAAACATGATATCTAATACGATCGTCACATAGGAATGCTGCCCAGCACAGCTACAGCAGTTTTAACTTGACGTTCCTTAGATATAGTTTTGACCTGGCTTTGGATTTCGAATATTTATAATGCATTACTGTTGACCCTTAGTGGCACCTTTTTTGGTGTCTTTTTGTATTCATTATGTTCCTTGTGTGCATATTAATTCCTCCTCGGAATCCATTCTGTTACTGAATGTACGCTGACGTCGCGGTGCCGTCGCGGTTCCGCGGCGAACACGCCGCGCAACCGCGGCGTCGCCGCCGCGGACACGCGGCGTGTTCGCTGCGCGACCGCTCCGCGTTGGAAACGCTTGCAAACCGCCAGTGTGGCAAGGCACTAAGTAAGCTAAAGCGTGGATTTAACTGAAGTCATTGATACTTTTGCGAAAACTAAAGCTAGAAAAAGATTGTAAATATAATCCCACCAAAAACATTTTGTAAAAAACTAGCCAAGTCTCGATGGAGCTGCTTGTTTATCTCTAAAAAGTAATGAAATCTAGACAAAGTCGTGCCAAGTCTAAGGTTCCTTACTGCGATTTCTTTATTATTATAGCTAATGTTGTGTAACTTTGCCGTTGAAAATTTTTTATACGTTAGTGGGTACAAGTCAATTTTGTTTACACGTAATGTTTTATCTGTTTGTAACTATGTTTGTTAAGCGAGATATTAGCCCATACTAGTATTGGTAATTGGACGCTAGTGTCTCATTTTGGCCCTTTGAAGTCGAGTTTACGACCGTTTGGCCGTCTGGCCCTTCAACGGCCAAGTCACACGAACTTGGCCCGACCTTGTCTAGATTTCATTACTTTTTAGAGAAAAACAAGCAGCTCCATCGAGACTTGGCTAGTTTTTTACAGAATGTTTTGGTGGGATTTCACTTCTGTTTGTAGAAACGTGGGCATATTGATTTATGTTATTAGATTTTCCTATTTGACACAGTTTTTTGCATTGACAGTCGTTTTTAAGTACCAATAGTAAAATGAGGCGTTAGCATTTCTCTAATACAGCTGAGATCAGCTGAGGGTTCTTCATCAGATACTTCAGACCTTCGATTTATAACATCAAATGAAGCGGCCCACCAAGTTGAATATTTTTTGTAAAGGCGGCAATAAATTTATATCCAAGTCGCTGTATAGTATAGCTGAGCGTTCAACAATCGGTCACTCTTTCACTGGATACCGGAAATCTATACTAATATTATAAAGAGGAAAGATTTGATTGGTTGTTTGTTTGTATTGAATAGGCTACGAAACTACTGAACCGATTTGAATATTTCTTTCACTATTGGAAAGCTACGCCATCCCCGGGTGACATATTTGATCCCGGAAATGTAGGGGGAAGGGGGGGATAATTTGAAAAAAGAAATTACGCGCGGGTGAAACCGCGGGCGAAAGGCTAGTACCCACTCTGTGCTAGTACCCCTCCAATTTACCCATCGGAGGAAGAGTTTAAAGTGCATGCTGTTATGCTGTAATTTTAACCAAATACCTAACAAACGCCCATGCTTTATTTAGCTTTAAATTATCAAAACACCACAATTGCTAAATTATTTTTACTCAAACAGAAATAACTTTCAATGTTAGTTAACTTAGTTAATCTAAGCTTTCAATTCATAAAATTCAACGGTCAAGACTCAAGACGAAAATAGAATAAATATAGGTAGGTACTCGCTGCTAAAAATACCTACCTACTTCCTAGAACAAATTGAAGAAATCTAATAGGTATGCTGATTGATGATAATACTAATGAATGACTCATAGTATTGAAATTTGAATGACGTCAACCCTTTAATTTTAACGTTGTAAAACATTGTTGTAAAAGGCAAATTTTATTATTTTAAAGCACGTTAAAGAGTTATGCTTGTAGTGGCGCAAATTAAATATTTATATTATAAATATTTTAGTAACAAATGACCCACACAGTAGAACATTAGGTACCAAACATTACATTCATAATGATAAAAGCAAGCTCTGAAAAGAATTCTATAGTTTTGTGAAACAGCGCCATCTTACTTGAAGTAGTAGAAATAAATAAGCAAGCGATTCAAACAGCCTGTTGATAAGACGTTAGCAAAGAGACATTCAAGAGAAAATATACCTTAGCACTGTTGTAATTCGGTATATTATTGAAAAAATGCCGGAATAATACTCTTTCAAGAAATCCCCGTAATGCTCACATATTGTGTTGCTATACATTCAAATTCTTAATTCCTTGTAATGTGGCACTCACCACAATACATTTTTGATTATGATAATTTAATTACTAAGCGGTTACAATTAACTTCAATCCGTATTTATCTAAAGTGAAATAAGTAGGTAATCCAATAATAATTGGTTGATGACGAATGGGGCTGCAGGAAACTCCATTTTATTTTAATTCAAGGCAATAAGTACATAAAGTAGGTACGTCGCTCTCGATTAGGGCTGGAGGATCGTGTGTAGGACTCACACTGGCATTTAGAAAAAGCGCTACCACCATCAGGGGAGTAGTTGGAGTTGTGGTGGGGTTGCTTGCTTGTGGGTAAAATGACGAGACTTTACGTTCTTAACTCAAACACAACGGCCAAGTGTGTAGCCTAAAATAGGCCGTCCCTACAAGTCCCTCCATAGTTTCCCTTGCGGGACGAAGAAGAAATGACCAGGAGGACTGGGCCATTCTGTTTAAGACATATTTCGTTCCATTTCGTTTAATAGTCATTCTAATAAAGATAAACCTAAAAATATTAAATTCAATAATATTAATAACAAATACTTACCTATACCTACTCTGTCCGATCCTCTGTTCTTACTTAAATTATGTTTTTTGTTTATACCTACCTATAGTATTAATTAATTCATTTAAGTAGGTATCTTCTATTGGTAAATGTAACAATAGCTGGCAACATTGCAGGCATATAGTGGTTGGTTTTGTTTCGTTTTTGAAAATGTCCGTTTCTCTGGACTTCCTGTACATTTAAAAGTGGTTACATCAGATGGCAGACGCATACTGACTGAGCCACTCTATGGAGCCACTCACCAACCAATTTGTTCTGTAAACTGGACTTGGTTTTTGTTTGCCTAGCCGGCTCAGTTGACTGGTTGTCTTTTGTGTCAATTATTGTAAAAATATTCTTGTGTTACGGTTGCGAAGGTGTTGTGAAAATAAGCCAGGAAACCTGTAAGTAGCTTAGTTTTTCAATTTAAAATTCGTTAACTATATTGTTTTAAAATAAGTACCTACTTCATAGAAAAGAGTAAGCAGGTACAACTCTGAAGTCATAACTTATTGAATTCATTTCGATATCCTCCTAGGCTTTGTAATAGGCGGTAATGATTGTGTAATCTTTCTGAGCTACATAGTCCTGGATCGGAACATTATGTGACTGGGTTTTTCTATTTCGAAAATACCTACTCAGTTATTGTCCAGAATCTGGAAGTTAGCAGAATCGCCCCGCCATGTCTCGGAAAGTTTTACCTATAATTCTACAGTCGTGCCAGACTGCTGGTCTTTTTTTATTTTAATCGTAGGTATAATAATGTCGTGCCTGTTTATGATGTTTAGAGCTGGACGTCAACAAGAAATCATAAGTTCCCCCCAATAAAATTTTGTATGAATTCTTGAACTTGATGAAACACTCTTTGACTCTTTCACTGTCAAACACAATAGGAAATTGGGAACCTCTGTTACATAGAGAAGATGCTCTGTTATTATTGCTAAACGCTGTTCGGTAAGGAAGGTTTACTTAATTTTCTTAGGAGGATAGGTAGTATCGATACCTATAGGTGGGCATAGCTGGGCATTGTTAATCCGTTCTAGCACATAAGTAGTAAAAAATGATTTTCTTTAAGCTTCCTATACTTTAAGTTTTAAGGAGTTATTTACCAACTGGACACAGTGTCAATTTAGTGAAATTTAAATTTGTGTCATTTAGGTATTCGCGCCGCCACTGGAACAGATAAGTTTGTCGGACTAGGTACCTATATATCTAGGACGCGCTCAGCCGCCACAGCTACCTAACTACATACCTACCTAGTTAATACCGCGAAAGTTCGGCGTTTACCCGTGGTCCCAGCAACATGTCCCCCGGTGGGTCCACGGGTAATTTTTTTACCCGTTGTCCTACCGTTCTAAAATTGTTCGCCAGTGGGTCTACGGTTAATTAATAAACATTCATTAGAAACTATAGCTACTTTGTGAATTTATTGAAAGTATTGAAATAAAAAGCTATAAGTAGCTATTTTGTGAATTTATTGAAAGTACAGGGTTCACTCTTACTAGTTCGATTCATTAGTTCTGGAAAACAAGTGAATGTCAGGAAAACAAATGAATGTCGGGGAAACAAGTGAATGTCGGGGAGACAAATAAAAGTCGGGAAAACAAGTGAATAGTCACGCAGTATAATGGACTGGGCATGGCTGCTTCGGGTCTTCGGGCTGCCTCAGAGGGAGAGCTCCTTCCTGCAACAAACCTGGCAGAGAGTACGCGGCACATCACACTCTTGCGGTGTGCCTGACGTGAGCTCTGCAGCTAGGCTTGCCAGTTCCTAAAATTAAAAAGGCCAGACTCTGCTCTTTAAAAGGCCGGACATTTTGCCCCAAAAGCCGGACGGGGGCTGGCCGGCCGTATTCGCGACCTTTTTTTTGCTACGCCACTGGTCGGACGTCTTTATTCTAATTCCCCGCCCCCGCTCTCGTCTCGTACGTATCATTTTTGCCTATACAGGCGCATGTTATCATGTTTTATCACTAACAAAAGCCGGACAGGCCGGACACATAAATATTTTGCCGGAGACGACCCAAAAATTAAAGACTACGACCCAAAAAGACGAAAATTTTGTAGATTTCGTCTATTACGCTTCCACGAAATTAAACCACGTCAGTACTACATTGCAATGCATTGTTTACCGTAGTCATTGTGTGCGACGCGATAGCAACACACAATGTCTCATGATGAATGAATGATGAGATTGTTACAAATGGCGTGATGGCGATGTGTCAGCAGAGGTTATCTGTGGTCAGCAGTTTAGACGACTCAGTACCTATAGTACTTTGTAATTCAGTTTTTATCATTAAATCAATGTAGGTATAATTGTAGGTATAAGTATGTATTGTATAGGACAAATTAGTTTTGCCTAGGCTAAACTAGTTCTCCCTAAACGCGATAGGATAGGTGTTATTCCATAATAAATGCAATTTCAGGCTGCGATTTGTAACCGCGGCCTGTCTCAGGCCACTGCTGGACATAGGCCCCTCCCAATGCTTGCCTTGCCACTTAGTTTGATTATTGGCTACTCGCATCCAGCTCCGCGCAAATCGTCACTCCACCTGGCTTGGGGGCGGCCTACATTGTATTGCCGAGACGCGGTCTCCACTCCAGAACCCATTTAACCCAACAGTAATTATCGGTTCTACGGCTGATATGTACTATACCTACTTTAATAACATTTTTATATTGTTACAGTTTTTCAAGCTGTAACAAAATGGAGGAAAATCCGGATTTGGGTAGGTACCAACAACGAGTACATAATGGTATGGTAGCGTTCAAGTATTACGTAACGCAATTTTTGAAGATTTTTGACCCCCCCCCCCCCCCTGGAACGCACCGTAACGTTTTTCTGTGAATGACGACCAGACAATACAATGGGGTTTTCCCCGTAAAACGTAAATGAAAAAGGTTGCCAATTTGGGACAATTTATTTTTACGATGATACGATGCGTTACACGTTACGTAACATTGGTTTTTTTATTTTAAAAAACCATGTTACGTAACGTGTAACGCATCGTAACGTTTTGCGAGACCCCCCCCCCCAAATTGCGTTACGTAATACTTGAACGCCCCCTATCATCAGTAACATACTCATCAAAACACTAATTTTGAGTAACATTATTTCCTACTTTTTTATTTTTCTAACCAACTCCGACCGGTGTGGAGTGTGGACCCTGATTAACCTAGTTATTGCTTTATTATAACGAAAATAGGTACCTATTTGGCTACTGCGCTGCTAGGTATTTCGTTCTGTTGTTATGTTTTTTAACGAAATCGTATAATTTATTATGATTATATATTTATTTTATTTATACATAATACATTTTATACATGTGTAGCGTCAACATGATCTGAGCGTTCAAAACCACCAAAAATATCTGAACATTTGACAAAAATCAACCTTACCTTAAGACGTAAAGGTGCATTTTCATAATATTTTGTTGTTTGAGAACAAATGACAACAAACGATATTTACCTACAGATACCTAAGACTGATTTTTGTCAAATGTTAAGATATTTCTGGTACGTTTTGAACGCTCAGATCATTTTAGCGCTGACTGTAACAAATACCAACAGAAATGGAGTTTAATAATAACTGTATGGCAAGTCACTTACAGACAGCATCATTTAAGGGTGGTAAAATCGTAATGTCCAATAAACCTACCTATCTATACAATCTGCCCCGGGATGTACTAATAAAACTTTAGGAGCGGTATCTAGGGCTAATTTCATCGATAAAAAAACCGGCTAAGTGCGTTGGACTCGCCCATGAAGGGTTCCGTAGTAGCAAGTATCATCACTACATACATAGTATAAAGTAAAGTCGCTTCCTGTCTGTCTGTCCCTATGTGTGCTTAGATCTTTAAAACTACGCTACGGATTTTGATGCGGTTTTTTTAATAGATAGACTGATTCAAGAGGAAGGTTTATATGTATAATACATGCATAATATAGTAGAGAAACACTGATAATTTTAGAGGTTTTTAATGTAAGGTCGTAAATAAACACATTTTTTTGCGCTTACATTGCAAACGCTGGCTGAACCCTACGAGATAGATCAAAATAATGTACTACAGTATTGTACACCTTAAAAAGTTTTACAAAAAAGTCCGTGATGGTATATGTCTATCTCTTAGGGATAACCCACAATAACCATTTTTTATCCTTTGCTAGAGAGAAAATTATGGCTTATTTACGAAAAAGCGATTTTAAGCAATACAGTATTAATCCTTATCCAATTAAGTACCTTAAATAAATTGTGCATGTAATATAGATCGATATGACCCTTTACATCATGTAATTTAAATGAATAGTTTCGAAGATATTACAGATTTAAAATGCAGGGACATAGCGGTTGCGTCGGTACCGGCCGGGGAACGGATGGATGAACGTTTGTTATTCTTTCACGTAAAAACTACTGAATTGATTTTAATGAAACTTTACAATAATATAGCTTACCTATACATCAGAATAACACATAGGCTACAATTTATTCCCGCGGGATAACGTCCTATAGTTCACGCGGGCAAAGCCGCGGGCGGAAGGCTAGTCATAAAATAAAAGTTCTTGTAGTTCTTTGTAAGTTTGATCGATGTTTTTAATATTTGAGTTGATTGAATGGGAGGAAAATTGCGGTTTACGATTTATGACGTCTTAAAAAAAAACAAATTACTTGATCTCGTTCAAACCAATTTTCATCATAATCATAATCTTAATCACTTTATTTGCATAAATATGGTACATTAGGTTGTTACATTTATTTTGTTTCACATATTTTACCTATGTTAAGAGGCATGCAAAGCTTTCAAACAAGTTGTACGAAATATATAGCATAATTTTTACAATACAATGTCATAATCCATAGTTATATTATTAAATTTTTCATTACACAATAAATCAGTTTTATTAAATTAATAATTACAATATGTCAAATTTGTAGTCAAAATATTCACGTAAATTATAAAATCTTTGTTCCAATAAAATGTCAGTTAATCGTTTTTTAAATAAAGTTAGGGGTACATTTTGAATTGATTGTGGCAATTTGTTGTATATTTTTATCGTCATGTTATTACAGTTGTTCAAATATAAAGTGGTTTTAGGTACATATTCGATCGACTACAAGCCTGTTCGGATATCTGGTAAAAGTTCCATTCTTAAATAAATGTTTATTTTTTTTACAAATATACAAATTTCTAATATATACAGGCATGTCAAGGGTAAAATGCGAAGTCTGTGGAAAAGGGGTTTACAAGACTCCCATGGAGCTGCACAACATAAAGCCCGCACACACTTTTTTTGAGCCAATAGAACACGCTCAGCCTCTGTTGAATTGCCCCACACAATGATTCCATACCTTAAAACAGAGGCTACGTAGCCATGGTAAGCTGTTAGGGCCGCCGAGAGGCCAATCGTCTGCCGTATGCGTCGTAGCACGTAGACAAATCTATTCAATTTAGTGCAAATGTTATCAACATGAATTTTCCAATTGCAGTGCTGGTCAATGTGGAGTCCAAGAAATTTAATTTCAGTTACTGATTCAATTTTTTCGTTTTTGTAATGAATATTATAATTCTGAGTCTTTTTTCCTCTATTCAAGAATTCTATGAATTTAGTTTTATTTACGTTAGTCTTAAGGTTATTGTCACTTAACCATTCGATTACTTGATTTACAGATTCTTTTATGTCATTTCAATGGAAGTTTGCATGGTAATGTACTTGTACATCATATATTTTTTTTTAGTTTTATCGTTCTCTTAGTTTAGAAGTTACAGGGGGGGGGACCAACATTTTACCACTTTGGAAGTGGTAAAATGTTGGTCCCCCCATGGTTGGAAGTCTCTCTCGCAAACTATTCAGTTTAGAAAAAAATGTTATAAGCAACCTTATTACCATTTTTAAAGACTTATCCATAGATACCCCACACGTAAGGGCTTGATGAAAAAAAAAATGGAGTTTCAGTTGCGGTTTACAATAGGCTTGTGTCCATTAAGAGTAAATATAATGGATAGCGTTTTATAATGATTAATTATGTTATGGAGAAAATAACAAACAATTTTAATTATTAAAAAACTAATTACTTGATCTCGTTCAAACCAATTTTCAATGAAAGTTTGCATGGTACATCATATATTTTTTTTAGATTTATCGTTCTCTTATTTGGAAGTGTCTCTCGCGCAAACTATTCAGTTTAGAAAAAAAATATTTATGAAACCTTATTAACATTTTTAAAGACCTATCCATAGATTCAGTTCTAAGTTCTAAGTATGGAGAGAGAGCCCCCAAAATTTGTTATTTTTTTTTCTATTTTTGTATGAAAATCTTAATGCGGTTCAAAGAATACATCTACTTACTTACCAAGTTTCAATAGTATAGCTCTTATAGTTTCGGTAAAAAGTGGCTGTGACATACGGACGGACAGACAGACAGACATGACGAATCCATAAGGGTTCCGTTTTTTTGCCATTTGGCTACGGAACCCTAAAAACCTTTCTATCAGGGCCAAAATTCAAAGCCCCACCAGATGGCAGGCACTTTTATTAGGGTGGAGGCACCAAATATCGGCCATGTCAACTTTTTTTGACCTTTCACTTCTTGTAATTTTTACATTAATAGCTTTGGCTTTCTTTAAATGACTGATTTTGGTAGAGGAATAATGAAACTCCATTATTACATTCGCAAAACGAATTCTTTGTTAGTTTTGAAAATATGGATGTTTGTTTCCAAACTTGCTGATTTTCCCTAATATCGGCCTCTAGCACCCAAATATCCGCCGCCTATAACCCTAATATCGGCATACCTTTTCAAAGGGAAAAAGTTTGTTCAAAAAGTACGAATGTATCACAATAATTCGACATTCTTAATACAAACAAAGAAAAGAACCCAAAAAAATATATTAAAAAGTTAACATTTTTTTATATATTTACCAAGCCAGCACTGGACCTTAAAGTTGCCTGATGTTAAACAACTATGCGGTCTACGATGGAGGGATGCCAGTATTTATTTCAAGTGAGTGGGAGGTGTACCCATCATGAATTACTCTGATGCGACGTCCAGTCAGAAAATCCATGATTCAGGCACAAACTTTACCAAAAACATTACCTGGGTGGATCCGCGGAAATCGTTAGATGGCGAAAATATGCTAATAATAAATTAATCATCACAGAGCTGCATTTTTTTCCCTTTAAAAGACATTTCTAATATGATTTAGCGTAAGGCGCCCTATATAAAATAGTGAAACCACGTTTGTTTAATTTATTATTTCAATAAACACGCACCAAACATCATCACCATTTGCGAAAAAACGTCGAGTAATAAACTTCCTTATTTATTTTCCAAAAATCATCAATGCAGTTTCCGTGTTTTATTTTACATTTTGAAAGTACACTTTATCTAGAATAATATAATAAAAAACTAAGTGATATAGTAATGAATAACATGCCCTAATAAATAAAAGAAATTTTGTCACGGAAAATCGTCAACACCGTCGCGGCACCGTCAAAGTTGTATTTTTCGAATGTTCTACATATTACCAAGCCGCGCTCGAGAGGCCACGCCGCCTTTCCTCAATCTCTCTAACGAAGCGGAGCGGACCGCACGTCAATTTTATCCACGCGGGAGTCACAATTTTTTGGACTTATATTAGCTTGTGGACACTTTGTCAAATATTCTCATCATCACCGTCGACAGAGGAAATCAGGTAAGCACTAGTACTATATCTTTTAAAAATATCACAGCTACTGTGTTTTATGTACAATAACATGACAATGGCTAGTATGTGTTGTTAACAGCGTGGTATTTAGGTAAAAAAAATCATACAGTCATATTCGTCATAACCATCATCGTCATTACCATTTATTTTGTGTTAATGGCGATGATAATATGTAAATGGTAATGATAAACTGTGTGTTTATTTCATATAAATTCCTATCAAATTGTTATGTTTTCTTTAAAAATATTTTAGTTCATTATTTTAATACAATTATATTAGCTTCTGAAAGTGAAACATATCACTAACCTTCCATATTTGTGGTTCATTATACGCTTCATTTTCTACATCGTGTCTTATAATTAAATCTAGAAACTGAGCTGGGGGAGATAGATTTTCTTGATATCTTCACCAGCCCGTATACCATCATCATCATCAGCCTGTAATAGTCCACTGCTGGACATAGGCCTCTCCAATTGCTGGCCACGCTGATCGATCCTCGGCCACACGCATTCAGCTCCTGCCAGCAATCTTGCGCAGATCATCGCTCCACCTGGCCTGAGGGCGTCCTACACTACGTTTACCGAGACGCGGTCTCCACTCTAGAACCCGGTCACCCCAACGGTTATCGGTTCTACGGCTGATATGGCCAGCCCACTGCCACTTCAGCTGGCTAATCCGGCGAGCTATGTCGGTGACTTTGGTTCTCTGTCGAATTACATCATTTCGGATGCGATCCCGCAGAGAAACGCCGAGCATAGCTATTTCCATAGCCCGCTGAGTGACTTTAAACTTGTGGACTAGCCGTGCCGTAAGTTTCCACGTTTCGGCTCCGTACTTATGTCATGACGGGTAGGACGCACTGACTGAAGACTCGTCTTCAGGCATTGTGAAATCGGCGATGAAAAGACTCGACGTAGTTTTCCAAACGCTGCCCAACCCAACTGAATTCTTCTATTCACCTCGTCCTCAAAGTTGTTTCGACCCAACTGCAATGACTACCCAAGGTACACATAATTATTTTTGAACAACTTCGAGGACGGCGCCGTGAATCTCAATTGTTTCCGGTAGAACATGTTCATTGAACATGACCTTGGTTTTGTCCAAGTTCATCCGTAGGCCATGCGTAAAGAATAATCAGCCAGGTCTTTCAGCATCTGTTGTAGGTCCTGCAGCGTATCCGCCATTATGACGATGTCATCTGCAAATCGCAAGTGAGAGATGTATTGGCATTTATGTTGATGCCACGTCCTTTCCAGTTCAGCGTCTTTAACATATCCTCCATTGCATTTGTGAACAATTTCGGGGAGATGACGTCCCATTGTTTCACTCCTCGATGGAATGGTATAGGATTTGTCTGCTGATTTTGTCCTTGGACGAACATGGTGGCTGCTTTGTACAGACATCTCATCACTTGGATATATCGCCAGTCTATTTGGCAACGCTGCAGGGACTCCAGAACAGACCAGATTTCAACCGAGTCGAAGGCCTTCTCATAGTCAACGAATGCTAGACACAGAGGCTGATTATACTCTTCGGTCTTCTGTATAATCTGCCGCATAGTGTGGATGTGGTCTATGGTGCCGTATCCGCTCCGAAACCCAGCCTGTTCCGCTGGTTGAAACTCGTCGAGTCTTAGCGCAAGACGGTTCGTGATCACTCTTGAGAATAGCTTAGAGACGTGGTTTAGAAGGGAAATGGGGCGATAGTTCTTCAACAGGCTTTTGTCTCCCTTTTTGAAGAACAGGACGACCACATTCCTACTCCACGCCTTTGGAGTTCTTCCTTCGAACAGGACAGCGTTAAAAAGCTTTTGGAGCTACCTCAGTACGGGTTTACCTCCAGCCTTTAGCAGCTCTGTACTAGTAATGCCGTCCTCTCCAGGGGCTTTTCCATTTTTAAGCTGCCCAAGGTCAATCTCGATTTCGCCAACGCTGACTTCTGGCAGGTCTTTAGTGTAATGGCGAGTTATCGTGGTTCTAGAGTCCTCATTTTCGGGATCAGGTCGAGATGCATGCGAAGCGTTTAACCGGCCATAGAAGTCCTCTACCTTTTTTTTAAGGTTGTCATTGTTATTGTTTAGAACATCTATTATCTATGTGTAATTCGTTAATTTGTTTTGTTATTAAAGTTATAGTACGAATGACTTAATTTCCAAAGGATTATCCAAAATTCATTTCACCAGTGAAAATTATATTGTCAGGATTTTTAGGTTACCTATATAATTCGCTTGTCATTGTTATTGTTTAAAACATCTATTATCTATTTGTCAATGGCTTCATTTCCAAAAAAATACCCAAAAATCATTTCATCGTGGAAAAATTACATTGTAAGGATTTTTTAGGTTACCTTTATACCATTTGCATTAGAACGTCTATTATTCATGTACCAATCGTTGTTATTATTATTTATTATTTATATTTAATTATCGTCATTACAGTTTTTAAAAAGTCATTACCGTCATGAACACGTCATTGCCATCTCAATTAAATAACTTTGATAATCTATAACTTCTGATTCTCTTGTTAGATTTTAGTGCCTTCAGTAGCTTTGGAAAGGTTATTAAAAAGCCTTTAAATTTATAGCATTTAGCACGCATTTCCTACAATTTTCCAAAAATTGTAAAAATAAATAAGAAAGAATCAAAACGGCGGATCCACCCACCTACAATAGGTAAAGTTCAGACAATATATTTTCCATTTTCACCCACGATGTACTTACAATTAATTTACATTTTAAGTGGAACCATTTGAGGCATATGTCACATCCAATATTTTTGTCTTTGGAAAGGTTATTAAAAAGCCTTTAAATTTATAGCATTTAGCACGCATTTCCTACAATTTTCCAAAAATTGTAAAAATAAATAAGAAAGAATCAAAACGGCGGATCCACCCACCTACAATAGGTAAAGTTCAGACAATATATTTTCCATTTTCACCCACGATGTACTTACAATTAATTTACATTTTAAGTGGAACCATTTGAGGCATATGTCACATCCAATATTTTTGTCTTCTTCTTCTTCGACAACACTCATCAGCTCTTTCTCATTCAACTCTTCAATGGCGCACAAAGAATTTGAGGCGGCCGACATTAGGATTTCTAATTACGATGGACAAATCTCAATAGCGACCACTCGGCCGATATTGAGATTTGTCGATAATACTGATCTCTAATCTCGGCCACGCAATTATTTTATTAAAAAAATAAACAAATTTTAAAATATAACACCTAAACAGTACCTTGACTCTTTGTCTTTAAGAAGAAATGAAATAAAATAACTTTGGTATGTTGATTTTAATTTAAATACTTCCGAACGCAATGCGTCGATACAGGAATTTGACTCGGAAATGCCGCTAAACGACGCACGTCCGGACCTCCCGCACTCTTTTGCCTATCATTCATTCAAATTTTGAGATATTCATAAAAAACTACGGGAGGTGAAGCGTAAGGGTACACAGCTGCTATTTGCATAAAAACAATAATGATTTTAGAATTTTTTAAATTTATGGCGCATTTTCTCTAGATGGCCGATATTAGGGAGGGGACCGATATAAGGAGCCTCCCTCCACCCTACCTTTACTACCTCATTAAATAAAAACAAGCTAACAAATAACTGTTATGTGTAATTGCCGAAAGTAAAAAGTTTTTTTTCTTAGTTTTTGATCGTATTTTTGCCCTTTGTTCTTAAATGGTGCAAAAACAACCCACCTTTTTTTCATAATACCCTAACAGTATTTGAGTTACTTAACAAATTGATGTAACAAACACAACTCTCGGTCTATCACTTTAAGAGTTATCGTTGACCAAAAAGACCCCTTAAGAAAGAAGGGTTTTTTTGTCGATGAAATTAGCCCTAGATACCGCTCGACGCTCCTAAAGTTTTATTAGTACATCCCGGGACAGATCAGATTGTATAAAGACTTAATGTTTTTCCTCAGGGATAGTCCGCAATAGAAATAATAATAATTTACAATGGAGAAATCGACAACCACCACAGAACGGACCGGAGCTCCAGAACCAACCACATGTTGTGGAAAACCAATATCGACCACAGATGCAAAACCGGGCACAGATGCAAAACCAACAACGAGCGCAGAACCCACCACAGCTGCAAAACCATAACCGACCACAGAGGCAGAACTGGCGACAGGAGCAAAACCATAACCGACCACAGATACAGAACTGGCGACTGGTGCAAAACCAACCATTACCTCAGAATCACCCACGGGTGCGGGACCGTCAACAACCACAGGACCGGCAACGGGCCCTGAATCAACCACAAGCTCAGAACCGTCAAAGAAGTTATATGGAAAATCAACAAGAACCGCGTGGTAATCGCAGAGGTGAGACAATATGCTACGAGTATGCTATGCCATCGATTTGATGGGTGCGAAAAAGGAGTCCTAGGTCTGATCCCCGGGTTATGCCTTTCGTAATATATTCGCCTAGCGGGCGCCCGCGGTTTCAGCCGCGTGGTTCCCGTTCCCGTGGGATTGATCAAAATCCTTTCTTAGCGGATGCCTACGTCACATAATATCTACCTGCATGCCAAATTTCAGCCTGATCCGTCCAGTGGTTTGGGCTGTGCGTTGATAGATATCTATGTCAGTCAGTGAGTCAGTCAGTCACCTTTGAGTTTTATATATATAGATTTAAACTTTATTGTACAACAAAAATAGGTAACACAGACGGACTCACTCAATGCATGAAGTATTCTCTTTCAGTCTACTACCAGTAAGTAATTAGACTAATTAGGGGTTTTTGATCGGAGAATTCTGATAGGTAAAACCTCCTCTGCTTTGAAAAGCACATTGCAGAATTGTAATAAAGTACCTATAGTTTTAAACACGGTTTTAAAGAATTGCAAAAAAAAGGGTCCCCTATATGAGTGCGAAAGTTGATAGTTCGATTTTCATTATATCGAACACGCTGTGTCGATAATTCGGTAGTACGATGTTTTATTACATCGATGATTGGTTAGTGCGATGTAACGTTTGTGCGAAAAATCTTATTTCGAAAAACCATACACCGATTGCTCATTAGTTCGATAATTTATTATTTCTATAGTAAGTATGCGGCTTTAAAACGGCTACTATCATCCCTGAGATTCAATTATTAGCCTAATTTTGCATTAAAGACGTTAAGAAAATCCATAAAAGCAGCCTATAAAGACATTTAAATTATCGAACTAATGAGCAATCGGTGTATGGTTTTTCGAAATAAGATTTTTCGCACAAACGTTACATCGCATCGCACTAACAAATCATCGATGTAATAAAACATCGTACTACCGAATTATCGACACAGCGTGTTCGATATAATGAAAATCGAACTATCAACTTTCGCACTCATATAGGGGACCCCAAAAAAAATGCTTTGTTTTATGCCACATCTGCAACACAACACAACTGCAATTGGGATTAAGACGGACTATTCGCCCCTGGCTATTGTTAATCTATTAAAACTTTACACTCATTAGCAGCCGCAAAGTCCATGGAAATTAAAATTTAAATTATTGTTTTGGCTGGTATTTGTTTATCAAAGTTGCAAAAAAGTAATACCCAACCATCGATCACTATGTACCCAACGCTTTTAAAAACTTTCAGGACTGCATCGTAACGAAGCATATGGACCTCACTATACTCTGCTACAAGATAACAATGAACGAAATGACCAAGGAGGTCGTCGAGCACTCCGAAATTTCGAATTTAAGAATTTGGAAAAAATTGCAATGTCGGACCCCATTGATATTATTGGTGTTATAAACGAAAAAATGGATTCCTTCTTAAATTTAATTACGAATTCTGTTACTGCCGATTCGCACGTTTTAATTATACAAACACTAGCCAAAGTATGTATGTCCTCTTTTGTCGAGCTGAAGATGAAGTTGCTGCTAGAAGTTGTTAATACAAATTATCTGATGTATTTAAATAGTTATTTAATGGAGTTGCCATACAACGACGATAGAGCCCGGAACAGATTGTACTGGAACAATCAGAATGAGTTCTGGAAATACTTCATAACATTCTGCGAGACTATTGTCATTAGAGTGCCATCTGTAGCTAAGCAAAAATGCAAATCATTGATTGAAGGCTCATCGAAAGTATGTTTAGAAGGATTAAACCAGAGACATAAGTTTGTACTTTCCGAAGAAAATGAAACAAAGCTTGCAGATTTGCGAGAAAGGTTAAACATAATTGAAAAGAAAAATGAGGTAAGTAATTCGAATCATTTTTATTTTAGTGGTTTTGAAAGCTCATTTATCACATACTGAACCCGCCGAACGTATCGAAGTCATTTTGAACTCGTAAAAGTATCCTACTTATCTAATAAAAAAAAATTAAAAAAAAAAAAATATTTTATTCTGCAAATAGATTTTAAAAAAATACTTTTGCACGTCAATCTTTTTTTCTCTACCAACACTTCGACGTCAATGGCCTGTTGAGGAAAGAAGTGCCGCAAGAAACTCAACAGTTTTGCCTTTTTTTTTAAATATTACAAACTAAGGGTTATTCCCTGTCCTCCGATCGGAACTCCTTGGATTGGTAGGAGGAGCGGGATTTTTTTTCCCATTCCTCCGATTGAATGGATTTTTTTTATCACTTATCTAAAAGTACAGTCAAGGCCATTATACTGTATTTGATCGTAATAGATCGTAAAATGTGTGCAAATTCTGGAAACAAGTGAATGTAGAGACAACAAGTGAATGTCGAAGAAACAAATTAATGTCAGAGAAACAAATGAATGTCAAAATACAAGTGAATGTCGGCGAAACAAATGAATGTCAGGGAAACAAGTGAAGGTAGAAAAATATTGTCTAGACATTGTAAGTTAAAAAAACAGGTGCAAGCGATTTTCGACCTTATCGACATTTAAAATTTTGTTGCTTTTTCAAACGCTTGTTGACTAACTTTGCTGGTTCATTAAAAGTCGTTATTTTGGTAAATGTCGATAAGGTCGAAAATCGCATGCACCTGTTTTTTTAACTTCTAATCTCTAGACAATGTTTTTTTTACCTTCACTTGTTTCCCCGATATTCATTTGTTTCTCCGATATTCCTTGTTTTTCCGACATTCATTTGTTTCTCCGACATTCATTTGTTTTTCTGATATTCACTTGTTTTCCCGACATTCTCTTGTTTCTCCGACATTCATTTGTTTCTCTGATATGAATTTGTATAACCCATTCAATCGGAGGAATAGAAAAAAAAACATTCCCGCTCCCCCTACCAATCGGAGTTCCGATCGGAGGACAAAGAATGAACAAATTAATTATACTAACATATTATATAATTTATTTTACGCTAGACTGTACAATATTTTTATGATGCTTAATCGGAGGAATGGGAAATAAAATTCCCGCTCCTCCTACCAATCGGAGTTCCGATCGGAGGACAGGGAATAACCCCAAACTAAAAATTACAAATTCAAAATGTTAACATCATAAAATTTATTTATGTCTCAATAAATAATAATGTCAATCAATACAAAGGATCATGTCAATACAAATAACAATACAAAGGCGCGGGCAGAGGATACAAAGGCGCAGGCAGAGGATACAAAGGCGCAGGCAGAGTACATGTGCTAGGAAGCAACTTAATGTGTCCACAATAAAATAAATATCATTAAAATTAAAATAATCGTGAAAGTCCCATTTCAAGTTTATAAATAAACTAGCTGTGCCTGCGACTTCGTCCGCGTGGAATAGTGACTTTTCGGGCAGCATATTTTGAATAACAAATACCGTCGTTTAGGTAGCTAAAAATTTACTTTACAGTAATGCTTCTCTGTTTACGATATTTGACGTATGGCCATCGGGGATTTAAGCATACAGGCTCCTAGGATTGCTAGCCCGTGACAGAGCCACAGACAACTGACCGTGCGAGAAACCGAGCAACTTTTATTGAGGTCATAATAGGCTTGTTCGATGTCTCTTGTGCTGGCATATACACAGTGTCACTGTGACGTGTAATTTTTGGGACATCCTGTATATTGAATACGGCCTTGTTTGGGCTAGATGGTGCTATGTAAATACTATCCAAGCTGTATTTATTTATTTAAGGAGGAAAAACAGCTCCGTAATTGTCGAAAGAGCGAAAGAGAAGAAGAAATCCCGCCCCCGAATGATTTTCGCCAGCTCAGCGTGATACCCAGTCGCGACGAGCTACTCGAAGAGAGGCCATACTTGCGCGCTAACGTGGTCCGTGGCGGGTACCGCGACATTGAACACTACCTCGACGTGCAATTCCGCCTGCTGCGGGAAGACTGCTTCGGCCCCCTTCGAGAAGGCCTACGTGAGTTTTAGCTTTTCCATTACAATTTAAATCATGAACTCGTAGATCCGAGGATAGCACAGAGTAGCGCATTGAGCGATGCTGGCTGTTTAAGTGTGCTTCAATTGGTCTCTGTCATCATGTGGGCTGCGTACCTGACTGCTAGCTAAAATGAAATAAATTTTTTTTAGTGTCGAGCTTTCCATATCTTTACTGCCCTCGTGGAGCATGATCAGGCGCGGTCGCAGCCTGAAATTTTGGAGGGGGTCACTCACTAGTTTTTTTTTTCGGATGAGAATGCGTTTATGCACCATAACCGCAGGCAAGCTAAACCTGCGGCCGTGTGTAGGACTCTCGAGACTAACCGTCCACTACCCACTAAACTTCCCCGGTTTTCCCTTCACACCCGATTGGGACGAGCCGGTGCCAGCCTTGTGTGTGGCTATTGACCAGCCCGGGTCACTCACTACCTCAGAAAAAGGAAACCTATGGAAGTGTTACAAACTCATAATATTATAATTATACGTATGGAATAGTTACAAGAAGAAATGAGAAATATAATTGCGTCTTTTTTCATCATCATCATCATCATCAGCCTGTAACAGTCCACTGCTGGACATAGGCCTTTCCAAATGCTCGCCACGCTGATTGATCCTCGGCTACTCGCATCCAGCTCCTGCCAGCCATCTTGCGCAGATCATCGCTCTACCTGGCCTGAGGGCGTTCTACACTACGTTTACCGAGACGCGGTCTCCACTCTAGAACCCGTTTACCCCAACGGTTATCGGTTCTACGGCTGATATGGCCAGCCCACTGCCACTTCAGCTGGCTAATCCGGCGAGCTATGTCGGTGACTTTGGTTCTCTGCCGAATCACCTTATTTCGGATACGATCCCGCAGAGAAACGCCGAGCATAGCTCTTTCCATAGACTGCTGAGCGACTTTAAACTTGTGGACTAGCCGTGCAGCAAGTGTCCACGTTTCGGCTCCGTATGTCATGATGGGTAGGACGCACTGATTGAAGACTTTCGTCTTAAGGCATTGTGGAATCGGCGATGAGAAGACTCGACGTAGTTTTCCAAACGCCTCTCTATTACCTCGTCCTTAAAGTAGTTTCGACCCAACTGCAACGACTGCCCAAGGTATGAAGGTACACATATTTTTGAACAACTTCAAGGACAGCGCCGTGAATCGCAATCGATTCCGGTAGAACATGTTCATTGAACATGACCTTGGTTTTGTCCAAATTCTCCTCTCCTCCTTTGCATTTGTGAACAATTTCGGGAAGATGACGTCCCCTTGTCTCACTCCTCGATGCAATGGTATAGGATTTGTCTGCTGATTTTGTACTTGGACGGACATGTTGGCTTCTTTGTACAGACATCTCATCACTTGGATATATCGCCAGTCTACTTGGCAACGTTGCAGGGACTCCAGAACGAACCAGATTTCAACCGAGTCAAAGGCCTTCTCATAGTCCACAAATGATAGACACAGGGGCTGATTATACTCTTCGGTCTTGTATAAATCTGCCGCATACTGTGGATGTGGTCTATGGTGCCGTATCCGTTTCGAAACCCAGCCTGTTACGGTGGTTGAAACTCGTCGAGTCTTCGCGCGAGACGGTTCGTGATCACTATTGAGAATAGCTTATAGACGTGGCTTAGAAGGGAAGTGGGTCCCTTGGGCCCTTTTTGAAGAACAGGACGACCACACTCCTACTCCACGCCTTTGGAGTTCTCCCTTCAAACAGGACAGCGTTAAAAGCTTTTGGAGCTTCCTCAGTACGGTTTTACCTCCAGCCTTTAGCAGCTCTGTAGTAACACCGTCCTCTCCAGGGGCTTTTCCGTTTTAGAGCTGCCCAAGAGCAATCTTGATTTCGCCAACGCTGACTTCTGGCAGGTCTTCAGTGGACCAGCCGTACTACTGTTCTTGCTTGACTGGGATGAGGACAATCGGTGCCTGTGCACACATTGTGAGCAATTGAGCATGAATGGTTGTAAGACAATCGATCCCATGAATTCTTTCGTCATTATTAAAATATAATATGTCATTTTAATATGTATACAGATTATATAACATGGCTTGTTTGTGGGAAAATAAGAATTAAATGATATTATTACTTATATTGTAGAAATTCAATAATAATTACACATTAAAGTAAAGAAAATCAAAAATTAATCAATTTTTAAAAAAGACATTTTCATTCACTCACATACTCACACACTCATTTTCAATTATTCATAAGTTCGTTCATTCAATGAATATCATTCTATGCTGCTACAAGGGTGGGGACGGAGGTCATACATTTTGTCCCATTGTCCTTTCCTTTTATTATATGGCAAATTTTTGAGATTTTTCAATTTGACCTTAGATTTTGGGGGGGGTCATGTCCCCTGTGACCCCCCCCTTCGGACCGCGCCTGAGCATGATATGCCCCTTTGTCATGAGCTGGATTCCCCCAATCGCATCTGTTAGTAGAACTTTTTCATGGTTCCCAGACCACGGGTTATATTAGCAACATCAACCTCTAGTTGGCTCTTATAGCACAAAAATGATGTCCCGTTAATGAGACAATGGAGATAGGCAGGCAAGCACGTGGGAGCCCATCAAGCGATGTTTCCCAGACTTGTATAAATTCCTCAGTGCTCAACGTCGGAAAGTATTAATTTTTAGCGTTTTATTACTAAACTAGCCTTCCGCCCGCGGTTTCATCCGCGCGTAATTTCTTTTTTCAAATATCCCCCCGTCCCCCCTCATTTCCGGGATCAAAAGTACCCTATGTTCACCGGGGATAGTGTAGCTATCCAACAGTGAAAGAATTATTCAAACGGTTCAGTAGTTTTGGAGCCTATTCAATTCAAACAAACAAACATACAAACAATCAGATCTTTCCTCTTTATAATATTAGTATAGATATAAATTAGTATAGATATAGATAAAAAATATTTGTATTTTTGTTTCAGTTCAATACATAAATGATCCAAACAAAAAGAAATATGACAATATGCGGTAAGTTTTTTTTTTATTTTGAATTCAAAAAGATAGGTAAGGATTTACATTTGCCACAGTCGTTTTTTTATTTGGTGAACATACTTCGTTCGAACGAACAGTATCAGTATCGAAGGAGGTGCATATTAATGATAAAGTTGGGCCCGTCTTGTAAGAGAGCGCGGCAGGCAGACCACTCTACGGTGTATTTGGTTGACAGGGTCTGTTCTAGTTCTAGCCCAGAGACGCTGCAAACGGCGATGCAGGAGCGCGGGGTTGTTTAGTGGATATCCTCCCGTGCACCAGTCTTTATAAAGACTAGGGGGTAGAATTTCACAAGTCCCATACACGACTGCCTAATAGCACTTCCCTCCAAAATAAAAAAGGGTGCATGACGCTTTATGGCGCAGTTCAGACCCGCGTTAACATTTACTTGGTAATCAATGAATCAAGACTAATATATTGAGGCTTGATCAATATTGATCTTTAAATCCTTTAAATCCAACTGAGATAAGAACTGTGTCCCAGCAGTGGGAACGTATATAGGCTGATGATGATGATGATGAAATCCTTAAGATAGTAGGTAGACTTAATTCAACTTTAAAATTACTTGCGCGCTGCTACTACTACAACTACTGGGTCAACAAGGTATTATAATAACGTATGTTTAACTGCATTTCCCCCAGAAAAAAAAATCGCCAGTCAAGAGGCACGCCTTATCCACACTAACCATTTTTAACATTTTGTGAGCGATCCCCAATGCAAAATATGTCAGTAGCTAAACTTCATTTGTTTGCCATAAAAAATTACTTATTATGTTTTTACTATCAGTCAAACATGCTTTATTTCAGAGTTTATCGAAACGTTAAGTTAAAGTTAAGGCCATACAATTCTAACTTCAAAACTGGCTTAATAATACAGCTGGATGAAAACACAATTAAGAAAATGAAGAGAATCGATTGGGCTCACAGCCAACGGTTTATATTTGGATCATTATTGTTGTTTTCAAACGACCATTGTAACAGCTTTATCACGGCTACTGTACTGGACCGAGATATAAAATATATATCTGAAGGCATGGTAAGGAAATATATAATTATTTCAGGTGTTTTTTTTTGCAGTAAAACAAATAAAGTAACGTAACAATATATCTATAGATATTACAATAAATGTATGAATATATTCAAAAATTTCACCACAATCTCAGGCTACATACAATAGGAAATCGTAAAAAAATCACTTCGCCAGCATGAAAACTTCAAAAGTACCTACGTTTCCTTTTTTCTATATATTTATACGTTTTTTTTTTATACCACATCAGTTGGCAGACAGACATGCAGCCCACCTGATGGTAAGCGGTCACTGCGGCCTATTCCATTGAGAGACACTTCATCAGGAAGCGTCGCTCAATGTGCTGCCAGACTGTAGGCTCATCTGATCTTCGAGCCTTTAATTTCAAGTGTTATCTTATTACAGATTCCAGTGTCTATAGTTGAAAATGAAAACATACTTACGAGTGAAAATATAATACAAGCAAATAACTCATACGTGATGTTCGAAAGTGAGGTTTACTTTGAGCCCTATTTTCACGTCTTAAGAGCTTTGCAAGATCCTAGTTTTGTTGACCATGTAGCCATGACGAAATATATTATTGATGTTGAAGTAAGTATAACACACTTTTTCTCTTTTTTTAAATACGAGTATCGGTAGTTGTAGGTACGGTCAACAGCACATCACGGTAAACACTTGCAGTTCGATAATAGCACTTATGCCCCCGACATAAGAGTGGTACAAAGTCCAAAGTGTATAGTCTGACGTGCTTTTGACTGTACCTACTTACGTACGTTATCTATTATTAGTTGTAGTGGCGACCTTGGGTGGGTAACACCATGGATAAATGAGCCCAAGTAGCCTAAGTATTCACGTGGAAATCAGAAACAGGGCAGGGCAAGAAACAGACACTCAGTCAATTGGTTGTGGGTACTGTTATATCGGATTTCTTAGGGGTTTACATAAAAATAAAAAAGCTGACTGTCCGCTTGCATTGACTTCAATGCAATCGGAAACCGACCGCAGTTAGAATTAACAAATTTTATTAGACTAAGATTGGATTTGGCTTCCTTCGCGCGCGAACAAACATTAATTTATTAGTGTATTTTTCAGTGTTATCGTATGTTTTAGTGTACTCGTATATCGATATCGTGTGTCTAATATTTTTCCTATTACAAATATTTCGATTCTTTCATAATAGACAGAATGCTGAAAGCTTTTGTAAGTATCGGGTAGAACTTCAATGTTTTTTTCCAAGATAACTGGCCATTTTTATCGTTACTCAGTTATCGTTATCTGCCCCCAGGCCAGGGGCACCGGGCCATTTCCATGTACAGGATCCGTATAAAGAACGATTTTTATCGTTACTCAGTTATCGTTATCTGCCCCCAGGCCAGGGGCACCGGGCCATTTCCATGTACAGGATCCGTATAAAGAACGATTTTTATCGTTACTCAGTTATCGTTATCTGCCCCCAGGCCAGGGGCACCGGGCCATTTCCATGTACAGGATCCGTATAAAGAACGATTTTTATCGTTACTCAGTTATCGTTATCTGCCCCCAGGCCAGGGGCACCGGGCCATTTCCATGTACAGGATCCGTATAAAGAACGATTTTTATCGTTACTCAGTTATCGTTATCTGCCCCCAGGCCAGGGGCACCGGGCCATTTCCATGTACAGGATCCGTATAAAAAACGATTTTTATCGTTACTCAGTTATCGTTATCTGCCCCCAGGCCAGGGGCACCGGGCCATTTCCATGTACAGGATCCGCATAAAGAACGACCTTCACCGATCGAGTAACCGGACGAAATGTACTTTTTATGAATCAAAATTATGTTAACGAATGTAACGGTGATGGGTTGGGATGGGTTATGCAAATAAAATCCAGTCAAGGATATTTTTAATTAATTAAATAAAAGGTTATTTTTTTTTCAATACCTTCACCGATCGAGTAACCAACTGAATTATACAGGATGGAAAGTTTCAATAGGGCAGCCAAGGGAGGTACCTTAATCGTTGCAGCTACAAGAAATTGGTCTTAGGAGACTATCCATAATTTTTCAAAAAAAATTCATTCCCATTCACAGATTTAAAAAAAAAATTACGGTTAGCAAGAAAATTACCATTTTTCACAAAAAAACTTTTTGATGCTAATCGGTCCAATTTTGTACGCTGATCAAAATCTTGTATGGGACCAACTGAGGTTTCAGTACTAGAAAAGTCACAAATCAATAAAAACTTTTCCCATACATCAGTCAATTAATTTTGTTTCACTTGGAACTTACGTAACCTCGATAGTTTTCTGAAAAAAGATTTAGTTACCTACCTAGTTCAAATTCAATTAAGATTTAAATTTCGAACTTTGTTTTCTTTTTATAATGCGTAGGTACTTTCTTTTGTTGCTTATGTCAAAATCTGATTGCGTGTGGTGTGCTTTTGCGAGTAGATGCTTTTATTTATTCTTTTTTTTTTGCAAAAATGAGCTTGATTTCTTTCTGTGGGCCTATTTAAAAAATGAAATTTATAGTCACGTGACTTAAATCCAATATGGCGGACGTCCAAGATGGCGGACAGGCTATTTGAAATGCACCCCCATGATAAATGGGTATCAAATGAAAGGGTTTGCTGTCAGGAATACGAATAAATATCTTTAAATACCTATTAATATTTTAAATTAGTAAGTAGTAAATTAAGTTTGAATAATAAGAAGACTAAAAAGTATAAAATAAAATTAATAGTTTAAAAAACTAAAAAACAAGCTTTTAGCACGCACTAAAAATGAGAAAATAATTCGGATATTTAGTTTGATGACTCAATCTAAGAGTTTTATTATGAAAGAAAGCGTGGAGCGTTTGGACAAAAAAGAGTAAAGATTACAAAAACGCTCCACGCTTTCTTTCATAATAAAACTCTTGAGTCATCAAACTAAATGTCCGAATTATTTTCTCATTTTTAGTGCGTGCTAAAAGCGTGTTTTTTAGTTTTTTAATTTTAATTAAGAGTGACAGCACTAGCGCATCACTAAACGGAAGTCAGTTTCAATGGGCGATTTTCTGACAGGCCATTTAAAAAAAAAAAAGGTTCCAAAAGCTTTACTAGATGGCGTTGAACCATGTATGCTTTTCTTGCTATTTCTCTATGATTTCTTCCTCTGGTATTGTATCTATAATGACCTTTAATGCAGTAGTAATAAGGTTGCTGTTACAAGTGAAAAAACATAACGACCTGCATGCCCATATATATTATGTCATGTCATGTGTCACATAGTGTTCGCTGACGTTTTGTTGTGATTGTTATTTTGTTCATTGTTTTTGATAAGTTTTTAAGTTTATAATTCGTTTTTGTTTCTCATCCATCAGTAGAAAAGTTACTTTTAGTCTTATACATAAATAATTGTATTAATAGTTTCCTTTGGGTTTTTAAACAGTTACTTATTAATTTATATAAAATTCATGCCAAAAATGTCTCGCGATGACAATCGCAATATCACCAACTTCAATTATTATTATCCAATACAGTATGGCCAAATCAAAGTCCGTTAATGCGTGCCGAAATAGTCGTATTAAGTAAAGTCCAGAATCCAGTAAGCAAGCCAGGGTCAAACAGGATTCACCACACAAAACACAATACGAAACAAGTGATGTGCGTTACTCTGGCGGAAAGCGCGAAATGTTAGCACGTCTAGAGATGAAAGAATATAGAATAATTTGTGCATTATACGTACGAAATAAGTAAACAGTTTTCAGTTCAAAAAGTTGATTTATTTCGTCAATATCAGACGTAGGGTTATAAAATTTTGTCAGAAGAACCTTGTATCATATAGGCATCAGCTACTTGAGACATTCAGCGCCTATCGTAAGTAGTTCAAGAGGCAGAGGCTGTTTTCGTTTTTTAGAAAATCTTTTGTAAATCATTAACCTGTATTTCTTTGGAATAACTATGAAGGCACAAATTACAAGGCATCTTCTCACAAAAAATCATTTCTGTACGTCCAGCTGTTCTGAAGATATGGAAAATAAGCCAAACGTTACTGCAGCGGTATTTGCAATTACTCAAAAACTACGGGGGGCACAAATGCCGCTGCTTGGCTACTTTAGGGCACAAATTTAAGCTATCTTTTATGCTACTTAAAATTGCCCTAGGCTAGGACCAATAGGTAAAAATCGTTCCGCCAGGATAACGTTTTCAAGCGTTACGCTGGCGGAATCGTATTTTCATTAATATCTCAGAAACCCCACTAGGCACAAATTTTATATTTGGTGCACATTTACAGCATATAATGCACAAATTATTCTATATTGTTTCATCTCTAGACGTGCTAGCATGCCGCCAGAGTAACGCACATAAACAAGTGAGCGCATTCGACGAACCGAGGTACAGACCGACAAACTTATCTGTTCCGGTGGCCAAAAGTGGAACTACGTGAAATGCAATGCAAAAACGATATTTAATGACAGTTCTAAATAGTCAGTAGCGACGCCGCCACCGGAACAGATAAATTTGTCGGTCTATAAGCGAATAAGGCATGCATGAGAATTTTTCGGGAATGACAATGACATCTGACACCAAACATAAACAAAACGTTCCGTTTTATGAAACAAAATTCACTTCGAAGTCATTCGTTCCGTTCCTTTACTCATTTTACTCACGTTCCTTGTGGCTGCTTAACATTGACTTTTATCATAGATGGGGTGGCGCCATCTATTGATCAAATTTAGAACTAAAAAAACGAGCTGTCAGAAAATCGCCCATTCTTTTTAATGGTAGTATTGGCTTGCTGGATGTGAGTTCATTTTAATTTTAATTTAGAGGCAGCACTAGAGCGCGTTTTTAAACGGAAGTCAGTTTGGTTTCTTTTTTATTTTTGAGAATATAAACCACGGTGCCGCCATTTTGCGAGCATTCTATTTCCAATCGCCGACGAGTGAACATATCCGACGACATCACGCTCATCTCAATATATTTTGTTTGAAACGAAATTGTAACGGAATAAATCCACGTCGGTTTACACGCCTGCATTATTATTTCGAAGCTATTCCTACATTATGGATGGACGAGCAACTGAGCTTCGTAAAGCACCCCTTCTTGATGATGACACCCGCCTCCGTTATATCAAAATAAAGATATATTTTTTTACGAATACGATATTATACGGTTGCCTATGAAAAACTAGTCAGAAATTAGGGTTGCCAAGCGTTGAAGTTGAAAATTTTAGACGGTTGGAAGTGAGCGAGAAAGAGAGCCTCTATTCCATCCAGCGCGATAGACGAAGATGCAGCATAGTGTAAGCATATCTTTCAAATTAATAAATCCATAAAATTAAATTAATACAAAAAATGCATATTAATGTTATTTCTTTGATATTTGATAATTTTAAGAACGGAAACTTTTTGGTTTGATTAAAAAATAAATAAAACCTGTTCCGGAACGTAGCAAACTTTTTGGTCGGTCAGTAGGCAATTTTGAAATAAAAATTATTGTGCCAAGAAGAAAAGATACATAATTGACGAATCACGCTCGATATGGATCGCGAATTCGCGATATTTATCATGATATTGTATCGAGTACATAATATTTTGGTATAATAAACACACGATACGAATCGCGTCAGTACGACGGAAAATTTCACTGACTACACTCGTACGTTTCTAGGGTTTGCTCCCGGGAATTCCCGGCACTAAAATTATCGGTATCGGTGACAATGCTTTGATTGAGAGCTTACAGAGCCTCGATCATCGAAGGAGGATTGCTTGCCTCTCCGTCGTTTACAGACTTAACTTTAGTTGGTGTGCTTCTCAACTGCACGACTTGACTCCATCCGTATGCAGTCGAGACGAGAGACGGACTAAGCTATTTGCTTTGTCAAGCGCGGTCCATCGTAGACCGCATAGTTGTTTAACTTTTAACATCAGGCAACTTTGCGGGCAAGTGCTGGCTTAGTTCAAGCATCCATAAAATAAAAACGAATTATTTAAAAAAAAAACCAGTACCAAAGTATCGCAATTTCCCGGAAATTCCCGGTATGCCTACCCAGATTCGAAAATCCAGCTCGGTTCTGGTACTGCAAATCGTTCGTATCTCGTGCAATCGTTTCGTATTACAATATTTGGGTGGAACTTCAGAAAAGTGCTCTCCGCGTAATTTCCACGGCATTTTTGAAATCGCTAAATTATGGTGAATTGCACAAATATTCCGAAAGCTTGTGCAAATTTAAACAACATATCAAAATTCGCCACGTACGGGATCTATACTTTTGCAAAAAAAAAATGGAGAAAATTGGCGGCCCATGGAAATTACAATAAAGGCCATGGAAATTACCCAGCAGATTAAATCTAGCTAAAAACTATGTCAAATATGAAATTAAGCTGTCATATTAGTTAGTTAGGGTAGTATAAAGATCGACATTGTATTAAAACTATATTTAGCAAAAATAGTAGCTTTATTTCAAAACTTACTTATGATACTCAAAGTAGGAACATGAAAGTGATAAAACTGTTATCAATTTAATTTCTTATACATTAAAATTGTTCCCATAACATTATACTTATGGATAAACATAATAGTAAACATAAAAAAATAACAAATTGAATTTTTATAAAATTAGTCTTTTCATCAATCAGTTTAAGTCTTCAATTTAATTGTAGAAATTCTTTAAAAGCGTTGCTTAGCTTGAACTATGAGAAAGTCTTTGATTCAATCGAGACCTAGGCAGTGCTGCAGTCTCTAAAAAGGTGCCAAGTGGACTACATGCATATCTACGTATTGAGGTACTTATACCAAAATACTGCATATCGGTTCGATTGCAAAACCAGAGCTCAAATCCTATCCAACTAGAGCGAGGTGACAGGGAGACGTAATTTCTAAACTGTTCACTGCTGTGCTGGAGGTAATTTTCAAGCCTCTGGATTGCCAAGGATTCTGTACCTTACACAGCTACGCTTTGCCGACGATGTAGTTCTCATGACCGAGACCAAGGTGGATCTGAACACAATGCTCGAAGATCTTAGTAACGTTTCCATAAGAGTTGGTCTTAAAATGAATATGGACACGACGAAAATTATGTCGAACGTCCATGTTGCACCCGCTCCAGTTAGCATTGGAAACGTTACGCTTGAAGTTGTTGACCATTATGTTTACCTGGACAGGCAGTTCAGTTAGGTAAGTCCAACTTCGAGAAAGAGATCCCTTGACGATTCCAGCTCGGATGAGCAGCGTTCGGGAAGCTACGGAATATATTCGCATCCAACATACCTCAGTGCCTCAAGACGAAAGTCTTTGAACAGTGTGTGTTGCCAGTGATAACATATGGAAGCGAAACTTGGTCATTCACTATGGGTCTCATAAAAAGCCTCAAGGTCACACATTGGGCAATGGAGAAAGTTATGCTTGGTGTTTCTTTGTGCGATAGAGTCAAAAATGAGGAGATTCGCAAAAGAATGTAGGTAACCGACATAGCTCGAAGAGTTGGTCAGTTAAAGTGATAGTAGGCGGGACACATATCCCGCAGAACCGGCGGCCGTTGGGGTGGAAAGGTTTTGCAATGGTGTCTTTCAGTTTGACCGCGCACTGGAAGACTTTCAGTGGGAAGACCCTTTACTAGCTGGACTGACGACCGTGCCAAGGCCGCCGGAAACCGCGGGATGTGTGTGGCGCAAGGACCGATCAGTGTGAAGATCCTTGGGGGATTTACTATACCCAGCAGTGGGTGTCGTATGGCTGATGATGATGAACTTAAAAGAAACAAGGTAGTTTCCATGGGTCTTACGTAATTTCCATGGTATTTTATCCATGGAAATTACACCATGGAAATTACAAAAAAACATATATTTTGAAATAACTTTTCATTGAAAAGATATAACCAGCTAGTTTTTTACTGTCCATCTACATTAAGGAGCTAGGTATTTCACCTCAAAACCCATTTACTAAAAGAAGTACAATTACATTGAAAAAATGTGACACCGGAATGCCGGAAAACTGGGAACCAAAATTTTTAAAATTGAAGAACGTACTCCAGCATTCAAAGCGCGGGAACCAGCGACATGGCCACCTCACCTGCTAGCTGCGGGGTAACTGACGATTCGAATACACCTATCAGGGTTCGCCTACGCCTGGCCAGCCCTGAGCAGTGCCCCTCGAAAGGCGCGCCGCGAAAATCTTGCTAAGCGTGTGACATATACACTTATGACCATAAAATCAAAAGTTTCCTTCCAATTAACTTAAAATTTGACCAGTATGTAAACTGATTTATCTATTTTAAATGTGTGTAGAAAACTGGTTAAAAACGTGGGTGGTTTTAAAAATATGTGCGATTGTTCAGAAGTCGGCGCTCGTGTGACACGTAAAAAACGTGCAAAATTCACCGGATTTGAGGTGTTGATGGTGAATTACTCAGAACTTCGTAGTTTTTAATCAAAGAAATCTATATGACCTGATGCTTAATGAAATGAAGAAACGGTGTAATAATAGTTTTTATCGTAATAATTTATTTTAATAGGAGATATGAGTCTGTGACACTCTGAAAATGCTTTTCCAAGAAGTAGCCATTTATTATTACATATAATAAGCTATGAGTGGCAAGACTGGCAAGTGACGACTAGCCTTCAAATATCCCCCCTTCCCCCACATTTCCGGGATCAAAGTACCCTATGTTAACCAGGCATAGTGTAGCTTTCCAACAGTGAAAGAATTATACAAATCGGTTTCGTAGTTTCGAAGCCTGTTCAATACAAGCAAACAAACAAACAAACAATCTAATTTTTCCTCGTTATAATACATATTAGTATAGATATTTGATACAAATCGTGGATTTTTAGATTTCTAGAAATTCAGCGATCCGTATCGCGATACGTGATACGCTATACTACACACTCGATAAATTTATCACGATAAATATCGAGCGTGTAGCATTCGTCATTTAGTTGGTTACTCGATCGGTGAAGGTATTGAAAAAAAATAACCTTTTATTTAATCTAGTTATAACCATTTAAATATATACAAAAAATAACTAAACATAATTATAAATGAAAAATTTATTCAATTAATTAAAAATATCCTTGCCTGGATTTTATTAGGCAACCCATCACCGTTACATTTGTTAACATATTTTAATTAATTAAAAATAAACAAACTTCTTAAAAAAAAAATTAAACCGACTTCAAAAACAAAAAAAAAATAGGTACCTAAAAACACTGAAAAGCAAAAAATAATTTTAAAAAGACATTCATCAAATGCGCTTATTGTCTAAGCCTATTAACTAAATTAAATTGTATTTTACGTGCTAGGTAGGTACCTACTAATCTGTTTGAAGTCGGTGCCAAGCCAAATAGTAGGTACCCAGACTACGTACCGTCCGCGGATTAATTAGTTACCCTGTAAAATACATTATTATTATGTATCATTTTTTTAATTTCTTTGGATTGGCACCGACTTCAAACAGATTAGTAGGTACCTACCTAGCACGTAAAATACAATTTAATTTAGTTAATAGGCTTAGACAATAAGCGCATTTGATGAATGTCTTTTTAAAATTATTTTTTGCTTTTCAGTGTTTTTAGGTACCTATTTTTCTTTTTTTTTTTTGAAGTCGGTTTAATTTTTTTTTTAAAAAGTTTGTTTATTTTTCTATTTTTAGTGTGAATAACACGCAGTGAGTAAAACTCTTTCATAATAATGATAGCGAAAATACGAGTAAAATAGTAGAATTGTATTATTTGACAATTTAGGTATTCTTCATTAAGTGTTCAGCACCATGGGTAGACCAACTAAAGACGCAGCCCGTAAGAGGGACATAAGAATTAAGAAGTCGTACCCTGTAGCTTCCATCATCATAGTTGTACCTTCCATCATCAGCTTAGCTGCAAAAGTACATGAAATAAAACTAACGGTCCTCATATTCCTACAACACTGAAAGAATTATCCCCCAACTCCTAACCATTAAGGAGTTGTACCTTCCATCATCAGCTTAGCTGCAAAAGTTCATGAAATACAACTAACGGTCCACATATTCCTACAATACTGAAAGAATTATCCCCTAACTCCTAACCGTTAAGGAGTTGTACCTTCCATCATCAGCTTAGCTGCAAAAGTACATGAAATACAACTAACGGTCCACATATTCCTACAATACTGAAAGAATTATCCCCTAACTCCTAACTGTTAAGGAGTTGTACTTTCCATCATCAGCTCATCAACATAAAATTATGTCTATCGGACGCAAAAACTTGAATGGCTTCAGAAAAAACAAGTAACGCGTAGTGTGCGCCTATAAAATTTGAGGTTTGCCCTTGATTTTCCCGGGATCCCATCATCAGATCCTGACATGGTGACAATGGGACCACCTCGGAACTATGCACTTTCAAATAAAAAAAGAATTATTTAAATCGGTCCACAATTGACGGAGAAATCGACGGACATACATAAAAAAAAAAAAAAAAAAAAAACAGTCGAACATATATAATAACCTCCTCCTTTTTTGAAGTCGGTTAAAAATACATTTCGTCCGGTTACTCGATCGGTGAAGGTCGTTAAATAAATTACGTATCTTATCGCTTGTTCACGTAAACGCGCGGGCGCGGTCTCGAGCGCGGGCGCGGTGCTCGCTGTACAGTATGGCCCACGCGCGCGGCTGCACGTGTGTTCTTACTCGGTCACTGAACGGAGGCGCTCGTGGCGCAGCTGTGACAGTGGTTCGTTAGCGATAACGAAAGTCAAGCTACCTACGCCGCGGTCGGTTAATGGATGGGTGACCATTCTGACCATATTTAGTGACATTAATTTCGAGCGTCTCCGTGCTTCGGAAGGCACGTTAAGCTGTTGGTCTCGGCTGATATTTACTATAATGTAAATATTAGTCGTCAAGCCTAGTCAGGGGCCATTTGGCGGCTTGATAACATCTGACATTAAGGTTGGTCACTTGCCTTACGCACCCCTCCACCAACCCGCACTAGGCCAGCGTGGTGGAGTATGGCCCACACTATCTCACAATTGAGATAAGGCCTGTGTCCCAGCAGTGGGAACGTATATAGGCTGATGATGATGAACGGAACGCTCCGAACTAGGACAATCGTTCAAATGTACTAGTTCGGTCTTTTAGTACTATTAGTTCATTTAGTTCAATGATCACTATGACATCAGTCGGACCGGGAGGCTCGGATCATATTATATTTTGTTTCCCTTCATACTTTGCAGGCTTAGGACTGTCATTTTAATATATATATCACACACACACACATCCACTTAACATTTATATAAAGTAGAATAAACGCTTAAAATGGATACATACACTTACATTAATTAATTCACTTTCGCTAAAGAAAACAAACAAAATTATCCTGATCTGATCTGAACAGACTAATTTTCAAATCAGTCGTACTCGTACATCGTCCATCACGCTCACACGCACGCGTCTCTGTCTTTCAACTCTCTCTCACCCACCGCTCAGTCACCCGTAATCGGTCGGTCGGTCATTTGATCCCGTTGTCGCTTATCTATGGTGAATGAAATGTACTAGAAGACCGATTTGAACGATCAGAAGAGAATAGTTCGTACTCGTTCAGTTGAACGAACTATTCCCTTAATCGGACAGAACGAGTAGGACACAAGCCTACACGTGAACACTTCGATACTACGCCATATAAAGTTTAATATTTCGCTACCGCGCTCGCGACCGCGCCCGCGCGTTTACGTGAACAAGCGCTTAGACTATTAAGACTGCGACAGGCATTCGTACAATGCAGGCGGTGGTGCCCCGCGGGGCCCCGCACTATTTTCAAAATTCCACCAAAGCGGAGATGTGTGCGGTGTGCTGTGTGCTGTGCGAGAAGAGATGTTTTTCAGCTCGGGTGTTTCCACCGAAGCTAAGTGTAGCGGCGCCGCTCACCGCACGCCGCTCACATCTCCGCTTCGCGCGCCATACAAATATTTCACATCTCTGCACAGCATTTCCACTGAAGCTGAGCGAAGAGGAGATGTTTCAATAACGCAATTCTATTGGTTGTTTAAAAACATCTCCTCTCCGCTCGACACATATCCGCTTTGGTGGAAACGCAGCCTAAGAATAAGCTAAAATAGCTATATATATCAAGTATATTTATTTGTATAGTGTGGCAATCATATTTTTATTTGTATTTGGCTATGTTTTTAGAAATAAATATTTTTTCATTATCATTTTTCATTTCTTAATTTTCACTTTTCAGCCAACACCAAGACCACCGCAATATTTGCACCAAGATTCTATATTTACTGTAAAAACATTAGAATCTCCTAAAACAAAATTTGACGTTTTGGCACCCGACACTTGGCCTACACACGAGGAACTAAATTTAAATGAAAGCCAATTTGATGCCTATCAGCTTGCACTCACTAACGAGTTTGCAGTCATTCAAGGACCCCCCGGCACTGGAAAAACATATCTTGGTGTGAAAGTTGCGAGAACTTTGCTTGAAAATATCAGGCACGAAGATCGTTGCCTCATGCTGATTATATGCTATACAAATCACGCCTTAGATCAGTTCTTGGAACACATATTGAAAATAACTTCGTCAATTGTTCGTATTGGTGGACAATCGCGAAACAAAGCCATGGAAGACATTTCTCTAAATAAGCTCCGGCGTCTCCGGCGATCTTCAACTAAAAATACCTTTGATAATAAATTGTTTTATTCACAAAAGTGCGATTTAAAAAAAATTATGGGTCATTTGGAATTCGTTCAAAAACAGATTGAATCTCTAAGTAATGGCATTCTCACTTACGATTCTTTATGTGAGTATGTACCGGAGGTGCAGGAATTTTTAGGAGGAGTAAATCCAAGAAATAAAGAAGACAAATTATTAATGTGGCTTCTGCAAAACGTAGACCTTGACGACATCGAAGATGTTTTGGATGAAGAGTATACTAGTATTGAAGAATATCCAATAGATACTCAAGACATTGTAGATGACCTTACAGATGATATAATAGAAATGTCTATTAATGGCTCCTACGTGAAAACTTCTTTTATGTTGCATGATGCTGAGATAAGGATCGAATTACTATGTCATTATAAGCGGAATTTACTGATGGAAGAAAGACACTTCTTGGAATGGGAAATACGCGAGTTGCATTGCATCAAGTCTGTATTTTTGGTACGTAAATAACGAATTTCAAGCGTTCCTCCTATTCTAGTATTATTATCCCACCCAATAGAATAGAATTTGATACCTACTACCCACAGACCAGAGATTAGAATAGACTCCGCAAGTACGTCAATTTGTATGAGAATTGATCGATTCGATTACAAAAATCACTACATAGTATAAAACACAAAGTTGCTTCCTGTCTGTCTGTCCCTATGTAATGTATGCTTAGATCTTTAAAACTACGCTACGGATTTTGATGCGGTTTTTTTTTAATAGATAGAGTGATTCAAGAGGAAGGTTTATATTATGTATAAAACATGCATAATATAGTAGAGAAACACTGATAATTTTAGAGGTTTCTGATGTGAGGTCGTAAATAAACACATTTTTTTGCGCTTACATTGCAAACGCCGGCTAAACCCTACGAGATAGATCAAAATAATGTACTACAGTATTGTACACCTTAAAAAGTTTTACAAAAAAGTCCGCGATGGTATATGTCTATCTCTGATGGATAACCCACAACAACCATTTTCCTTTACTTATTACGATAAAATAATGGCTTATTTACGAAAAAGTGATTTTAAGCAATACAGTAATAATCCTTAACCAATAAAGTACCTTTAATGAATTGTGCATGTAATAAAGATCAATATGGCCTTTTACATCTTGTAATTTAAATAAATATTGTCGAAAATATTACAGATTTAAAATGCAGGGACATAGCGGGTGCGGCGGTACCGGCCGTAACGTGACGTGATTTTTATTTACAGACTAGCGGGCGCCCGCGGTTTCACCCGCGTGGTTCCCGTTCCCGTGGGAAATGATCAATCAATCAATTCAATTTTTCTCGCCGTAAAAATCATCCTTAAACTCCAAAGAACATTTAAAAGAAAAATTGGCCAAATTGGTCCAGGCGTTGTTGAGTAATGCGCTTACCAACACATTTTGCGATTCATTTTTATATTATAGATTTAAAATGCAGGGACATAGCGGGTGCGGCGGTACCGGCCGTAACGTGACGTGATTTTTATTTACTGATTTATAAATAAACTAGCCTTCCGCCCGCCGTTTCACCCGCGCGTAATTCCGGGGTGTTCTCCGGGTAGTATTACCAGGGGGGTGTTTTCAGGGTATTAACATCATTCTCCAGGAAGTATCATCAAAGGGGTGTTCACCGGGTTGTTGCATCAGGGGTGTTTTCAGAGTAGTCACATCATGGGTGTTCTCCAGGAAGTATCATCCAAGGGGTGTTCACCGGGTTGTCGCATCGGGGTGTTCTCCGGGTAGTATACCCGTGATGTTAATACCCTAAAAACACCCCCCTGGTAGTACTACCCGGAAAACACCCCCTGAAGAGACTACTCTGAAAACACCCCCTGGTATAACTATCCAGAAAACACCCCCTGATGTGACTACCCTGAAAACACCCCCCTGGTAGTACTACCCGGTGAACACCCCTGATGTGATTACCCTGTAAACACCCCCTGGTAATACTACCATGAGAACCCCCCTTTTCGGCCGTGTGTGGGACTCGAGACTAAAGCGTCCACTACCCACTAAACTACCATAAGAACCCCCCTGATGTGACTACCCTCAAAACACCCCCTGGTAATACTACCTGGAGTACCCCCTGGTAATTCTACCCGGAGAACACCCCCTGATGTGACTACTTTGAAAACACCCTCGATCGACAACCTGGTGAACTCGGTTATCCCTATTCCAGGTTATAAACTATACATGTGCCAAATATCATCTAAATCTGTTGAGCCGTTTCAAAATTGTTATTCCCGTGTGAATGAGACGTTTTCCGTAAGAATTTCAAAGCCAATGCCCTATTCCAGGTTATTAACTATACGTGTTCAGCCGTTTCAAAATCGTTATTCCCGCGGGAATGAGTCGTTTCCCGTAAGAATTTTAAAGCCAATGCCCTATTCCAGGTTATAAACTATACGTGTGCCAATTTCCTCTTAAGATGTATTTAAAACTTTGATGATGACTGTACCATTTATTTGTAGTAGAACTATTTGGAATAAAATTCACATTTCCAAATAGTTCGATCCTCCAGTCTAACTATTTGAAAAAAAAATGTGCAAACAGTTCGACGATCGAACTACCAATCGGACTAGATGGAATAAACGATATTCACCGGGAATAGTTTAGCTTTCCAACAGTGAAAGAATTATTCAAATCGGTTCAGTAGTTTCAAAATTGTTATTCCCGCGAGAATGAGACGTTTCCCGTAGGAATTTTATAGCCTATGTCCTTATCCGGGTTATAAACTATACGTGTGCCAAATTTCATCTAAATCCGTTCAGCCTTTTAGGCGTGATTGAGGAACAAACAAACATCCAAGGCTCGATTTCACGCGGGTTCGAAAAATCGTGTTTTTGAAAGACTGTCGTGTTTTGACTGACTGATGGCCTAAAACGGTTTCTTTTGTGAAATTATACACCCCTAATGATAAATTCCGAAGGGGTTAGTGCTCAAAGTAGGAAAAAAACAACATTGGTGTTACACGAATGAGTTGGGTGATTACACTAATGAAAATTTATTAAACACAAATGGTGTTTAATAACCCTAATGATGTCTTGATTAAATTATAAAAAATGTGTAACTTTTGAATGAGTAATTAAAATAAAAAGACCCGGATCTAAGCAGTAGTATTTGGGTTATTCCTACCTAAATATTTTTTAACACAAAAACACATTCTTTAGTTCTCATTAATGTGAAAATATCCTCAAATTATCAACCAAATAGCCATCACCTCAATTCTCTGTATGATAATAGAGCGTATAATTAATAACCGCTTGCTTGCTTATTTAAAAGGTAACGATCTCCTATGTGACTCTCAATTCGTGTTTGATAAGTAGTTCTTCAATGGACCTTCTTGGTTACGCACGCAACGCATTTATAGAGCGAGACCACAGTAAGGCCATTGCTGTCCTTGGACAAATCAAAGGCATTTAACAAGGTCTGGCACCAAGCCCTTGTTGGCAAACTTCCTTCCTATGGGATCCCCGCTCCATTTTATGTTTGAATAAAACATTTTCTGACTGGACGTCGCATCAGAATAATTGTTGAGTTCACCTACGATTTACTTGAAATAAATGCTGGCTCCTACCAGAATTCTAGGCTATGCCAACTATAGCACGGTAGTCGAGAAGTACTTGTCCAGTGCATGTACAAGAAGTGGTGAAACTGAGACCTTTAGAGCTGGCATGGTGGACGAACTAAATCATTCTCTTCAAATTGTCTCAGTCTGGGTAGATGCCAATTAGGTCAGCTTTACCATCAAAACACAGACATTATTTTAATCATTTCACAGAAGATATATTCCACCAAAAGGAGTGCTTTTGAGCTAACTACTTTGGTGCTCTGTCGGGTCACCTCATCTCAGATTCGCTCCCTCAGAAAAACGCTAAGCCTAGCTCTCTTCAAAGCTCGCTGAGCGACTTTAATCTAATGGACCAGCCGTGCCGTAAGTGTCCGCGTATCAGCTCCGTATTTCATGACATGAGACGCAGGTGTTATGCATAGTTTTCATGTAATATTAAAGTACCCATGAGAAACAATTTCATTCGTGTAAAAATGAATTTCATTAGTGTTACATAAAAATCGACACGAATGAAGCGACACAAATGACATTTTTAACGAAATCATAAAGTTTTGTTTAAGAAATTGTTCCAGACACCAACAGAAAGTATATCGAAACATGCGTGTTTATGTGGCTAACCATCAGGCAATGAATTGAATTTTTAGCTAAAATACTTTTAATGTAGTATTAATAAACACGAATGAATTTTTTTTTGTCTAAACACTGAAATCAAAACTAATGTTGATATCCTAGCAAAATGAAGCGCGTGGTGCGTACCGCCACCTAGGTCTCTTCGAGTGCGACTGATGCTGTACTTGGTTGCATGGAAGGTTCCACAGAAAACCAACAGGAATGTTTGTAAATAGACAGTTATGTATGGTATACACTAATGAGTGAAAAAACGGGGTCGCACATTCAAGCCCCGGGAAATTATATTTCTAGATTGTGCTTATTAAAACTACAGATGCTGTCTGACTATACGTTTATCAAAGTGTTAGGGGAAAACAAAAAACTAAGATTTCCCCAAGGAATTAATTTAAAAAAAATATGTTTTGATGAACAACCCGAAATGGAACCACGTACCACAAATGAAAATATGGACTTTTTTGCAAAATTGTTTGAAATGTTTAACAGATAATGTAATATTACTGCTTGCGTCATATAAATAATTAGCCTAAGTGCATAATGAAACAAAAACATGGCAATTCAATGGCATATTTTTGAAGTTATTTCACGGAACATGTTTTTCGAACCCGCGTGAAAACGAGCCCCAAACATCCACACATCTAAACATCCAAACAGCAAAACATCCAGACTTTCGCATTTATAATATTAAGTATGATAAATTATTATTACTAACTAATGTTAATAAATATCCATTTTTAAACATAATATTTCTATGTTTTTAAACTCTTAATTTATACGGATGACAGTAATTGACACACTTTATTTTTCACATTGTCAAATAGCCTATTATCATTCCTGTTTCCAAAATCGACTAGGTACCTAGGTATAATCGATTTTAATACAAAATGTGTTGCATAGAACGAACATCACTAATCGCTATATTCGACAGAGGAACGATAAAAATGCCTGTACCACGAAACTTAAACGATATGCGAAAGTACCGCTTTTTTGATATTCATTGCTCATAAAGCACACAACACAATTGTAAGGCCAGTATAAAATACGCAATGTATTACGAAATTACGATTCACGTTACATAATTGTTTTCTCGAAATTGATAAATAATTCATTTTAAAATAAATTACGCATATTCAGATTACAAAATGACTTACCGATAAAAGGAAACATCTTCGTTTTGTGGAGTTATCTTTTTCGTATTGTTTTTGCAGTTTAAAATAGCAGAAATCGTAATTTTTTGCTATTTCGTCTGACGTCTAACTAGGTTACTACTAATATAGTTATATCTCTAGGGATATAATTAAATACAGTATCATTGGTATACGAAACTGATTCATTATTATCTTTCTAGGAATATAATTATGATACCGTTCAAGTTAAGTGATATAATTATATTACTTGATTAAGTTTAGTGAAATAATTGTAGGGTTGTAGTGGGGGGATTTTTTGTTTGTTTTGGTAACTAAAAAATACATTTCTTAATTTAAAATACATTTCTTCCGGTAATTTGGGGAATAGGTGTTTAAAAAAAATTACTACTAACTAGGCTGGTATCTGATAATTTCCAGGATCTGATTACAAATATTTCGTCCCAAACCCTGCGATCGAATTGAGACTGCGAGCGTACATATTATGTCGCTGATTTATTTATACGGCACATTGGTTGTCGTGAGCGCGCTACAGGGTTTCTTGTCGCGTGGCTTAGGGTTGCCATCCGTCCTGTTTTCCCAGGACATGTCCTGTTTTTTGTGGTGTCCTGGGCTGTCCTGGATAGTTTCTGAGCATCGTCCTGGGTTTTTATAGAGTCCTGTTAGGGACCTGTGTTTTAAAATTCGCGCTTTTATTCGTTTTGTCACTGGCCCCGCGCCGCACGTCCGGCCTCTCACTCACTCGCTAGTAATTATTTTATATTTATGATGAAAGACAAAATTTCTGCATTTAATTTGTTAATTAAGCAACTATATGTCGGTTGAACACTAATAAAAAAATGCGATTGCTATTAGTAGTTTCTTACCTTGTTTTTAGTGCATATAAAATTTTTGGTACTGCTCTTACTGATAGTCCTGGGTTTTAATCGAAATGTCCTGGAATTTCTACTTGAGATCCTGGATTTCAAAGTTTGGAGATGGCAACCCTAGCGTGGCTTAAAAAGTAAAGTGGCTTATTAGCTTATAATAAATATATCTCTTATCGCTTTTCGTACCGTGGTTTCAGAGAATTCGTCGTATTATTCTCGCTTTTAATATTTAGCTTTATATATAACTAGCGGCCGCGGTTTCACCCGCGTGGTTCCTGTTCCCGTAGGAATTGATCAAAATCCTTTCTTAGCGGATGCCTACGTCATTACATCCACCTGTACCTATGCCTTTCAGCCCGATCCGTCCAGTGGTTTGGGCTGTGCGTTGATAGATCACTATGTCAGTCAGTCACCTTTGAATTATAATATTTAGTTGTAATATTTATTTATAGACTAGCTCGGGGCGCCCGCTTCGCGGTCGCGCCCAGAGCTAGGTCACACAGCGACGCCGGCCGCTGTCGGGCTTCGCCCTCAGCGGTGTTCGACCTTCGCCCTCGCTTATGCAGCTTGGCCTGCGGCCTCGCAAAATTTACATTGCTGGGTTGGACTGGTTGCGTGGTTGTCCTTATTCTTTTTTAACGCCTGAGGGGGCATCAGTGGAGTTCTAGTGCTTCGTACAAGGCCGATGTCGGGCACGGTTGCCAACTTAGGGGTTTTCCCCCCAGATTTAGGGGGTAAATAAGTGAGATGGGATTTTTTTAGGGGTGTTATATTTTTAGGGGTATTTTTGGGGATTTTTATAACTGTAAATATTTATGTATGTAAAATGTAAGTTATTCCAAATTCAGCAAAATAAAGGTGAATAAAGTCTCCATAGCGTTGGGATTTTTGTTTTTTTACGAGGAGATTTTTGTTTACGAGGCACTTGTCAGTTGACGGGATTATAGAAGAGTAAAAACAAATTATATTACTGCACATTTTTTATTAATTAATTGTAATTATTTTTATTAAATATTTTTGGGGGGATTTTCAAGCAATTGAGGTGATTTTAGGGGGTTTTGACTTAGGTTTAGGGATAAATATTTTTTAGAGTTGGCAACCCTGGTCGGGCTTTGCCCTTAGCGGCGCTCGGCCTTTGGCCTCGCAAAGCTACATTATTGGTGCCAGTTTTCCGTAGCAGTGTTTTCATTCGAAATTCCTTTTTAAACGCCCAAAAAGACATCAACTAGTGCAGAAAATATACTAGTGCATCAAAATACCAGATGGCCATTCGGCAGATTTCGGCACCGGGGCTGCCACCAAACTGCATACTCGGATTTTCGCCAGGTCAAAAAGTCATTTTCTACTAAATGGACCAAAAGTCAGAAATCTACTATGGACGTGGTAATTTTTTTTCCCATTTGGCAACACTGATAAATTACCCTTCAAAGTCATGGGGACTAATTGGGACTAATAGTTCCCCTCTAGTGTTGCCATCTACCAAAAATACGGTTTGAAAAATGGCAAAATTTTGGTCCGTCAGTTTTTTGCTGCCAGCGCCGCCGCGATCTTGAATTTTTTTAATCTATGGCCGAATCTATTTATGTATATGTAAAACTCAAATGTGACTGACTGACTGACTGACATAGATATCTATCAACGCTGTAACGTATGAAGGTCACTTATCATGACGTCAACAAAAAGGGAAGATCTTCCTCCGAGCTAGGTGTCTGTGCTCGGGGACCGCGGTCCTATGTACCGTCTTGGTGTGTTTGTATATACCTATGCTAGCCGAGAGAATAACTCTGCTAGCGCGACGTAGGATCGAATATCTGATTGGCTGTCTCAGTGACGTGCGAGTGACGAGTCTCGAAGCCAATGTTTACACGTGCACTTTTCGCTGACTTGCAATCTTGCGTTGTTGTCGTCAGTCTGTAGTATGTAGCCCATTCCGATAGCCGCTACATCACACCCCCTCCTCTTTTTTTGGAATGCCATTCCAGTGATGCTCCGTCCTTTGTGACGAGCGCTGCTGCACGTGGCACGCCGGTTTAATACCCATGATGACCGGTCGTTGTGTGCCGTGGAGCTTCTGCGTATGCCCTGGGACCAAGTCGCTATTCTTAGTTTGCTGTCCGTGGAACCAATGAGGCGTTGCCGCTGCTTTGCGAGGAGATTTCTGCTGTCCGATGTCGGGGGTCACCAATGTGACGTATGAAGGTCACTTATCATGACGTCAACGAAAAGGAAAGATCTTCCTTCGAGCTAGGTGTCTGTGCTCGGGGACCGCGGTCCTATGTACCGTCTTGGTGTGTTGTATATATGCTAGCCGAGAGAACAACTCTGCTAGCGTGACGTAGGGTCGAATATCTGGTTGGCTGTCTCAGTGACGTGCGAGTGACGAGTCTCGAAGCCAATGTTTACACTTGCACTTTTTGCTGACTTGCAATCTTGCGTTGTTGTCGTCAGTCTGTAGTATGTAGCGCATTCCGATAGCCGCTACAACGCACAGCCCAAACCACTGGACGGATCGGGCTGAAATTTGGCATGCAGGTAGATGTTATGTGACGTAGGCATCCGCTAAGAAAGGATTTTGATCAATTCCCACGGGAACGGGAACCACGCGGGTGAAACCGCGGGCGGCCACTAGTATTTTATAAAGTGACTATAATTTCCTACACATCCCAAAAAAAAGAAACAATCATCTATGCTCACCACAGCAGAGTGAGAGCCCCATCACAAAAGGTCGATTTTTCAATTTTCAAGGCAAGATGGCGGCGCTGCCACTTTGTTTTTCTGACATTTTACTTTTTGAAGTCGAATCGTTTGCCACAGACTACAATTCCTAAAACTCCTAAAAGTTTGAAAGCTCAAGGACCAATAGTGACAGAGATAGACATGAGATCACATGAGATAGATGGCCGCCATCTTGGATTTTTTAACATTGGAAATGTTTTTTCGATCGCGTTGGTAGGGGGCCAATAGGCTATTTGACTGTGTTTAAAATATGGAACAATTTGTTGTCATCCTAATAAAATGTAATGTAAAAAGCATATTTTATTGGATGTTCTGAAAGAATAAGGTCATTTTCTGTATAAAAAACATAAATGAAATTTAAATTTTTTGTGGTTTAATCACGTGTTTGAAAACGCTCTGTGATTGGTTGCAACTTTTATGACGTCACAAAAAATGTAAACATTAGTTCAGTGCATGCTTTCTGTTTTTCTTTATATTGATCGTGCGATCTACGTGTTATTTACGTTATTTCCCAACCGTCCTAGTTATTACAGTTTTGTTTATTTAAAGTTCTGTGCATAAAATGGAGAGACATTTTGTGCGAGCTGACAGCATTTTTTAGGTTATGTTAACTCCTACATTTCTTTGGTGTCACGCACTGTTTTCACGTAACCTAAACTAACGTAACCTAAACTAACGCAACAATACAAATATTACTTACGTTAAAATGATCTTCACACATATAAACACTTGAATTAGGTCCAATGCTTTCAGGGTTTCGACGAGCTACACTCAACCACTTTTTTCGGCTCTCAGGATCTATAGGAACTGGTACAAATAGTTTTTCCGGAGTCTTTATCGATGTACTTGTACATTTGGTAACAACACACCACTTATAAACCATTATTTATGCAATAAATTTCAAAACTATTTCACAGTTTGTTGTTGAGTTTGTTGTTGACTATTTGTGACGTCATCTGTCAAAAATTTCGTTTTCGCGCTTTATTTTTCAATTCAAACTTTAACATTGATTTTCTCGGTATATACGACAGATCTCCAGGAAATATTAAAACGGTTTGCATTTTATGCAATAATAAATAAGATAAAACTATTTTCCAGCAGTAGTCAAATAGCCTATTTCAGCGAGAGTGCGACATCGCTCTGGTGTCGTCAATTTTGGGGTTACGTAGGTAAACAAGATGTCAAAAGACGCGTCTTGACGAGGTCTATAAGACGGTGAATTTTTTTTTGAAAAATTCAAAAACTTTTTCGAAAAAGTGCAAAAATGTCGAAAAATGTTGTGATTCTTTACGGTCTTCTCAACTTGAATCAACGATTTCTCAAAAACGAAAAACGATAGAGACAAAATTAAAAAAAGGTATCGGGGTAATTAGTTGGGCTACAGTTTACAAAAAACCGGACCTCGCTATCTATAACCGTTTAGGTGGTAGTAGCGCCCTTTTTATCGGAGTTGTCCGGCGCGTGGACTGGTGAGTCACGTAAAGTATTGATAACGGTTGGCCCAACTACTCTCACATGAGTTGTATAAAGGTATTCTTTGAGAATTAAATACTTAAGATTACCTGTAAAAGAGGCGTTACAGAGTCCTCTAACACCCTTATAACCACGAAAAAGGCCCACGACATTGAGAGTAAAAGCTTTAGTTAAGCGTATAAAGTGGAGCCTATAGAGCGGTGTCATTGAAGTGCTAAGGTTACTGCAGAAGAGCGTTTGTTCACTCTCAGCTATAAACGTCGTATTTTAAAGTTCTAGGATTACTGTTGACACTAATTTCATTTTTTAACTCCTCTATATATAGAGGAGTTAAAAAATGAAATTATCTCAGTTCTAACATTAAGCTATAGCTTAATGTTAGAACTGAGATAGTTATTACACCGTTAAGCACCACTCTTTTCGTGGTCCATATTTTGTACTTATTATTGCTCGTAAGCGGCCCTTTAAACAATGAAGGACTACCTGCCTTTTTTCATAATAAACTTACTATTATATACTTACTACTATAATATACTATAGGCTGTTTTTTTTTCATTTGTTACAAGATAAATTTTGACACATGAAGTAGGAAGTTCCTTCAAGTAAAAATACTATGTTCATTTTTTACATAGTTCGTCTTCTCGAACGTAGGAATAGCGTGGCTTGGGTAATGCTGATGATTCCACATCTGGCGGACGAAAGCGTGTGTGCAAAAGGCGAAAAACACTAGTCCGCTTATAAAAAATAACGTTACTCGACGGTACCTGCTACTAACCCTTGTGTTTCTCTTGCGCAAAGAGATGTTTTCATTATAGTTTGCCCTATCTAAGTACATTTCCAATGTACCACAAGGTCGTGAAAGGCACGAGATCTGTGAATTTTTTTCACACCTACCATAGACAAATTTCGATTGACGAGTTGTCCATGACCGCCATAGATGACAAGTCGAAAAAAAAGCCGGCAACACCGCGAAAAATGGCCCTGCCTGACTAAGGGCCCTGATCAGTCAGTCAGTCAGTGGTAATAATTTAGTTTTATTTATAATATTTATTTTATACCTAGCAGTCGCCCTCGCGGTTTCACCCGCGCGTAATTTCCTTTTTCAACTATACCTCCCTTCCCCATATTTCCGGGATAAAAAGTATCCTATATTCGTCTCCTGGTTCTAAGCTACCTTACCTCTCCACCAATTTTCAGCCAAATCGGTTCATCCGTTCTTGAGTTATAAATAGTGTAAATAGCACCACTTTCTTTTATATATACAGATAGATAGATGGTAATTTAGCTTTAGATAGATAGAGATAGATAGAATAAATTCTGCAAAATAGTTAGTTAGCTAATGCTTAGTTTGGGGCTAGATGGCGCTGTGTGAATAATGTCCCAAGATATTTATTATTATTATTTATGTGGCTGTTGCATAATGAGGGTCATTAAAATACGAATGTGGTTTTATGAAACGAACGAAGTGAGTTTCATAAAAGGATCACATGAGTATTTTAATGCCTAATTATGTACAGTCACATACATAACTTTATCTTCATTCATACGATAATATTATGTCTATTTTATAGTCAGGATCGATGAGCAAAGTTAGTATGTACTTATAAAATCATGTCATAATTTGTAGGTCAATTTGAATAAATGACGTTTGTAGTTTTTAAAATCCATAAACAATCTAGACTCGAGTTGATTTCGATTCTCAAATCGATTGTTATAATTTCAGCATCGAATTAAATGTATAGGAATGGAACATAAAATTACTAATCGACTAATTCGATAATCGAAAAAACCTATTAATTTTTACTTTTTAAGAAGACGTTCGAAATTTGAACGTAATTAAGGTATCGGTTACCGATACTAAAATGTAAACATTAAGATGCATGCAGCCACAGACACAGATACTCATATCTAAATATAGGGCGTTTGCTCATCGATCCTGACTATAAAATAGACATATTAGGGTATGGATGTAGATAAAGGGCTTTTTATGATTGATTTTCTTTTTACTAATATTTCACCGCTATCGAAGTAATTTTATTAGTTCTTCAACTCCATTAAAAAGTGATGTCGACTTCTTTTGTAGCAAATGCGAGACAGATATCGCGCTCGTGGTGTCCATCGGCCGGTTAGGCGAGGAGAAAATTTGGCAGCACTGCCTAACCCTGAACGGTGGGCAATCTACTTCACGTGGGCAAATACTGCAATAAATAATATCAGGAACCATATTATCACCCCATTGCAGGTAATGAAAAATGTTTTTATGTAATTCAGTTGACTGACAGGCACGCAGCCCACCTGTTGGTAAGATCTACGAACCTTTAATTTCAAGTGTACTGTCACATTAGTATTCCCGGAACACAGCCAAAGTAATTAAGGCGGCAGATTTCAACTGTGAGCTGTGGTAGCTGCACAGGGGACTCGGAAAACGTCCTATTACCAACCAGACACATGGCGGGAAAAACCACAGAACAAGAAAATTGGAAAAACCCACGACATGAGCCGCGTACTGTTCCACGGAGGCGGAATTCCTCGATTAACATTTTCCGATAAACATCGTTAGGTTCAAGACCGAAATTTAATTGGTGATCGTAGCATGATGCCTTCGCTCAGGAAGTCCATCCATTGCATATTTTATAATAATTTCAGGCAGAATTTCAAACTGCAAATGCACTGTATGAAGAGGCGCGAATGAATTTAGATCTCAACCTTCTGAGATACGTCAAAGTAGTGGGGATGACCACCAGTGGTGCGGCACGACTGAGAAAGTTACTGACGGCCCTCGCACCTCCTATTGGTAATTATTACATTGAAATAATTAACTGCACATTGGAGATTTCACTGTGGAACTAAATCCAGAATTCCGATATTTGAACTAGGTTATTGCTACGGAGTGTTAATCGATACTAAGATGTGATAAACTTTTCACCGTTCCTTATTAATTTGCAGTAATTGTGGAAGAAGCCGCAGAAGTTTTAGAACAACACATCGTCACCTCACTGACGCAAAATTGCAAACATCTAATTCTGATAGGTAAGGCAATGATTATGAATAAACGATGAAATAATTTTCTTTGCAAAAACGAGTAAGTAAAATAAGAAAAAAATATAGGTACCTTGCAACGTTAAATACAATGTTCAAGCCCAAATGGCTAAAAAGAAGATTAGACTTGACGAGCCTTTTGGTGTAATGGTTGAGAAGTCGGCTATTATACATCAAGAGGTCTGGTCAAGAGAGGAGGGTTCGGTCACTGCACAAAACAATACATATAATAAGTGCATTTACAAAAATAAAAGGATATAAGTAACATTTATCAGTTGTCTGGTCTGGCACTCAATGAATGAAGTAGTGTTTTATTGTTTAATTATTTCCGGGACAGGTGACCACCAGCAACTACGACCGTCTGCGGCGTATATGAAGTTGGCACGACATTTTGATATCGAAGTGTCGTTATTCGAGCGCATGATCCGTAACAACATAAACAGGTATGGATGGCTTAGTTTTTACCACAGACCAGAGATTAGAATAGACACCGCGAGTACGTCAATTTGTATGAGAACCGACCGTGCCATATTTTTCGTACCTATTGTGACGTAACGAGCGCGATTTAGTGATGAGAAGTAGGGACACGCCCACTTCGTCTCGATTCTCGATTCGATTACAAAAATCACTACATAGTATAAAACACAAAGTCGCTTCCTGTCTGTCTGTCCCTATGTATGCTTAGATCTTTAAAACTACGCTACGGATTTTGATGCGTTTTTTTTTAAATGGATAGAGTGATTAAAGAGGAAGGTTTATATGTATAAAACATGCATAATATAGTAGAGAAACACTGATAATTTTAGAGGTTTCTGATGTGAGGTCGCAAATAAACACATTTTTTTGCGCTTACATTGCAAACGCCGGCTAAACCCTACGAGATAGATCAAAATAATGTACTACAGTATTGTACACCTTAAAAAGTTTAACAAAAAAGTCCGCGATGGTATATGTCTAGTCTATCTCTTAGGGATAACCCACAACAACCATTGTCCTTAACTTATTACGATAAAATAATGGCTTATTTACGAAAAAGTGATTTTAAGCAATACAGTAATAATCCTTAATTGATCCTTAACCAATAAAGTACCTTTAATAAATTGTGCATGTAATATAGATCAATATGGCCTTTTACATCATGTAATTTAAATAAATATTTTCGAAAATATTACAGATTTAAAATGCAGGGACATAGCGGGTGCGGCGGTACCGGCCGTAACGTGACGTGATTTTTATTTACTGATTTATAAATAAACTAGCCTTCCGCCCGCCGTTTCACCCGCGCGTAATTCCGGGGTGTTCTCCGGGTAGTATTACCAGGGGGGTGTTTTCAGGGTATTTACATCATGGGTGTTCTCCAGGAAGTATCATCAAAGGGGTGTTCACCGGGTTGTCGCATCGGGGGTGTTCTCCGGGTAGTATACCCGTGATGTTAATACCCTGAAAACACCCCCCTGGTAGTACTACCCGGAAAACACCCCTGATGCAACAACCCGGTGAACACCCCTTTGATGATACTTCCTGGATATTAACATCACGGGTAGTAAATACCCGCAACATCAGAGGAGTCACAAGTACGTTGCCGGCCTTTGACGACAGTTGGTATGTCTCATGTACCCAGTAATTTCACTAGCTTCAGTGCCCTTTCCCCGAAACACAAAAGTGCTTGACACACTTCTATTTCACGAGAAAATATCTGGCACTGCGGTGACTTTCCTGCGACCCGTCCATGGCTGCCACTCCGCGATTCTACGCGCCCAGCGGCCATTCTCTCTCCTACTCATATGGCCTGCCCATCTCCGCTCCATTTCAACCTGGCCACTACCAGTGCGATGTCTGTGATCTTGGTGCGTTTCCTGATGGTAACGTTTGGGATGCGGTCTACGAGTGATATATGCAGCATGGCTCTTTCCATGGCTCTTTGGGCTACTTGGAGCTTATGCACAAGTTTAGCGGTGAGTGTCCAATTCCCTGCTCCGTAAGTGACCACTGGCAAGATAATAATAGTTAATATTTATTTATTTTCTCTTCCACAAAACTTATGCTTACTGACTACAGATTTCAATAGTTGTGTGGTAGACTGGCGTCTGAAACTAAGTTTATGAAAAACTTGCTGTTTTCAGATCACCAGGCCACTCCCTTGATAAGTGAACGTGAAGTGAAACAAATATTGATTTGCTAATTAATATATTAGATGATTATGTAATGATTTGAATACTTAAATAACTATAGTAAGTTTATATATATATATACAGTGGTGGACATATAATTAAAGACACTGAGGAGATATTAAGTTGTCAGAGTTTACCTTACCCTTTATACTTTTATTATAATACATTATTATCTTGCAATATTACTTAAATTATTCTTAGGGTTATCCTAAAATGTTTGAAGTAAATATAAAGATACAAAAATGTTCTATTATTTTTTTTTGTTGGTTAAGTTTATTGCAATTAGTACGAACGAATACAAAAACTTGGCCAACTAATTAAAGACAGACTCATTAGGTAACTATAAAAAAATCAACTTAGTAAATTTTGAAACGAACTTGACTTTAATCCTTCTAGCCCCGGAACACCAGACACAATAGAAAATCTATTGTTAAGCGGCACGCGAGTGCCGGTTCGGCGTTGAGTGGTTAATACATTTTGGACGTATTTTAAAAACATAAAAACACGACATTAATATTTTGTCGCATATCCTTTAGCAGCAATAAAAGTCCAACCCCGCCTAGGCATTGATGCCTTCAAATTATTGCAGGTTTCAATCGAAATCTGCACCCATGCCGTTTTATACGTCGATTAAAGTTGATGAACATTACTCGTATGTTTTTTGTCACTATTTTCTTCACATTAGATCACATGTTTTCGATCGGATTAGTGTCGGGACAGTACGGTGGCCAATCTAAAACTGTTACTTATTAGTTCCTAAGTAATTCTTTGACTCCTGCTGAAGTGTTTATTGGATCGTTATCGTGTTGAAAAGTCTATTATCACCGGCAAATGTACATTGGCCCAAGGAAACATGACTTTAAATTTATTCCTTCTACCTTGTATTTTTTTTTATTAGGTCCCACACCGTTAAGAGAAACATCCTCTAATTTTTGTATCAAGTACCCCTCAACGTTTGACTGTTTTCTTTGTGTACTTTGGATGATTTTTTTCTTTGGAGGACGCCTAACGTAATCTTTTCCTTTAGAGTTAACCATATTAATGTAAGTTCTTTGGAAATAAACAAATTTTTTCCTCAGTATTACTGTCCAGATATGAATAGTTTTGGGCAAATCGAAATTTTGTTCCGATTTTTTTCTTCCTTCAAAAGAAGCAGTTTAGGAAAAATCTTTAAAAAAAGACTGACTTCCATAATTTCCTTCTTATCGTTCTGTTAGATACTTATTTAGACCCCTCTGCACCAAATACTTTTAAACGCATGACTTTTGAGTCATTTGATGGGTCTTTTTTAACCAAGTGATGCTATTTTTGAGGGGGTTGTTTTTCTCGGTCTAGATTTTCTGGGCATGTGAACTGAAAAAACTCTTAAAATGCCGCATATCTTCTATAACCATATTTTAGAGCATCGTAAGTGATCTTTTAATGTACTGTCCGACCAACCTTTGATATAAAAATTTTACAATTTTCTCCCTTTACAAGGGAGAATCGCAACTTTTCCCCTTTCCCATTACTAATTCAATTTTATCACAATTATACTTAAAGCAAGTTTAAAAATAAACTAGTTTCTGCTTGTCACGAAAAATATCTGCAGAATAAAAAAAGTTAATGTGGTCATTTTATGGTTATTCTTACTTTAGAACTTGAAATAAGCACTGTCTTTAATTAGCTGACCAGCGAAAAATGTATCGACAAAGTTTGTGTTACATTTGCAAAAAGGAAATAAGACTAAAATATTGCTTTTATATATTTTTTGCTGTCCGCATTTTAAAAATACGACAACAGTTGTATGAAAACCAATAAAAATGAAATTTATTCTTATCTTGGGTGTCTAATTATCGTTTATTTTGTTGTACGTAGTCAACATCAAGAGTGTCTTTAATTATGTGACCACCACTGTATATATTTTATTAATTAAAACTTTATATATATATATATATATACAGCGTGGAATTTTAGTCGTTGTTTTCCCGCAGTAAAATGATTCTATCTTAGTAGTAAAATAGATTAATAAAGTTTTTTTTCAGTTAAATCAAAAGTTTTACGATTAAGATAGACGAAACTCGAACCAATAGTACTAGGCTACGTCGCGGACGGTCACCGGCCGAGGTCATTGCCCTTCGTGTTTATCAAAAAAAATATTATTTATTATTTACTAACGTTTGGTTTCCATTTTCCCATCATATTCCGAAAAAAAAATTAAAAAAAAATTTAAAAAAAATATTTTTCAAAAAAAATTCAAAAAAAAATTATTTGTAAAAATCGATAGTACTACTGAAGGTGAAGCGTTCTGCTGCGGGAAAACAACGACTAAAAAAACACGCAGTATATATATATATAATATACAGCGTGTTAGGTAACCCGAGGGACATATTTAAGGAGAGTGTTCAGAATCCGATTCAGAGTCCAATTCACTATAAAAAATATGTCCTTAATTTTTTTCATAATTATCCTAATAATTTATGTATGCATGAACTACCTAAAATCCCGTGTGCTCAGCGGCCGGTTACGCCCCAAACTCAAATTGTACGCGAGTACAATAAGTCGTACGTGTACGAGTGCACGAAATAGGTACCTACTGTGAAGGGAAGAGTGCCCGCACGTTACGCGGATTTTCAGGTTTCGACTAAGGTTATTGACAGATGTATACCAGAGTTTTTATTGATTTATAGGTACTTATTTTGTTATATGGAAGCATGAACTATTTGGGGTTTAAATATGTCCCTCGCATTTCCTGTCATACTGTATATTATAAATATATGTGTACATATTGTGTACGTATACGGTATTACCGTATAATTATTATTATATATATTTAGTTATTTATGTGTTTCTTTGTATTTTTTTATTTATTAATATTAAAAAAAAAATTTAAGTTCGTAATAAATAAATATTTCAGCCAAGTGGTTACAGATCTTTTGCATTCTAGTTTTGTCATGTATAGCCAAAACTTTGTTGATTTGGTTATTTCGGCTTCCCTGATAGCAAAAGAAGCGTTTTATAAGGCTAGTCTTGGGAGGTCTAGTATTAAACACTGCGTATTTGTTGCAGCTTCTTACTCTTTTTAGGTCTTTGGTTGTGTCTACTTGTTTATGTTGTCTAAAGATGATGTTTAAAATGTATGCCTTACTGTTAGCATACCTGTCTCTTTGTGTAATAGTGCTGTCGGATAAATAAAGTATGGGTTTAAAGTGGTTTAAAGATACTACCTTTAGGACAAATCGTTGTGCCCTTTCAAGTTCCAATCCAACATGTGCGTCTGAGGATTCAGGCGACTGGTACCGCGGTCCCAGTTGCCTGATTAGTTTTTATTTGTTTATTTCATCAGGCGAGTGGGACCACCCGTAATTTTAACCACAAATCCATTGTTGAAATACACGATGAGTTATATAACTTAATTTTTCTGTTAACTGTACTCTAAAGAAAATTAGTCATCTGGTCGGGTCCCAGTTGACCGATTCAAAAATGTTATCAGGTAACTGGAACCGCGGTTCCAGTTTTATGTGGTCCCAGTCGCCTGAATCCTCGTGCGTATTGGCCCCCCCAGGTCGTAACACAGTATGTGAGCAGTGATTGGCATAGGGCTTGGTAGACCTTTAGTGTTAGTTGCTTGTTTGCCACGGTTCTTATATTCCGAAAGAAGTACGTCAGTTTCCTGACTTTTGTGGACAGATTTTTGATGTGGACTTTGAAGTTCAGACTTTGGCCTATTGTTACTCCCAGATACTTTGCAGAGGGTACTTCCTTTATGGCTGGGCAATTTGCATTGCTCGTACATGCGCCTTTTGAGGAAGATTGGCACTCTTTTGCTCATGAGCACATCGGAGAGTTTGTTGAAAATGGTTGAAAGCTGCCCAACTGAGGTGTATCCTCCTTTCAATCTCCCTTGTTTGGCCGTCTTCTTCGAGCGTGATGACTTAGCCCAGGCACACATAGTCGGTGACAGTGTCTATGAGGTGCCCGTGAACCTATATGAACACCGTGTAGATATGCCGGAGGGTGTTGTTCCTGCACATAATCTTCGCCTTGCTCATATTTATTTTGAGGCCGACGGCCAATGACGCGGTGTACAGCTCTTCTAGCATGACACTAAGTTCCTTTGGGGATTTTGAGAAGAGGATTATGTCATCTGAAAATAGTAAGTGCGATAGCATCCCGCCTTTCACGTTTACGCCTGTCTGAGACCAGTCTATCATTTTGAAGACGTCTTCCAGTGTTGCATGCAGTGAACAGCTTCGGCGATATTGTATCCCCTTGGCGGACCCCTCTTTCCACGTGGACTGGTCGAGTAAGCTTATGGAGCTGAATCTGGAGAGTGGCACCCCTATAGATTTCTCTCAGCACCTCCACATACCTGTCATCTACCAGGCATCGCTGCATTGCGTTGAATATCGCCCAATGCTCGATCGTATCGAATGCCTGTTCATAGTCTACGAAGGCTATTCATAAGTCTTGGCAGTATTCCGTGCTTTTCTCGATAACCCGTCTCACGCAGAATTTGTGGTCAATCGTCTAGAAACCTTTTCTGAAGTCCGCCTGTTCCACGGGCTGAGCAGCGTCTAGTCTGGCGGCAAGTCTAAGTGTTAGCACCTTAGTGAACAATTTATAGGTATGCAGAAGTATGGATATTAGCCTTTATTTAGCTAGGTTTGCTTTGTCCCCTTTCTTAGATATGAGCTTAACTATGGCGTTCTTCCATGACTTCGGTGTCGTTCCTTGTACCAGTACCAAGTTGAATAGGTGTTGCAGCTCATGTAGAATTGGCTTGCCTCCATACTTGAGGAGCTCTACTGCTATATTGTCTTCGCCGGGTGCTTTTTCATTAGCCATCGTTTTTAAAGCATTCTTGATCTCGTAAAGACTGATATCTGGGAGGTCTTCCGTATGGTGACGAGTCAATGTGGCTTGTTGTCCAACCCTGAGTGCGAGGTTACTTGCGTCTTTGAGTTATAAAGGTTAAAAATTACTAACTACTTACGATCCTGCTACGGACTACAGCGTGCTACGACACTTTCACTGTGCTACGACAAACAGGTACGCTGCTACACTGAACCGGTGGCTACAAGACGAACCAAGCTAACTCGTACCTTTTGCGTATTACTCCCAGAACACAAAATGCCACGCACGGTACGCTCGCCGACTGCTCGTTTGACCGACTCGCACACAATGTCGGAAACGGACCTCACAAATATACCCGACAGAGAAAACAGCGACATCAACATCATGCAACGCAATTCGGCCAAGCGTTTACGCACTTCGGACGACTCTGAGGTAGACACATTCTCGACATTCCAAAAAGACATAAAAAGCATGATAGCGGAACTACTGACAGAACAAAATAAAAAATTCAGCGCTATAGAAAAAAGCATCTCGGAGATAAAGGCACAGACTAGCATCATTCAGACCAGCAATTGTGATATTGAAAAAACGCTTGATTTTGTATCAAATCAAATAGAAAATATAAATGAGAAGATTGGGACACTAGAAGAGGACCGAAAAGGTGTTGCGAGAGAGATCAGCTTACTAAACGATAAGATTGACACCCTTGAATGGATCAATAAGAAAACCTGCATAGAAATTAGAAATGCACCCAACCCTGGGCAGAAAGAATCCAAGTCCCGTCTGTTTCAGATGTTTCATAAACTTCAATCAGTTATAGAACCTGACCACCAGGAATTATATCAGCTCAGAGATGTTTATCGAGCCTCATACAAGAAGGATTTGGCAAGCTCAGCTATTATTGTCGAGTTCTTGAACACTCAAGCAAAAGAAAAATTTCTCCAGAACGTCAAAAAGTATATAAAATCGAAGAGAGAGCAACTGAACTCAAAAATGCTTGGCCTTGTGGAGGGGCCCACACTGCCAATATACATCTCCGAACACTTGACACCTAAAAAACGCAAGCTGTTTCACCTCGCACGCGAACATGCTAAGCAGAATGGATTTGCCTACTGCTGGACATCAGGTGGACATATCTTCTTGCGTAAAAAAGAAGGTTCACCACACTATCTTGTAAAGGACGAAAACTCCCTTCAGTCATACAAATGACTAGTAAAAGCGTCTCGAGACTTGTTAAACTATATATTTACTGTACTTTTGTTAAAATTTGCAATATGTTATCAAAAACACACCAAAACTTCACAACACTTCAAAATCATACAACACTCTAAAAACACACAACACTCCATACTCACACACCTAAACTTTTTTATAAAACACATAATATATCAATTAACACACGCCACAAGTTATTGCCTAATTATATCAAATACTCAAATTAGGAATGGTTCACATCCGGTCACGTTACAACTAAAGCCTTAACTAATATGGATAAACAAAAAACATTAATAGACGAACTTGACAAGAACAATATTATTAGTAGCTGCAAAGTAGATTGCCCAGAACTCTGTGTGCAATTCCTCGAAGGAACAAACCACTTATTATCAATAGTAACCCAAAATATACGTAGCGTAAATAAAAACTTTGATAACTTTGTAGTATTGCTTAGCAGACTTAATTTTCAACCAGATGTTATTATATTGACCGAATGTTGGCTAAACCAAACGTCACCAGCTGTTAATCTTAAAAACTACAATTTTAACTGTTCCAAGCAGCACTATAATCAAAATGACGGCATAATAGTATTATCAAAGTGCAACTTGACTGTGAAAATCGAAGAACCTCCATTTAAAGAAGCAAATTGCCTAATGGTAAATATTGACAACTCCATAACTATACTAGCAATTTACAGGTCACCTTCCTTTCACAATGCAAGCAAATTCTACTCATCCCTAGAGGCAATTCTAGATAAATGTAAAGCTGAAACTTGTTTGATTACTGGCGATATAAATATTGATGTAAAAACTAACACTTTGGACTCACGTGCAGAAGAGTACTTGGAACTAACATCACATTACGGCTTTCTATTAGGACATGAATTACCAACACGTGGTCCTAACTGCCTCGACCATGTCCTTATCAGAACCAAAAAACAAACTCAAGTGGTCGTACTAGCAAGTAACATTACGGATCATGACACAGTTATTATAGGCATAGATAATCTTAGGACAAAAAAGAAACCAATTTTTAACAGAAGCAAAATAAACTATGATCAACTACTAAGCGATTTAGAAAAAACCGACTTTAAAATCATATACCAACAAACAAACACCTCTAAGGCTTTGACAGAACTAATAAACACATTGGCCAATATAATAGAAAAAAACTCTGAAGAACAGGCTCCCACAAGTAAGCACAAGATAATGAAACCATGGATCACGAAAAGCCTTCTTAAGTGTATAAGGTACAGAGACTCGCTTCACCAAAAGGTTAAAAAACACAAAAACGACACTAAACTACTTGAGAAATACAGGAATTACAGAAATTTCTGCAACAATCTTCTACAGAATCTAAAAAACGAACACTACAAAAAGATACTACTAAATAATAAAGGCGACATGAAGAAAACTTGGAAGACTGTAAAAGAAATCTGTAATATTAGAACAAACAAGAGCGTTCACTCAATTTTAAGACCAGATGAAAACCCTACACACACATTAAATAATATAAATGAATACTTTGCTACCGTAGGTGAAACTCTAGCTAACGATATTTTGACTAGAATAAATAAAACAGAAGTCCAGCTAGCTAACGCTACTAGAGAAACAGACAAAAGTAAACCACCTCTTAATTCCTTTTTTCTACTGCCGACCAACGAAGAGGAAATAACAAAAATCCTTAACAATCTAAAAGTTGAAGCAGCTCCTGGGTGGGACAAAATAAGCAATAAACTACTGAAGCTAGGTAGAAACTGTCTGGCAGGTCCAGTTGCGCATCTGTGTAACTTAAGCTTTTCAACTGGAGAAGTCCCGCTCTGCTTAAAAAAAGCACTCATCACTAGGGGTCACAAAACCGGTTTCACCGAAACCGAAAAAACCGGCTTAACCGGTTTTGAAGCTATTTTTGAAAACCGGTTTGGAAATTTGACAAAACCGGGTTTTTCGGTATTTTCGGTTTTGATTTATCATACTATTTAGTAGATATTAAAATCATGGTTTTCTTATGTTATGTTACTAAACAGTTTACGAATGTCTCAAAATGACCAGAATCCGGGGCCGTAAAAGTAAAACTAAAAATAAATTCATAACATTAAATTCATAGGTATTCATTGAACCCATCAACATCTACTCTGGGGGCCTAGGCCCTAGACAAAGTAACATTTTGACAGCGATAGCGAAATTCGAAACTTTAAATTGTATGGATTTGACAGATGCCATAGAAAAGTCACGTGTTGTAAGTATGGGATTTGACATTCGCTATCGCAAATTGAGCTATAACGAACGTCATAAATGCCGCTTGTCTAGGGGGGCTGATTCGACGTCCAGTCAGAAAATCTTGGATCCAAGCACAAACTGTAGCGGGGATCCCATAGGAGGGAAGCTTGCCAATAAGGGCATCGTGCCAGATTTTGTCAAAAGCATTTTTATGTCCAAGGACACAGCAATGGCCTCAACGTGGTTTTCGATAGCCTGGGCTTGCTCCATAAATGCGTTGGGCAAATAAGAAGGTCCCCCAGTAAACCTATCCCTTTGAAACCCGAATTGTGAGCCACTGAGAATATCGCTTAGTAGACTAAATACGCAAGTAAATGGTTATTAAATGTAAGCTTTAATAACTTACATAGAATGGAGGTTATGGCTATTGGTCGGTAATTCGAGGGGTCGGTAGCAAGTTTCCACGACTTTGAAACTAATCCCTCCCTCAGAGAGAGAGGTACAAACGTGTCAAAACTGGAGACAGCTTGTGTGCATTACTCTGTAATACTCTCGCTAATATCCCATTTGGACCAGTCGCCTTGTTCACACCAAAACTGCGCAGAAACTAAGCAACTCTCGTTGACGAATTTTGGTGAACTCAAATGTTGATTCATCACGAAAAAGATTTGGTGGCACATGGTTAGCAGCATTTAGGTGTGAATTGCAGGCAAAAAGATGGATGTGGACCTAAGTCTACTGCTGGATATGGGCCTCTCCAAAGACTCGCCCCTTTGTTGGATCCTTGGCTACTCGCATTTAGCTCTTGTCAGCCATCTTGCGCAAATCGACACTCCACCCGGCATTAGGGCATCCTACACTACGTGTACCGAGACGCGGTATCCACTCTAGAATCTGTTTGCCCCAACGGTTATCGGTTCTCCGGTTGATATGGCCATCCCACTGCCACACACTTTAGCTTGCAAAGCCTGCGACATCGGTTCTCTGCCAGATCACCACATTTTGGATTCGATCATAACTCTTTCTATAGTCTGCCCAGCGACTTTGAACTTGTGGACCAGCCAAATAGTAGCGGCCGATTCGTTTCGAGTACGAGTCGCACGTACTTTGTCGTGGTGGTTACGTTTGCGCGCCTCACAAGCAGTCATAAATCAAAATTTTGTAAGTACTAAAGTTTTAGTGTTAGTGCAGTACCGGGAATTCCCGGGACATAGTTAAAATTTTCCGGTACCATAGATTTTTAAATTTCCCGGGAATTCCCGCTATTTTCAGAACCGGGAATTCCCGGGAGCAATCCCTAAATGTTACTGTTTACAGTAAGACAAGAGTGTTTATAAAGACTGCATTATTAAAGTAGAATTCTTTGAAATATAGTTTTATTGCAAGATAAAAAAAATCGAAATCACCGAAAAAACCGGCTAACCGGTTTTGCCTCTGAATCAAAACCGAAAAACCGGTTTTCTAAAATATCTCCGGTTTTGTGACCCCTACTCATCACCCCAATATATAAAGAGGGAGACCCTTTGAATGCTGCTAACTTTAGGCCGATCTCTCTACTTACAAGCTTAGCAAAAGTACTTGAAAAAGTGGTGAACAGCAGACTGATAAGGTATCTAGAGGAAAACCAAATTTTATCGGATAATCAATTTGGTTTTCGCACTCATAGATCCACGGAGGATGCTGTCACACTACTTACAGATGAAGTATCGAAGGAATTGGACAGCGGTAAAAAATGTATCGGAGTATTCTTGGACCTTGCAAAAGCGTTCGATACGGTTTCGCGTCCCATTCTACTAAGGAAAATGGAGTTAGCGGGAGTGCGGGGCTTGGCCTTAGAATGGTTTAACTCCTATTTGACTGACCGTGAGCAAGCAGTATCAGTAGGCAAATATACAAGTGATCCCTCATACACAAAATTTGGAGTCCCCCAGGGAAGTGTGTTAGGACCGACTCTCTTCTTAATATATATAAACGGATTGTGTGAACTCCAGTTAAAAAACGCGAAGATAATAGCTTTCGCGGATGACACTGCAATATTATTCAGTGGCAAGACATGGGAAACTACATTATCCACCGCCACCGTGGGACTGAAAGCGGCTACCCAATGGATGCAACATAATCTGCTTACATTAAATTCTTCCAAAACAAAATTCATAGCCTTTAGAATCTCAAGCAAAACCGCTCCTAAAGAACCCTTAAAGCTGAAACTGCACATGTGCACACACGAGACACCTTCTTGCACTTGTACACAGCTCGAACAAGTAGAATGTACAAAATACTTGGGCATTTATGTTGACGAAAACCTTAATTGGAATACACACATCAATAGCACACGATCCAGACTAAGAAAACTTTTCTACATTTTCAAATCCTTGAGCACCGTGGCTGAAAAAGATCTCACAAAATGCATTTACTTTGCCCTCTGCCAGTCTATACTTAGCTACTGTATAGTGTCATGGGGTAACGCATGCAAAACTAGACTACTAAAGCCAGAACGTGCACAGCGCGGTGTTCTAAAAGTAGCATACAGGAAGCCACGACGCTTTCCCACAAGCGAATTGTTTACGGAATGCAAAGTACTAACGGTTCGGCAACTTTTTATACTAGCAACCTTATTAAAATTTCATAAATCTGCACTTCGGTTAATCTCAATTACATCCCTGCAAAAGAGAAAACCAAAATGGATGGCCATAAAAACAAAAACACTCTTTGGCAAAAAATGCTTCTCATACATCGGACCTACTTTATATACAAAAATCAACCAACTATTTAATGTGGTAAAACTGTCTAAGTATCTTTGTAAAAAACGCATTACAGACTGGCTTCTCGCACAAAACTACGAAAGTACAGAGCAAATATTAAAAAATTACAATATATAATTAGCAAAAATTGGCAATACTTGATGCGCCCATATTAACTTAAACTCACTTACCAGACACATCTATTCTACACACAACACATACACACACACAAACACACACACACACACACACACACACACACACACACACACATACACACACTATGTAAGCTCAAGTGCTAAAAGCCAACAGGATGAAGAGACTAGCCTGCCACAACACAGGGAATCCTAGTGTGGAGACTAGAGAAAACTGTTGTTTGTTTGATCATTGTAAATGTTTTAAATAAAGTTTTTATTATTATTATTTTTAAAAGGCCTTCATAGAAGTCCTCGACGAATTTCAACACCTCCTGCAGGTCTGTTGTTTCCCTATCCTTTTCCACTTTCAGTCTGTATATTTGTTGCCTTCCTATTTCTGGCTTTCTTCTAAACACCTTTGGACCACGATACCTGCTGATGGTATCCATTATAGTGTTATAGGCATGGTTCCGCATGTCTTTTCGAATAGCGTTTTTTGCAAGTTTGTTAATATCAGAGAGGCCTACCGATCCGGAAGAGAGCATTTCCTTGCGTTTATACAGGATGTCTTTGGTACTCTTCGTTAGGATGGAGTTCTTCCTTTGGATCCCGTTACCTATTTCACTGGATGCAGTCGTAACGTAGTAGCTTCAGTTATGCGAATGTTTATTTCTTCCACCATCTCTGCGAGTTTCGAGTCAATTAGTTCGATGATGCGCTATTGGTATGTATCTTTTTGAGCCGCAATAACCCCGTAGTTAAGTTTGGCTGTGGTTTTTTTTGGACAAGATTTGCGCTCTTTTTTTAAATTTAGTTGAACTTTCGCTCGAACCAATCTATGATCGCTATTAATATTTTATACTATTGAGAACTGTGACGTCACTAACTATGTAGGGTAAGGTCGCCTTAGTCGTACCAGTTCAAGGAAAATAGCTGTAATTTGTAATTTCTATTGTAATTTAAATACAAGAATAACGAATCAAAAAACATTAATAGACATTTAAAAATCTTTTAATAAATTAGTACGACTAAGGCAACCAGTTGCCTTAATCGTACCACCCATAGCCTAAGTCGTACTTAGAGTAATCATATATTTTTCCAACTAGAAGACTGAGGAAGTGAGGAAAATAAAAAAATTGCTACGAGATCAATTTCAGTCTTCCTTATTATAATAATAATTAAAAAAGCTTAGTTTTATTTCGTAATAATGACATTGTATATAAAACTATAAATTTTTTTAAACACATGTATCACTTCTTAGCACCCTCTGTCCTGTCGTATCCCTGACCGCTGCCGTAGTCAGGCCTAACAGGACCTTTGGGGACTGAGGGCTGTTTTTGTTTTGTGTTTCTCATGAAGGTTGAATGGCCATAAAACGCCGTGCTGGCCATTGCGAGTTGGCGAGTCCATTCTTTGTAAGGGGATTTAATCCCTTATGGCTCACGGTAGCCATCTCCAGAGGGGAGCTACGGGTTATTTAACCGCCGCCCGATACTCTGCGTTGACTTTTTACAGTTGGGTAGGTCTTTTTAACCGACTTCAAAAAAGGAGGAGGTTATATGTTCGACTGTATGTATTTTTTTTTTTTTTTTTTATGTATGTCCGTCGATTTCTCCGTCAATTGTGGACCGATTTAAATAATTCTTTTTTTATTTGAAAGTGCATAGTTCCGAGGTGGTCCCATTGTCACCACGTCAGGATCTGATGATGGGATCCCGGGAAAATCAAGGGCAAACCTCAAATTTTATAGGCGCACACTACGCGTTACTTGTTTTTTCTGAAGCCATTCAAGTTTTTGCGTCCGATAGACATAATTTTATGTTGATGAGCTGATGATGGAAAGTACAACTCCTTAACGGTTAGGAGTTAGGGGATAATTCTTTCAGTATTATAGGAATATGTGGACCGTTAGTTGTATTTCATGTACTTTTGCAGCTAAGCTGATGATGGAAGGTACAACTCCTTAACGGTTAGGAGTTAGGGGATAATTCTTTCAGTATTGTAGGAATATGTGGACCGTTAGTTGTATTTCATGAACTTTTGCAGCTAAGCTGATGATGGAAGGTACAACTCCTTAATGGTTAGGAGTTGGGGGATAATTCTTTCAGTGTTGTAGGAATATGAGGACCGTTAGTTTTATTTCATGTACTTTTGCAGCTAAGCTGATGATGGAAGGTACAACTATGATGATGGAAGCTACAGGGTACGACTTCTTAATTCTTATGTCCCTCTTGCGGGCTGCGTCTTTAGTTGGTGTACCCATGGTGCTGAACACTTAATGAAGAATACCTAATATTGTCAAATAATACAATTCTACTATTTTACTCGTATTTTCGCTATCATTATTATGAAAGAGTTTTACTCACTACGTGTTATTCACACTAAAAATAGAAAAATAAACAAACTTTTTAAAAAAAAAATTAAACCGACTTCAAAAAAAAACAAAAAAAAAATAGGTACCTAAAAACACTGAAAAGCAAAAAATAATTTTAAAAAGACATTCATCAAATGCGCTTATTGTCTAAGCCTATTAACAAAATTAAATTGTATTTTACGTGCTAGGTAGGTACCTACTAATCTGTTTGAAGTCGGTGCCAATCCAAAGAAAATAAAAAATGATACATAATAATAATGTATTTTACAGGGTAACTAATTAATCCGCGGACGGTACGTAGTCTGGGTACCTACTATTTGGCTTGGCACCGACTTCAAACAGATTAGTAGGTACCTACCTAGCACGTAAAATACAATTTAATTTTGTTAATAGGCTTAGACAATAAGCGCATTTGATGAATGTCTTTTTAAAATTATTTTTTGCTTTTCAGTGTTTTTAGGTACCTATTTTTTTTTTGTTTTTTTTTTGAAGTCGGTTTAATTTTTTTTTTAAAAAGTTTGTTTTCCAAAAAGCCAACCCTCCTCCTTACTCATCCGTGCTTGGGACCGGCAACGGCGGAGTTCTTGTCCACTATACTAATGATTTATTAAAATATTTTATTTTGGTTGTCCGCTTGACCTGAAAATATTAATTTGACTGGCCCGATATGGCGCATTTGGTAGTGATCCTGCCCTATGCGCCAGGGGTCGTGGGTTCGAATCCCACCTAGTACTAAATCGTAATAAGCATTTGTGTTTGCCCTTTGTCAGGATGTTTATTTTGTGGTACGATCGAGGTCTCCCGCGCGTGATCACTTTTGGAAAAATATACCGTGCACGCGCATCGTGACTTCTTAGGAGCGGCGCTTGTAAACGTGAAAATACTGCACAGGATTTTAGCCTTAACGGTGATCACGCGCGGGTGTCCTCGATAGTACCTTCGTTGTTCTGACACCCATAACAAGTGCTTACGCTACTTACAGGGTCAGATCAATGTATGTGATGTTGTCCAATATAACCAATATTTGTTTATTATTATTTATTAATGAACTGACAATTATCTCAGTCGGCGACTTCGTGTGCAGCACCGCATGCGCCCCGAGATCTCCGCACTTATCTCGCCTCATATCTATTCCGACCTTGAAAACCACCCCTCCGTCGACGCGTTCCCGAGAGTCCGCGGTATCACTGCCAACATGTTCTTCTACACCCACAATTACTTGGAAGAGGTAAGCCATCACTATTTATTCAATGGGCTATGAAGATTTTTGTGGCTTACCCACCTACTGGTTCGCCAATTTCTAATATGTGTACGTTTTCATGTATTACTTTTTTTTAGAAAGTGGAAGACGGCGCTAGTCGGTGTAATCATAAAGAAGCAGACATGACCCTGGGACTGGCTAACTACTTGGTACAGCAAGACTACAAGCCTGAAGACGTAACTATACTTGCAGCGTACTCCGGGCAAATGTTTTATATGAGGAAAGTTAGTTTCACTTTTTTTTTCCATCAATACCAACCGAGAGCAAATAATTTTAAACTTGCCTCCAAATCGTTATTACCTGGTCGGTCCACGCGATGTAATGATTCATGTTGCGCAATCTCGAATAATGGCAAGGCAACCCCATAAAGAGAGTGCCGGCAAACTTCTTGACGCTCGGTCGACGGAGTGGGGGAAAGTTCGCGCATGTGCACTTGCGCATGACCAATAGCGCGCGCGAATCTCCCGTCGCCCGCGCGCGCTATAGGCCAGAGGTATACTTCCCGACCAATAACGCGCACGCGTCTCAAAATTCGCGTTCTGCGCAATCCCAACCCGATTTCAAAATGTTTTCCGGGCACTATACCTACAATGATTTGGGTGTTTCGCGACACCGATTTCCAATTAAAATCATTATATTAGGTAGTAGGTACATACCTCTTTCTCGGCAAATGTCTTTCCCACGCTCTACCGTGTGGTGAAGGATTCAGTGCCAGTGAAATTTAAAATAACTATTAGTTATAATATAGGTCATCAATTTCTTACTTTTTTGAGAAAAGACATGATAATTAATTCAAAGCTCCGAAGATGATGTCTCTACTTCAATAACTTTATACATTTTTGTGCGAAGGAAAATTTGTGGAAACACCATCACCGCAGGCTAGCGCGAACTGTGGCCGTGTGTGTCACTCTTGACTACTTCGTCCCATTACCCACCAAACTTGTGGCGATTGACAATAATGTTATTCCTGCTATTTTCATATTTTTCATAGTTCCATAGTTCAGTAAATCTTTATTTACAGCAACAAGGAAAATATGCCTTCCTGGATAAAGTGAAAATTACCGTGGTTGACAATTACCAAGGTGAAGAATCCAAAATTATACTTCTGTCACTGGTCAGGAACAATATCGAGAATAAGATTGGTTTTCTAGGCACCGAAAACCGAATTTGTGTTGCTTTGTCCAGAGCTAAAGAAGGTGAGTTACCTATGAATATCTTTCAATCGATTGTAACTATGGAGTATGGAGTGCTTTGAGCTCGGGTAATAAACACCTGATAAAATTTCTGATAGGTAAAGACAAATTCGTAACGAGCGTTTTTCAGCAGGGAACAATTTTTGTGGCTAAAAAAGAAGATGCTCAAAAAAGACCCAGCCCCGGCGGAAATCACCTCAAATTATTACTATTAATGAGTAATTAAATACATACTGCAAAGTTAGAATCCTCGAAATATTTTTTTAAAAGTGTAAAATTCCTATTTGAACCTCAATAATTAAAAAGGGTGTTTAAGAGTATTTATCCTGTTAGAAAATGCCAAAGTTAGTATTATTTATATAACTTCGTCCCTTTTACATCATTTCGTAATGTAGTAATTGCAAGAAAAATTATTATAAGAAATAGCAATTTCACTTGCAGAAAAATATTTCGGCGATGCCCCCTGTGCAGTAATTAATTACTCATTATTACCAGTAATTTAAGATAAATTCCATGAATGTTGGCAGTGTGGGGTGGCCTCACACTGCCAAGTGCCATGAGGAAACGGGGGAGGCTATGCTCGCTTCCCCTGAGGAGCGCTGCACTAAAGCAGCAGAGCTTAGCTGGTGGGGGGCAATTGTGTGAATCTCTGCATAGAGCGACCCGGCCCCCCAGCCTGTGCTTGAGAAGGCCACAGTGGAGTTTTAGTCAGTCAGTACCCCCCAGCGAACTAAAAGTACCCCCTAACATAGGGCAACCCTAACATAACCTCAGCTGCTCCCCCAAGCGGCTGGGGTATCCATAAAGGATAAAAAAAAAGGCCTAGGTAAGTTTTCCGTACTACGTGAGCATTGTCCTTAATCTAAATCTATAATTTCAAGAATTGTAAGAATTTGGCATCTTTCATTTTTAGGATTCTATATTTTTGGGAATATAGATATACTAAAAACGAACTCACCTTTATGGACTAAAATTGCAAAGACATTGGAAGACGGTGGATCTATAGGCAACGCAATTTTACTGAAATGTGAAAACCACCCAAACCAAATTTTAACTGTAAGTAGTATTTATGTAACACTCTACCTATTATAAGTTCATTTTAATAGTGGATACAATGTTTCTTTATGTTTACATACTTACTGCCTGGAGAATATAACCCGAATAACGGCTCACTGAAACTTTGTACAAAATTCTGCAATTTTGTTATGTTTGTATATTTTGTAATTACGAAAACAGATTTCTTCGGCAAATGACTTCGAGAAAGTTCCTGAGGGCGGGTGTCGCTTGATGTGTAACCACAATTTGCCCGCTTGTGGACACCCTTGCCCAAAAATGTGCCATGCCTACGATCGAAGCCACAGTCAAACCCAATGCCAATTGAAATGTGAAAGGTATGAAACCGCTTGTTCTGATCAATCGTTAAAGAATTTGGATATGATGAAGTGTAGTACATTCACGTGCAATAAAATGTATCCACATGAGCTCTTATGCGATCGCGATAAGGTTCATATTTGAATGACTTTGTAGGTATATGTCGTGGCCATATCGTTGAATTGATAATTTCATGAAATGCTCGATCAGATCGTGAAATAGTCGCATTTCGTGAAAAGATCAACTGTCTATTGGCCACATCATGATGTGGTTTGGTCAGATCGATGATTGAAAATCGTTTCAAGATTTGGGCAGCTAAACGGGCGACTACTTCATGATGTGATCAAGTTTATTTTGATAATATATATCGTAGAACAGTTACATTAAGTGCCGGTAGAGGCGCTGCAAGCGCTTTGTTTGTGTGTAAAAGATGGCGGCCGCGGACCATTTATGTTCTGTGCCGCGGACGGAAGGAGGGAGAGTAGGGTGACTGACTACGCACGCGCGCACGACTAATAAACTTGGATAAAATAAATTCCATGGTGTAACTTGACATGTTTGATTGACGATTCGGACACGTTATATTCGAAATTCGAACACAGTGGCTGAATTGACATTTTTTATTTTTAATGTTTTCACTTACATCATCGATTTTTTGGTGTAATAAAGAAGTTTTTTCGGGTTTATAAAAAAATAACCACGAAACCACGAACCGCTAAGGCGGGAGCTCTAGAGCTCCCGCCTTAGCCTTCTAACCTATATCCATCCGAGTCGATTTCCGCCTCCGATAGGTTTTTTTTTCATTCTGATATATCTGCAACAACTTTTTTTCACCATGAGTTTGTTATCACTTTAAATTACAATAAATAAATTTTTATCATATTCTGGATTTATTTTATGGACACCCTATTTATACGACTCGGCCAAACGTGGATGACAAAATCGTGAAACGTAGACGTTTATGGCGGGTAGTACACTGCCAGAGTCGAGGCACAGTCGAGGCGGTCAAGGCACACCTTCGAAAACGGTTATTACGTTGTCAGGGCGGCGGCCAGCCGTGCGAGACCCTGCCCCTCCGCCGCGCCTCGACTGCGCCGCGACTCTGGCAGTATGCGTTGACCGTTGACCTATTTGATTATATAGAAAAGTCAGAGGCGATGCGCCTCCGCCTCGACTCTTGAGTCTGTCTGCTACCCGCCCAACGATCTGCTCAAATTAAGTTGGCCACATCGTGAAATGCGACCATTTCACGATCTGGTCGAGCATTTCATGAAATTATCAATTCAACGATATGACCACGGCCCACGACACATATACTCGTACATGTAAGTGAATTACAATAATCGACTAGGAATTATAAATTATCTTTGTCGTAAAAGACAAAAAGTGAGGAAACCAGGAGTCTGCAGTCAGTAACCTTATCCAGTTCATCAGGTTTCTTTGTCAATGATAATTTCTGCAGAGGTTTGACGGCACTGCTATGTATCTCTGTCTCTGTCATACTGTTATTCTATTTATTAGTAAGTACATACTTTTTTCTTTTTTATCTTTCATAACTAGGGAATGCAAATCTCGCGAGATTAGGGCTCAAGCGAGATCTCGCGAGATTATGAATATCAATACTGCGAGATCTCGCTAAAATCGCGAGATTGGCAGTTTTGTGTGTTTTTTTGCAAATAATCACAATATTTGAATATTAGGATTTTTTTTTAATAAAAATCATAAGTAGCACGCACGACATGAACGAAACTGAGAGACACACTCCTACGACCGCTATCTCAAGCCGCCGCCTCATTCGCTCCGAACGAAACCGACAGATTGCAAGTCCGACCGTGTCAGTTCGGGCTTCGAAGAGGTTTTTGCGCTCGAGTCCAATCTCGTTAATCTCGCGAGATCTCGTCCTGTTTTCGACCGAGATTCAATCTCGCAAAATAAGGCCGAGATCTCGCGAAAACGAGATCTCGCGAGATCGAGATTGCATTCCCTATAATTATAACCTAAAGAGTTTGTAGTCTTGGTTAGTCATGCTCGCTGAAATGTACCTGGGATGGTGGTGCTATGTGGCGGATCGTTACATTCCCTCCAAGAGGTTGAGTGAAGCGATGGCTGACACATACATCATACTTGTGCTGCAGGTGCCATCTTTGGGTGCTGGTCTGTCTGCCGGAACTCACAGATCCTTTGGGTTGATAGTTTTTAAATTGACTCGAAACTGTATGACTTAGTTATAGTATAAAAGTGAAGATTGTACATTGAATTCTTGTAGCGATTGAAAGGAGTAATTTTTGAGTTTCTTGCCGGTTCTTCTCAACAGATGACTGCATTCCGAATCCGGTGGTAGAGTCACTATATTTTTTATTTTATTTCTGACGATTCATAAGTGCCTCTTTGAAGCCTATTTGAATAAAGCATATTTTTTTTTTTTCTTTTGTATCATTCAAACTAAGGAAATTATAAATGCATTGTATGTATGTAAGTAGTGGAAAATATTTATTTTAATAGGTACTTTTACTGTACAGGGTAAATTGCGAGTTGGGTCACGTATGCCCACTGAAGTGCGCTGTGCCGTGTCGCCCATGCAAAGTAATTGTAAAGAAGACGCTGCCCTGCGCCCATGAAATGCAAGTGCCCTGCCACCGCGACCCCACAGACCCGGCTGTCAAGTGCCCTACCATGGTCACCGTGCGTTTAGTCCAGTGTGGTCACGAAGTAAATGCCAAATATTCAAATATTCTATTCTACAGCCAGAGTTTTTTAACCCCATTATTAGCCACATTGAGACTAAGATTGATTTATACGAAAAAAATAAAAGCAGATTTCACGACGCGGTTTTTACCCGCAAAGCGCGCGGTTGTTCCGCGCGGGCGGTGACCCGAAACCGGGTAAAAAAGGCGAAGGCGGGTAAAAAACCGCGCCGTGAGTTCTTAGCATGATTGCGATAATCGCAACCGCGGCGGCTGCGGGTCCGCGCAAATCACCGGTCTCGTAAGTTTTGAAATAAAAACTGCAGGAAGCTGCGGGCCCACAAGTGTAAACCGGGCGCAGGTGAAAACCGCGCGCCACGTCGTGAGTTCTAAGGTCGTGAGTCCCCCCCCCCCCCCTAGTAGGCAAACTGTTAGCGGCAGACATTATCTCCAGACTTCCCTAGCATCGTCATTCACCTGTCCCAATCATTAACCAGCGTCATTTTCTCTCTTTTTTGTTTTACTATTTATTATTATTATAGGTATAACATATTATAGGTCATGTCATTTTAGTTAACAAAATTTTAACCAGACATCCATTCAAATCATGATAGACATACACAGTGCACGATGTTTTATTTTTATATCAATACAAATTTAGGTTTTTACTTTTTCATACAAAAAAAATGAATATTTTTAAGAACAACCTGTGAGACCATAAGATGACCTCGCGTGAACCCATTTTCATTCATAAATAATTTGAATATGGCTACTACTTTTCGCCGTTCTCCCTCATTTCATTCGTTCTCCTCTTTCCCTCATTCTTTCATAAACTATTCTACTTATCGCCGTTTTCTTTCATTTTACTCTTTCTGCACTCTTCCCACATTTAATTCATAAGCTGTACTGGTCATTCGCAAATTTGTGTCAGCGTGTTGCCAGCCTGCACTGCACGACTTACACTTAAATAACATTACATTCTATTTGACATTAAAATAAATAAAACACAAATAAGACTAAACAACGAACATTTGTTTTTCATTTTAGAATTTGACTCTCCATCACACTTTTTCAGGCTTTGGACTGACAAGTTAATGAACTCGTTATTTGTCTCGCTCGTAATTTGATTAATAATTTACACCTTTAAAATGTAAATAATTTAAAAAGCTAAGCATGTTTACGTGTTTAAAAGTCAAAATTCGTCAATATTTACACCTAAACTTAAAACTACAAGTATTTACATTAATTGTTGGATGTGCCTACCTCCATTACGCACACACATTCTGGCACGAATCACGATCCAGGCAATGCCTCCTCACAGAACACAACACGTCTTGCTCACTGTTCCTACGTACCTCCATTAGGCACACACATTCTGGCACGATCCAGGCAATATGCCTCCGCACAGAACACAACACGGCGTGCTCACTCGCCAACCTCTGCACCGCCCCAAGAACCCGCCAAAAGAAGCCTCTCCTCGTAGAGATCTCGCGCCCGCAACCATCTCACCGCGGGGCGTCATGATACTCATGATAGCACACGCGATACGGCATCTTAGTTACTTGCGCAAACAACAGAACACTAACAGCCCTTTCACACGGCATCCAGTTTTGCAGGACCGGCTTTTTACTGTATCCTGCAAAACTGTGTGTTCACATGGCAGTACAGTTTTGCGGGATCTTGCAAAACTGGACTGCCGTGTGAACACGGGTGCGGGGCAGGGGCTGCCACCACTTCACTATCCTGCAAAAAACAGTGTCCCGCAAAAAACCGCACGCGGGAAGCCGTGTGAACACTGCTATATATTAATATTTGTGCGACTAAGGCCCTTCGTACACAAGGCTACGCAAGTCTTGGATACTAATGATGTCGCGAGTATCGAGTAGCGCACGGTCTGTACACACGGCATTGAATCGCAAGACGTGAATTGCCTATCTATATATATAAAAAATAATTGCTGTTCTTTAGTCTCGCTAAAACTCGAGAACGGCTGAACCGATTTGAGTGATTTTAGTCTTGAAATATTCGTGGAAGTCCAGGGAAGGCTTAAACGATGAGAAAATATGGAAAAAGGGTTTAAATTAATATGGTTTATATTAAGAGGTATGTGATACGAAGTTCACCGGGTAAGCTAGTTCAGTTATAATTATATAAACAAGGATATTTTTCCACCTCAGAAACAAATTTTATATGTTTAATATCTGCTCCGCCATCTTGAAAATCGCCGCGACTTATGTGGCCACGACCTCGGCAGGCAGGACGTATCGCACGAGTCGCGCGACGCGAGTAGCGGGACGAATGTCGGCGACGCGACTAGTGTACGACCCTCAATGAATTTGTATGGCGGTAGTCGCTTGGAGACTAAAATCGTCGAGTATCGGAGATTTGCGTAGCCTTGTGTACGAAGGGCCTAAACGGGATCCCGATATTTACTGGACGACGGATCCAGTTTCTAGTGACAAAACCGAATGCCGGATCGGGTTTTTGCAGTATCCCGCATGCGGGATGCTCGTGTGAACGCTATCATATAAAAACATTCGCCATCAAACGGGATCCTGCAAAAAACTGGACTGCCCGTGTGAAAGCGCTGTCAGACGTGGCTCGCTCGACGAACTAAATCACTCTCCCGCCGAGTCCCAACTCCCACGTCGAACACCTATTACTGCATAGTGGTCCAAAGTTTTTTTTGATGTTATTTAGATATTAAATCATCATCATCATCCCAGCGTATTCCCGATTGCATCCAGTTTGGAGCTCAGGGTCCGCTTCGACTATGATCCTAGATTTGACAAGCCTGGTTATTACAATGGAGCGATTGCCATCTGACCTCCGTAACCCTTACAAGGGAAACCAGACCTACTTGGAACATAGTCGGGACCAACGGCTTAACGTGCCTTCCGAAGCACGGAATCATCATTCTTTTCAGACATTCAGGTGATTCAAGCCTGCAATGTCCTAACCAAACTGGAAACAATCACACAAAGTGATGTTCCCCGCGGGATTCGAACCCACGACCTCCGGGTTTTAGAGCCCAATGCTCTAACCACTGTACCACGGAGGCAGTTAAATATTAAATATTTTACTTAAAACTTGTTTATCGTTACATTCGTTTTAACTGGTTTTAACGTTACATTTTTAGAGCTACCCTGCCCAAAATAGACTAAAATATACTATAGACTAAATCCGCCCAAAATATATAATATGTATATGTCGTGGCCATATCGTAGAATTGATAATTTCATGAAATGCTTGATCATTTCGTGAAATGGTTGCATTTCGTGAAATGGTCAAAACTGTCTATTGGCCACATCATGATGTGGTTTGGTCAGATCGATGATTGAAAATCGTTTCTCGATTTGGGCAGCTATACGGGCGACTACTTCATGATGTGGTCAAGATTATTTTGATAATATCGTAAAATAGTTACATTAAGTGCCGGTAGAGGCGCTGCAAGCGCTTTGTTTATGTGTAAAAGATGGCGGCCGCGGACCATATGTTCTGAGCCGCGGACGGAATAATACTAAAAATGAATGTGTCTTGACATGTTTGATTGAAGATTCGGACACGTTATATTCGGACACAGTGGCTGAATTGACTCTTTTTATTTTTAATGTTTTCACTGTAAATTTGGACATCATCGATTTTTGGGATTTCATCGGGTTTAAATAAAAAAAAAATAACCACGAAGGCTAAGGCGGGAGCAGAGCTCCCGCCTTAGCCTTCTAACCTATATCCATCCGAGTCGATTTCCGCCTCCGATAGGTTTTTTTCATTCTGAAATATTTGCGACAACTTTGTTTTTTCACGATCCGGCCAAACGTGGATGACAAAATCGTGAAACGTAGACGATTTAACGATATGGCCAAATTGAGTTGGCCACATCATGAAATGCAACCATTTCACGAAATGGTCGGGCATTTCATGAAGTGAGCAATTCAACGATATGGCCACGACATATATATATACAGGGTGGAATTTTGTAATGCCACCTGAAGGGGAAGTACTCTTAATACTGAAGATAGAAAGTTTTACTCAAAGAAAACATTCCTTTATTTTTGAAAAGAAAAAAACCTGCATTCAAAGATTTTTAAAAATTTGCTTGCCGCAACTTTGTAATACCACCTGAAGGGGAAGTACTCTTAATACTCTAGATAGAAAATTTTACTTAAAGAAAACATTGAAACAATGAAAAAGTGCTTTAACTTGAGTTAACTTGACCCATTGAATCAATAATTTAGGATTTCATTGTTTTCCTTTCATTTAATTTATGAAGTTTGTTAGAGAGATTTCATCCTTATTGTTGTCCCTAACGATCGATGCAACAAAAGTACAGAAGTACATGCCACCTGCATTACAAAATTCCACCCTGTATACAGGGTGGAAAGTTTCAATGGGGCAGCCAAGGGAGGTACCTTAATCGTTGCAGCTACAAGAAATTGGTCTTAGGAGACTATCCATAATTTTTCAAAAAAAATACATTCCCATTCACAGATTTAAAAAAAAATTTACGGTTAGCAAGAAAATTACCATTTTTCACAAAAAAACTTTTTGATGCTAATCGGTCCAATTTTGTACGCTGATCAAAATCTTGTATGGGACCAACTGAGGTTTCAGTACTAGAAAAGTCACAAATCAAAAAAAACTTTTCCCATACATCAGTCAATTAATTTTGTTTCAATTGGAACTTACGTAACCTCGATAGTTTTCTGAAAAAAGATTTAGTTTCCTACCTAGTTCAAATTCAAATAAGATTTAAATTTCGAACTTTTTTTTTCTTTTTATAATGCGTAGGTACTTCTTTTGCTGCTTATATCAAAATCTGATTGCGTGTGGTGTGCTTTTGCGAGTAGATGCTTTTAGTTATTCTTTTTTTGCAAAAATGAGCTTGATTTCTTTCTGTGGGGCTATTTAAAAAATGAAATTTATGAAAAGAAATATGACAGTGTTGAAGAATTAAAAAACTCGCTCTGTACAATTTTATATGGAAATCAAATAATTATTGTCCGCCACGCGGTCAGTACAAAAACGAATACATTTATGCATTAATCAAAATGGAGAACATTTTAGCACCTTATATCATAAAATAAATTACTTAATAAAAATAATTATTATTTTTTAAATAATTTTATTGTTTGATTGCATATGCATCTTCTTAATTATTTTTTTGTAGCTACAACAAAAAGTTACCTCTTCTTATGGTCTCACAAAAAATCTAAGTACTATAAAATGTATGGGAAAAGTTTTTTTTGATTTGTGACTTTTCTAGTACTGAAACCTCAGTTGGTCCCATACAAGATTTTGATCAGCGTACAAAATTGGACCGATTAGCATCAAAAAGTTTTTTTGTAAAAAATGGTAATTTTCTAGCTAACCGTACATTTTTTTTAAAATCTGTGAATGGGAATGTAATTTTTTTGAAAAATTATGGATAGTCTCCTAAGACCAATTTCTTGTAGCTGCAACGATTAAGGTACCTCCCTTGGCTGCCCCATTGAAACTTTCCACCCTGTATACTGCGTGTTTTTTTAGTCGTTGTTTTCCCGCAGCAGAACGCTTCACCTTCAGTAGTACTATCGATTTATGCAAGTAATTTTTTTTTGAATTTAAAAAAAAAATTGAATTTTTTTTTTATAACTTTTTAAAAAGTTTGATGGGAAAGTGGAAACCAAATGTAAGTTAATAGTAAATAATCATTTTTTTGATAAACGCGAAGGGCAATGACTCGGGCCGATGACCGTCCGTGACGCAGCTAGTACTATTGGTTCGAGTTTCGTCTATCATAATCGTAAAACTTTTGATTTGACAAAAAAAAAATTTTATTAATCTATTTTACTACTAAGATAGAACCATTTCACTGCGGGAAAACAACGACTAAAATTCCACGCTGTATATATTATATATATATACATATATTATATATATTATTTTATTTATGTTATTTTAATTTGTTTTAGATTTAATTACCTATTTTATTTCGTTTTTTTTCTCTCTCTTTAGCCCGTTAGCACTACCCACTATTTTTTTTTCCTGCTTGGCCCAAACGTTGACTGGCAGAGAATGCCATTAGGTATTAGGTCCGCCTTATGTACTCTAGATTGTGCATTAAAGTTTGAATAAATAAATAAATAAATAAAATTAAAGTTTTGCCGTGCTTTGTGAATTATTAAAGATATGAACGTTGACCATCCGCTGATGATAATTATCATTATGTTATACAACGTGTTATGTTAAATGTGCAAAACCTCAGACTCCCAAATGATTTTTAATACAATTGACCTAATTATGAAGGAAAAAACAACATTAAAAAAAATTAAAAGGTAATAATGAGCTGTTTTGGTTGTGCTGGCAATTATGATCGCTTCTTGCGTCTGCGACGACTCTTCGTCAAGGACGAGTCGGTAGGTATGGTTTGCGCACGTGACTGCTTCATTTGATTCACCTATTATGAAATAGACAGGGCAGCATTGTTAATGTTGCCAAATGTCTCTGTTACAAATCAGCTATTAATTTTATTCGGTTAATCCAAAATGAATTGTTAATATTGAGAAATGAAATTAAACAATAAAAAAGATGTTGTTATTATTATTATACGTTTTTGTCAACAACAATAATGATTAAAATATCAAATTAACATTATGATTACTTTTTGCTCACTAAGTAGATATGTTCTGTGTCACTAGGACAATAAAAAATATTTTTATTCCTAAAAGTGCAAAAATGATATTAAATGGCAATACTAAAACGACAATAGAGATGCCGCCACCGGAACAGATAAGTTTGTCGGACTTTAAAAAGTTTTAACACAGGATTTTGATGTCATAGGTGAAGAAACCGTGCCATATAAAGGAGTTTGCGTGCCCGGTGCCGTGCGCGGCTCGAGTCGAGCGCTGCGGACGCAGTTGCCGGCGCAGCTGTCATGTCACCGACGATCCGGACCACGAAAAGGTACCTGTCTATAGGCTGTTCACCGAAGAAAGAAATATAAATGTATTTTTTATACTACTTCTGTTCACCGGCACGCAGCCCACCTGATGGTAAGGGGCCACTGCGGCCTATTCCATTGAAATACACTTTACTAGGCTCATGAGATCTTCGAGCCTTTGATTTCAAGTGTACTGGCTCCCACATTAAATATGTGCTACCTGGCCTGAAATAAATGATTTGAATTTGAATTTGAATTATTATTTCCGGAACACAGCCAGAGCTGTTATGCCAGCAGATTTCAATTGTGGGGGCAGTAGCTAGTCAGTCAGACTGAAAAAGCCCTACCACCAACCAGACCCAAAGCGGGTCCAACCCACGACCTCCATTATATACCCGAGCGGCGGCTTAGCCACTGTTCTACGGAAACAGTACTAATCACAAAATAATAGACTCGTTTTGACGGCTTCCATCCAGTGCCATTAGAAATTAAACTTTATTTAATGGCAAGAAGGCCTGAGTGTTCTGTCAGGCTTAAAACAGCCACTTGATAACGCCCTACATGGAAATCGATTGAAAAGGAAAATCAAAAACTGTTTGTATTTATTCTACAGTACTGTTGCTCCAAGCCATGTGCTAAAGCGAAGAAAGGTTGCACGGCCAATCTGGTGGGCGATCGTGGCGACCATCAATGCACTAAATTGTGCCATGAAACGTGCGATGATTGTAATGTTGAAGTAAGTACCTGTTATAATCATGTGGCGAACTGAAATAAATGAGTGAAAAATATTATTAATCGTTGAGATTGAATGCTGTAATCGAAATTCGACTCAATATTTTATCAACAACTGATATCTTGGTATCTTTTCCCATAAAAGAAATTTGATTTTAAATTCAGTTGAACTTAATGTCATATTAGTAATTAACATATAAAAAGAAATAATATGAAGATGAACGTGTTTCACTATGTTAAATTCCGCTAAGTTCCTAGGTTAACATTATTCTTTAAGGCGATTATAGTTCTCAACGACCTTGTACGTTTGAGTCTATCTCCCCGCGCCGTAACCGCGCACCCCGCACGAAAACACCTATCAAAGAATGCACGGGCGTAGCGTACAGAAGCGCACTTTTGTACACTACTATATTATCAGAGCCTAATAGAATAATGTGATTGGTTCTACTTTTAAAATGCATCATAAGATGTGATTGTGATTATAAGAGGATGTCTATGGAATAATTATGCATAAAAATATATATAATTATATAAATATATACGAGTATGTATGCAGATAATGTATTTTAGCCAATACATTTAAACTTGTAACTACTTGTCCACCAGTGGGGACACCAACGCTACTGAAATCTTCTCGTTGGCCCCCACTGGTGGACACTGGGATGAGTCTCAAATAAATAAAAAATCGGGATTTTATTACAGGTCATGAAAAAGAGATCTAACTGCAAGCACTCAGAACGTATCGCCTGCTGCAAGAATGTGGATGAAAATCCTTGTCGAAAGAACTGCGCCCGAGTACTTCCTTGTGGCCACTTTTGCAGAAAGAAATGCTTTGAAGCATGTGGCGATTGCAACCAGAAGGTTAGTCTACCAACGAGCATTAATTATTCCATTCCAAATCTTTTAATTCTTTCACTTTATAGCTAAACAGCTGTGTGACATGAATATCACACTGCTTTTACTCAGAAAGAGTTACCACAGCGATTAACCGTCGTAAGAGTTCTGAGGGGCGATCGCGCTAAATACATAATTTCAACTAAAGCACCACCGACCCGCAGCCGGTCCGCCAACTTTGTACAGCGCCGTCGCGTGTTTCAAACGCGATAGCACTACCAACGGCTGAGGTTCAGTTTGTGGTTTGGTTGAGATTATTTAGCGCGATCGCCCCTCTGTCTACCTTGAAGAACTTTAAATCGTTTCGCTCATTCAGGTAACGAAAACGATCCCGGAGTGTAATCATGCGGTTGAAGTGGAGTGCAAGGTGGAGCCCCGCCGGGAGTTGTGCGCGGGAGCGTGCGCGCGACGGCTGGCGTGCGGGCACCGCTGCAGCTTGCCCTGCGCCCGGCCCTGCCAAGCCGCCGCCTGCGCCGAGCCTGTCCCGCGCGCCGTCCCCGCGCCCTGCGGCCACGCCGTGCGCCTGCCCTGCAACATCTTCCAAATATACCAGACTAAAACAAAACGTACGTAATAATTAGGGAATGAAGAACCGGTATCATTCTTGAGTCCCGGGAATTTCGGGACGACCTGATAAAGGAACCGGGACGCCCGGGACTTTCGGGACTTTTGGGATTTTTACCAGAAATGTTGTGATATTCATTAGTTTTCTTTAAGATTGGCAATAAAACGCTAGATTTCATTTACACGAGTATTTATTACTTATCAGCAATGACGTTCAATTAAAAAACTAGACCCAATCACGCTCAAATATTGTCCGAAGCAAAAGTCTGCCCACCCGACTAATGGGCAGAGTTTTCGTTTAGTTGTATACAATTGACATTAAACACTAACTGCCACGAGATAAGGTGTTAATTTGAACGAATGTGTTAATGTCATCTGTGTCAACGCCGCTCGGACATTTTTTGAGGATTTTTTCTTAGAGATTGGGTGTCTAGTTGTATATTGAACGTCAATGCTTATCAGTGATAAGTTATCACAATCAATTTTTATTTATTATAATTAAATACACACATCAACTTTGTCTAGGGATATTTTGTATAAACTTAATAAACCCAAAATGTATTAAAAATAACATACAAATGTATATTTTTATAATGGTAAACTAACAATGAATGTGGTTCTCAAGGAAATGTGAACAAAAGTGTGAAGAATTAGTAGAAAGTACCTAAAACCTCCCATGACGTTAATAATGGTCCTGCAGCAGTTTTCATGCTTTGGATTAAGTTATCCAAGTCTTGCTGCGGAATATTGTCCGGTCTGGCTATGCATAAGCAAAATAAAAAATTCTATTCTATTCTATTCTATTCTAAAAAGTTGCTCTTCCGTCGCAATGTTTGCAGGAAAATTCCTCGAAGCCCTTCTTTGGAGCATGTCCCACACGTGTTCTATGGGGTTTAGATCAGGCGATTGAGCGGGCCAGCCTAAGGCCAATTCGTCGCGCTCCTGTACCGAGCTCGTCACCACCCTCACTGTGTGCTGACGGGCGTTATCTTCCATGAGTGTGAATTCTTGGCCTATTTGTAGTAGATGGGGGAAGACTATTGGTACTAGCACCTCGTTACGGCATTTTTATTCTGTCATGGTGTTTTTGATCCAAACGTGGTGTGTTCATCCATCAACATGTATTCCTGCCCAAACCATAATTGTCCCGCCATGGTGCGGATGGATTTCCTGAGGGTGGTGGGGGTGGCGCTGACCACCAGGAATTCGCGAAACACGTCGTACTCTATGTGTATCGGGATGGGAACCGAACCGGGACTCATAGGTTAACAGCACCACAGACCAATGGTTCTTCCCAGAGCAAATGTTCACGAGCCCACTCTAGTCGTCGACCACGATTTCTTCTGCGTAGTGCTGGAGTACTAAACGGTCTGCGAGCATGAAGGTTAACTATGCAACCTCTTCCTCACAGTTTGGTTACTCACAAGCAACTGGTGCTCTGACTGGAGCCTCTGAACCAATTTCATGACCGTAACATTTGGTTGTCTTCTCGCGGCAACTTGCAAAACTCGGGCTTTTCGTTGAGTTGTTATGCGCTTCCCGCCTGGGTGTCTTACTTTCCCAGTAACACGATAACGTGACCATAACCTTGATAATTATATCCTTTTGTCTTGTGTCAATCTCCTCAACAATACTCTGTTGGGCAGCCCCATCTTGGAGCAATTACTACTCCCCCTAAAATTTCCTCTCTCGATAAATGGCGCCGCGAAATAATGCTAACAATAACATTAATTCGAAATTAACCGATAACTTTTACAAAATTGAGGAAAAATCTAGAGATAATGTAAAAAATAGTAAATCTATATATATATATATATATATAAAACTTAAAGGTGACTGACTGACTGACATAGATAGATATCAACGCACAGCCCAAACCACTGGACGGATCGGGCTGAAATTTGGCATGCAGGTAGATGTTATGACGTAGGCATCCGCTAAGAAAGGATATCTCGATATTCCCACGGGAACGGGAATCACGCGGGTAAAAACGCAGGCGCCCGCTAGTTTTATATATTTTCAGTATTTTAATTGCCATTTAATTTTAAATGCAATACCTATTTTATTGAACGGTGAGCCACGGATCAACTTTTGCAAATCTTTCCAAAAGTCTAACTTGAAATAGAGCTCTTTACTTAGTCCCGAAAGTCCCGAAAGTTCCGGGACGAGGTCATGAGTACCGGGTATTTCAGTCGTTTCGGGAATTTCGGGACCGGGATTTCCCGGGACCATTCCCAGTACGTATACTCTCTGCCGGGATCAGTCTTTCCTATACAATATAACTTGGGGCTCTTCAAGGCCAGAATTAACGGGCTTTTCCTAAGCAAGCGCGCTTCTAGCTTTGTGCTAGCTTGTTAAGTGCTAGCTTGGTATAGTGTTCTGCGCAATACCCACCCGATAGTCAAGAAGTTTGCCGGCATGTATACAAGTACCCAGCTAACATCTTGAAATCAGGTGAGGATTGCGCAGAACGCGAATTTTGGGTATACGTGGCGGGAGGTATGGGGGGCGATGTGAAATGTGCGCGTGCTATTTATTTATTCATGCACATGCGCGAACTTCCCCCACTTCTTCGAATGGGCGTCAGTAGGTGATAATAATAATAATTTAAGCGTCGATATCTGATCGTGTTTCCATGGTGACAGAGGAGGACAAGGACTCAATCCTGCTGGAGTGGTGCGGCGAGGCGTGCGGCGCGCTGCTGCAGTGCGGGCACGCGTGCGCGGGCAGCTGCGGCGCCTGCCGCCAGGGCCGCCTGCACGCGCCCTGCGCGAGCGCCTGCCGGGCCGACAACATCTGCGCCCACCCGTAAGTACTCAATCCTGCTGCAGTGGTGCGGCGAGGCGTGCGGCGCGCTGCTGCAGTGCGGGCACGCGTGCGCGGGCAGCTGCGGCGCCTGCCGCCAGGGCCGCCTGCACGCGCCCTGCGCGAGCGCCTGCCGGGCCGACAACATCTGCGCCCACCCGTAAGTACTCAATCCTGCTGCAGTGGTGCGGCGAGGCGTGCGGCGCGCTGCTGCAGTGCGGGCACGCGTGCGCGGGCAGCTGCGGCGCCTGCCGCCAGGGCCGCCTGCACGCGCCCTGCGCGAGCGCCTGCCGGGCCGACAACATCTGCGCCCACCCGTAAGTACTCAATCCTGCTGCAGTGGTGCGGCGAGGCGTGCGGCGCGCTGCTGCAGTGCGGGCACGCGTGCGCGGGCAGCTGCGGCGCCTGCCGCCAGGGCCGCCTGCACGCGCCCTGCGCGAGCGCCTGCCGGGCCGACAACATCTGCGCCCACCCGTAAGTACTCAATCCTGCTGCAGTGGTGCGGCGAGGCGTGCGGCGCGCTGCTGCAGTGCGGGCACGCGTGCGCGGGCAGCTGCGGCGCCTGCCGCCAGGGCCGCCTGCACGCGCCCTGCGCGAGCGCCTGCCGGGCCGACAACATCTGCGCCCACCCGTAAGTACTCAATCCTGCTGCAGTGGTGCGGCGAGGCGTGCGGCGCGCTGCTGCAGTGCGGGCACGCGTGCGCGGGCAGCTGCGGCGCCTGCCGCCAGGGCCGCCTGCACGCGCCCTGCGCGAGCGCCTGCCGGGCCGACAACATCTGCGCCCACCCGTAAGTACTCAATCCTGCTGCAGTGGTGCGGCGAGGCGTGCGGCGCGCTGCTGCAGTGCGGGCACGCGTGCGCGGGCAGCTGCGGCGCCTGCCGCCAGGGCCGCCTGCACGCGCCCTGCGCGAGCGCCTGCCGGGCCGACAACATCTGCGCCCACCCGTAAGTACTCATCTTTTATTCTTCCTTTTTTTTTTGTTTCATATAAAGTAAATTTCAATAACATCATTTTGTTATCATCATTGTAAGCCGTAATTATCATTTATGCCATAATATCATTTGGCAAAAAAGGTTAGGTTACGTTAGAACATCTATACCTATACATACTTAAATTATAAAACTCAAAGGTGACTGACTGACTGACATAGATATCTATCAACACACAGCCCAAACCACTGGACGGATCGGGCTGAAATTTGGCATTCAGGTAGATGTTATGACATAGGCATCCACTAAGAAAGGATTTTGATCAATTCCCACGGGAAAGGGAACCACGCGTTTGTTGTTGTTTTTTAACTTAGGTTTTGCTACTATAAGCCAGTCAGTCAATACTGGGGGTATACATTTTTTTCTATTGTAGCGTTGAAATTGAAACTATCCTACCTATTATTATATTTGCTTTAAAACAGAAATATCAGGCCAGGTCAAATGTAACCTACTTTAAGATCATAGAACTTGGAACTCATATAAATCTCCATTGATAGTGTATTTAAAAAAGAGGTAGATATGCCATCCTTTGACGCACGGCGATTAGAATTTGATCCGTCGAGATATACTAAATCTATGTGCTTCACCAACCGTTGACATTATGCGTCTAAAATGATTTGTGTCAATTAACACAATATGAGCGGAGCATTTTTCGAGCGCTAGTGCGGTATCTACCTCTTTTTTAAATACACTATCAATGTAAATCTCCATTCTTTTTGCGGCGAAGCCCACAGCCAAACATAATTTTGTATTGAACTTGGCTCTCCTTTTTTACATTTATGTTTTTGGTGGGATTAATATTATTGCAATCAACTAAATAGATAACAATACTGGTACTCGTATCATTCTAGAATCTAATGTAGAGGCAAACAAGAGTGTGTCACACATCTTTTATGGTAATCAAAACATTCGAGCAAATGAAATTGGGGCAAGTAAAATCTGGCATATCGACGGTGAAGAATCAATAACGGCTAACTAACAAAACACAAATTTTACAGGAGACAAAAAAAACGATTTGTGCTTTTGAATGTGAATTTATTAAAAACTGTTGTATCAGTTATCTTATATAAAAATTGAAGAAATCAAACAATGAAAACGTTATCGATGTAACTACCTGTTTTACAAAGATAGTGTTAGTTAGATGGTATTGGTCCGAATCGTGATTATATTATTTTGTTTGTGTCAGATAATTGTTTTTGCTACCCATAAAAACGCCGCAAAATAGCATAGCAAAATAGTTCAAATTTATTCTCATTTGTAAATAAAACTCACGATAATAAACGGAACCTTCCTATTATTGTGATTTTTATTCGCGAATAAGAATTCCCTATTTTTATTAAATTCCTTACAGTTGCCAATCATAAAAATAAACATTTTGAATCCCTTCGAACAGGACAGCGTTAAAAAACTTTTGGAGCTCCCTCGGTACGGGTTTATCTCGTGCCTTTAGCAGCTCTGTAGTAACGCCGTCGTGTCCAGCGGCTTTCCCATTTTTAAGCTGCCCAAGAGCAATCTCGATTTCGCCAACGCTGACTTCTGTCAGGTCTTCAGTGTAATGGCGAGTTAACGTGGCTAGAGCCACATTTTCGGAAACAGTTTAAGATACATGCGAAGCGAATAACAAGGCCATAGAAGTTCTCTACCTCCAAAAGGACTGCCGGCTTTGAGGCAACTACTTCTGCACTTGCTGTGGTCAGCTTCGTCAGGTGGCTTCTTCCGAGAGATTGTACGAACACCTTTTTTCCCGGCTATTCTCAAGAGTGATCACGAACCGTCTTGCGCGAAGACTCGACGAGTTTCAACCACCGAAATAGGCTGGGTTTCGGAGCGGATACGGCACCATAGACCACATCTACACTTTGCAGCAGATTATACAGAAGACCGAAGAGTATAATCAGCCACTGTGTCTAGCATTCGTGGACTATAAGAAGGCCTTCGACCAATGATCCTTCGACTCTGTTGAAATCTAGTACGTTCTGGAGTCCCTGCAACGTTGCCAAGTAGACTGGCGATATATCCAAGTGATAAGATGTCTGTACAAAGCAGCCACCATGTTCGTCCAAGTACAAAATCAGCAGACAAATCCTGTACCATTGCATCGAGGAGTGAGACAAAAGGACGTTATCTCCCCGAAATTGGTCACAAATGCAATGGAGGATATGTTTAAGATGCTGAACTGGAAAAAACGTGGCATCGTGGAATACATCTCTTACTTGCGAATTGCAGATGACATCGTCATAATGGCGGAGACGCTGCAGGACCTACAACAGATGCTGAATGACCTGGATGATTCTTTTTTACGCATCGGCCTACGCATGAACTTGGACAAAACCAAGGTCATGTTCAATGAACATGTTCTACCGGAACCGATTGCGATTCACGGCGCTGTCCTTGAAGTTGTTCAAAAATATGGGTACCCTGGGCAGTCGTTGCAGTGATATCGAAACAACTTGAGCCAAGGTGAATAGAAGAATTCAGTTGGGTTAAGCAGCGTTTGGAAAACTACGACGAGTCCTATCATCGTCGATTCCACAATGCCTTAAGACGAAAGTGTTCAATCAGTGCGTCCTACCCGTCATGACATACGGAGCCAAAACGCGGGCACTTACGGCAGAGCTAGTCCACAAGTATAAAGTCGCTCAGCGGGCTATGGAAAGAGCTATGCTCGGCGTTTCACTGCGGGATCGCATCAGAAATGAGGTGATTCGGCAGAGAACCAAAGTCACCGACATAGCTCGCCGGATTAGCCAGCTGAAGTGGCAGTAGGCTGGCCATATCAACCGTAGAACCGATAACCGTTGGGGTTAAAGACCGCGTCTCGGTAAACATAGTGTAGGACGGCCTTAAGGCAAGGTGGAGTGGTGATTTGCTCAAGATGCTGGCAGGAGCTGGATGCGAGTGGCTGAGGATCGATCAGCGTGGCAAGCATTTGGAGAGGCCTATGTCCAGCAGTGGACGACAAACAGCGGTGAAGTAAGCACGTCGACGTAGCGAGATAGATGGAATTGGCAGCAAAAATACGCAAAAAAATACGCAATTCGTCTTAACCGCTAATGCCACAGCTGAATAACTCGTCAATTTATAGGCTTTTGACGCTGTGTTCTTGCCATAGCATGCAAATTAAAACTTTAAAGCGAACTACATTCAAAGGTCATTTTCGGCAAAAGTGCGACTTAGCCGTTATTGATTCTTCACCGTCGATATGAAAATTATTGCATTTATTTTTCGGGCAAACAACAGAAAACCCCGATGTCGACGCACACCTAGTCAAATATATGTAAAACGAACCAGCGTCGCCGCTGCGACGATGCAACGCCGCGCAATGCACTAATGGGGTATTATCACTCTTACAGCAGCTCTGGCTGTGGTCCGTCACTTCACTGGGCTCTAGGCCCATTCTCTGTTTGTCAGGGTCTGTCCCAGCCCAGAGATGCAGGCGCGCGGGATAGTTTAGCTGGTACCCTCAACGATATTAAAATTCGTTGGGTACCCTCCATGCTCCATGCACCAGTCTTTATAAAGACTGGGACATGAATTGCATGAGTCCAACACATGGCTCGCCTACCCCAGAGGAGCAATGGTGCCTAAGAGCATTCCCCTGTATTACAGAACTCATACCGTTTACACAATTTTGAACACAATTTTAAATAAAAACACCTATAGCAGTAAACAATATCGTACTTTGAATTTTAGTGGCTTATTTTGTATGATTTTGAACAAGATATTAAGTAATTTTATCTGCTCTTTGTTATCCCATAATTTATTAGGGAATCAACAGACATAGATTCAAAGGTTCGAACGTCGAAGATCATAGAAGCCTACACTGTGGCAGCAACTTGAGTGACGCTTAGCTAAGTGTCCATTAATCAGCGAACTAAAATGTCATTTTAGTTCGCTGCCATTGATGAATAAGGTAGCAATGGTCGCTTACCGGTGGAACAGTTTACTAAATAATTACTCCCGTGGGTTTCGTGCCCGTCTGCCAACTGATCTAGCAGAAAAAATCGCAGGCTAGAGACACATGCGGATGTGTGTGGGCGCGGAACTAAAAACCGCAGGCTAGAGACACCTGCGGATGTGTGTGGGCGCGGAACTAAAAACCGCAGGCTAGAGACACCTGCGGATGTGTGTGGGCGCGGAACTAAAAACCGCAGGCTAGAGACACCTGCGGATGTTTGTGGGCGCGGAACTAAAAACCGCAGGCTAGAGACACCTGCGGATGTGTGTGGGCGCGGAACTAAAAACCGCAGGCTAGAGACACCTGCGGATGTGTGTGGGCGCGGAACTAAAAACCGCAGGCTAGAGACACCTGCGGATGTTTGTGGGCGCGGAACTAAAAACCGCAGGCTAGAGACACCTGCGGATGTGTGTGGGCGCGGAACTAAAAACCGCAGGCTAGAGACACCTGCGGATGTGTGTGGGCGCGGAACTAAAAACCGCAGGCTGAGACACCTGCGGAAGTGTGTGAAGCGCGGAACTAAAAATTTTCGTCCCACTACCCACTAATTTCCCCCGGATTCTCCTTCACACCGGAAGAAACGAGCTGTCGCGATAAAATAATATTATTATAAAAATCTTTATTAGGGGGCGTTCAACTATTACGTAACGCAATTTGGGGGGAGGGGGGTCTCGTAAAACGTTACGATGCGTTACAGGGGCGGGAGGGGGTCTTCCTTACAAAATGTTACGTAACGTTGTTATTTTTTTTTAAATACAAAATTAGGGAATAAAAACTCCCAAAATGGCAACCCTTTTCATTTACGTTTTACGGGGAATACCTCGATTGTATAGTCTGGTCGCCAAAAATACGCAGGTTTTGCGGATTAAAAATCTCTTGTTTTATTTATATAGTATTATTACCGCAAATGCAATTAAAAGTATACCAATGATAAAAACTATAACATAACTTTTTGCGACTTTAGGGTAAAAATGGTCACTTGACTTGAGTGTTACGTAACGTTTAGAGAGGGGGAGGGGGGGTACAGAAAAACGTTACGGTGCGTTACAAGGGGGGTAGGGGGGGTCAAAAATCTTTAATAATTGCGTTACGTAATACTTGAACGCTCCCTTATAGTAGGTAATAATGGTAATGGTTGAGAAGTCGGCTATTACACTAAAAGGTTGCGGGTTCTATTACCTTACGGCACAAACATTTGTATGAGTGAACATGTTTATTTGTATCGGTCTGGGTGTTTCTACGTTACGTTTGTTTAAAAAAAAAAACTTCTGTTACCTGGCATGCTTAGTTTGAGGCTAAGTGGCGCTGTGTGAATAATGTCTAAATATCTATATTTTTCATACTCAAATATTTTTCTTTTATTAACTTGACAGGTCCGAGGAACCATGCAACCAAGTGTGTCCACCGTGCATGAGACGGTGTGAAGTCAAGTGTCCGCACTCAAAATGCAAAAAGGTGTGCGGTGCGCCGTGCATTCCATGCCAGGTATTATTGGGAACATTTTCAGAATATTTTTTTAGGTCAGTTGACAGACAGGCGTGCAGCCCGCCTGAGGCTGGTTTTAGTCTCACGCTGACGGCACGCGTACCGTCAGCGCTGATGGCCGAGATCTATGAACTTCTAGGAAGCGTTTTAGAATGACGCGTAGCTATCAGCGCTGACCACCGTGCGCGCGACACTAAAACGCTCACTGAAGCCAGAGGCGCTCGCGCGGTCGTCAGCGCTGACATACTACGCGCTGAACTGTGAGCGCTGACGGTGCGCGTGAGACTAAAACCAGCCTGAAGGTAAGTGGCTACTGCGACTTCTTCTATTGAGGAACTCTTAGCTAGAAAGAAAACAGCCAGAGCTGACTTATGGCGGCAGTTTTCACCTGTGGTGATGGGCGGTTGTCCAAATGTATGAAAGAAAGTGAAGAGGGGTACTGCTTAATTGCGTGGAAAAGTGAGTTGCGATGTAAGCGTCCTCTATTATACAGGATAAAATCGTGACGTCATGTAGCATCTCCTTCAAAATATTTTCCACTGCGGTCATTTTTCGGACACGAAAGAGCTAGACTGTATGACACCTTTTATTTGAAAAACATCTACAGAACAAACACAGCGTCTCCACTTAGATACATTTCAGAGAGCATGACTTCCTGGGATTCCTAAAAATCAATATTAAGCTCAATATTATGATAATAATATATAATAATAATAATAAATAATAATAAATATCCCTGGACATTATTCACACAGCGCCATCTAGCCCCATACTAAGCATAGCTTGTACTATGGGTGCTAGACAACGGATAAACATTACATATATACTTTTTTTTTGTAAATACATACATATTATACATAGAAACACCCAGACCGATACAAACAAACAGTTCATGCACACAAATGTTTGTACCGTGCGGGGATCAAACCCGCGACCCTTGGTGTAATAGCCGACTTCTCAACCATTACACCAAACGGCTCATCGAATTTCTGCTATACTTGTTTTTATATAATATCATTGATTAAGCTGGTATTGTTACCGCAGGAGATTCTCATTAGGTATTTCATATGAATACAGCCGTGATGCAGTGGTTAGTAGGAATGGCCGATACAAATCGTATATAGATATTAAATCGTATATCAGGCCAATATCGTAAAATCCGATATCGCTGCGTATCCAAACTATATATTTGGTGATACACGATATTGCTGGATCGATGCGATGCGTCTCGATTTGATATCTAGCTCGATATCCAAGACCTATCGATAAAGGATATTAAACCGTATAGCGTTGCGATACGAGCTAAAGAAAGGATTTGTGAGTGAGTGAAATAGCATTAGTCGTGTATTCGTACAATTCTAAACCTTATTTGTATAAGAATAAGGTTGTTTCAATACTTTCTTGTGTATTTTGACACATTTTTAATAGACCTTATTTTGTCAGCAATAAGATGCATTTTCGATTTGCAATTTTACGTAACTCTCACTGACCTTTGTCCTTGAACTCATAGCATTGGTGATCCATGTCTAATTTTTGTTATTCTATTAATAGATTCGGTGGTTGGTATTATTAAGTTTATGTATTTCATGCTTTTAGTTACTACTAACGAGTTCTGCATTAATAAACATCGTATTTAGAAGTTCTAAATACGATGTTTATTAATGCAGTACTTACTGAAACACAAATAACTAAGTAAATACTATTAAAGCATCCTTAATACACCTAAAGTAACTAATCGAGACAGTTTTAAGAAATAAATCACAATGATAATATCATGTCATGATACAGTATCTAGTTTCAGAACACATCGTTTTATAGGTTTAGTGTATCCAAATACAGTCCGATACTCCGATACACCAATATACAGGGTTATTGGTAATGTGTCTTGATCCTTTTAAGGGCATGTAGAGGAGGTCCCCAGCTAGCAATTGACCCATTAAAGTGCAGGTCAAAAGTGAACCAATAATGAGATATTTTTTTTAGGGTTCCGTAGCCAAATGGCAAAAAAACGGAACCCTTATGGATTCGTCATGTCTGTCTGTCTGTCTGTCTGTCCGTCCGTATGTCACAGCCACTTTTTACCGAAACTATAAGAGCTATACTGTTGAAAATTAGTAAGTAGATGTATTCTATAAACCGCATTAAGATTTTCATACAAAAATAGAAAAATAATAATAAATTTTGGGGGCTCTCCATACTTAGAACTGAAACTCAAAAAAAAATTTTTCATCCAACCCTTACGTGTGGGGTATCTATGGATAGGTCTTTAAAAATGATAATAAGGTTTCTTATATCATTTTTTTCTAAACTGAATAGTTTGCGAGAGAGATACTTCCAAAGTGGTAAAATGTTGGTCCCCCCCCCTGTAACTTCTAAAATAAGATAACGATAAATCTAAAAAAAATATATGATGTACATTATTATGCAAACTTCCATTGAAAATTGGTTTAAACGAGATCAAGTAATTAGTTTAGGGCTTCCCATACTTAGAACTGAAACTCAAAAAAAAATTTTTCTTCAAACCCTTCCGTGTCGGGTATCTTTAGATAGGTCTTTAAAAATGATAATAAGGTTTCTTATATCATTTTTTTCTAAACGGAATAGTTTGCGCAAAAAACACTTCCAAAGTGGTAAAATGTTGGTCACCCCCCCCCCCTCTAACTTCTAAAATAAGAGAACGATAAAACTAAAAAAAATATATTATGTACATTACCATGCAAACTTCCATTGAAAATTGGTTTGAACGAGATAAAGTAATTAGTTTTTTTTTAAACGTCATAAATCGTAAACCGCAATTTTCCTCTCATTCAATCAACTCAAATATAAAAACGTCGATCAAACTCACAAAGAACTACAAGAACTTTTATATTATGACGATACTTGCTGCTACGGAACCCTTCATGGGCGAGTCCGACTCGCACTTGGCCGGTTTTTTAAATATTTTTTCGGAAAATTAGGGTATCACAACTTTAAAAATTTATTAAAAAAAAATTACAACATATTTTAATGTAATTATTTATGATTAAATTAGAGCTTAGTCTAGTACATAATAAAACACACTAGGATAACTGAAAGTTTTGTTAATTTTAAAATAAGAGATCAAAAACTAGAATTTTTTTACGACGCTTATAATTTTGTTTACAATAAAGTATCATTTTCTTCAAAAAATCACCTATGTACTTGGACGGCAGAACATTTTAAAAACATCTGCATATCAATGGCTATCCAACAAGATACAATGTGCACTTAAAAAATTGATAACAACTGTAAAAACAACTAACGAGCATAAAAGGGTAATAAATCTCTATACACATTTTTTCGCTATATCGGTGTATTTTTTAACAAGATGACAATCAATAGACAAACGACACTTGATTAAACCATGAATGGATGAAATAGACCGGTCAAGAGATGACTCATCATAAAAAAAAATCCGGGAATTAGTTTCATATCTGCTTTTGTTATGTCAAAACGTTTTATTCCAATGATGTCTTAAGGACACTCACTTGAAATTTTGCAATGCACTTAAAGAAGGTTTCTCCCCGCCTGACCCCACCAATTCTGCCTTTAGTGGGGGCAGTCGAAACTTTTTAGTTTTGCGTGCCCCCCCCCCCACTAGGGGCAGACGAAATTAAAAAGAAGGAACCGAAATTAGTAGTTGGTTTAAACTAAAAAGTTTCAACTGCCCCCACTGGTGGCAGAATTGGTTGGGTCAGGTGGGAATGAACTTCTTTAAGTGCATTGAAAAATTTGAGTTTTTACCAGTGGGGGCAGTCGAAACTTTTTAGTTTAAACTAACTACTAATTTAGGTTCCGTCTTTTTTGTTTCATCTGCCCCTAGGGTGGGGGGGGGGCAGGCAAAACTAAAAAGTTTCGACTGCCCCCACTAAAGGCAGAATTGGTGGGGTCAGGCGGGAAGAAACCTTCTTTAAGTGCATTGCAAAATTTCAAGTGAGTGTCCTTAAGACATCATTGGAATAAAACGTTTTGACATAACAAAAGCAGATATGAAACTAATTCCCGGATTTTTTTTTATGATGAGTCATCTCTTGACCGGTCTATTTCATCCATTCATGGTTTAATCAAGTGTCGTTTGTCTATTGATTGTCATCTGGTTAAAAAATACACCGATATAGCGAAAAAATGTGTATAGAGATTTATTACCCTTTTATGCTCGTTAGTTGTTTTTACAGTTGTTATCAATTTTTTAAGTGCACATTGTATCTTGTTGGATAGCCATTGATATGCAGATGTTTTTAAAATGTTCTGCCGTCCAAGTACATAGGTGATTTTTTGAAGAAAATGATACTTTATTGTAAACAAAATTATAAGCGTCGTAAAAAAATTCTAGTTTTTGATCTCTTATTTTAAAATTAACAAAACTTTCAGTTATCCTAGTGTGTTTTATTATGTACTAGACTAAGCTCTAATTTAATCATAAATAATTACATTAAAATATGTTGTAGTTTTTTTTTAATAAATTTTTAAAGTTGTGATACCCTAATTTTCCGAAAAAATATTTAAAAAAAATTATCTCATTATTGGTTCACTTTTGACCTGCACTTTAATGGGTCAATTGCTAGCTGGGGACCTCCTCTACATGCCCTTAAAAGGATCAAGACACATTACCAATAACCCTGTATAGTTTCAAATAATATATAGTTTCAGAATCCGATATCAGATATCAATATATAGTTTCGATTCGATATTGTAAAAATCTGATATTACCCACTACTAAACTAACTCACACTTTCTGGAGTTGAATCCAACAAACAATTAAATAATCCAATTATGTTTATTGGGTTCTTTATTTGGAATCACTCAGTTACTAGTCGGATGCTGAAAGTTGGCGGTGTAATTACACCCTGAAACCCTCCGAATCGGCCGTAATGTCAAAATTGACAACGTTGCTTGACATTTCAATTATAACAGCTTGGATACAACCGTATCCAAGCTGTTATAATTGACATGTCAAGCTACCTATCCAGCTACCGTAAAACGGTAGCTGGCGACGTAGCCATAGCGTCCGAATGAGACAGGGCTCTAAGAGAATATAAACTACTCAAAACAAAATAGGGCCCACCTCGTATTTGGCTCCTACTTTAGTGGCATACAAATTAATATGGTTTTTGCCAATAGGTAATGTTAATTTAGGGTTTCAGTGGTTATGTAAACACAAAATAAGGTTTCAGTTTATTTTGATGGCATTACACACAAAAACATGTTTATTGGGAAATTAACACTAAATGTACTCAGTCAATATAAACCTTAATTAATCCTGTTTTTTTTTTTAATCACCGTGCTAGAAGTTCTTCTTTGTAACGTGTAGGGCCTTTTCTGATTTGTAAACACTTTCTAAGCCTATCTGAAACACTCTCGATGAGATGAGTGACATTCTGGTCAGGTAATCGTTCCATGTAGAGTTTAAGTGCGTTTATGAGCTCTTGTAGACTGAAGCCGTGACTATACGTCTCCTTATGACTTATTTTTAATTGATTTCATAGATGTTCAATCGGACTGAGATCGAGACTCATCGCGCTAGCCCAGGTAATACCGAAATATTGGCATCAGAAAGTGCTCTCTGAGTGACACGAACTGTACGCGCACCACCATTGTCTTGCATGAGAACAAAATTATCGCCAACTCTTTGTGAAAATGGGATGACTTGAGGTCAGATTACGTGTTCGACGTAACTGACAGCAGCTTCGGCCCCTTCGATTAAGATTACCAGCTCCGTTTTGCCTAACTTTTTTTTTTGGCTATGGCCACCCTAAAAGTCAGACGTCAAACCGTCAGCTGATATTAATTTAATGTATTTTAATAGGAAATAAGTGCTAAAATGTATTTAGTTACGTATATTTAGTGAAATAAGTGGACAAATATCCAGGATAAGTGTTATCAGCTCAGTACCTATTGAATATCAAGTATTGTAAATCGACTTGTTTTCACCGGCCGGCTGTCAAAGTGTACGACACAACTTCAAATCGACAACGGATTTACCGGGGGAGTATTGCTTTTATATTTTACGCCTCTTTTACCCATTACTAGAAAGGAGAACTGTTTATTAGTAGTATAATATCATTGTACCGTTACATAAATTTTCATAATCATAGGTTATAAAAAACTTAACTAAACTTTTTTACACTGACCCAAGACACAATTTAATAATTTCACACATTCATTACACTCAAAAGTCTTAACAGAAACACTAAACATTACAAATATTTGAATTTGGCGACTCTTAAACAAGAGATTTGTCAAATTCTAGAACACCTGTGCCTGTGTTGTGACTCCCAATACTTCACATGAAGTTCTGTGGATGTTGAGCAACCATTTGGCCAAAAACACACACTGTACACCTGACAAAATTTATTTCATAATATTTACTTTTTCAAAAAATACTTGGTCATTATTTATTTTTTGTTGGTCCTACCCTCTTTTGATAAATAAGTAACTGTTTTCAAAATTTCTGTCTTAATTTATTTAAAAATACCAAAATATATAGTATTTATAATAATTTAGCTATAAATAAAAATATATTAAGCAGCCCAATCCGGTACAATCTTCGTACAATACAGTTGTTGTACACTTTATAATTTATTTTCCAGAAACCAGTACAACTTTAAAGATGATGACCAGGAAGGCCACATCCCAAGACCTGGAATTAAAATTAAGACGGGCACTGCATGAAATCGCTGAGTTAAAGAGGGAAAATAGCCAACTCCTACAGGAACATGCTGACAATGAAACGGAAGCATTGAAAATAATAAATTGCAATTCCTCACTGAAGTCTCAACTGGCTGAACTTCATGCACTGCATATGGACACTCTTGGTGAACGGGACCAGCTACTCGGAACATTGAAAAACTTTGACGAGTGCAGTGATACCTATGAACGGGCTCTGACACGGATCCATGAGCTCGAGGTTGACCTGCGTGATGCAAATAAGAGACTACAATCCTATGAAGAGGATAGGCTGTGTCAGGCGACACTTCACACCCACAGCCTCTACGAGGAGCTGCTCCAGTCGCCAGGTGGACATAATGTAGTTGAAAACCAGTGCTCAGTTAATAGAATTAAGCCTATTAGTAATAATAAAATAAAGAAATATTGTAGGATTAATAAATTTATACAGAAAACTAACAAAATTATAAAAAAACAAAAATGTTTTTTTAACAACGTTGTGCTCAGAAAACAACGTGTAGATTTAGTGGATAGCTTAGAGCTATTTAGTAAAAAGTTGGATGAAAGTAGGGCACGTCATGAAATCGAAACCCAGGAGCTTCAGGACGAAATCACTAGGCTGAAGAAATCCTTGGAAGTTGTGACATGCAAATATACAGCTGCACAGGCCCAAATTAGTGAGCACATTTATGCTGTAGACAAACTCTTAAGCCAGTGTAGCTGTATAAGTGCAGGTCCCACTGAGCAGCACCAGGGTGATAGCTCACAGTCACCTTTAAATGTAATTGACACAAGTGACTCATCCAAATACATTGTATCATCATCAGATAAAAAAGAGGATGTTTACCTTTTTTCTGATGGGTTCGGGGTTGGCTATGGGCCTCTTCTCAAGTATAGAATAAATGGCAATGTTATCAACTATTGTTTGCCAGGTGCTCCTCTTAGTCAAATAATTGAGAGGATATTACATTGTAATTTAAATGAGAACTCCATCATTGTATTAATGATGGGTAACGGACTGAACACCTGTAAAAGGGAGATTATAAAGTCACTTTCAGTATTGGATCAAATTAATGTAAAGAAAGTTATTTTGTGTGGTTTTCCCTTTTCCAGGTGTTACACAAATAATCAAAATAACAGTATTCACATATTGAATACTTCTTTATACAATTGTACATGTCATAGTGACAAATTTGTGTTTTTTGACACAAATAAATTTATTAATTATAAGTTTAATGTGACTGGCAAAATGTTTTATTTGCCTTTTAAAATAAAGAGTGACTTAGCTACTTTGTTAGCATTTAATATTAATAATATTTTTAAACAAAGTTTGGAAGTAGTTCCAAAGAACAATTTAAATTTAATTCTGAGACAATAGAGGATCACTCTTGCAATTTAGTGACTAAGGAAATACCTAATAGTTTTTGTATAGTGCATCAAAATATACAGGGTGTTTCTGGTAAAGATTTAGAATTAGAATTGTTTTTAAAAGATAGAAACATTCATTGTTTATGTATCACAGAACACTGGCTAAGACAGCATGAAATGATGATTAACATTGATGAGTACAGTGTCAGTAGTTCGTTCACAAGAGCCACGGCAATCAGGGGTGGGTCACTTATATTGTTAAAAAATACAGTTGAGTTTAAAGAACGTAAAGATGTCGTTTCGCTCTCAGTAGAACGAACTATTGAGATATCGTGTGTGGAGTTGCAGCGGCACGTTATTGCTTGCATCTATAGACCTCCTTCTGCTAATTACATTGAATTCGAATCTGTCATGGAGGAAGTACTAGAAAAAATATGTAAATCTGATAAAAAAGTAATCATATGTGGTGATTTCAATGTAAATATTCTTGATATTTCACCAAACACTACGAGGTTTCTTAATCTATTTCAGTCCTTTGACTTGTACCATTTATTTAATGAGCCTACGCGAATTACCAATACGTCAGCTACTTGCTTAGACAACTTATTTTGTAATTTTAATATAATTAATAAAGCCATTATAAACTTTATTAATTCTGACCATAGCGGACAACTGGCTGTATTCGAATGCCATCATGCCCGACAATCATCAGCTATAGTTTGTAGGCCTATTACTACTAACCGAATGGAACAATTTAGGGAACGCATAGATTATAAAATGTCCATTACGAACTTTAAAGACGGAGATGGACATAAATTATATCAACAACTTTTTAACGTTGTTGAAAAAGAATTCAATAAGGTATTTACGAAAAAAACCGTGAATATTGATAGTTCAAAGACCAAATTTAGTGAATGGGCCACCCCAGGGATATATAAAAGCAGAAGGCGATTATTTGAATTGTACGATATCAAAGTCAATTCAAATGACCCCTCTATTATTGAGTATGTCAGAAACTACTCAAAGTTATTTAAAAAAGTATGCGCTGAAGCCAAATCAAATTATATTAGAAATAAAATTATGGAAGCCACTAATAAAAGCAAGGCCACTTGGAAAATTATAAACAAAGAGACTTGTAAAAATAAAATTCAAAATAACAAGTTCTCTTTAAACATTGAAGGCAATAGAATTGAGACGGATTCGGACGTAGCAAACGCTTTTGAGTCGTTCTTTGCTAAAGTCCCTGTGGAAACAACATCCAAACTAAATTCAAGCCCACATCTTGCAGAGTCTCTCCTCAAATGCCATGTTGATGAGTGCGCTACCTCATTTAGTTTTACTCATGTAAATTCGGACACTATGATCAAGACTTTTAAAGAGATTAGTATGAAAAAAACAGAGGATTTGTGGGGGATTTCAGTAAAAATAATCCAAAATATTATTCATGATATAGCACCTCTCTTAGCGATTATATTTAACAAATGTGTAGATGATGGTCAATTTCCAGATTTGATGAAACACAGTAAAATTATACCACTGTTCAAATCAGGGGAAAAAAGTGACCCATCTAATTTTAGACCAATTTCTATTTTGCCTACACTAAGTAAAATATTTGAAAAAATTGTATTCACTCAATTACTCTTGCATTTCAATGTAAATAAGTTATTGCATAGTAAACAGTACGGATTCACTAAAGGCAAATCTACTACAGACGCTGGAGTTGCACTCATCAAGCATATATTTGATGCATGGGAGAATAAGCAAGATGCTATTGGCATATTCTGTGATCTATCGAAAGCCTTCGACTGTGTTGATCACCATACATTGCTGATGAAACTGCGGCATTATGGTATTTCAGCCAACTCACTGAGCTTGATAGAATCATATCTAACGAACAGGATTCAGAGAGTAAATATAAATGAAGTAGACTCTTCCGGCGCTCCACTAATTATGGGAGTACCCCAAGGATCAATTTTGGGGCCACTGCTATTCCTGATCTATATAAATGATCTCCCATACTTTACAAAAGACTTATGTGAGATTGTGTTATTCGCAGACGACACCTCGTTGATTTTCAAAGTTGACAGATGTGAACAATCATTTGTCGACGTGAGTAATTCTGTCTCACAAATTTTACACTGGTTTACTATTAACAACTTGTTGTTGAATACCAAAAAAACCAAATGTGTAAAATTTACCATGCCAAATGTGAGGCAGGTTGTTCCCAATATCACTGTGAATGGTGAACCTATCGATATGGTCAATTCAACAGTTTTTTTGGGCATAACTCTAGACTCGAAACTGCAATGGGGACCTAATATCACTGCTCTCGCGGGAAGACTCAGCTCAGCCGCATATGCTGTTAGAAAAATAAGACGTTTAACAGACGTGGAAACGGCGAGACTAGTGTATTTCAGCTATTTTCATAGCGTCATGTCATATGGGTTACTTCTATGGGGATCTGCTGCTGACGTACAATCTATTTTTGTACTTCAGAAAAGGGCAATACGTGCTATATACGGCCTTAAAGTGCGTGATTCCCTAAGAAATGTGTTTAGTGAAATTGGTGTATTAACCGTACCATGTCAATACATCTTAGATTGTATTATGTATGTACGGAAAAACCTACATGAATTTCCTAAAAAATCGCATTGTCATGGTTTTAATACTAGAAATAAACATAGGCTAGCCGTTCCTAAAACAAGACTTCATAAGATTGGTAATTCGTTTGTTGGATTAAGTGTTGCGTTATTTAACAAATTACCTCAAGATGTTGTTGACTTACCAAAACACAAGTTTAAGTCACACATCAAATGCCAACTCATCAAAAAGAGTTATTATAAAGTGGAAGACTATTTAAATGATAAAAGTCTGTAGATGTGAGTACTATTGTTGCCGCTCCTCTGCCTGCGCCTTTATATTGTTATTTGTATTGACATGATTCTTTGTATTGACATTATTATTTACTGTGACATAAATTAATTTTGTGATGTTAAATTTTTTAATTTGTAATTTATAATCATAGAAATAGTAATAGTTCATAATTTGTAATATTTTTTTAAAAAAGGCAAAACTGTTGAGTTTCTTGCGGCACTTCTTTCCTCAACAGGCCATTGACGTCGAAGTGCTGGTAGGGAAAAAAAGATTGACGTGCGAAAGTATTTTTTAAAAATCTATTTGCAGAATAAATGATTTCATTTCATTTCATTTCATAACAAGCCAATACTACCCCAAATCATTACACATGGACCGCCAAAACGATAAGTACCATGCATACATGGTTCAGTTAAACGTTCTCCTTCTCTACTCCAAACACGCACTCTTCGATCATGGCTAAAAAACTGGACTTTACACTCACCTGTTAAAAGTACTGTTCTCCAATGTCCATGGCCCAATCCAAAGGGTCACGAACGAACGTAAAACGTGCTGCCCGATGAGCCCTTATCAACTTATGGCGGATAGCACGCATTATGGAGCGTTGTCTATCTTCATGAAGTTGATTTCGAATGGTTTGATCACTAACGCGTGTGCCAGTTGATTGCCTTAGCTGAGTTTGTAAGGATAGGGCGGTTACGGTGCGGTCCCGGCGCGCGGTCAATTGGATGTACCGGTCGTCTTGTGCAGTCGTTGCTCGAATTCTGCCTGAACCATCCTTTCTAGCCACACTACCTGTCTCCCGAAACCGTTCCCACACGTTTCGAATAGAACGCAGTGACACACCAAGCTGTCTTGCAACGAATCTTTGCGAGTTTCCTTCTTGGAGCAAAACAACTGCCCTGGTTGCGGTTTCCACATCCATATGACGACGAAAATCGGAAATTGTAGTCAGGAGTAAAGTCGCAATCAAAGATTATCGATAAACAAAGTGTACTCAAAGTCCAGCGCTTTAAACAAGACTGAAAACTTAAACAAATAAACATTTGTAAAAAGGATATGTTTTAACACTTTACTTTTTCTGTGTCCCCACTTGAGATAAACATAAAAAATAACCCGCAAAACATTCTTATGAACTCATAAACATATTGTACTCGTATTCTATACGTGGTATTGCTTCATTTTATCAATGATTACTTTTTAAATTATATATAAACACAATTTGAAACAAAGTTGTGGTGGGCCCTATTTTGTTTTGAGTAGTTTATTATGTACATAGTGCATGCACACTCACTTTTTATAAAAGGCATTGAAGATTTTGACCTTTCTACTGGTCCGCCATATTGTTTTTTTTTTCAAACGCGTTCACCTAAAATGTTAAAATTCTTTCAAAAATGGATACTTGACAATACAAACATAAAATTCATTAGACGAAACCCGTAAAGTGTCACGGCCTCAATACAAAAATCTTCATAGGTACCCCTTTACAATAATATTTTCTTTTATTTAATTTTTATAGCATAATACTTACCAGCATAATAGTGAAATATACAAGTTCTTACATTTAAACCAGAAAAAAACAGCTTATCCGGATATCAGGCTGATTTAGAATGTTAAGTACCTACATTGCAATATTATATTATTTGTTACACACTAATTTACAAATTCAGTTGGTTGATTGTAAAGATTGGCCGTCGCAGAAAGCCACTGTAAGCACTTTTTCGGACGCACTGCTTCGATCGTACAGTGCCCTTGCATACGCTTGAAATTGGGTGGGGACTGCACAGAATGCGAATTTTGAGATGCGCGCGCGCTATTGGTCAGAGGTATGCGGGTGACGGGAATTGCGCGCGCGGAATTGGTCATGCGCAAGTGCACATGCGCGAACTTTCCCCCACTCCGTCGGCGAGCGTCAAGATATTTGCCTGACTCATCATGGTCTCAGTGTATTCCCGATTGCATCCAGTATGGAGCTCAGCAGTGGCTATGCGATGAGGGGCGGGGGGGGGGGGGGTCCACCCGGGCGGCACTTTTTAGGAGGCGGCAAAATGTCACAATAAATAATAATGTTACGACACAGGATGTTAAATAATGTAACGAAGAAGGACAGTTACCCTTTGCCACGAATTGACGACACATTGGATATGCTGAGCGGTATGAAGTGGTTCTCAACGGTTGATCTAAAAAGTGGTTACTGGCAAGTGGATATCCATCCAGCAGACAAAGAAAAGACGGCATTTACCAATGGAACTGGAAATGGACTGTGGCAGTTCAACGTTATGCCCTTTGGACTTTGTAATGCTCCGGCGACCTTTGAGCGGCTAATGGAGAGGGTTTTGGTTGGACTGCTGGAAGACGCATGTCTTGTTTACCTGGATGACATCATCGTCATGGGACGAAATTTCGCAGAACACCTAAGGAATCTGGGGAAGGTGTTCACCAGGATTCGAGAAGCAAATTTAAAGCTCAGTCCGAAGAAGTGCGCATTCTTTAAGGAAGAAGTGGCATATTTAGGGCACATCATCTCGGCGAAGGGTGTGAGGACCGATCCAGAGAAGATCAAAGCTGTCCAAGAATGGCCTACACCAACAAACAAGACGGATGTAAGATCCTTTTTGGGTTTGTGCGCATATTACCGGCGCTTTGTCAAGAACTTCTCCGACGTCGCCAAGCCACTTCATTGACTTACGGAAGACAAACGAGTATTTGCCTGGGACTTGGAATGTGAACAAGCTTTCAATAAACTGAAGGGACATCTTTTCAGCACTCCCATACTTGGATACCCAAACAGAGAAGGAAGATTTATCGTAGACACCGATGCAAGCAATACTGGAATTGGTGGAGTTTTATCACAAGAGCAAGGTGACCGTGAAGTCGTTATCGCCTATTTCAGCAAGTAGCTTTCAAAGCCAGAGAGGAACTACTGCGTGACTCGTAAGGAACTGTTGGCGGTAGTGAAAACTCTACAACATTTTAGCAAGTACCTCATTGGCAAACAGTTCACCTTACGGACGGATCATGCAGCATTAAAATGGCTTTTGCAGTTCAAGAACCCAGAAGAACAAGTTGAAGATGGTTAGAGCAACTACAGGAGTACAATTTCGTGGTGGAACATCGAAGTGGCAGAACGCATTTGAATGCAGACGCCCTTTCAAGAAGACCTTGCCCTGAGTCTTGCAGCCACTGCTCTAAGACAGAAACCAAGGAAAAAGTCCGGATTATAACCACCCAGGGCCTTGACCAAGAATGGAGTGAGGACGTTATTGAGAAAGCTTTTTAGCTTTTAGGAGGACATCGACCTGAAGGAAATTGTTGAATGGAAAGAAAAAGACCAAAGGCCTTCTTGGAGTGATGTATCGTCGTTGAGTCCCAATACAAAAAGCTACTGGGCACAGTGGGACAGTCTAGTAATTAAAGACGGAGTTCTGTTCAGAAAATGGGAGAGGCCAAAAGGGGACCAAAGCACTTTACAGCTAGTTGTGCCCCGAAAACAAGTGGCGCCCTTACTGAGGTATATACACGATGGGGTATCTGGAGGACATTTGGCGTAAAGAAAACTCTAGAGAAGCTAAGACAACGGTTCTACTGGATACACTGTCGAGAGGACGTTGAAGACTGGTGCAGGAAATGTACGACGTGTGCATCAGTGAAGGGCCCACAACACAAACCAGGAATAGAGGAAAACTCAAGCTGTACAATGTCGGCGCCCCGTGGGAAAGAATCGCAGTCGATGTTGCTGGACCCTTTCCAGAATCTGAGGAGGGAAATAAATACATCATTGTGGTTCAAGATTACTTCAGTAAGTGGCCTGAAGTTTTCGCGACGCCTAATCAAGAAGCTAAGACGGTCGCGAAGAATTTAGTCCAGGAAGTGATCTGCCGATTTGGTGTACCCCTCGAGATACATTCAGACCAAGGAAGAAACTTTGAGTCCGCACTATTCCAAGAGGTTTGTCAACTACTTGGTATGCACAAGACTCGTACTACCCCAGCACATCCAGTCTGATGGCATGGTCGAGAGATTCAACCAAACGCTTGAAAATCACCTGGCTAAAGTTGTCGACGAACATCAACGAGACTGGGATCAGTACATACCTCTTTTTCTACTGTCCTATCGATCTGCCGTACACGATAGTACTAGTGCCACCCCCGCAATGGTGAACTTTGGCAGAGAAATGCGACTCCCAGTCGATGCCCTGACTGGTACACCACCCGAAGCTCCGAAACCTGCCACAGACTGTGGCTGACCTCCAGAAACGATTGGACGAGATTCATGCCTTCGTTAGAGACTGTAGTCTAAAATCCAGCGAACAAATGAAGACTTGCTACGATCGTAAAGCCAACACTAACGGCTTTGAAGAAGGGGCACTGGTTTGGTTACACAACCCACTCCGGAAGAAAGGGAAGTCACCAAAGTTCTAGCCAAGATGGGAAGGACCTTACAAGATCATCACAAGGCTGAATGACCTCACCTATCGGATCAAGCAAGGAACAAGGGGCAAACCTAAGATCGTGCACATTGATCGGTTGGCACGCTACTACGGATCAAATAATGCTCGGGACGAGCATGACTAAGAGAGGGGTAGTGTTCCGACGATGCCCAGCAACGGAGCTTGCACGCGAAAACGGACCTTACTCCTCTACGTCATAAGGTTCAGTCTCGTGCGCGGCCGCCTGCTTGTTTACCTGCGCGCGCGCTTGTTAACAGTAAAGAACGATCCCGTTAGCTCGCGTGGTTTCGCGATTCTTCTACGAAACACTAGAGGGTCCGCGCCGAGTATAAATAGAGAGTGAGCGACGCTGCGAGTAGTATTCATTCTTCGGAAAGCGATCAGTGCGAACTATCCTGCGACGTTTGAAGTGAACAGTGCTTACCAGTGTTTATTTAGAAGCCCCCCTTAAGGCCTGCAGCGCCCACAAGGGGGCGTTATCGCCCACTTTGGGAAACCCTGAGCCAAATGGTAGAGCAAAAAAAAAGGGCGGCAGAATTGTCTTCCGCCCCGGGCGGCTGACACCCACGCTACGCCACTGGAGAGCTCAGGGTCCGCTTCGACTTTGAGCCTAGATTTGACCGCTTTATGTCAGTAGTAACATTGACTAGTACCATTAGTGGTACAAGTGATACAACATTGTATTCTTAGTATGTACTATCAATGGTACTAGTGACACGTAGTACCATTGATCAGTACCATTGGTGGTACAAGTGATACAACATTGATGGCCCTGCATGTCAGTAGTACCATTGACTAAAACTATTCAGCTTCACATATTATTATTATTAAATATGTGTATTTTTCTTCGATATGCAAAATCGGCTTCTGCTAAGGATATTAGTCAATGGTAATACTGACATAAAGCGGATTTGACAAGCCTTGTTATTACAAGAAGTTTGCATAACTCTGTAGGACAAATGCTACCGTCGATGTCCGCACGGGAAGTGCAGGAACCGTTGCGGCGAGCCGTGCAGCCGGCCGCCGTGCGACGCGGCCTGCGCGCGGCGCCGGCGCTGCGGCCACCGCTGCCGCGGGCTCTGCGGCGAGCCCTGCCCCCCCATCTGCGACGTCTGCAGCCCTGACACTTTCCCCAAAGACTTCTTGGGCGATGACTTCGATGATGACGCCAAGTAAGTTTTTATCATGGCCAATCATTTTTCCTCCCCTCCTCGCCTCGATGGTCTAGTGGTTTAAGTACCGGGCCGAGATCTCGGGATCCTGGGTTCGATTCCCGGGTCGAGCTAACTTTGTGTCGGATTTTGGACACGGCTCGGGTTTGCGATCACCAATCCGCATTTGGCAAGGGTGGTGATTAAGCCAGTACCCATCATTGTCACGATAACTTGATGACTTCAAGGATGGAGGCTCTTGCCCTGCAGTGGGACATTAATAGGCTGATACTTATTTTTTTTATATAGGTACCTACTGTTCCCCTGCTGGGCAAAGCTCTTCCCCAAATACTCGTATTTCTGGCTTGACCTAAATTCTACCACTAAAACTTCGGAAAAGCGAACCATATCGTCACATATATGTATATAGAAAAAAATATATAAAAAACTGACAATACCGATCAAACCCTTAGAAGCTAGAGTTCTTACGACTAACTTCTGAACAAGGTACTTGTTAGTAGTATAGGTGCACGGCAGTGAGAACACCCACTTAAGGGTCGCGAAAACTGTTTTATTTCTAAAAGTACGACACCACGTTTTAATTTAGGCAGAGCGTTAGGTACGTGTGTCGAGCGCGGATAGATAATTATGGCCGACTCCCGACGTTAAAAAATAACCAATACGAGGGACAAATCGCGGCGTCACACGTAACTACCTTCAAATTTTTACATAAAAATAAAACTAGTCTAAATTAACAAAGTACCGCATCAAAGTAAGAAAAACAAAATACATTCTTTAAAAGAAAAAGTATCCCATATGAGCTCGTCGCTAACAGTACTGTATCGAAAAACTGCCCTTCAAGGGTAGTGTCGCGTGCGTGACATCGAACCTCCGACAGTATTAGGTACCCACGTAGCACGTTGCTTTATTGCTTTCTCAATTTACTTTTTCCTTAAATTTCAGATTTATTTTATTACAAGATTGCTCGCACATCTTGGAAGTGGAAGATGCAGACAACCTGATGAACGGTGACAAGGAAACCATCACTATACGAGCTTGCCCGTTTTGCCGCAAGCCGATTATAAATACGTACCGCTACAAGGATCGGGTCAACGAGATGTATAGGACTGAGATAAACCCAATTAAAGAAAAGGTGTACGGTACCTCCGCCCAGGTGGAAGCGAAGAAAATCGAACAACAAGAAGCACTTGCCGAGCTTAAAACTAAGCATGCTCAAACCATAACAGGTACCTATCGGTTATATGCTATATAACATGTAATTTTCTTATAAATGTATTTTGCACCTATCGCAAGTTATGCAATGTATCAAAATATGATATTGCAGTCTCCAAAAATTTATGTACACATTGTACATATTGATATTATTTTATTTCTGTGTGTGTACATTTACACAAGTATTTAGTTAAGTCTTTAAATTTATGTATTTTTAATAATTTATTATTGCATCCAATTGGTGTAATGGTTGAGAGGCCGGGTAATTCACCATTAGTGATCAAGGGTTCGATCCCCGAGAAGTACATACAAACGCATAATATTGTATGAACATTTCGGTAACGGTTATGGAGCGTTTTAAAAAATTTTCACCAGCTGCCTGGCAATAGTAAAAGCTTTGTATAAATAGTTTAGAACTAAATGGCGCTGTGTGCATTCGTCAATATACAGTTCACATTTAACAATACAGTGTGTTTTACACAGCATAATAATTTATTTATTTAATTTTTTACAGGTAATGAACATTTCAAAAAAGCCTTCGACAAAATACAAAGCGTTGTTAGAACCCAAAGTAAAATATCTCTATTGCAAATTAATATGCATTTCATTTATATCAATACAATGGACATAATTGGAGAGAAGATAAAGAATTACAAAGAATGTAGTTGCGAGGAATTAAAAGGCGAATTCTACAAACAAGTCCAGATTATTTGCGAGGTGCTCTTTGCTAATTATATGAAGATAAGTCAGCAGCAACAAGCAGATATCAGTAACGAGATAAAGCGCATGGGTTCTATGATACAGCTCTCTAAAATATTTGACCACGCGGCCTTTAAAAATTCTAAAGCTACACCGAAAGTTGCAGAAGCAGCAAAAACAGCTAAAGCGGCTGTTCTAACGTGGAACGTCTACAAAGAACATATAGTCATGGCCACTCTACACAAATTGCAAGATGAAATAAAAGTGAGCGGCATTGTTACCAAAGAAGAACGAGAAATGGTAGTGAAGGCGATGGGCTTCAAACAAGGCCACTGGTTCAAGTGTCCCAACGGTCATTTTTACTGCATCGCAGATTGTGGTGGAGCAATGGTAATAAGTAAATGTAACGAATGTGGAGCCCGAATCGGTGGACAACGCCACACGTTACTCGGCGACAATCAATTAGCAAGGGAAATGGACGGAGCGCAATTTGCGGCATGGTCTGAACAGTATAATAACATGGCCAACTTCCGTTTTGATTGAAGCTAAACTTGTTTGTTTTAACTAAGTAAGAACTAATTAAGTAAGAATCAAAACCCAGAATCGACAGAAACGAAATGACACTACAAAAATTAAGACATGATAAAATATTTTATTATTTCCTTTTAACGCACTATTATGTAGTAAGGAAGACAAGGATGATTTTATTTTACTTGCTATTTTAGCACGGTAATATTATTGTTATAGTTCTTAAATCTGAGGGTCTCACGGGTACGAAAGAGGTGGTGAGATAGTATCGCCCACCCATGCCCCTTGTTTTTTTAATTATTAATTGGTTATTCTTTCGAAAAAGGATTTCTTTTTACTATAATTTACAGTAGTTTTTTTTTTGTGTAAAATATTTTCAAACATCACATACAGTCAAGTTCCCAATATTGTAGTTTTCGCCTAGGTGACTTAAAAGAGCTAAATCCATACGTTTTGAATTTAATGTCCGGTTAGTATTATTTACTTGTTAGCTAATAGTTCTTAGAATTCGAATCGAAGTATTGATTATGTTTTTAATTGCCTAATTATAGTTAAGTATTTGTATTTCTATTGGCGCACTTTTATTTTTAATACAAGCATTGCAAATGTACATATACTGTTTTTTATTTGAATTAGGCAACGTAGTAACTCACATGATGAAATACAGTATTGAGTAAACCCCGTGGCCAGTGTTGGGTACAATGTAATTATTTGCAAATTAAACAAATTACTTGTAATTCATTTAAAGTCATTGAATTTGTAATTACAATTACATAAACTCAATTACATTTTTGAGGTAGGTAATATTTAAATAAAATATTTTGGTAATTATTATAATATTGAGTATTCATTATGCGTGCTTTTCTGGAGAATAGAAGGCAATAAGTACTTTCTTGTTTCTTGTGTTGTTCAATGTTAGATTTTGGGTGGGTAATTGGTTGCACAAAAAAAAAAGTATAGGAAAAGTTTGAAGACCGATTTTGCGTAAGGCCTCTGCCTCGAGTTTCGCGGAAGCGGGAGCGGGTCGCTCACGAGCGAGTGGTGCGATCCTGTCAAACGGTGATGGCTGACGAGATATTCGAGGCAGAGGCCGAATGGTTGAGAAGTCAGAGGTCGCAGGCTCGATCTGCGCACGGTGCAATCATTTGTGTGCATGAACATGTCTGTTTGTATCGGTCTGGCTGTTTTTTCATCGACGTATACCCGTGGTCCCACCAACATGTCACCCTGGTGGGTCCACGGCCCGGGTAATTTTTTTTTACCCGTTGTCCTACCGTTCTAAACATTGTTCACCAGTGGGTCTACTACGGGTAATTTATTTTACCCTTGGTCCTACCAACTGATCCCCCTGGTGGGTCCACAGGCGTCTCAGTGGACCAGGAGCAGCAAGCTGTGCTGCATGGATTTCGATGTTTTAACAGGCTGTGTTTATAGTTCCTAGCGTGGTTTCCCTCTTCTTCCTGTACTGTGTTTGGTTGCAAATAATAATGAACCTCCGAGTTTCGAATGAACCATGGTGAGTTGGATATTTGTAAAATAATTTAATTACTTTTTATTTAATATATTTTTAATTCGTGGTTTATAACGAAGTAAAAAAATATTAATAATCAAATAAAAAGTAATTCGATTATTTTATTTCACTGATCTCCATAGCGTAATTAATATAATGGAGCTCAGTGTTTTATTTGCAATAACATTTATCGCGAATTTGACGTCAAATTAAGAATTGAATTCCATACGAAGTGCGGCTTCCAGAAAGTGCGTTACTCTAGCGGAAAGTTTAAAATTTTAACACGTCTGTAGATGAAACCATATAGAATAATTTGTGCATTATATGCTGTAAATGTGCAGCTAATATAAAATTTGTGCCTAGTGGGGTTTCTGAGATATTAATGAAAATACGATTCCGCCAGCGTAACGCTTTAAAACGTTATCCTGGCGGAACGATTTTTACCTATTGGTCCTAGGGCAATTTTAAATAACTTAAAAGATAGCTTAAATTTGTGCCCTAAAATAGCCAAGCAGCGGCATTTGTGCCCCCCGTAGTTTTTGAGTAATTGCAAATGCCGCTGCAGTAACGTTTGGCTTATTTTGCATATCTTCAGAACGGCTGGACGTACAGAAATGATTTTTTGTGAGAAGATGTCTTGTAATTTGTGCAAATTTGTGCATTCATAGTTATTCCAAAGAAATACATGGTTAACGATTTAGAAAACATATTCTAAAAAACGAAAACAGCCTCTAGCTCTTGAAATACTTACGATAGACGCTGAATGTCACAAGTAGCTGGTGCCTATATGATACAAGGATCTTCTGACAAAATTTTATAATCCTACGTCGGATATTGACGAAATAAATCAACTTTTTAAACTTAAAACTGCTTACTTATTTCGAGCCGCAAATAAGGGAGATTGAATAACGTAACGATTTCCATTTTTTTGTCAAAAATTTGTGCCTTTATTCCAATAGACACACACAAAATTTCAACTCTCTACGTTCTGTAATTAACCGTAAATTAAATAAAATTAACAAACAAGAACATTTAGATTGTTACTCGACCAAGTATGAAAGGTCATAAAAAACCGACCGTGCAGTACTTCAAGCCAACGTCTTTAAATTTGTAGGATAACTGTCGGTACACTCATGTAAACAAGTTTTAGTGGGGAATCGAGGAGATTATTTTTCAATGCTTCATTTCTAATAACTCTATCATTTATTAACCTATTTTGAAAATTCTTTTTTGTTTGGGAGGGTCCACTTTCCGTCCTGCCCCAATTGAACTAAAAAGAAAAGATACTCATATTGGTGAACAAATTGGGGATACAATTTTGCATGGATCTTAATTTGATTATCAGAAAGGTGGTTGCCGAGGGGTGATAATATGAAAAAAAAACTACTCTTCCGCCATCCATTATAGTTTAATAAAAATATATTTTGATCTTTTTTAAGAACATTAAAAATATAAAATATCTAACAACAACCAAATACATATAGGGAGATGAAAAAATCTAAAATCAGCCTTTATTTAGGTAGTTAGTAGTACATAGGTTTAGGTTTTAGTACAGGTACTTTACGAAATAAAATTTGAAATAGTAATATGACTCAAACTGTTCAAAAAAGCATAAAATGTCAACAATTTTAAAGATCATTGGCACTTAAAGTAGGTACCTACATCCATTTAATTATTAAAAATGTCATGAGACTAAAGTTGTTCTTATATATCTATTTAAAAAAATATGTATTACATACAGCATTTTTTCTTACAAAGCAAATATTTTTAAATTACAGATTAATGTCTCAACTTACAAACATTATTTAAAATCACAGATTTTTTTATTTTTAGACTAATATAATATTTCTTACAAACCAAAAATTTGATAATCACAGTTTTTTTTTAAAACTTACAATTATTTAAAATCACAGATTTTGTAAATTACAGACTATTAGGTATCTAAAAGTAGTTTAGCTGTAGGACGATAATATCAGTCTTTACTAAGTTATAATAATATTATCTATTATCAATATGTACCATCATACAGCTAAATTACTATTAGTACGTACGAATCAATAATTGCGTGTGGACTAAATTTGCCTCCACTTTTTAAAAATGGTAAATAAATAAATATGTACCATTACTTTTTTTTATAAAAAGCAATTTAAAAAAATATTAATTGTATTTGTTGTATAAAATGTATTGTAAATATTAACATATTTTGACCAAATACTGGGAGGGTTGAAGTGAACATGTAAATAAATAGCTCCAATATTATAATAAAACGAATAAATAATATTGTGTTCGGAATTTTTCCTTTTAAACTACTTAATAAATGAGTTGAATAATATTTTTTAGAATTATTATCGTGTTAATAAATAAAAAGTAATAATAAAATAGAAAAACTTGAAACTACAATTAGATACATTGCATTTTATGGCAGCTTTTAATAGGGAGATTTTAATTTAAGTTATTTACTGGTTAAAGTGGTTAAGGAAATATAACTTTAATAAAAAGCAACGTAGGTTCTTATTCGTAATTTGTTTTCACTTCTTAGGTAAATCGAAATTATCGAAATGAAAATAATTTATTAATAACAATAATTAATTAACCGCTTTTCTACATCACTGTACAAACAAGAGAAAAGTTAGGTATATAAATTAAGAAGGTACGGTAAATGTTCATATACGCCGCTTTTTTATGACCTTTCATACTTGGTCGGGTAATAATCTAAATGTTCTAACTTGATAATTTTATTTAATTAACTATTAATTACATAACGTAGAGAGTTGAAATTTTGTGTGTGTCTATTTGAATAAAGGCACAAATTTTTGACAAAAAAATGGGAATCGTTACGTTATTCAAACTCCCATATTTGCGGCTCGAAATAAGTAAACAGTTTTCAGTTTAAAAAGTTGATTTATTTCGTCAATATCCGACGTAGGATTATAAAATTTTGTCAGAAGATCCTTGTATCATATAGGCACCAGCTACTTGTGACATTCAGCGTCTATCGTAAGTATTTCAAGAGCTAGAGGCTGTTTTCGTTTTTTAGAATATGTTTTCTAAATCGTTAACCATGTATTTCTTTGGAATAACTATGAATGCACAAATTTGCACAAATTACAAGACATCTTCTCACAAAAAATCATTTCTGTACGTCCAGCCGTTCTGAAGATATGCAAAATAAGCCAAACGTTACTGCAGCGGCATTTGCAATTACTCAAAAACTACGGGGGGCACAAATGCCGCTGCTTGGCTATTTTAGGGCACAAAGGAGATCATTAAAATTGGTATAATATTAATTTGAAACGAACCACCGGTATTTATGTATTAATAGAAAGAGCATATTGGATACTTAAATAAAATAAAGTCAGTTATTTTATTAAAGCCTACAAATTATTTTATTTTATGAAAGAAAGATTAGGTTAGACCGACAAACTTATCTGTTCCGGTGGCGACGTCGCTACTGTCGTTGTAATACTGTCATTAAAAATCGTTTTTGCCTGATATTTCACGTAGTTCCGATTTTGGCCACCGGAACAGATAAGTTTGTAGGTCTGTAGAAGATTAAAGTAATTATTTACAGACCTACAAACTTATCTGTTCCGGTGGCCAAAATTGGAACTACGTGAAATGCAATGCATAAACGATAATTAATGACAGTTCTAAATATACAGTAGCGACGCCGCCACCGGAACAGATAAGTTTGTCGGTCTTTATCTACCTATTGACAGAAGTCCAAAGTGCGTTTCGTTTAACGCAACGCTAGATTTGTCCATACAAGTTATTATTTTAGAATGGTTCGGATGGTGAGTAATTAAAATCTAGCTACACTTTACTACAGATTTAATCAGGAATATTTAAAAAAAGTGTATCTAAAATCATTTTATAATGACAAATTATATTTTGAGCTGCATCGAGCGTGGCTTTATCGTGTGTCGGCCGAACGGAACGTCAAAAATAGTGTTGCCAAGAGCGATATGTGTTGCAATCTTACGATTTTAAAATCCCCTCAAACAATATTTTTTTGATAAAATAATAAAAACGTAGGGATATTAAAAATAATTGATTTCATATTCTTAAAGTTTATTTTTTTCTCTTTCTATTGATATACCACATATGTATGGTTTGCGATAATATGAATAATATACCACGCTCTATACAATTTTTAATGATCTCCTTTAAGCTATCTTTTAAGCTATTTAAAATTGCCCTAGGACCAATAGGTAAAAATCGTTCCGCCAGGATAACGTTTTAAAGCGTTACGCTGGCGGAATCGTATTTTCATTAATATCTCAGAAACCCCACTAGGCACAAATTTTATATTAGCTGCACATTTACAGCATATAATGCACAAATTATTCTATATGGTTTCATCTATAGACGTGTTAAAATTTTAAACTTTCCGCTAGAGTAACGCACATGCTTCCAGATATGTTATAAGCTCCTTGCTATAATCCAAGAAGAGAAATAAATTAAAAATATTACTGTCAATACAATTTTGACAGCCATGCATGACACATGACATGTGGTGTGTGTAAATTTGTGTGAAATGTGGATGAATACTTATTAAAATCAAGCAATAACGTATTTTGTTATAAATAATTATGCAGAATGAAGAGAGTGAAGACGAAAACACTCGGGAAGCAGGCCCAGTGGACAATGCTTGGGCTATGAAGATTCCTAAGTTTACGCCCGAAGATAACCCACATGGTCTTCTGGAAGAAAGCAAATTTGCTACTTTATTTCCTAAATATAGAGAGCAATATTTGAAAGAATGTTGGCCGCTTGTGCAAAAAGTGTTAAAAGAGCACCATATAATAGCCGAATTGGACCTCATTGAAGGCAGCCTGACTGTCAAAACTACAAGAAAAACTTGGGATCCGTATATTATAATTAAAGCAAGAGATCTCATGAAATTGCTCTCAAGAAGCGTGCCCTTTGAACAAGCTGTTCGTGTCTTGGACGATGAAATTGGGTGTGATATAATTAAAATTAATTCATTTGTACGTAAGAAAGAAACATTCTTAAAAAGGAGGCAGCGCTTGATAGGACCTAATGGAGTTACATTAAAGTCAATTGAATTATTGACTGAATGTTATGTCCTTGTGCAAGGGAATACTGTGTCAGCTGTAGGACCATATAAAGGACTAGTACAAGTAAGAAGAATTGTAGAAGACACAATGAAAAACATTCACCCTATGTATAATATAAAAAGTTTAATGATTAAGAGAGAACTGATGAAAGATCCTAAATTGAAAAATGAAAGTTGGGAAAGATTTTTGCCTAAGTTTAAAAGCAAAAATGTTCCTCGGAAACAGCCCAAAAAGAAGGTTAATAAAAAGCCATACACTCCATTCCCACCTCCTCAAATTGAAAGTAAAATTGATAAAGAATTGGCAACAGGAGAGTACTTCCTTAAGGAAGAGCAGAAAAAGGCAAAGCGTCGTCACGAAAAAGAAGAAAAACAAGCTGAGGCAAAACGCACAAAGCAAGAACAACGACAGAAGGACTTTATACCTCCACAAGAAAAATCAGTGTCTGCTCCCACTGAATCAAACTCTGTTGTGGACATTAATCAACTAAAAACGAAAATGAAAAAGTTTTCCAAACAACACAAACAACTTAAGAAAAAAAATATTGATAATAATAGCTGATCAATAAATTAATTAAATGCTAATAATATGGTATTATTTTTTTATTTTCATTAATTTTAGTTCAGGTACAAGAGTGTTTCGCCCAATATAGGATTTACCATTCATGTATTTTTGTAGTACATTTGGTATGAATATTTTTCCTTTGGGATCTTGATGTGTTTCAAGGAGAGCAATCAGCATTCTGGGTACAGCACATGCTGTCCCATTTAGAGTATGTGTATATTTGCTTTGTCCATTATCTCTATATTTTATATGAAGCCTTCTTGATTGATAGTCTGTGCAATTACTACAGCTTGATATTTCACCATAGTTGTTACGCCCTGGCATCCAAGCCTCAATATCATATTTCCTGTAAAATATAAAAAAAAATCACATGATTGACAAAAAATAGGTGCAGTTTATACAAAAAAAAAATACTTCAATTTGCATGCTTTTTAAGTAATAAGTCATAACTTGTAGATCTCTACCTATAATAACTGAGATACACTCCAAATATGTGTTGGTATAAATAATTTATTATCCATCTAATATTACAAAATATATACCTAATTTACAAAGTTGTTGTTATACATAATATTAAACCAACTTATTATTATCTCTCTATATTTTACCTGTATGCTGGAGCTCCCAGTTCATGTGGCGGCATGTCTAGCACTCGCATATGGATTCCCAAAGCAGAGAATAGTTCTTCTTGTGTTCTTCTTATATATTCAAGCACCTCATCAGATTCTTTAGGAGCGGTAACAGCAAACATTTCCACTTTTGAAAATTGGTGAACCCTGCCAAAGCATGATTGAATAACTACACACAATACAAAATAAAATAAGAAATCAGATTAGCTTAGTAGAGATGTACCTATATACCTGTATATTCCTCTTTCTTCAATGACATTAGAAGTTTCAGCACGGTAGCAACGACTAACAGCTGCAAGTTTCAATGGTAATTTATGCTTATCATGGACAGAATTTATCAATAGTCCAGCCAATGACATCTCTGCTGTGCCCGACAAATATAGGTCAGGCCCATGATGATGGGAGTCTAAAGAGTATATCTGAAAGGTATATCATGCACTTTAAATAAAATTAAACTTTAAGTTTTAGTAGTTTTACTTATTACAAACTAAGCATAATTATATTTTTACCTGTGTTCTATCATTATTTACAGTCATGCCACAACTCTGTATAAGATTGCTAGGCAAAATATCAGGCACTGATACTAATTCAAAGTTCTTGGCCAGCAAAAATGAAACAGTGTACTTGATTAAGGCTTCTTCGAGTTCTGCAAGTTCTCCTAAAAAGTAGTAGCTTTTGTGGCCACAAGTATGTCCCAATTTATCAGTCCTCATTAAATTAAGTAATCTGGTTATTTCACTAAACTCCAAAGGAGTATGATCACCAAAGTTTCGTTTTTCGTTAATTTCATCAACTAAATGTGGATCTTGGTTATACTTGGTCACAGTTGGATGAGTTTTATTAGGTAAACAGCTTAGTTCTTTATACAGGTTTGCTTTAATGGAACTATATGAGCTATCACTTTCTGGAGTGGTTCGAAACAAATTGTACGTTTCTAATACTCTGTCGATGTCACCCAAGCCCTTCCTTATGCATATATTGTGCTTAATTTCAGCAGCGTTTTTAATATCACAATAATAATTGGTATCAATATCCGGTAATAAGACAGATGAATATAATCGAAGAAATTTTGGTTTAACTAAGTACCTTGCTTTCAACATAATTAGCAGATATTTTTATCCTGAAAACAGCCAACAGGAATATAATTATAATAATTGATCTAAGGAAATAGGTTAGTATGTACAAACTCAAAATAAGAATAAAGTTTTTACCCAAATTAAAATTTCTTTTACTTAATTTAATACGCTAATAATTAAATAAACGTAAATTACAATACGAACCTGATGAAAAAAGTTCATACAAAACAATAATAATTATATTTTTAATAATACTATTTTCAACTCAAAAATTCCGCGATTTCAACTGACAGAAGTGACCAGAAGTGACATTGTGGTATGTTTTTTTCTCTTCTTGTCTTGGCTCTACTCGGTTTGTGTTTAAGCCACGAGTCGGCGAATTTTTTTTTTTGTTAAATAATATCATACTTTTTAGTAAAATCTAAAATGATACCTGTGACAGCGACAGCCGCGTCGCCACAACGGACCGTGTGGCATGCCGTTCAATTTGTATGAAATATAACGCATCGACGACGCTCCGTCGACGCAGCGCAGCGCACAATCCCTTCCTAGTCTGTGGCAGCGCAACGCGCCCGTGTGGCATCACCGTTTCTCATCGATTAGACAGACAGAAATAAAGTTTCACAATTTTTAACTGGCAAATGTATGGGGAGAAATATCGTTCATTCATGATTGGCCGGCTTGCCCCTCAGAACATGCTCAGAACAATAACTATTTTGTTCTGAGGCTTGCCCACTTTGGGATGTTTATTTCTGTCTGTCATTCATTCAAATCATTCATCATCAGCAGCTTACACTTAATAATCGATTGTAAAAGTGTAAAATGACGATAAAATAGTTTTTTTTTTTATCGCATTAAACGTAAAATAAATTATTTAATCAAAATCAATCAATTTGATTAAATAAAATTAAACGTAATAAGTCGTCTTGGATTAAAAAAATCGAATGATTCGAATTTATTGCCTTGTCTGCACTCTGCCCTCGTGGTAATCTATTGCCTGCCCTCGAGCTCGACTAGTGATGATCAACTCGAGTCACCAACTCGAGTTAACTCGAGTTGGGCTTAACTCGAGCCAACTCGAGTTGAATTCTCTCTGACTCGAGTTTGAAAACCGACATGGAGCGAAGTTTTCCGATCATTTGAGACTGTTCATTCTTAACAAACAAGTGTCACATTTATGTAGATTTGAGGTTAACTTTAAAGTGCCGGTTATTGTTGTAGTTTTTAGTGTTTTAAATTCCTTTTTTTTACTATGCGAAGGTGAGGGAATAAATTGGTAAAATCCTACTATCCTACTAATATTATAAATGCGAAAGTCTGGATGTTTGGACGTTTGGATATTGTAACTCAATCACGCACGCACGGCTGAACGGATTTAGATGAAATTTGGCACACGTATAATTTATAACCCGGATTAGGACATAGGCTATAAAATTTCTACGGGAAACGTCTCATTCTCGCGGGAATAGCAATTTTTAAACTACTGACCGATTTGAATTATTCTTTCACTGTTGGAAAGCTACACTATCCCCGGTAAAAAAGAGTACTTTTGATCCCGGAAATGTGGGGTGGGGGGGGGGGGGGATATTTGAAAAAAGGGATTACGCGCGGGTGAAACCGCGGGCGGAAGGTTAGTTTTAAATAAACAATAACTCTTCCATCTAGTTAACTCGAGTTACACAACTCGAGTTCAACTCGAGTTACGTGAATTTTAACTCGAGTTAACTCGAGTTCTGTTTATTCCGAGTTGGCCCATCACTAAGCTCGACCCTCGTTAAAAAAATATTATGTCAATGTCAGTCAATACAGTATGTTCGCAACTTTCGCGCCCAAAATTCGCAGATGTGATTGTGATTGTCACAACGCCACTTTTCCAAGGTTTCTGCTATTTTTTTTTGTTTGCTTGGCATTATTATTTAATTTTATGGTGAAGTATATTATTTATTTTTGAGTTTAAACAATCTAAGTTGTACATATTTGATCATATACAACAAAAGCTGCTAGTGCTGTCAAATAATCATGCCGGTTATCGTGAAATCACAAAATAACTCAAAAACTTCATCTGTTCGAAAGAAAAGTTCCAACAGTAGTGATGACGTTGAAAAAGAGAACTGTAATGATGATGGAAGTACTATTTCACTGTAAGTATAAACAAGTTTTATAGTGTTATTACTATTAGCAAAAAATAATGTTATAAGAATATTTCTGTACTTATTAATAGGTCCGGACATAAAATTCCTAGCAATGGCCAACAGATGAGTATTAGAGACATGCTTGCACATAAAAGATGTAGAAGCTCTCATGAGTCTGAACTTGAAGAGGAAACCTTTTGTGTAAGTTATTACTTTAATGATTTTGGAGGCCAAAATTCATTTATTCAAGTATTCAGTACTATGTATAGAATATTATCTATAAGTATAATTTTATTTTTCAGAAAAAACCTAAATTGGAAAGTATATGCGAGGAAGAAGCTGATTTAATTACGTCAGAAGAAAATAAGGATAATGTATCAATCAATTCAAATAATAGCCTCACTAATCAAGATAATGAAACAAATGATTTGAATGAAGAGTCAGAAAAGACGGAAATGAACAAACCTGATACAAATTTGGAAGAGAAATGTATTAGTGTTGAAACAAATAGAAACAAAGAAACATATGAAATTAAACACAGCAAATGTACAGATAATTCAATTAAACCATCCAATGTTGTTCTCGATAATGAGAAATGCCCCATATGTGGACAGTTCTTAAATAACTCTGATATTATTTATTACCAAGGCCATCCACAAAATTCTGTGGAAGAATTCATAGCATTAACAAATGAAAAGTTGGTGCTAGCTTCAGGTGAGTTATGACAGGCAGCTTGTGTATCATGATAGATATGAAAGAAAATTTCTTGTGTTACCTGTTTATTTAATTTTTGTTAAATTGTGATCTGTCCTCACAACTTAAAAATAGAAACTCAATTTTAATATTTTATTTAGGTGATGATGGAGATATCATGGAGAGACCACAGACAAACATAACAGGATTTTCAATATTCGATGAACAAGGTCACCTTTGCCCAATTGATGGGGGGCTCGTTGAAAATGATGTTCGTATATATATGTCAGGATATTTAAAATCAATTTGTTGTGACTCTCCGGACATTGATGAGGAATCAATACCTGTGAAAGATGTTGGCCCAATTATTGAATGGTATGTATTAAATATTTAATTTGGTTAAAATGTATACAATATATAATGCAATCAAAGTTACACTTGCAATTTTTTCAGGTTTATACATGGTTTTGATGGTGGACAAAAAAATTGCATCACTCTTTCAACTGAGTTTGGAGAATATAATTTGATGAAACCCAGTGAAGCATACACTCCGCTTATGAATAACTTGTATGAGAAAATTTGGTTAAGTAAAGTTGTTGTTGAGTTCTTAGAGGAATACCATTATCTCCAACCCACATATGAAGATCTACTGGAAGTTATCCGTGAAGCAACTATACCTGACTTAGAAGAGAAAAAAATGAGTGAAGAAATGTTGCATAAACATGCTCAATTTGTATGCGATCAAGTAGTGAGCTTAGAAGCAGATGAAGACGATGAACCATTGATAACTTTGCCATGCATGCGTGAATTAATAAAATTGATGGGAATAAAATTTGGTAAAAGGAGAGTTCGAGCTAAGATAGATTACAAAAAGGTTGATAAGAAAGCATGGACCAGGGCTATGACTACACCACTAGTAAGAAAAACTTTTGAAAGCTTTTTCTCAGACCAGTTAGACAAAACAAACCATGAGCTAACATTAAGAAGAAAAAGATGTGGAGTTTGTGAAGCTTGTCAGTTGCCAGATTGTGGTGAATGTAACGCATGTCGTGCTATGGCCAAATTTGGTGGTCATGGGCGAACAAAGAAAGCTTGCGTGAGAAGGCTCTGTCCGAATATGGCTGTTGAACAAGCAGAAGACTCTGAGTTAGATGATGATGAAGAATTCCAAAATATGGCAGAAAAGAAACATCACGATAAAATAGATGATATAGTACCAGTGAAATTAACTGGAGCAAATAACAGAAAAATCACATGGATAGGTGAGCCAATCAAGGCAGATGCAACTAAAGTGTATTATGATAAAGTTGATATTGAGGGTTCTGAGCTTCAAATTGGTGATTTTGTGATGGTTGAAACATCTCAACCGAACATTCCAGCATTAGTTGCGAAAGTTGTATATATGTGGAAAGATAGTGTCAATCCTAAATCAGGTTATTTCCATGGAGAAGTCTTTATTAGGTCTTCAGACACAGTTTTGGGAGAAGTTGGTGATCCAAGGGAGATATATTTGGGTGATCGGTGTTGTCATGGAGCTCCGTTGTCCTCCATATTAAGAAAAGCTTGTGTGGAACAGAAGGGTGTTCCTGAGAATTGGTTCAAGCTTGGTGGTAAAGAAGTGGAAGAAGAAACTATTGATGATGATGGAAAAACATACTTTTATAAGAAATATTATGAACGATTTACTGCACGTTTCGAAGATTTACCAGTGGATCCCGTTTGTCCAAATCCATTAAGGCAACACAGATTTTGCCCTTCATGTGAACGTAAAACAAAGAAAGATGGAAAAAATATTCCTAAAGTCTCTGGAAAAGTTTTGGAAAAATCGGATTGTGTACCAGAAGCCAACAGAACAGAGTGGTCTACAGTCAGATGGCAAGATTATGATTATAAAAAAGGTTGTAGTGTTTTTCTCAAACCAGGTACATTCCTACTCAAAAATAATCTTTCTGGATCCAATAACAGCATAAATCAAAGAGTTAAATTAGACAAAGTGGATGAAGACATCTATCCAGAGTATTACAGGAAAAGCGATAACTACTTACGTGGTTCCAATGTAGACACCGGTGAACCTTTCTGTGTGGGACATATAGCTGCAGTAAATGCAGCTAGCGACGGGCCACTGATAGTTCCCCAGGATATTTATCTCAAAGTACATGTTTTATACAGACCAGAGAATACGACAAGTCGTTTTCCACAACATGAAGACTTAAATGTAGTATATTGGAGTGATGATATTCGAGAGGTACCTTTTTCTGCGGTGGTAGGTCCATGTCATTTAATTTATGAGCAAAACATTCCACAGCAAGAATCATTGCATGATTGGTTAGAGAAGGATCCGAACAGGATCTATTTTAGAATGGCATTTGATAAAACTACCGGGCAATTTGTGAGTGTTCCCCAGCATGCCACCACCATAGGACGAACAGATAAGGGTAAAGATAAGGGCAAAGGTAAAGGAAAATCGAGCAAGGCAGTAGAATCAACGGTAAAAACTGACGAGTTGGAAATGAAACCCTTACGAACTCTGGATGTCTTTGCTGGATGTGGAGGCTTATCAGAGGGCTTGCATCAAGCTGGCATTGCAGAATGTAGGTGGGCCATCGAAAACTTAGAAGCTGCAGCGCATGCCTACTCCCTGAATAATAAGAACTGCATTGTGTTTAACGAAGACTGCAATGCTTTGCTGAAAGATGCGATATCTGGAGCAACGCACAGCCAAAGTGGCTTGCGGCTGCCAATGCAAGGAGAAGTGGAACTGCTATGCGGTGGTCCCCCCTGTCAAGGGTTTTCCGGAATGAATAGGTTTAATTCCAGAGAGTACTCTAATTTTAAAAACTCATTGGTGGCGTCATACTTGTCTTACTGCGACTATTATAGACCAAAATATTTTATTTTAGAGAATGTTCGTAATTTCGTCGCTTTCAAGAAAGGAATGGTTTTGAAGTTGACTCTAAGAGCTCTGCTGGACATGGGATATCAATGCACCTTTGGTATTCTGCAAGCGGGAAACTACGGCGTGCCTCAAACTAGAAGGAGGCTTATTATTTTTGCTGCAGCGCCAGGTTATAAACTCCCTCTTTATCCGGAACCGACTCATGTGTTCAGTAGACGTGCTTGTTCACTGACCACTACAATCGATGGGAAGAGGTTCGTATCGAACATCCATTGGGATGAGTCGGCCCCCAGGCGAACCTGCACCATTCATGACGCAATGAGCGATTTGCCCCGCATATGCAATGGAGCTAGTAAAATAGAAATTGAATATGGATCCATGCCCGAAAGTCATTTCCAACGCTTAGTTAGGAGTAAAGATGAGACGGCTAAACTACGCGATCACATCTGCAAAAACATGGCCCCACTTATACAAGCGAGAATGTCTAGGATTCCGACCACGCCTGGCTCCGATTGGAGGGATCTACCTAATATTTCAGTTACCTTGTCTGATGGGACCAAATGTAAGGTAGGATACTTTCACATTAATTTTTCTGTTTTTTTTTTTTACACCACATCAGTTGGCAGACAGACACGCAGCCCTCCTGATGGTAAGCGGTCCCTGCGGCCTTTTCCATTGAGGGACACTTCACCAGGAAGTGTGGCTCAATGTGCTGCTAGACTATAGGCTTATCTGATCTTCGAGCCTTTACTTCTTCTTCACCTGTGGGGGTAGCTAGCCAGTTGGACTCTAAAACAGTCCTACTATCAACCGGAATCACGGTGGGAATTGAACCCATGACCTCCGGGGGTTTATACCAGAGCTGCTTAGCCACTGTTCCACGGAGGCGGTCAAACTCCTTTAAGAATAATGATAACTATTTCCATTAAAAAATATTGTAATAATTCTAATGAAATATAGGTCGCGGAATTTATCCCCGCGATCACAAACATTATTTGTGTATGTAAACTTGTCTGTTTCGGTTTGGATGTCCAATATGTATAATATGTAGATATGTATTAAGGCCTCTCACCGATCACGTTTAGGTTCAAAATGTTCAATTCCCAAAATGTTAACATGGTGCAAAACGTTCATGTCCCGAAATGTTCATATCCCAAAATGTTCATTTCCCGAAATGTTCATGTCCAAAAATGTTCATATCCCAAAATGTTCATATCCCAAAACGTTCATATCCCAAAAAGTTCATATCCCAAAACGTTCAAATCCCAAAATGTTCATATCCTAAAACTAACAATTTTTCCGTATTATCTTTATGAATTTAACAACCATTGTTAAGTTAGTTTACCAGGTGGTAGGTTACTGTACTGGGCCGTCTAGGTGGGTACCACCGCAGTGCCAGATATTTTCCCGTGAAATAGAAGTATGTCAACCACTTCTGTGTTTCGGGGAAAGGGCACTGAAGCTAGTGAAATTACTGGGTATATGAGACTTAATAACTGTCGTCTCGGTGTAGCGGGCGCAGGGCGGTGCCAGACAGTTACTGCTTAGTTACCGTTTGGCACTGAACTGTCCAAGGGCAGACGTGGCGCTTACCATCAGATGTACGATCTGCTCGTCTTGTTACACATTGCAATAAAAAAAAAGATTTTATCTGTTGGACACTTCACATTTTCTTATTGTGCTTCATTTGTTTTTTTTTTTGTTGTTTTACAACTACTTTTATTTAATAATATAACATAGTAAACAGTTATGAATCAAGTTTTAGTTATAATTTTATAATATATAAATTATGTACCTATAGCTGTTATGTCAATGTATATTGGACATATTTACTGCGTTTAGTTATTGCAAGTTGCGACAGATTATGAAATAATTTTAACAATAACGTTTTTATTTTATTTTTCATAAGAAATGTGAAATGTGACTTATGGATAAACCTATAACTTAACAAATTTTGTTAAATTCATAAAGATAATACGAAAAAATTGTTAGTTTTAGGATATGAACATTTTGGGATCTGAACGTTTTGGGATATGAACGTTTTGGGATATGAACGTTTTGGGATATGAACATTTTGGGATATGAACATTTTGGGACATGAACATTTCGGGAAATGAACATTTTGGGATATGAACATTTCGGGACATAAACGTTTTGCACCATGTTAACATTTTGGGAATTGAACATTCTGAACCTAAACCACCGATCAGACCCAAGACAGGAATCGAGCCCCAGACCTCCAGAAAGACTCGGTGACACTAGTTTACACTCGAACATGCATACACATTGAATTTTGCTCAAAATACACAAACATTCCACAAAGAGCTACAAGTAACAACTTTTAGCAAAAATGTTGTTTCTCTTCTTAACTTCGTGTTGTCGTGCAAAAGAATTTTATTGTAAAGTAAATCCTACTAAGATATTGTAAAGGATGGATGTTTGTTACTCTTTCACGTAAAACTACTGAATGGATCGTTATAAAATTTTACAATAATATAGTTTATACATCAGCATAACACTTATACTACAATTAATAAGAATTTCCGCGGGATAACGTCCTATAGTTCACTCGGGCGAAGCCGTGGGTGGAAGGCTAGTGATGAAATAATTTTGACTACATCATGAAGTAGCCCCACATCGAGAAACGATTTTTAATCATCGATCTGCCCAAATCTCATGATGTGGCCAATAGACAGTCAAACATTTCATGAAATGCAACCATGGTTTAGGTTTAGGTTGGCCGGGGATTTACCGCACTTGGCCTCTAAAATGGGCCATTGTACGTGAAAAATACATTACCACCACCGTCACTCAAACCATCTGAGCTCGGTCCAGAGCTCCAGCACTGCTGTGATGTCTCGAAGCACCTCCCGCAGGGTGCCGCTGTTGGGTAGCAGGCGTGCTCGATGATGGTCCACACTCTTGCACTGCAGTAGTACGTGAGCCGGTGTTTCTTCAGCGTCCATGCAGCCTCTGCATAGCGGGCTGTCCGTCATGCCGATGTTGAACATGTGCTTATTTAGCGTGCAGTGGCCTGTTATAATGCCCACTGCGTGTCGTAGGTTCACTTTGGACAGTTTCAGCAGACAACGCGTCAGTCGTCTGTCTAGGGACGGGAAGGCTTCCTTTGTCTGCTTGCACCCATCCATTGCTGTCCACAGGCGTTCATGATTATTTTTTGTTCTCTCCTGTAACCATGCCGTTATTTGACTATAGGGTAGAGGCACTATCGGCTCAGGCCCGAATATAGTGGTTGCTGAGCCCCTTCTTGCGAGCTGATCAGCTGCATCGTTGCCTAACGAGTTACTGTGGCCTTTTATCCACTGCAGCGTTATCTCGTTTTGTTGTGAAATTTCTTCAAGTTCGCGGTGGCATTCTAAGATGAGCCCGCTGTTCATACGGTTGCTGTTGAGAGCTTGTAGTACTGCAGCGCTGTCAGAGATGATGCGAACCGATTGTCCGCATACTCTTCTGGCCTTTACTGCCATTGCTGCTCTAATAATACCAACACATTCCGCTTGAAAGGTGGTGTTGTGATTTCCAAGGGCCGTTGATATATTTATGTTGAGGTCGTTTGAGAATACGCCGGCTCCGGTGCCAGTCTCGGTTTTGGAGCCGTCAGTGTATATTCTCATTTCTCTGATGCCTGAGCTATCCTTGTGTTCTTCGTTCAGTTCGATGCGGTACTTCTTGTCGAAGATAAATGTTTTCGGGATAATGTCGCACGCGGCCTCTATCATTGGTAGCTCACTTTTAATATCTTTGATGAGGCGCGTGTGGGGAATATTATCGTCCTGTTTCCAGAGCCCCATTTTCTCGAGTCTTAAGGCTGCGGCGGCCGCCTCCTGCTGTACTACGAGATGTAGTGGTCTCAGGTTGAGGATCACGTCGAGTGCTGATGTTGATGTAGTTTTCATGCAGCCAGTGGTGGCTAAGCAAGCGAGGCGTTGTAGGCTTTGTAGTTTGGTTTTCACGGTGCTTAGTTCTGTTCTGGGCCACCAGACTACTGCGCCATAAGTTATCATAGGGCGTATTATGGCCGTGTATATCCATAGAGTTATCGCCGGCTTAAGGCCCCATTGTTTTTCTATTAGTTTCCTGCATTGCCAGAATGTTGTGCAGGCTTTTCTTGTTTTTTCGCTGAGGTGTTCGTTCCAATTTAGCTTATTGTCGAGTATCACGCCGAGGTATTTGACCTTGTTGGCTAAATTGAGTGTTGAGCCGAAGAGCTTGAGTTGTATTGGTTTGAGCTTCTTCTTGTTGGTGAACAGGACCAGTTCTGTTTTTTTGGGATTGACAGCGAGATCATGTTGGGTACACCATCGCTCCACGATCTTCAGTGCTATTTGCATGCGAGAGCATATGTTGTTTTCTGTTTCTCCCTTGATGAGAATAGTGATGTCGTCTGCGTATCCGACGGAGTAGCAGCATCTCTCATTTAGGCGTTGTAGAAGTTCATCCACCACCATGTTCCACAGGAGCGGTGAAAGGACGCCACCTTGGGGGCAGCCTCGGGCTACTATGGCTCGTGTGGTTGTGTTGACAGTGAATTCGATGGATCTCCTTTTTAGAAGTTGGTCGATCCAGCCACTAATGGTGCTTTCCACTCCGAACCTGCTAAGGGATCCGTGAATGCTGTTGAACTTAGTCTTGTCAAACGCTCCCTCGATGTCGATGAAGACACCAAGTGTCATTTGTTTTGCAACCAAGCCTTCTTCTATTTTGCATACTACAGCGTGTAAGGCTGAGTCCGTTGATCTGCCTTTCCTGTAGGCGTGTTGTTTCGGGTGTAGAGGCTTGCAATTTAATGCACCATCTCTTAAGTAGCGGTCGGTCAACCTTTCCAGAGTTTTGAGCAGGAACGAGGTTAGACTGATGGGTCTGTAAGATTTTGCCTGTGTGTAGTCTGTCTTCCCCGGCTTAGGTAGGAAGATTACTTTCACTGCCCTCCATTGGCGTGGTATGTAGTTGTGTGCTATGGAGGCTTTGTAGATTTCTACAAGCTGTGGCACGATTGCTGTTAGACCTCTTTGTAGCAGGGCGGGAAATATCTCGTCAAGCCCTGCTGACTTGAAGGGGAGGAAGCTTTTTACAGCCCACTCCACGCGGTTTTTCGCCGTGAGCTGTTCAGCTATCTCCCAGTCCGTAGAGGTTGGGTGTTTTGGTTGTTCGTCCGCCCATACCGGACTGTCTATTACTTCGCAGTCTGGGAAGTGCGTCTCGATGAGGACGCGACTGATTTCCTCATCTGTGTTAGTATATGTGCCGTCTTCTTTCTTGAGGGAGCCGAGGGTTTTGTTATTGTCGCGTGTTAGTAGTTTCTTCACCCTTGCTGCCTCAGTTGTGTTGTTTATGTTTTCGCAGAAGTTTCTCCATCCTTCGTCTCTGCGATTCCTTATGCGCTTTTTGTAGTAATTTTGGGCATCTTTGTAGTTGTCCCAATCGATGTCAGATCTTGTGTTCTTGGCTCGATTGAACAGTTTTCTCAGCTTGGTTCTGAGCCTGTTTAGCTCGGGACCCCACCATTTGCTTGCACTTACCTGAGTGGGTGTTGTAGGTAGGCAGCATGCGTGGTAGCTGTGTTGGATGCACTTGGTTAGCGTATTTGTGTTGTGTTCGATATTCTCGGTGCTGAAAGTCATGTCCTTAAACACACTGTTTTTTACCTCTGTACTTAGGAGTTTCTGGAACCTCGCGAAATCCGTTTTACGCGGGTTTCGTCGGGGTTGCAGATCCTCCTTGTGTACTTTTATTTTGAAGCATATTCTGCGGTGGTCTGCGAAGGAGGGTTCCGGAGAGACGTGCCATCCAGTCACCAATTCCTTTGCGCCGCTCGATGCAAGAGTGATGTCTATTATTGTTTGATATCTGGAACTGACAAAAGTCGGCTCCGAGCCGTTGTTAGCTATAGAGAGGTTGGTCGAGAAGAGATAATCAGTTAGAGCCTCACCTCTTCCGTTGTGCGTGGTGCTCCCCCATAGGGGGTGATGGGCATTCGCATCCGCTGAGATGATAATGTCCCAGCTGTTGTCTTCGCAATGTTGGACTAGCTCAGCAAGCTCTTTTGGTGGAATTTCTCCATCTCCAGGCATATATGCTGAGGCCAGTACTAGTGGTTTGTTGTTCTGCTCCGGGTTGCCTAGTAATTTTACGGCAGTAAGGTCTCTGGAACAGAATTGTGCTAGTAGCATTGCTGTCATGGTTTTTGGTAAGTAGACACATGTTCTCGGTTTGGAGACTGAGTTTGCGTACATTAACTTACCACCGATGTTCGTGAGACCACATATTTTGTCGCCCCTGATCCACGGCTCCTGGATGAGGGCGATGGTCTTGTTGTCAACCTCCAGCAAGCGTCGTAGTGTAGCCGTCGCAATCTGTTTATGCTGGAGGTTGGTTTGCACGACGTTCACGTCAGTCAGATGTGGACCCGAGAACAGAGCTGTTCAGGGATCCGACTGACGTGTCCGCCATGCCATCCATCGCGTCGGCCTCGATGGCGGCATCTGCTGGTGCCGGGATCGACGTGGTGGTACTCGGTCCGGCTGCTGATGTCGCTTGACGCGGTGGGTCTGCTGTGGTGGGATGGGTTCCACCCGTAGTGTTGGTCTCGGGATCGGGAGTTGGGAGGTCGTTCTTGTCCTCGGCAGCGCGAAACACTACGTACACACTGCCAGTCATGAACGCCACGCGCCGCCCCCTCTCCATGATTTTCGGCACCTCGGGTTCCGGGATACCTACTGTGAGGTGGATGCCGTTGTTCGCGGTGGTGTCGTTCACAGTGGCCATGTACAGTTGCCACGTGTTCACCTTGTACCAGGGGTTCTGTGCTGTCAGGATGAGGTGGATCTCCTCGAGGTCCTCGTCGTCGGTGTCGGGCAGCCAGATTGACGCGCGGACTCGCTTGGTCATGTCCGACTGCCTGATGACGGACAGCACTGTTGCCGGTACCGGCGATGACATGGCTGCCACCGTTGTCTGGAGCCACTTCAGCGTGTCCTCATTTTCGCACCACACCTTCAGGACTCCTCCATCGACGATGGGCTTACCTCTGAAGGCGGGTGTGAAGGCGCTGCTCTGGCTCCTTGCTTGCTTGCGGACCTCCTCGCGGATCTTCCCCTTTAGGGACTGGTTGATCTGCCGGGCTTGGTCCGCTGTTATGTCGGCAGGAGGTGACGTAGTTATCGCCACCATGAGGTGCGACTGAGTCGCATCAGCGAAGCTACGTCCTGCCGTCTTGGGTGTGGAGCTCAGCTTGACGCGTTTGCACTCTTCCTTCGGTGACGTGGTGTCGTCGAGACGTGACCTTTTTGACTTTCCAGCCAAATCAGCCTCGTCCCGGCGACCGGGTGCATCCGCTGCCTTGCGAGCTCCGCGTGCTCCACGGGGCTTGCGCCTGCTGTGCTCAGGTCGCGGCCCTGCTGTGTCGGTTCCGCGCGTCGGTCGGCTAGGTCCTGCTGCGTCATCGGGCGTACCCGAATGTCCGCGCTGGTCCCGCTCGACTCTCGCAGCGGTGGGTGCGTCGCGACGGGCGGTCGGGGGCGCGGGGGCCGTCATATGAGGCTCGCTGCTCCTCGACCGTCTACGTCTGTCTGTGGTACTCGCGCGCCAGGGTTGGCGGCTGCGTTCCCTGCTGTCGTGGTGCCTCCGGGTCGGCTCCGCGCGCCGGGCGCCCTCGTCGCCGCCGCCCGCACGCGGGTGCGCACGTCGGGGCTCCCTCGCAGCGTTGTCGGCCCTTTGCTTCACTCGCGCTGCCTGGGGCGCGTGGGCCGGCCTTGCCGGCTCGCTGCCCGAGGGCGCGTGGGCCGGCCTAGCCGGCTCGCTGCCCGATGGCGGTGCGCGAGTGTGGTGTTGCTCGCGATTCCCACGGTCACTACGGCGGCTGCGCTTGTGACGCCCCGAGGTGCGGTGTGGGACGATCTGCCAATTGGTGCTCGTCGGGTTGTGGATCAGGGGCATCGCTTCCGCGAGCCCCTTGAGGTCCATGGTGGACCCTGGATGCGCTTCTTTGCCCCCCCCAGAATACGTGGGGCAGCCCGCTTGCGCGGGGAGGGATTCTCCAGCGCGGGACGCGCCGGTACCCTCCTGGGGTAGTCGATTTTTGAGACTCGCCTCCATGGTTGGTTTGGGTGTTGGGGTGGGGAATGTTACGGAACACCGTCCCCCACAGTGTTCCGATGTGTCTCTGTCTGTATGTGTGTGTGTAGTGTGTGTGTGCAGTGTATGTGTGTGGGAATACAAAGTCAAGTATGCCCGCTTGACGCCCGCTGGCTCCTTGAGCTTTGCATTCCCTGATTCCCTCCTCATTTATCCGGGCTTGGGACCGGCACCTTGCAGAATATTACACCGAGATGAAATATCCCACAAGGAGGCTGAGTTAGAAATGCAACCATATCATGAAATACTCAAGCATTTCATGAAATTATCAAATCTACGATACGGCCACGACACGTACACATCGAATTTTGTTTAAAATCCACAAACACTCCACAAAAAGCTAACAAATTTTAGCAAATTTTGACGAGCCATTTGGTGTAATGGTCGAGAAGTCGGCTCTTACACCAGAGGTCGCGGGTTCGATCCCCGCACGGTACAAACATTTGTGTGCATGAACATGTCTGTTTGTATCGGTCTGGGTGTTTCTATGTATTGTATATTATGTATGTATTTACAAAAAAAAAGTATATAAGTAACATTTATCCGTTGTCTAGCAACCATAGCACAAGCTAATGCTTAGTTTGGGGCTAGATGGCGCTGTGTGAATAATGTCCAGAGATATTTACTTACCCTCGTGCAAAATAGTTTCATTGTAAATTAAATTGCAAAATTAATACTTTGACTCTGTCTGCAGGTGCTTCAGTACCGCTACGAGGACCGTAAGAACGGGCGGTCGAGCACAGGCGCGCTGCGCGGCGTGTGCGCCTGCGCCGCCGGCCGCGCCTGCTCGCTGCAGGACAAGCAGGAGCACACGCTCATCCCCTGGTGCCTGCCGCACACCGGCAACCGGCACAACCACTGGGCCGGACTATACGGTACATCATATCAGCCTATATCCGTTCCCGCTGCTGGGACACAGTGCGCCTGCGCCGCCGGCCGCGCCTGCTCGCTGCAGGACAAGCAGGAGCACACGCTCATCCCCTGGTGCCTGCCGCACACCGGCAACCGGCACAACCACTGGGCCGGACTATACGGTACATCATATCAGCCTATATCCGTTCCCGCTGCTGGGACACAGTGCGCCTGCGCCGCCGGCCGCGCCTGCTCGCTGCAGGACAAGCAGGAGCACACGCTCATCCCCTGGTGCCTGCCGCACACCGGCAACCGGCACAACCACTGGGCCGGACTATACGGTACATCATATCAGCCTATATCCGTTCCCGCTGCTGGGACACAGTGCGCCTGCGCCGCCGGCCGCGCCTGCTCGCTGCAGGACAAGCAGGAGCACACGCTCATCCCCTGGTGCCTGCCGCACACCGGCAACCGGCACAACCACTGGGCCGGACTATACGGTACATCATATCAGCCTATATCCGTTCCCGCTGCTGGGACACAGTGCGCCTGCGCCGCCGGCCGCGCCTGCTCGCTGCAGGACAAGCAGGAGCACACGCTCATCCCCTGGTGCCTGCCGCACACCGGCAACCGGCACAACCACTGGGCCGGACTATACGGTACATCATATCAGCCTATATCCGTTCCCGCTGCTGGGACACAGTGCGCCTGCGCCGCCGGCCGCGCCTGCTCGCTGCAGGACAAGCAGGAGCACACGCTCATCCCCTGGTGCCTGCCGCACACCGGCAACCGGCACAACCACTGGGCCGGACTATACGGTACATCATATCAGCCTATATCCGTTCCCGCTGCTGGGACACAGTGCGCCTGCGCCGCCGGCCGCGCCTGCTCGCTGCAGGACAAGCAGGAGCACACGCTCATCCCCTGGTGCCTGCCGCACACCGGCAACCGGCACAACCACTGGGCCGGACTATACGGTACATCATATCAGCCTATATCCGTTCCCGCTGCTGGGACACAGTGCGCCTGCGCCGCCGGCCGCGCCTGCTCGCTGCAGGACAAGCAGGAGCACACGCTCATCCCCTGGTGCCTGCCGCACACCGGCAACCGGCACAACCACTGGGCCGGACTATACGGTACATCATATCAGCCTATATCCGTTCCCGCTGCTGGGACACAGTGCGCCTGCGCCGCCGGCCGCGCCTGCTCGCTGCAGGACAAGCAGGAGCACACGCTCATCCCCTGGTGCCTGCCGCACACCGGCAACCGGCACAACCACTGGGCCGGACTATACGGTACATCATATCAGCCTATATCCGTTCCCGCTGCTGGGACACAGTGCGCCTGCGCCGCCGGCCGCGCCTGCTCGCTGCAGGACAAGCAGGAGCACACGCTCATCCCCTGGTGCCTGCCGCACACCGGCAACCGGCACAACCACTGGGCCGGACTATACGGTACATCATATCAGCCTATATCCGTTCCCGCTGCTGGGACACAGTGCGCCTGCGCCGCCGGCCGCGCCTGCTCGCTGCAGGACAAGCAGGAGCACACGCTCATCCCCTGGTGCCTGCCGCACACCGGCAACCGGCACAACCACTGGGCCGGACTATACGGTACATCCTATATCCGTTCCCGCTGCTGTGACAGACTGAGTCTACAGACAACCGATTTTTATATTACTTTTAGAACATGACATAAGAAATAATAAGTTTTGGAAAAAAACTTTCGAAAGAATTAATTACGCAGACCAGTGTGTAATTCGTGATTCCAAATGGTTTTTGTTGATGTCCAGGTCGCGTATCGTGGGACGGGTACTTCAGCACGACGGTGACGGACCCGGAGCCCATGGGCAAGCAGGGCCGCGTGCTGCACCCGGAGCAGAACCGCGTCGTGTCCGTGCGCGAGTGCGCGCGCTCGCAGGGCTTCCGGGACACGTACGTCTTCGCCGGCTCGATACAGGACAAACACAGACAGGTGCGTTTTTTTATATACCACTAGCAGCCACTAGCGGTCGCCCTCGCGGTTTCAACCGCGCGTAATTCCCCTTTTCAACTATCCCCCCTTACCCCATCCCATCTCCCCCTTACCCCACCTTATCTCCCCCTTCCCCCATCAAATTATGTCTGTCTCCTGGTTCTAAGCTACCTCTACACCAATTTTCAGCCAAATCCGTTCATCCGTTCTTTGTTATAAATAGTGTAACTAACACTACTTTCTTTTAATGTATATATGTCGCAGTATCATAGTTAGAGCCGAATTATAGTTATATGCCAAGGGTTATGATTATATAACGTAAGGAAGCGATTTATAACTATCGTACGGCCACAATCTAGTAATATGGTTATCTGACTAAACTAATCTAGTTACATAGCTATAAATCTACTAAACAATTAAATAAAACGATTTAATGGTCTTTATTTTTGTTATAATCAACTTTTTGTAACCTACAAATAGTTACATTACAATACTTTTTATTAATAAAACGTGTCAGTCCGAATACGTAATTTTAAAAACCATTTCTTTCATTAATTTAGGGAATAGGTGTTAAAAAAAAAATAACCACGAAGGCTAAGGCGGGAGCGGAGCGTAGCGGAGCTCCCACCTTAGCCTTCTAACCTATGTCCATCCGAGTCGATTTCCGCCTCCGGCCGTTTATACAATGTTTATTACCTCACTAATAATATTAGTCGCCAAGTTATATTTATTACACCTCATCTATAATTCCATACTATAAAATATTTAGACGCCCGTTAATTTCTTAGTCGCCCCAGTCGATTTATAACTATAGAACTAGATTAGTTTAGTCAGATAACCATATTACTAGATTGTGACCGTAGGATAGTTATAAATCGCTCCTTATAACTATCGTATGTTACATAGTTATAACCCTGGCATATAACTATATTACAGCTTTATCTATCTTACTGCGACATATAGATATCAGTTGGTCTGCCAAGACACGCAGCCCATCTGATGGTAAGCGGTCCCTGCGGCCTATTTGATTAAGGGACACTTCATCAGGAAGCATCACTCAATGTGCTGCCAGACTGTAGGCCTATCTGACCTTCAAGCTTTTAATTTCAAGTGTACTGGCTCCCACTAATAATATTGCCGGAACACAGCTAAATACGCTGTTATGGGCGGCAGATTTCACCTGTGGTAGCTAGCCAGTCGGACTCTAAAAAGTCCTCCCACCAACCAGACCCAGGCGGGAATCGAACCCACGACCTTTGGGTTTTATACCCGGGCAGCGGCTTAGCCAAGTCCGCTCACAACTAAAATCACGGGTTCGTTTCCCGCTATCAATAGTATTAAATGATCAGATCCAATAGCATATCAGATACAATAGCATCGATACCATCGATAGTATTTTAATGCAATAGCAAGCAACGATACGATTGCCGCCGATATAATTGGTCAGCCCAATAATATTGGTCTATTTGCGTTGTATTTGCGCTATTAATACTATCGATAGTATTGACACCATCGATACAACTATCTATATAGTTACTAGTTTTAAAGCGAAATTATTGCGCAACTTAAGTCCCTGCACTGTACTAACATTTGTAAGCACGAATAATATGTGAATAAACGTTCTTTATTATCCTTGTGTTGATCTTTTGTAATTGTTTCAGGTCGGCAACGCAGTGCCTCCTCCGCTCGGGGCGGCACTAGGCAGGGAAATAAAAAAAGCGCTGGCCGCTAGTATTTCACCCTGAATCTCCGTCGGCAACCATTTGTATTATACTTATTGCTAGTTAATATTGACCTAATCGACGTAATATATTTTATACACAGACCACATTTTGTTTCATTCTGTGCTACCTATCAAGTTAGAAGTTACATAAAATTACCCTGTTTATGAATAAAAAAAGATAATTTTAGAGTAACTATATACTTTATTGTTTTAACACATCTTTAGTTTTCCTCTTAATGCTTTTTACTAAAAGACTTAATTCTGCATCCTCTTTTGATTTCTTAGGTTGCGACTCCTGCTCCGCTGGAGAATCTGCTGGTCTCCTTTTCAATTTCTCTTGAATAAGCTTTTCCATGTTTTTGGTCTTCTTGAAATTTGGATTACTGGGATCTATATTAAAGTGGTGGGAATCATACAATGCTGAAAACCTATTATCATTGACATTTATTTCAAAATCTGGCAAGGCCTGCTTTTGTTCCTGCATTTTTTGTCTGAGTTTCTTTTTCCTCTTTGCTTTCTTTGTATCCTTTTCGTTTTCTTGTATTTTCTTAAGACTAAAGTGGGCTTTTCCATCATTTTCATCATCTAATAAAAGTTCTAATTCTGCTTTGCGTTTTTCTTCTTCAACATCTTGTTCAGGGTCATTTATTTGTTTCTTTTTGTCTTTTGTTTTATTTTTCTTAAATTCTGGCTTATTGAATTCCTCTGCAAAGTAAGGATCATTCATATCTATATCTGACGGTATATCATCAGAAGAATCTGAACCTTTGTCTGATAAATCGCCCTTATTTTCTGATTTTTCTTTGTTTTTCATTTTCTTTAGCTTTTTCTTTTCTTTCCTTTTCTTCAAAAGTTTTTCAAATGGTGTTAAATCTTTCTCTGAAATGAAAAAATACAATTTATAGAGTTTTCCTCAAAATGATAGATGTGATTAATATAAGCATGATTCTTTTAGAGATAATTGTCAAAATTTAACACAATTTATAAATGTATATAATTATATAATATACTTGGTAACCCTCAGATGCTAATTGGTGGTGTTAGTTTGCAGTTAAACTATTTTAAAAAATTTAATTCAGTTCGAAGCACGGGTCTATTTTCCCCGTATCTAATAACTCTTATCAATCGCTCATTTACTGTACAAAAATTTGCCCGAGTCTGCAGTAGCGGTCGCCAAACACCTCAGGAGAATAACATGCAGAATATTATGTCACTTACCATCATTCAATTTCTTTTTCACCAATTCTTCTGCCTTATCCTTGATTCCCAGACCCCAGGTTATTTCCAATTCCATGTCTTTATTTTTTTTATTTTCCTCCTTTTTCTCAATATCTTCCAGCAGCGACTTATATTTCTGTATAGGGTCGTCATCTTCACCTTCGTCACTCGACTGCACAACATCTTCTGTTTCCTCTATTGGGAACATAAACAATTGTTTTAAACTAATAGAAAGTAAATAACATTGTTAGGCGAGGCCACAGTAGGGCGCTTGCATGGGTGTCAGACGACGGATAAACATTACTTATATACTTTTGTTTAAATACATAGAAACATGAACAGAAATGTTTATGCACACAAAATGTTTGTACCAAGCAGGATCAAACCCGCGACCTGTGGTGAAATAGTCAACTTCTCAACCTACACCAATGGGTCATGGTAATTATTTTGAATTCTTACCTTCACTACTAGTTGCAAGGTAATCCTTCAAATCTAAGTCATCAATTTTGCCGTCAACAGCGCTCCTAATTGCTTCAGCACGATGTGGATTGGTGGCATCCCAAGTGAGCTCCACTTTGGCTTGCTGAAGAGCTGTGGTGGTGAATAGCCTGGGTTTATATTTCGTCATATCTGGTAACTTGGTACATACTTCACGAGGCTCCTGTGAATCAGAAATTATCTATTGAATATCAAACTAATACATAATAAAAGTATATTTTTAAATCTTATACTAAAACAAGAAAAGATTAAAGAGCCCAGACTTATTGATCTGTGTGAAATGAGAGCTTTATTCTTGCAACAAGTATGAAACGGACTAACAGCCTTGCCTCAGGCTAGACGCCCTCCAAGCAGTTATTTTTAAAATGTATAGGACCTCACTTCGCGACGGTTTGACATTTCGACATTTCCGTACTATCTGACAGAGTACTGTAGCCGGCGACGTTGCCATGACGTCCTAGTGAGACAAGGCTAAAAAGATAATTTCAAAGATACGCCGCGCGTATTATAATGGACCTCAGTGTTTCAAAGTTATCCCCACCTGATCGAATGTGACGTCGTCCGGTATAAACCTCATGTCGAGTCGAGTGGCACTGCTCTCGTACTCCAAGCCGTCGCACTCGCTGTACAGTTTGTCGGCCGTCGACACAGTGTCGCACTTCACAACGGCGTAATAATACTTCAGCCTGTTCAGCTGATATCGTCGCAGTTTCTCCATGTGGTATGTTGAACCTAATGAATATCAAAAGTTTTGTATAAGCCACCTGAGTCAGTAATTTTTTTTATATTATACTGCTGTCCACCCCTATTTTGCCAGTGCACCTAACAATAGAAGAGACATTTTTTTATAGAAACTTACATCTTTTTAGAAGTTTAAGTCACAGTAGTAGTTTTTATTTTTACAAGTGAGGCCTATGCCCGAGAATGTTAGTTACTTTCTTTAATTTACTCAAACACTTACCTTCTTCGTTGCCACCATCATCTGGCAGTTCCTCATTCGTTTCTTCAGTCAATTCAATGGGCCCCCTGACTTCTTCTTCTTGCATCCTTTTCAGTCCATATTCAGAAGGGTAAATCTGGGATCAAAAGTTGATTTACAATCATAGCATTTTTAAAACCCCATAATAATTTGTCACATTATTTACAGGCTATTTATAGTATACTTACAGTAACACTATGGATGATGCCTCCAGGTGGTAAAAAAGAGTGTAGTAACACCATTAGATCAGATGCTTTGATGTTGTCCCAATCCATATTACATATCGCTATTCTGTAAAAAGAAATAATAGGAAACTTGAGTATAAAGATATTTCACATTTTATTTATTTAATTATCACAGACTGCTTACGATGTAATATCAGTGGACAATTACACGATTACACCAGTGGTCACAGGTGAAGCTACAGTCCATCAAATCTAGAAGTACCTTTTGACAGTTCATTTATGCAAAGCAACATGCTACTTATGTACATCAGGAGTAGTCTAAATTTCTACATAAATAATTGTATTAAAAAAGCTGATGTTGTTTTCTTGAGTTTTATTCCTTTAGCGTAAGGTATATTTTTCTTTGCATAAATGAACTGTCAAACAGTACTTAGATTTGATGGACTTGAGATGTTTCTTATGACTAAAACTATTCATTTAAATTTACATAAAAAGATATAAGTATGTTTAACCATGGTCTACCGTCCATTGCGAAGCATGATTAGTTAGGGGTTAGATGGTGCTGTGTTATGCATGCGCAAGGATATTTATATTAGTAAGCGTTTAAATTATCACTCTTTAATTTAACAAGAAATTTTGAAGTATTATTCAAACACTTATTATAATATTATGAATAATAATATTTATTTTTAAAATGTTTATCTAATGTTTAACCTTTTCGTGGATTCATCAGTGGTCTCAGCATCTGCATCTAATTCGCCCCATTCATGTTCTAAATCACTCTCTTCTTCTTCCTGGCTGCTTTCTTCATCTGAAGAACTGTCTGTCACAAGGACCCCTAGAAAATCCAAAATATCTTTTTAAGAGATTGCTTGTATAAGTGACAAAATAGGAAAGATACAAATGAAAAGTTTCAGCATAATAAATAAATATTATACAAAAAAGGTAGGAATTTAGTGCACATTTTTATAAAATGTAATATACGAAAATAATTTTAAAACTATTGTTTATTTAAAATACATTTTGGGTAAAATTAATGGTTGACGAGCCATTTGGTGTAATGGTCGAGAAGTCGGCTATTACACCAGGGGTCGCGGGTTCGATCCCCGCACGGTACAAACATTTGTGTGCATGAACATGTCTGTTTGTGTCGGTCTGGGTGTTTCTATGATAATATGTATGTATAAAAAAAAAGTATATAAGTAATGTTTATCCGTTGTCTAGCACCCATAGCACAAGCTAATGCTTAGTTTGGGGCTGTGTGAATAATGTCCAGAGATATTTTTTTATTTTTAAAACACTGTCTTAAATTTAAGAGAATCTGCAATCCATTATTAGAGAAAAATCATAATGTCGGCAAGTATAGTTTTATTTATTTATAAATTAAAAATTACCTTCACCGCGAGCGTAGTCAATATCAAGATCCAACAGTCTTGTTTTCGTCTTATTATCAATTTTCCCACGTACCAACTTATCATTTTGAAGATCGGGCGTCTTCTTATCATCCTCGTCATTGTGTGGACGTCTTACAAAACGGCCTGGCACTTTCTCAGCTTCAGAACTCTCAGGTATAGAAGTTTCTTCATCTATATTTTCATTTTCGCTATTACTACTTTCACCTGACTCCAAATCATAGTACTTCCTTAAATTCTCCGTTGATGTTTCATTGACAGGGCGACCACGCTTGTCAACAGTGTATTTAACTTTAAATTTTTCATCATTGAACATAGACTGAAATCTTTTATCAATTTTAACTTTTCTTTCATGTTTCGGTATTTGCCGATACCGTGGATCTTTAAGATATTTAGAGAAACGACTATCCTTTAATATATCACCCATTTTTGATTTTGACTTGAAAGCGGAATTTAATTAGCAATTAAGTTAAACAATTTTTTATTTGTTTTACTGTGTTTTACTTAAAATCTAACCTCATCTCAACAGAACTGAAAATAACCAACCAACTGACAAACGAATGTCGAATGACATGTGGTCATGTGACAAGCAAGAATGAACATGTGCTGCTGTCACTTGTTCGAAGATAAACATGATAGACAAACTTATCTGTTCCGGTGGCAGCGTCGCTACTGTCTATTTAAAGCTGTCATTAAATATCGTTTTTGCATTGCATTTCACGTAGTTCCAATTTTGGCCACCGGAACCAACGAATTTATCGTTGACCGGAACAGATAAGTTTGTCGGTCTGTACAAAATTCCATGAAGATAAATCTAATTATTAATCTGTGGTTCGAAGAATACGGTCCGAATGCGGATTAAGCTTTTCTTTTGAGTCTCAAATATCGATTTAAAATTGTTTTGTTTATCACTTTAAACGTAAAATTCTTAAAAAATGAATCAATTTAATTTTGATTAAAAGTAAGTCTTCTTGGATTGGGAAATCTAAATGTGAATGCGATTCTAAAATAAGAACGATTTCATAAAGGTAGGTACTCAATCTTGAGTACAAAAAGAAGAAAAAAATGTAGCAGCAGATATCATCCTGGATTTTACAAACTATAATTTTTACTTTTTATGGACTTATAAAAACGCGGTGATTCCGCCAATGTCAAGATTATAGGAAAAATCATTGCGAATGAATTGTCAATGTTATTCAATTGACAACTTTTTCACGATCTCTGTTTTAAATGTGGTTTTTTTTAATGAAAAAATAGTGCGTAAACCTAACCCTCCCTGTGTAATTTGAGAATTTTCTATTACAGTTACTTGTAAACTATGAATAGTATTGGAGAAGAATGCACAGAATTAAAAAAGAAATACGATGATTGTTTTAATAATTGGTTCTCAGAAAGATTTCTAAAAGGTGATCATGATGATTCGGTGTGCTCTAGTATTTTCAAAGTTTATCAGGAATGTGTAAAGGTATATCATATTTGTAGTCAGATAACTGATAATATTTTTGGGTACTTTATAGTACCTACAAGGTTTTTTAATCTGATGAGTATGTAGTTTTGTTGCAATTTTGTACCTTTAATTTCAGAATGCTATGAAACAACAGAATATTGATTTTAAAGAAGTTGATAAGGATGTTCTTGGAACAGACAACGAGCATAAGGCTCCATCATCAGATAACAATAGTTGACAGAAATCAAGTCTTATGTGTGCTTTCATTCCTGCTACATGTTGGAACATCTTCAATGGGAATATGTATAAATACCAAGACACAATTGGGTTACATTTAAAAGAAGAAACAATAAAAGCAAATTGTAAATGAAGAGCAGTCCGTTGTTGCTCTTATAATTTGTTTTTTCTAGCAAAATGTGCATGACATTATTTTAAAAAGTAGGTAAATATGGCTTTTTAAATGTTGTCTATTGTAATGAAGTAAATATGTTAAAATGTGTATGTATAACAGTAATAAAATTGTATCTTTAAACAGTCATTGTATAGCAGTTCTGTGAAAATCTTACATAAATAATAGGGAAGTGTTCCCATTAAGCATTATCAAGTTTCTGACCATAATGTATAACCTATTTAAAATAAAGTAGTCAATATTAAATAGTGTCTTTGAATTATAGCTCAAAGAAAGCATTTGTTTTTGAATAAATTTGTCCCATATTTGGCCATACTGAGTATAGTTACATTTTCTTTTAACCACTCAACGCCGAACCGGCACTCTGGTGCCGCATAACAATAGATTTTCTATTGTGTCTGGTGTTCCGGGGCTAGAAGGATTAATAAGTTACTATTTATTTGCATTATGCATTTATTTTGTACATAGTTTACCAAAATGTAGATTATTTTGCAAGCACTTGTTGTACATAGAAATAGAGTGAATAGATTTTTTTGACTGTTATTTTGATGTTGTTTCATTATACAAGTATTCTAGTACCTACCCCTAGTATTTATTCTAATATCTAATAATTTTCTGGTTGTAATTGTTTGTTGTAAAAATAGGCTATGCACATAATGAAAACGAGTATTGTACTGGCAAACAAAAAGTTATGGTTAGGATTCCACACATCTTTAAAATAATTAAATAGTATTTATTTAGACCATATAAGAAATACTAAATTAGATTAGATTTGTCAATGCAATGCTTTATAATCCTTTATTATGGATTCTAAATATTTTTGGAGAGTTAAACATTAATTTCGCTATTTTAGGCATATCTCATAATTTTTATAATAAACAAATTTTATAATGAAAATAAATTTATTACATAGTCTTACAATTAAATAATCAATATTATGAGAATTCACTGACTTAATCTGAATTATCTCTGGCTAGTATCTCTTGGTCTGTATGACAATCCACGACTCTTCATTTCCCTTATAACCCCAGCAGGAAGTCTACCGGAGACTGATATAGCATAAACTCCTTTACAAAATCGGCCTGGAAACAATACATTAAATATTTTAAATTGGCCTCTAGAAATTCTCGTTTATTCCGACTAGTCCGATTCGTAGTTCGATCATCGAACTGTTCGGACATTTTTTGTCCGAATAGTCCGACTGGAGGATCGAACTATTCGGAAACGCGTTTATTCCGACTAGTCCGATTCGTAGTTCGATCATCGAACTGTTCGGACATTTTTTTTCCGAATAGTTCGACTGGAGGATCGAACTATTATTATTCCAAATATGTAGTACTACTACGAATAAATGGTACAGTCAGAATTATAATGTATTTCTATCTTATATTGGCACACGTATAGTTTATAACCTGAAATAGGGCATAGGCTATAAAATTGCTACGGGAAACGTCTCATTCCCGCGGGAATAACAGTTTTGAAACGGCTGAACGGATTAAGTTGAAATTTGACACATGAATAGTTTATGACCTGGAATAGGGCATAGGCTATAAAATTGCTACGGGAAATGTCTCATTCCCGCGGGAATAACAATTTTGAAACAAATAAATGTCGAGAAAACAAATGAATGTCGGGAAAACATTGTTTATTGATCTGAAGGTAAAAAAACAGGTGCAAGCGATTTTCGACCTTATCGACATTTACCAAAATAACTGATTTTAATGAACTAGCAAAGATAGTCGACAAGAGTTTGCGAAAAAGCAACAAAATTTTAAATGTCAATAAGGTCGAAAATCGCTTGCACCTATTTTTTTTGTTTGTCTATTGATTTAAAGTAACGTACTTGCACCTGTTTTTTTACCTTCAGATCAATAAACAATGTTTTCCCGACATTCATTTGTTTTCTCGACATTTATTTGTTTCAAAATTGTTATTCCCGCGGGAATGAGACATTTCCCGTAGCAATTTTATAGCCTATGCCCTATTCCGGGTCATAAACTATTCATGTGTCAAATTTCAACTTAATCCGTTCAGCCGTTTCAAAACTGTTATTCCCGCGGGAATGAGACGTTTCCCGTAGCAATTTGATAGCCTATGCCCTATTTCAGGTTACAAACTATACGTGTGCCAATATAAGATAGAAATACATTATAATTCTGACTGTACCATTTATTCGTAGTAGTACTACATATTTGGAATAATAATAGTTCGATCCTCCAGTCGAACTATTCGGAAAAAAAATGTCCGAACAGTTCGATGATCGAACTACGAATCGGACTAGTCGGAATAAACGCGTTTCCGAATAGTTCGATCCTCCAGTCGGACTATTCGGACAAAAAATGTCCGAACAGTTCGATGATCGAACTACGAATCGGACTAGTCGGAATAAACGGAAATTCTGACACTAGGTAGAAAGATAAAAAGACTATTTTATACCTCATACAATGATTATTAAACAATAGGAAACATTCAATTTGTGCTGAAATCTGTGCCCACATTAAATTTGAACATACAAGTTTCATTGTTTATTGAACTAGAAAGGTATGACACATCAGGCAAGAGAAAAAGATATCTATAGTTTCAATGATTGATCAAATGTCATCTTCAGTTAAAGATGCTATTGCAAAACCTATTAATTGCTTTTTGAGTTTCAAAATTAGGCATGTTGTTGTCATTTATGGATAAATCTATCTACAAAAGAAGAATTAATATTTAAAATAGTAGGTGTCTTTATTAGTTTATAGTATTTCTAACTTACTTATACGTTGCCATTTGCAAACCCAACTGTCCTCTGGGCTCATAACAGCAATCATTCTGAAAAATGTGTAACAAGAAAAACGAATATTAGATTACCTTAATAAAATGACAAATTAGGGCAAGAGGCTACTTGTGTTATTGTGGAAACCGTTTTTGACTAAGTTCTGATCAATATTAGGATTTGGAGTTAGAAACAAGTTAATAAAGATCTCAACAGGACAGAGCTGCCAACCTAATTTTCCAACAGATTCCACAAACTGGTGAAATTTACTACAGGTAACTTTGTTTCAACTATAATCTTATTAGAGGAATTGAACAGTTTGACCCCGTCGCTTCCCAAACCACTGTCCTAACGCTGAATAGGTACTCAGTTAAGTGCTATGCCTGTAGTACTGTACTTTTACTAAAAGAACTTACCCATCAAAGTTATTACTAGTGCAGTCATAGACATTGTCCTTGTTATTTTTCATCCTAAGGAATTCATCGCAGTTATCACAACCATCATATTCAAACTGATCAAAGGTCTGGAAACAACAATGTTTACATACAACAAAGTAATCACCTGTATATTGTTTGAAATATAGCCTATCGTAATAGGTCTGATGTATTAGCAAAAATTATTGTAATTTCATCTAAATCTGTTCAGTATTTTTTGGTGAAAAAGTAACAAACCAACCAAATTTCACATTCATAATATTTTTAAGAAATTATTAATAAAAAAGACTAACCTTTATCAGAGAACAAACCAAACAGGCTCGCAATCCTCTTAAATCTTTTGGTACTGTGTCCAGAGACATTATTGATTGGGATAATAATGAAACAGATTTTAATTAGTATGAATTGATTAGCTAAAAGAAAAGTAACCAATTTTAATGAATGAATACAACACAAGCAAACATTTTACATTACAAAATTTTCATTTTGACTTTGACACTTTTTGACACAAGCGAATGACTTTTGTTTTTTTTTGTATGTTTTGCAAGCAAAGGGATGACCCTATACAGTCATGAGGGAAGTGTGAAGACGTGCGTTACTCTGGCGGAGAGCGTGAAATGTTAGCACGTCTAGAGATGAAACAATATAGAATAATTTGTGCATTATTATATGCTGTAAATGTGCATAAAAAAATTGTGCCTATTAGGGTTTCTGAGATATTAATGAAAATACGATTCCGCCAGCGTAACGCTTGAAAACGTTATCCTGATGGCGGAACGATTTCATTCACCTATTGGTCCTACTACCTACCTACCTCCTAGGGCAATTTTAAGTAGCTTAAAAGATAGCTTAGATTTGTACCCTATTAAAGCCAAGCAGCGGCATTTGTGCCCCAATTTGTGGTAGTTTTTGAGTAATTGCAAATGCCGCTGCAGTATCGTTTGGCTTATTTTGCCTATCTATAGAACGGCTGGACGTACAGAAATGATTTTTTGTGAGAAGATGCCTTGTAATCAGGGCCGTCCCGCCCAAAGAACATTTTTACTAGAGAGGTCCCGCCCCTGTGTGCGATGTGTGCGGCGCACACAGTGCACAGGCGCAAAGACAATGGGGGCGCCGCTATCAAAATTATTATTGTTATAATACACAAAAACATATTTCTTTACAGAGAGTGTGGTGGAACAAAACATAAAATTGCTTTTATTGAATAAGTGTTCCAAGATAATTCACGTTTGTGGTTTAATTTTTCGCTTAAAGTTTTAGCAATCATGAGTTTATGAACGCAACCCGACCGGAGACGGACATAGTGATACTTTTTATCCCGGAAAAGTGGGAGGAAGGGGGGAAGGGGGATAGTTAAAGAAATTACGCGCGGGTGAAACCGCGAGGGTGACCGCTAGTATTGGTATAGATTTGAAATCGGTTGTAAACCATCTACTTATGTCGCATCAGTGGCGTAGCGTGGGTGTCAGCCGCCCGGGGCGGAAGACAATTCTGCCGCCCTTTGTTTTTTTGCTCCTCCAGTTGGCAAAAGTTGGCAAAGCAGCCCACGGGGCGGAAGACGATTCTGCCGCCCTTTTTTACAATTCTGCCTCCCCCTTTTTGTTTTTTTTTGCTCCTCCAGGAAATTTTTCCGCCCCCTAAAAAGTGCCGCCCGGGGCGGACCCCCCCCCCCCCCATCGCTACGCTTCTGTTGCTGTCGCATCAAGAGATAATGCGAACGAATAAGATCTGTAATTAAAATGTTTACTTATTCAATTGATCGTAATCGACTTATTGTACCTACTCTTTACTAATAGAAATAGTTTGAATGAATGAGAATGGGTGAAAGGTCAGGTCTGGCCTGGCTGACGTATCGTACGCAGCTGCTATCGTAGAAAACCGTCAAGTATTTACTGCGTAGTAAATTACTAGTAGTACTCTTACAACAGAAAATTTAATTAACATAATGCGCAGTTTGCCGCCTATTATAATAATGTTATGTCGCGACAAATCGGAAGTCACAGAACACCTGGATATTTAAGGAAATGGACCTACATAAATTTAAATTGTAAAACGATCTTTCCAGATTTTGAAATTCAAATAACTGCGGTTATTTTAAGTATATATTATGTAGGCCCCCCATTGTTCTTGCTTATAGGATGGAAGACTGGTTTATTTTGCAAGCATTCCGTGAGGGGAATTTTTCCACGAAAATCTTTATAAATAAAAAATGAATTGCTGTTCAGAACCGATTTGACTAATTTAAGTCTTGAAATATTCGTGGAAGTCCAGGGAAGGTTTAAACGATGAGAAAATATGGAAAAATCGCGAGGAAAATACTAAAAACGACAATATAAACAATTTAAAGATTAAAAAACAATTTCGGCATTCCAAAATTCAATTCCTTGGGAACATGGAAATCAACGAATTTAATAATATCGTTGATGGAAATTTTAAAGGTGAGTAGGTATAAATTACGACATTTACTTGTATCAGAACGTCGAGCATTCGCCGTTTTTAAATTTACTCGAACCTTTCTTCGAACACGACCCGATTAGACCGACAAACTTATCTGTTCCGGTGGCGGCGTCGCTACCTGTATTGTACCATTCATTCACGGCTTTGACCGCCTCCGTGGAACAGTGGCTAAGCCGCTCGGGTATAAAACCCGGAGGTCGTGGGTTCGATTTCCGCCTAGGGTCTGGTTGGTGGTAGGGCTTTTACGGAGTCCGACTGGCTAGCTACCACCCCCACAGGTGAAATCTGCCGCCATAATAGCTCTGGCTGTGTTCCGGCAGTATTAATGTGGGAGCCAGCACACTTGAAATCAAAGGCTCGAAGATCAGATGAGTCTACAGTCTGGCAGCACATTGAGCGACGCTTCCTGGTGAAGTGTCCCTCATTGGAATAGGCCGCAGTGGCCGCTTACCATCCATCAGGTGGGCTGCGTGTCTGTCTGCCAACTGACGAAGTAATAAAAAATAAAAAAACACAGGAACGTTACATTACACCAAAACGCCTCGAGGGAATGTTGTAGTCTATACCTACCATTAAACATACGAGATTGTCATATTTGTTTTTTTATTCACTGAGCAAGTAATCACTACGTTTTTTCATTCCTAATTTTTCATTTCAAAATTGCGTGTCGCTATCAAAATTAATTTAACTCGTGACTATTTTCGTTAACTAGGTATAATACTAATGATGTATAAAGAGGAAAGATTTTTTTGTTTGTTTGTATTGAGCTCCGAAACTACTTAACCGATTCTTTCACTGTCAGAAAGCTACGTTATCCCTGGGTGACAAAGGGTACTTTTGATCCTGGAAATGTAGGGGGAAGGGGAGGATTATTGAAAAAACAAATTACGCGCGGGTGAAAAAAATGGTTTTGGCTTGGCTGTGGCTTAACTCAACAGGAAAGTTGCCAAGGACTACAATCGGCATTTAGTGATAGACCCGAATACAAGGAATGTATTCGGGTTTGAAGAGTTAAAAAAGGTTAAAACCGGAGTGTATTGCCAGTTACACTGCCGCGCTAACACGCAGCAGTACAAGAAGAAAAAAGGTTAAAAAAATAATAATGGAGGACAGTAACTTATTGGCTGTGTTGGCTGTTTACAACATTGTTACTAGACTAGGTGATGAAACCTGGTACATCCAGGCTTTGAACCTAAAGTTAAGAAAAGTCGAAGCAAGTAAGAAAATAGTTGCTTCTTTTTTCCAATTTTCAATACAGTGTTGCTTGAGGATCCAAGGTTAGTTACAGCAGATTGGAACGTCAACATTTGGTTGCTCAGAGCTTCAGATAAATAATAATAAATAATAATGTCCTCCTAGCCGAGTTTTCGGCTACGGCGGCCAATCTTTTACGATCAGCCAACTACGCAGGATAATTGAGTGCACAAGTGAGTACGCCACAGGTGCACTCACTCCCTAATAATTCACTCTCATAACACGGTGGGACAGCAGTTTTCCACGACCGAAGGGAGATCAGGCGCAGGACCTTCCGAAGCACGGAATCATCATTATTTTCAGACATTCAGGTGTTTCAAGCCTGCAATGTCCTAACCAAACTTCATTCACACAAAGTGATGCTCCCCGCGGGATTCGAACCCACTACCTCCGGCCGGGTATTGAGATCAACGCTCTAACCACTGTACCACGGAGGCAGTTGTACAGTACAGTTTCAGATAAGTAAATGTCAGAAAGACGAATTTGAAGCAAGCTTTTACCACGGTAACACATCTTCAGAATTTGAAGGCTTCAAATGGAGAGCTTATGTATGACGCATCCGCCATATGACTTTGAGATATTTTCCAAAAATTAAAGATAATCTTGGAGTCGTACGTTTTACGAGCCCTGAATCGGCGCCTCTTCAAAGAATTCATGACACGCATTTAATGCATGCATGTTAATATGCAGATAGAATAGCTGCATTTTGAAATGGTTTCAGGGAATGCAAAATTTAATTTGAAAAACAATGTACCTAAGTCTAGTTCTTGTCTTATTTATCAGAATCCAGAATCCAGAAACTCAGGATACCCCACGTATGACTGCAACAATAATTGTCTGCGTTTGTTGTCAGCAATTTTTTGGATGACACTGCCACTGATGGATGGTAATGGACTGGTGCTGTCGGTAATTTCGTTTCCAAATAAAGGACGAGTCTTATTATATAGGGTGCAGTAGACCATAGCTTGCCGGGTGGCCGCGGTGTTTGTGGAAATTAAGGTTCCCACCCGACACGACATGGAGGAGCACCCTGGGGTTCAGTGGGTAAACCCCCTCTTTTATAGATGCCTTTAAACGAAGCGTGAAGAAGCACCTTGCGGGCCAGTACTGCGACGCCTCGGTGTTACCATCTGACATAAGGGAGCTAATGTACTGAGCTACTATTAAAAAAAATCCTACACACACTTTTCACTCCCGATGCTATTGAGGGAAAAAGGTGCGTTACCCATTCCCCGAGAAAAAAGTTAATTTTGACGGACTTGAAATTCCGCTGAAATCCGCTGAAATCAAGTTCCCATAAATATGGGAACTTTTTTCTGCTGACTGTTTCTGCTCATTTTTGGTCTTTCCCTTTAACAGACTAACAAGAAATTTCAAACTTTGTTTCCCCTTTCCAACTAAATTCAGTATGTGTTATCTTGAAAGGTTAAAGTTCTGAACTGCCATTACAACAGGTGAGAACTGTCTGTATAAATAGACGACACAGATGCGGTTGCGGTCACCGCGCCGCCGAGCAGTCTACCTACGATCGATTTACAAACAACCGTCATGTCTTAATTGTATTTACGTACTGATATTCAAACTAATCTTGATAGGAGAACATGAAATTGAATGAGTAACTATGTATTTAAAACGAGTACATACACATATTACGTTAAGGTGTGTATTGTGATAGTAAAGGTAGTTTTTCGAGGAGTTAAGAGTTATTGTAAGTTTTGGAGTACTAACGATGTATTTGTAGTATGTAATTCGAATGAGATTTATATGTACATACCTAGTTAGCTCTTTGTCTTTTATACTATTATTTTGTAAAGTCACAATGTTCCCGTCCCGTGGTTTTGTCTGACTCAGAAAAAAATATATTAGTTACCTAGTCGTGATGAACCTAGCTGGATTTGATAAAGGCTATGAGGTTTGAACCACAGAAATCTAAATATTTAGATTTCTGTGGGTTCGAACGTATGCCATCAGACTTCTATAGCAGCTTTTTAACTAGGTACAAGTTGGATGGACTATGTTATACTACGTAATCGTGTCTACTTAGTTAATGAGCTCTATTTTTCCTCACCATTTGAGGTAATGGAAAATATAGGTATTTAGAGAGGTAAGTAAAAAAAATCTATTAGAGGGCATGCAGAAGTTCGAACCATCTGCTCTCTGATAGACCTGTGGAAGAAAGTGGATCCGACCATAAGCTCATAAGCTTATCTAAAGCCATCATTAGTATTGATCCAGACGGTGGTTATTGTCGGAATGTTTGTTTTTTTTTGGCGGAGATGTAAAATTGGGATTTGTTTGGGTGCGCTCATGAAGGGCTCAGTCAGTGAAGATTAGCGCTGAACTTGGCAGCCGGCCAGTCCTTAATTTGACCCAGGTGTATGAAACAGTAAGATAATAATATCAGTGTCACGTCCAACGCCGCTCGCTCGTTCATACTTTCACAGTGGTTACTGCAGCAAAGAAATGGAAGAGGAAAATGCTGAAAGTTTGCGCTGGCCCGTAGTGACTTTGGTAGCTGTCGTGTCGAGACGCAGTGGCACCTCTGATGTCGTTTAGCCGCAGTAATCGGTACCTATATGTCTTCGTTATGCATAATATGCGTAGGTTATGATGCCGACTAGATCAAACTAGTACCTATGTATATGAAATCTACTGATAATAGGTTAGGGCCTTCGACATGAAATCTCTTACGCCGAGTTAACGAGCGCGGAGTAATATATTTGATTCCGTTTACTGTTCGTATTATTATAGGTACATCCTACTTTTGAGGACTTCCTATGTCCAAATTACTAAAAAGATTACAGCATGGGGCTCTTTATGAAGGGAGTGAAAAGATTTTCTAAGGGACGCTTACCATCAGGCAGGCCGCAGGCTTGACAGTCACCACCGCGAAGGTATAAAAAAAAACTCTTATAGGCAGGCACCGCTCAGTGCTCCTTACTATAGTGCTGGATGAAACGCAAATATAATTAAACCATATTTCCATTAAAGAGAAGTGGGTACCTAGGTTGCTGCAGTATTTCCCTTTCGGCTGTGTTGCCAACCAAACTTCGCAACTTCGACATGTGGGTATGTGGTATAATGGTGGTTTTGTTCTAGTGAGGGGGCCTAGACAAAGTAACATTTTAACAACGATAGCGAAATTCACTAACTTCTAATTGTATGGATTTGACAGGTGCCTTAGAAAAGTCACGTGGTCAATCGACATTGAAAGTATTCGTTTTGACATTCGCTATCGCAAAATGAGCGATATATAACGAACGTCATAAATGCCGCTTGTCTAGGCCTCTGTTGTTTTAAATCGGTAAAATACCGATTAAGGCAGTAAACAAAATTAAATACCGCTGTACCGTTCATACGCACATAAATATTTCGTAAATTAGTAGATATTATTGAAAAGTCACCAAATAACTTATAAAGTTGAGCAATGTTTGATTTTTCTCTATATAGTTTTCCTCAACCAGCTGAAAATATGAATTGCTTTTTCTCTGAATACTGTAAGATATAAATAACACATTCAATGTGTCAGCTGTGTTGTTTAGTGTAGGTACTTACTGGCACCTGGATGCCTAAGTTATTCTCGGAATAGACACATCTCCATAGTCGATGTTTCAAGGGTTCGTCTTAGATTCATATAAGAAAATTACCTAGATCCATTTAAAAAACTATAACTTACTTATATATACGGCGCGTATTTTTTTTAAACTGTTTTTGTTTGGTTACAAGCCAGCCGCAATTCTATTTTCGTAAATGAATAAATCAGAATAATGGTTTAGAAATGAAGGTATTTAAATACTGCTATTTAAAACAACTTCAAAATGAATTTAAAACAGAAAAAACACGTGATTGCAAAAATCTAGTCAGAAGTATCTCTTTACATTTTATTTATTTGATACATAAGTATTATGTTACCGGTCAAACCCGATTACAGGACAAACTAGTTTGGCCTAGGCCAAAAATAATTTAAGTCAACATAGATATATTATTATAGTGAAAACAAAAAAAGTTTTCAGGGTTTAAAAAAAATAAACACGAAGGCTACCTTCTAACCCATATCCATCCGAGTCGATTTCCCCCTGAAATCGGGTTTGGCCGGTAACATACAGTGTGCCCCCGGTTAAGGTGCACAAACGAAAATGAGTTAAACTATAACATAAATTATAGACAAAAAACAGTTTTTTTTTCTTTGAAAATTTGTTAATTTTTTAAAAAAATTTTACTACTTAGTACAAAAAAAAATATTTCTAGCCGACTTCACCATTGGCTTTATTTTATAGGTAGGTAGTATTATTATTTTTTCAGATAGGAAAATGAGTTACATGTTAGGAATATTGATTACAATTTATATAATAATAGGGTTTATAATGTACTATTTCAGGATTAGATCAATATGTGCTATGTTGTCTGTTGGTGTGTTGTTATTATCTACGAAATTAAATTGCGTATAATCCTAGTACGTATTGCATCATCCTATGGAATGAGATAATGATGAGTTTCATGAACATTTTATGTACGTATGAATGTGTAAACTGGCTTATCACCCTCGGTTTCACACACGTAGGTTATCTCGCGGTTTTCTTTTTCCATAGAAAAGGTTTTCTCTTGGGGAGAATTAACAAAGGGCATAGAGTAATAAAGGGCATCAGGAAACATGGCATTGTAATTTTGATGGAAAAAAATATGTTTAAAAACCGGTATTCTTTAGCATGGTTTCAGTATACGAGTATGCAATTTGGTGTAAGTATTATATTTAAATTATTTTTAATTTTCTCAAAGCAAGTAAGTCTTGATTCTTATTGATAAATCTTTTGACTGACTCCATGGAACAGTGGGTATGCCACTTTATACCTATTATATATGGACTCAATTTCCAACTTGAGTCTAGTTGGTAGTAGAACTTTTTCAGAGCTTGTGAATAGTAACCTTACCACAGGACAGGCGAAAATGTGCCACCATAAGGTAAGGGCTCAGAGTTTCCGCGACATTTATGCCTACTCGAAAAAATCAAAGTCCTGAGAATCACTTCATTGTGGAAGCTCACGCACATGGTGTCCCTCTGGAATAGGTTGCACGTGGCCATTTACTGTTAGGACTACCTGTTAGTAAATGGTCACTACGCTTATGCACAATAATAATGTCCTCCTAGCCGAGTTTTCGGCTACGGCGGCCAATCTTTTACGATCAGCCAACTACGCAGGACAGGATATTATTATAGTGCACAAGTGAGTGCGCAAGCACAGGTGCACTCCCTATTCCCTCACTCCCATAACACAGCAGTCTGACACGACCGAGGAGAGATCAGGCGCAGGACCAACGGTTTAACGTGCCTTCCGAAGCACGGAATCATCATTCTTTTCAGACATTCAGGTGAAAATGAAAAATGCACAATAATACGAACGGGTGCAAATGTCCGTCATTTTATTTTATTTTTGTCACCATGAATTTCAAGGTAAGTACCTACCTACGCTTAGAACATAGATTACCAGAAACTAAATTTAAAAATTATTTAGATCTATGGCTTAGAAATATTTTTTCAAACCATTGTTCCTGACTGAACAATCGGTCATGGATCATTCTTGCACAGAAAGGGATTTTGTAACCCTACAGATGTTTTCCCTCGAGATATTAAGCTGGGCCTGGTGGTAACAAGCACATAGGTTATAGGTACTATGTATATAAAATATATAGTTGCAAAATTGTTTTAATTCAATATTCCGCATTAATATGTCAAGGACCGAATTACTAGGTACCAAACCAACCTACCAACATAGTCAGTAGTAGTAAGGTATACATTAATAGTATTTTACTTTTACGACAGCTCTGTACCTACTCTATTATATAGTTATCTGTGCCTACTCTGTAGGTATATTGTAAACGATGAGTATCGTGAGAGATAATATGGAATGAATAATATAAATGGTATTCTTAAGTCCTAATTATTCTGAGATAAGTATAGTAAATCCAAAAACTTGTGTAACTTTCCATAGTGTAAGAAGGAAAATAAATAGTAAAATTAACAGCTGTTGTATATATAGGATATTAAATTGAGGAAAATTATTTGATTGTAAAGACAGCAAAGAAAAACAATAAATGGTTAAATAACCAAATGACGTAAAAATTTAAAAAAGAGTGCTTATTTTATACAAAAAAAATTATTACGTACATTAAATTATTTGGGACTTGACCCAATCAAAATATGTATAAAAACACGAAAAAAATGGTGAGGAAGAAATAAATAATTTCGTACGGTTTCTAGGTATTCCCCAATGCATGGGGCAAGTTGGCGTATATATGTATTAATTTAAAATATACCTACATCTAACCTGGCGATTCAAATGATAAGTTAGTACGAGTGACAAATACTTTGATATCATAATCATAATCATCCTACTTAAGTTTGTATGGATGTATGTATACTGAATGGAAATAATATAGCTTATACATCAGAATAACACAATAGGCTTCAATTTATTAAGATATTCCTGCGGGATACCGTCATATAGCTCACGCGGGCGAAGCCACGGGCGGAAGGCTAGTGTTTAATAAATTAAAATAATATCTTGCTCGAAGATCTGTAATGATATTAATGATATTACGAATTACATTTTAACAGATTCAAACATAGGTATATCGTATAAGGCCTCTTTCAAATAAGACGTTTTGTGTCGAACGGCTGCGGTACGGTAGTCGCGCGTTTGCCGCACCGCGCTCGGACGGTCGTTATTCTTCATACAAAACGCACGGCAAACGTCGCAAACTCCAAGTGTTTATTTTGATGTTGAATAGTGCACCGCACGGTTACCAACTTAGGGGTTTTCCCCCTAAGTGTGAATGGGATTTTTAGGGGCTTTATATGTCCCTAAAAAAAGCCAAGCCGAGCCAAGTCTGAGGGCCACCTAGTTACTCGGGTGGCCCTCCCTAGGCGCCACCCTGACTTAAGACCTCTCAAGTCGGGGTACCCGGGGATGGGCTGGTCTATAGCAAGGCTGGCACCGGCTCGTCCCAATCAGGTGTGAAGGAGAAACCAGGGGAGTTAAGTGCGTAGTAGACACTTTGGTCTCGAGTCCCACACACGGCAGCGGGTCTAGCTCGCCTGCGGTTATGGTGCATTCATAAACGCATTCTCCTCCGAAAAAAAGGGGCTTTATATATGTTTAGGGGTAATTTTAGGGTTTTCGTGACTCCTTATATTTTTTTTTATTTTTTATATTGAGAATAAAAGATGCAATAGCAGAGATTCACAATAGTTCGTAATGGTGGATCTTGCTTCCGTTCTTGCGTTCTTGGATCCGTCTTCTAAAATATTAAATTTATTCAATGTTAACAAGTATAATTTAAAAAAAAAATCTTTATATTTGGGCGAGTGACATATTTACTTGGATCTTGTTGCAACCCAGGGTAAAGATTACACGACGAGAAGACACCAAAATTACACGTTATCGAAAACATGCTCTTTTACGAGAGCGTCGTCGTTATTGTGTTTGTTCATGTTGATTTTTTTCAACAAGAGCACTAACAGTAATGTTTCGCCCCATATATATTTAAAACATCACTAGCAAACAAACGCACGGCAGTTCAATACGCTTTCAATTTAGGCGTTTGGTAACGTGCGGCTAACGCACCGCAGTCGCACGGCAGCCGCACGGCACACATGGTAAACGCACGGCAGCCGTCCGACACAAAACGTCTAATTTGAAAGAACCCTAATTCGATTCTTTTGTATTATTTATTAAAATCTATCTGTATAGAATATTTTGTATGTTCATACATGTATACCTCTTGTTTATTACACCGATTTGTGACAAGTTCCTGGAAGATGGCATGCCATTCACGGTGTTGCAAGTTATTGGATGCGGGCACGCGCCTAGCCTGTGCCGGCCACTAAAGCGGACAGTGAATGGGCTACCTTACTCCCTAGCGGGTTCCGGCTCCACTTATAAACTGTGCGGCGGCGCCGACGTCTGGCCACTCTATCACGATCTTGCGAGCACCGCACACTTACATTTTTAAAACGTCCCGGTCGCTACCCACGATTGTGTAAAATGAAACACGAAATTATATTTGTTTTGGCCATATGTGCTTTTACTGCAGCCATGGTTCCTAGGGATAGGGTGAGTACAAGCCGATTAAATTTAAAACCTGTAGCTGTAAGATTATTGCGTATTTTTAGTATTATTCGCATCGATCACTAATTAGTGATCGAAGATTATTCGATATTAATCACCAATTATATTAGATTGTATCATTGTAGCTTTGTTACACTTAGTTTTAACGTAAAATTTAAATCATCATTTATAAATTTTTTTGTATGATGCTTAACTGTTCAAAAGACTTTTACGTTTGTGATTTATAGGTACTATTCAGTTGATGTAAAGTATGGAAGTATACTTATCCTAGTGTCGTATATTACCAATCAACAAAACGTTGTTTTTAAATCTATTTAGCCGTTGGGATACCTATAACTCTTTGATAACATTTATTTTCATTTGATCAAGTAGGTTCATTTTCTCATAATATAAACATGCGTGATGTTGTGCCTACTTTAACATTTAATTAGTTATAAGTAAATCAATTCCTTGTTTAATTTAAACGCGTAATTAAAAACCTGCGATTTACTTTTGTGTCTTGCCTGATTGCTTGAGGGTAGTGATAGTTTTAAAAGTTATTTTTACTTTTAACAGTAACTATAACATGCGATATGTTATGATGACTATGTTTTTTTTACTGTACGAGTATTAACGAAATTAATTTTAAGAGAATCTAACTATTGCGTATTTTCAGAGAACTTTTTACCTACTAGACATTTTTTTTAAATTGTACTTATAATATGTAGTAGATAACTATTTAGTAATCTGTGCTCTGGCCCTAACTGCTTGCGTAGATGTAACAAATTATTTATCTCATGTTTTTAGTTAGCATCAGCTTGACGAGAAATTCGAGATCTTCCTCAACAATGTTAATAATCACCCATATTTCTCTTTTGTTGAACTTGCATCAGATGGATTCGAATCTTTCCGTAGAAAGTTTAAAAAAGAAGGAAAATATGATAAAAAAACGCTTTAAACTATTACCAAATAAAAACAACATGATTTCGAGAAAATATTTTTTTTTCCTAATAAGTTATTATTAGGTACCCGATAGGTGGTAACCTATATAATAGGTGTTGACCTATCGGGTGAAAACAAGAGTTCATAAAATGATTCAGAATATATTTAGGCGGTAGTAAGACCGTAATAGACTCGAGATGCGTCTGAGCTTGCAGGCGAGAAGTCAGGTGCAAGTTAGGGATTGTAATCCAGCACCTAAAAGATAATCTTGCAAATCCGCAAGATCGAGACCATCAGATCCGATCCGATCAGATCGGATCCACAAGATTTGCAGCATTTGTACGATATTTTAGAATTTAATTGTGTGCCCACAAATTATTATCTAAGCCATTACCTAATAGAAACAAAATAATGACTTAGAAGAAACAAATAGATTTTGATAGTTGCTGAAAAAGCGCGTTATACATAGATTCAACGCTCGTAGGTGGAACGGCCCTAACAATGTTGTAAGTTCAGGTTGTCCTGAAAGTATCAGTTTACCACTGAGCAGAAAGACCATCTTTCGATCTTAATAAGTGCCGCAATACAAATTGAGGACTGTTGTTGTATTACTTATTAAATCACTTCAGGATTATTTTTTAAAGTTCCAGATTACAAGTTTATCTATTATAGCCAGTAATTAATATAATTTTGTACTCGTCGCTTGTAGGTAGGTATTAATTACTATTTTAACAGATACGTACTTTGATTTGTGGAATCCCCTATAACCCCTATTATCGTGCATTTGTAATGTTATATGCGAATTCAGGTTGCTAATCTTGCGGATCCCGCACTTGTAATCCCGCAGATGCGAAATTCCGCATAATGCGGTATTGCAAATCCTTGGGATGCAATCCCTAGGTGCAAGGATGAGTGGCTGTCTCCTTTATTACAAGGCAGTGTAATTATATCTACGACTGTTATCTGTGCTATATAATGATACATAATAATGCATATATGTCTTCTAAAGTCAGCGCTTATTTTACCGCAACGGTGGATACCTGACCTAGCTCATGAACTTAGCGACCTGCAGTGATAGCCAGCATCTTTACGCACATCACTGAATATAGTGCCGTTTTATTCTAATAACACTTTGACGTAAATCATGGAATCATAATATATCGACATATCGACGAACTTTCGTTAGGATAATGAATGACAACTAATAATGATAATTAAAAAAAAAGTCTAGACACTATTTACGCTGCGCCGTTCAGCCCTTTCTAATTTCAACTTTGTCTTATTAAGAAGCTGAAAGTTAAACTGACAGAAAACTACAAAATTTCACCCAATAATATTTCAGTGAAGGGCAAGGGCTTTCTATAACACGGCATGTTAACTAAAAGTGTGCCTCAGCTGCGTGCCTGTCTGCCAACAGATTTAGTATAAAAAAGGTGTGGGTAGGTAGGTAATTATAAATCCGAGAACTGAATAAAGAAGAAAGAAACTGCCTGGTCTATCAACAGTTCTGTTGCAATTGTTGAAGTAAATAATTATATTTTAATAATAATGTTCTTAGTCTTATTGTATAACCACCACGGGTTAAACTAACTACTGCATACAGCTACATGGTTAAAAGAAAACTAAACAAAACTAAGTTAATGTTAAACTAAATTTTAACAAGTACTAGTTTTGGTGCACGTATTCATAGGAAATTCAAATAATAAATATGGTGTCAAACAAAAACATTGGTCTCACTATGAATGATATATCTACGTTATTCATTTATTAGGAAAAGGCAATGAAGACTTTGACCATCCTACTGGTCCACCATTGTGTTTTTTTTTATTGAAAAAGTATAATTTTGGTTGCTTATATCTTCAAAATTTTACCCACCAATCCGCACTGGGCCCGCGTGGTGGGTCATGGCCCATTCTCCTTATCCACCAATAAGGAAGGCCAGTGACCAGGAAGTGGGGAATGGCTGATGATGATGATCTTCAAAATCACGTTTTATGTTTGTATTAATATTTAGGTATCCATTTTTCAAAGAATTTCAAGTGAACGCTATGTTGAAAAAATATTAAAATGGTGGACTATATAGTAGGTAATTTAAGCCAGCCACCTTACAAAAATCTTCATAACCCTTTGTTTTTCTCAACTAGTAATTTACATAATTACTTTGGTTTGTGAAATAAAGAAAAATGGAAATAAGAAATTACACAAACAACATTTAAGACAACTATTTCAGGAAGCCACCTCTCTGGGCGGGCGGGGTTTGTAATTCCGCCCAGTAGGAATTTCATGAGAGTTTTATTACCCATTCATCCGAAAATGAGCTTTCAGCTTATTTTTTGAGTCTGAATATAAAGATAATAAGTTGTACCTACTTACTCAGAAAAATGAAATAAAATTTTCTGTTACCGCAAAAAATAATTGCACTTGTAGATACCTAATGTGATAATGTAATAAATTTCTGTCCTTGTCATATAAATATTTGCCCTACATCAGAGAATGTGCAGCGAATTTTCACCACTTTGTCCCGGGAAATTCGCTTATTCATTATCCTGTAGTTTAGGGACTAAGTCGGGCAGCAGCTCGCGTCTTCCTAGTGTGAAGGGAAAACCTGGGAAGTTAAGTAGGTAGTGAGACTAGTCTAACATCTTTAGTACCGACCCGAGTCCCACACACGGCCGCAGATTTCTCAGGTTATGGAGAATCATTCTCCTCGGAAAAAAAGGGTTATGTGGGTCTTGGCCCGACCCCTAACCACAAAAAACAACTGTGTTTTCGTTTCACTATGAGTGGGTATGCAAATGTTCAGCAAAGTGAATTCTTGCCATGCTGATCTATTCAACTGCCTTGAATTCCATCTACACTGCGCCCTTCCAGGGCAGTTTATAATATATTTTCTAATGGTTTCACAAACACGTCTTGGGCCTCAAAGAAAAATCTAGGTAGGTACTTCTGCGCGCATATAATATAAATGGGTACCAATCAAGCATCCATCGTCTTAATATATTTGTTTGCTAGGCTTCAAGCTTGGCCTGCGTAATGAGAGATGATAATATTAAAATGTCGTTTATTGCGTAGTTGGTAGGTACATGAAACTATTTCGACAAACGTTAGATGACTCATTGTTTTCGTTTGCCAGTGGAAGGTCGAATGGAAACTTGACATACCCGACCGTAAACAAACTTCGGCAAATAAGTCAATGACCTAAAATACGCACCCGCGTTTGCTTCCTGTTTATCTGTTAAGTGATCCACGTTCTAGGATAATTTTCATCGATTCGATCATTAATAGATTTGGCTGGACGGCCACGCGGCCGGCGGATACGTACGCTCAAGGGCGAGAGCGTACTATCGGCGACTATCGTACGATATATCCCAATGACTTCATTCAGATGTCCTAAATACAATGTTTACTGTATCTTCTTACATCCGAACCTAGCGTTAATATTAAATCATGCGTGCGTTTAGTGAGAAATTAATGCGCTTCGATAAAAAGTTGCAGGGATCGGTCTTAGCGTCTTGCTCTCATTCATTATGTAGTAATATTTTTCAATTCTTACGTACCTATGTATGACGCATTCGAGGTCTAATCTCGTAAGATAGTGGGCGTACGATTGCCCTTATTACAGTTTATCAATAGTTCATAAAATGTAACCCATTATCACTGTATTGTTGTTGCAAATCATTATGCATGCTTCTCTAAAAACTGCAATATTTTTAACTGCGTAGTAAAACATGAGTTCTGAGTGATGCAACTTTGTAAAAAGTCAATTCGTTTTCCAGAGAGAAACTGCGACGACATTTTGTGCAGAAACCACCCCGTGCGCCTGGTCTCTCTATCTGCCGAAGACAGACATAATAACGGAGAAAGTAGTCAATTCTTAGTAAGTATTTTTTACGAGTACCTCTTTATTATTGTTATGTCCATTTCGATTTTCTAGGAGCATTAATTTGCAATTTTGCGTTGCTGAGATAAAAATAGGCATTCCTACCTATCCTTCCTGGGAATTAAATTACATTGACAGAATATTTATAATCTTTGTGAATGAATTAAGAATATCACATTCTATCATAATATGATATTGTCTGCCTGCAGTATTGACTAAAACCAAATTAGATACCGTCGTTCCAACATTAACTTCGTTTTGTTTAAATGTAGAAGTCGTCAATCACATTAATAGCCCCTATAATTAATCCTGGATCTATTATTATGCCCTTTATTTGTCCAATTTAGTCACACATTGTTTTCAAGTTGGTATACCTAATTGCGAGTATTTTGCAAAAGCACTAAATGACTAATAGACGGGGATGCTGCGGGGCTCTTGTCCTAGAGGCCTCGACTTGATATATTATTTAGTGAAATCTTTAGGAATGTATAATTTATATTATAAAAAACGTTTGTAAAATTTAGGAATACTTTTTTAAACTTTCTCAAATTCTAATGACCAACCAGAAAACGTCGCTCAATAGGCTGCCCGCCGTAGGCTTCTCTGGTCGTTTTTGATTGATTACAAATTCACTGGCTCCCACATAAAAATTTCCGTAACACAGCCGGACCTGTTATGGCAGTAGATATCACATGTGGAGGTGGTATAGCTAACTGGTCACTAAAATGTAGGTATCTGATCTGAAGTGTGGGGACACCTTTGGAGACTGTCTATTGGGAATAGACGGTCCCATCTACTCTTATTACATTTTAATTCTTGTACAGGATAACAGGACACTGCATAACTTGGTAATAGATCTGAATATGAAGATTATATTGATAAGCATTGTTAAAAGTTATATTACCTATCTGTGGTTACAAAATTTAGCGATTGTAAAAACTAAAAGTATATAACTATCGAATGCTATCGAGTTTCTAGCCGTCGCGTCGATTCTTGTAAATAGATATACTCGTAGGTACCTATTATAACATTTCGAAGCCGGTCAAAATCACTGTATAACATTGATAAAATGGACGATTCATAAGTGCATCCTTGAAGCCTGCATGAATAAAAAATAGGCATGTTAGGTAATTTCGATCACTCCTGCATTCTCTTAGAATGACTGAATGAAGTGTTTATTGATGGTATAAGGTACCCATAAAAAGGCATGTTACTATTGAGGAGACGACCTGTTACATTGTTCGTTTTTAGATTTAGATTTGTTTTTACTTTTTATCTACATCCATACCATAATATGTCTATTTTATATTCAGGAGCGATGAGCAAACGCCCTACATTTAGATATAAGTATCTGTGGCTGCATTGAAATGTTTACATTTTAGTGTCGGTAACCGATACGAAATTACGTTCAAATTTCGAACGTCTTCTTTAAAAGTAAAAATTAATAGGTTTTTTCGATTATCGAATTAGTCGATTAGTAATTTTATGTTCCATTCCTATACATTTAATTCGATGCTGAAATTATAACAATCGATTTGAGAATCGAAATCAACTCGAGTCTAGATTGTTTATGGATTTTAAAAACTACAAACGTCAGTCATTATGACAGTACCATAGATTTAGTATATTTTTTAGACAGTACTAACTTTTACATACAGATTATGTTGGTAACTAGGGCGTTTGCTCATCAATCCTGACTATAAAATAGACATATTATCGTATGAATGAAGATAAAGTTATGTATGTGACTGTACATAATTAGTCATTAAAATACTCATGTGATTCTTTTATGAAACTCACTTCGTTCGTTTCATAAAACCACATTCGTATTTTAATGACCCTCATTATGCAGCAGTCACATAAATAACTATTAATGTGCGTACTTACTATTTATGGTACCATTAAGCCCGGTCGGGCCAATAAGAAACAAGTTTAAAATAGAAATTTATTTGAGTCCGTTTGCGTGCGGCGGTCATCCAACATTCTGCAAGTAACCCAAAATTATCGTTTATTTTATTACATGCATTTAATTGATTTTGTTTGTTTATTCCAGTTGCGTCTGCTCGAGCGAGCTGACGTGCGTAATAGCAGAAGATGACAAGACTGTCAACGCGTACGTGCACAGGTGTCGCCCTAACCCCGAGGGCAGCGATAAGTCCTAGCGCTCGCCCCCAGAACCCTTCACACCAGCGAATGCTAGAATCTATAAGCTTTTTATGTTCAGCCAATAGACGAGAGCCTAGGATGTATTTAAACAATATCCTCCTTTAATTGTTTCATTCACATAAAGTTGGTATAGACATGTCGTTCGGTAAATATTACAACATTAAAGTCAATATGGCTTCATAAATAGGTTGTACTGATAAAAATAATAAGTTTGAACCGGCGTAAACAAGTACAAACACCGAGACCGACGACTACCCATAACTGTTACTTTTTTGCAATAAATTGTCTCTAAATCTTTATGACAGTCTTAAAATTTAAATTTATTAAGAAATTTGAGAGTCTAAAGTTATCTGAAGTGCCTCTGAATGTACACTTTATAAATAACAACATGATCTAATTATAACGATATGACTAATATTTGTTTAATTTTTAGTATCTACTGTGTCTTTGGCTAATCAGGCTTCCAAACTACACCATAAAGTTACCAAATTTTCTCAATAAATTTTTAAATTTTTGTCGGCCTACCACTATTATATAATATTACATATCGCACCTCCGGTGCAATAACGTCACTTATGCAAATGATGTAATTTTTCAGCAGAAGTGTTTGAAAGTTCGACATCCTATAATGAAATATAGTTCTTGTCGTCTAAAGAAATGAATATGTAACATTTAAAGTACATAAGTTTAAGCACTACACAAAGTGACAATGACGCACCAGGTAAAGAGGTAAATTAGCGTTAATTTCTCATTATAAATTTTGACAAAAAATGCATAAGTGACGTTATTGCACCGGATAATATTATTATGATTCTAATCTGATTAATTGCAGAAGGTAATATTTTAGAGGACCCGTTCCCGTTACGCTGTTGATCGTAGTTCGGTAGGACAATCGTGCACATCAAGGTCTGTTTGTCAGTCGGCTCCACAATGTAAGTAGGTACTTAGATATTCCTGAGGCTTGGCTGAACATAAAACTTTTTAAATCTACCAAAAGCGTCTGGTGATACGTGGGAGACCTAATATGCTCTCCTCAAATATCATTCATAGTTCCTTTTTTGCATAATTCTAGTTTAAGTTTATGTATCATCGCGATATTTGAATAGATTTAAGTCTTATTTGTATCTTTGTCATCTGACATATTCATTAGGTAATTCGTGCAAGTATATTCGTATTAATTACAGTTGTGACCCGCCGAATAGACCAATGGTCTCGGTATGATACTGAATTATGACTATTGATGACACTCAGAATGTATGTTAAATGCATCGTTTCTCCTCTCGTGGTGTGGCTGTCTTACTTAATAGTTAGTTTTAAAGGAATAACTAAAATAATTCTTCTCAATGGTGATGCTAATAAATATTAACATAAAGGTATGCACGTATATTTAAAAAACATTTTATGTTAGAAAGAAAGTAGACAGTATATAAAACAATGCGCCATACGCGAGGAAACGTTGTATTTTAAAGTCGGTACTTATATCATTTATTTAGACTTTATTTCGGTTTAGCTGGACCGAAATACATTTTTGTTCCTACAGTAATTTTATGATGTTATTCCGCCTTGTGTATTATTATTATTTTATTTGATTACCAAGATGATGTGTTTTCCTTGTCATCAGCTTTTATTAATGAGTTATTATAATCTTAACATCACTTTGTTTAGTACTTATGTTACATTATAGTTCAATACTATTACGATTATTTAGAAATAAATCCTTGACGTATTACTAATGTTTCTTTACACTAATTTTAAGGAATTATCTTATAAGATATCAGGCTTTTTATATACCTAGTGTAGCCACAAACTAAGTGTATGAAGCTGCTATCAACCTTTAAATATGAATTGTAGAATTTGAATGTAGTAGAATAATATGTGAAATTTGGTAGATTTTCATGAATAAATGATTGGTATATAAACTGTCTGCATTTTAATTATAATCATATCATATTTTTTATTTATTTTTTAGTTATACCGCGGAAATCTTTCCCGGGATAAGGAGCCATGACTAGCTCTTCAACTATCTTCATACCAGAAATCGTATCAATCAGTTGTTCCTATGCTACGAGAAAAATAAACAATTAACAAAACACTGCTGCTTATTATGTTATCCAATGGGAACTGAGAATTATCCCGGGCCGGGATTAAAAATAGCTTCTGTCCTTTCCCAAGGTTGAGGCTAAGTCTAGTAAGTTTAGTGGTTTAGGTATATAAGCTTAACAGACAGACGGACAGAGATTTTATTAGTATGGTTGATCGAAAGTTTTCTCAAGCACTGAATATAAATGTATAATTGTAGGTACTGACGCGTTCTACAATAGGTTTCTTGAACGCTTGATACAACGTTAGTACTATTATATTATTATGTATAGTCTGTGCTTGAGATTTTATTTCCTATTTCTAATATTATGAAGCTGTAACTGCCATATTTGTTCCTTGGTACCTACTTTTGTTTATACGTAACGTGCTGTCCATCTCGAAGAAGCCTGGCAATATTCACAATCATAAAGCGGCAAGATTACTGAATGAGGATTTGGACTCGCTCGCCCCTTGGTCAGCAGATTATGCTCAACCCATCCAAGTCCAAAATGATCTTGGGTACAAAAACACAAACGGAGGCCATTGGTAAAAGAGGTTCCAAAGTCAACTGGGATCCAACATTCAGTGTGTTTCCGAGGCCGTAAACTAAAGGATTAACTTTGACAGTACTTTACGCTTTGAAAACCTTTGGATATTGTAAAATCTGCTTTTATCGTTTGAAGGTCTTGCATGTACTATTAATATTTGGATTTTATAGGGACTACTAAATAAAACCACCATGCTCAGTTCGGCTGACGAAACGGAAGGGAAGAACATTTTTTTTTATTTAGTATTACCAACACATTGTACAAACTTACATATTTTGTTACTAGTGTTGCCACACTACAATACCCCCACTTAACAAAATAACTGTGGCATATTCTTAAAAATAAAAAAAATAATCACATAGAAACATTACAACTTATTTCGGACACAGCCCTATCATTTGAAGAAATTTATAATGCTTACAATTCAACAAGCCTTTTGTTAGCAAATCAGCAGGCATTTCCTGCGTAGATAAATATTCAACTTCTATTAAGTTACATTTAACAGCCTCCCTAACATAATGGTAGCGCACATCAATATGTTTTGATCTAAGTGACTGATGACTTGTTGCTAATCTTAATGCGCTTTGATTATCACAGTACATTTTAATAACACACCACTCATTAGAAAGTTCATGCAACAAATTGCGCAAGTAAACAGCCTCTCTACTAGCCTCTGAGAGGGCTACATACTCTGCCTCGGTACTGGACAGTGAAACTGTCTTCTGTTTCCTGCTCTGCCATGATATTACAGAACCACACATGACAAAGCAGTAACCAGTATAAGACTTCCTGTCTAGACTGTCACTGGCCCAATCTGCATCAACAAAACCAGTTAAACTTTTATTACTTTTGTTGTATACCAAACAATAATTTTTAGTCTTTTGCAAGTATTTTAAAATTCTCTTAGCATAAACATAATGACTATCATTATAACAATTATTGAATTGGCTTAAATAACTTACAGCATATGCTATATCAGGCCTTGTCATAACAGCCAAGTACATAAGACTGCCAATAAGCTTTTGATAAGGAATATCCGTTACACATTTCTCAGACCTTTTAAGATTTAATTTACATTCAATTGGGGTATCTACAGTTTTGCAGTCAGACATATTAAAAGTACACAATAATTGTTCAATGTATTGCTCTTGATCTACAGTTATTGTACTTAACTCTTTGTTTACATTTATTCTCATACCAAGATAGCGTTTAACAGGACCTAAGTCCTTCAATTTAAATTCAGAACTTAATACAGTTTTTAATTTTTCTGTTTCATTTACATCATTCGAAAAAATCAAAAAATCGTCAACATACAGAGCAATTATAATTCTAACATCACCAATTACCTTTTGAAACAAACATGGTTCATATTTACTGTTATTAAAACCTAAGTTACACAAACAATCTTTTACCTTTTCATACCATACTAGAGATGATTGTTTTAATCCATATATAGCTCTTTTTAATTTTAACACTTTACCATTACAATTTTTATCATTAAAACCTTCAGGAATACACATATAAATATTTTCCTTTAAGTGTCCATTTAAGAAAGCAGTTGTCACATCCAGGTGAGTAATGTCCATGCCCCATTGAACACTAAGGGCAAACAACAACCTTAAAGTAGAATGTCTCACTACAGGTGAGAAAGTGTCCACATAATCAATGCCACGTTTTTGGGTAAAACCCTTAGCCACAAGCCTAGCACGATACCGCACTTGATCATTCACATCAACCTTTTTGTTTAGTACCCATCTACACTGCACTATTGATGCACCACATGGAACATCCACAAGCTCCCAAGCATCATTACACTGGAAAGACTTCAGCTCCTCTTCTATTGCCAGCTTCCATTGATCTGCTTCGGGTCCACGCATTGCATCTGAGAAGTCAATCTGCTCCGTTTCAGGAAAAACATTCATACACCAGCCATAACGCTGTGGAGGCTTTATTGTTCTCTTCTCAAGTGGTCTCTCAGGAACATCATTAGATTCACTGTCACAACTATCTGTCTCAATATTTAAATCTGTTTGAGTTTCTGCAGAATCAGTGTCCAGAGGTTCTTGCACTACAGCATCCCCCACTGAATCTCTGCTCTCATTTTCATTTTCAGTAGAATTTTCCACCTGCACCCAGTCTGTACTGTCATCATCTTGAGTTTCTGTGCAAGTTTGTTCTTCCATCACAATTACATCTCTTTTGACAGTTACAGTATTTTTCTTTGGATCATAAACACGGTACCCTTTGGTATTTTCTGGAAAACCAACAAGTATATATTGTTCGGCTTTTCTGTCCCATTTTAGCCTTCGTTCTTTAGGGACATGTACCATTACTGTACATCCAAACAAACGAATATTACTTAAGTCGGGCTTACTCCCGTGCCACACTTCATATGGGGTTTTATTTTCCAAACTCGAAGTGGCACATCTATTTTTGATGTAAACAGCTGTATGTGCAGCTTCAGCCCAAAACCTTTTATCAAGTTGAGCATCAAAAAGTAAGCATCTTGCCTTTTCAACCACTGTTCTATTTGCTCGTTCACAAACTCCATTCTGTTCTGGCGTGTAAGCCACAGTTTTCTGATGAACAATACCATTCTTAGTCAAATAACTTTCAAAGTCACCATTACAAAACTCACCCCCATTGTCAGAGCGGAGTATCTTTATTTTCTTATTTTGCTGATTCTCAACCATAGCCTTGAATTCTCGAAACTTTTTGAATACTTCATTTTTATGTTTTAAGAAGTAAATAAAAGTCATGCGACTATAGTCATCCACAAATAAAAGAAAGTATTGTGAGCCTGCAATTGATTTGGTTTCCATTGCGCCACAAACATCTGCATGTATTATTTGCAGGGTTTCAGTACTTCTCTGTCCAACATGAGGAAATGGTAATCTACTTTGCTTACCTTCGCAACAGATTTTACAGTTATTCTTGACTGTACTACTCGGGTCTGGGAATGACAAACCTTCAACCATGCCATTTTTCATCTTGTTTAAGTCACCACTGTTAATATGTGCCAACCGCCTGTGCCACATCTCCGAACTTGCCACTGCCGGTGCTGCTAACTTATAATCTGCTTCTTTTGTATTAAGCTTATAGACACCATTCACCAATTCTGCAGTTGCCACCAAGATATTCTTCTTGTTTCGGATGTAACAACAACTTTGATCAAAACTAACACTATTTCCATTGTTGATTAGTTCACTGACTGACAACAGGTTAGTTGTTAAACTTGGCACGCATAGCACATCTTTAATCGTAACTTCGTAGTCGTAGTTCGTCGTGACTTGTACATCGCCAGAGCATAATACTTGCACTTTGGTGTCATTAGCAACGGTTATTTCTGATAAACTTGGTGTAAAGTTTACATTATTTAACCAATCTTTGTTTGCCGTCATGTGTGCACTGGCGCCGGAGTCGACGTACCAATCCGATTTATTGTACATGCCATTAAGGAACACGGCACTAAATGCATTAGATTTGTTGCTGGTTTTGTCATTTGCCGTACTAGTACACTGGTTTCGATAATGTCCCAACTTTTTGCACTTAAAACATTTAACATGTAGCCTTGATGATGGACCTTGACCGCCATCTTTATTATGATATTTATCTCGGAGTTCTGCTATTGGTCGGCCATGTTTTTTATGTTGGCTCCACTGTTTTTTCGCTTGAAAAACACCAAACGCAGCATCATTTTCACCAACTTCCGATTCCATATCTAATAATTTCGATTTAATTAAATCCGTCGTAATGGCCATCCCGGAGTGCTCAATGGCCATTATCATAGGTGAAAACCTATCGGTTAACCCAGCTAGTAATAGCGAACCGATCCATTCGTCACCTAAGTTGAATCCGGTGCCCGCCAATTTTTGCCCCGTCTCCACAATCTGCGTCACATAAGAATTCATGGAATCACAATTTTCGAGTCGTATAGAAATAAGATTTCTTAATAAACTTATTTTTCGAGTAAATCCTGAATCATCATATAGAGACTTCAACTTCTCCCATAATTCCTTTGTAGTTTTAACTTCTTTTATGTGTACGTAGATCGATGGATCGATCGTTAGGATCAATTTAGCACGCGTCTTAGCATCCTCAGCCGCTCCAACTGCCGGTTGACCTTGTTCTGGCTTGATACATCCTAGTGTGCCTTCCAACACAAGGAAGTTTTCTGCCGCAAAGCACCATTCTGTGTAGTTTTCGCGTCCCTTGAGCTTGGGAACGTTTATCATATAGTTCGACGCCATGTTTTTTCACTGCACGAACTGACTGCACAACACAACTCGACTGTCCTTTATACTGCAACGTATTATCAATGTCCAGATAACACACTGTCGCGAGAACTAGTTGCAATGAACCAGGATCGCCCTGGGCCCATAACCTATTAATATTTGGATTTTATAGGGACTACTAAATAAAACCACCATGCTCAGTTCGGCTGACGAAACGGAAGGGAAGAACATTTTTTTTTATTTAGTATTACCAACACATTGTACAAACTTACATATTTTGTTACTAGTGTTGCCACACTACAATATGTACAAGGTGCGTAATTCGCTGACTGAGAATATCTCTTTGAATCCCTGGTACCTACTGTCGCACCTGAACTAAGTATGGTGATTTGGTCTATTGGCCCCGTCTGTTTACCAAAACTAGACGTTCGATTCAACGTGTGTAAAACGCGTGTTGTAGATTTTGTTTCAACATACCTCCAGGGACACATAATTACCGGACTATATTGGCCGGTGCATCTATGTATTCTATACATTCTATTTATGAGAAAGATCAATTTATGTGAACAAATGTATTTCTTTTATTTCGTCATGATTCTAGCCTAATGCACGCTCAGAATAAGTTTCAGACTTGTTAAAGTAGCAGACTCAAACTAAAAAAAATTATGATTCGAAAAAATAAAATATGGGTGTGCTGCGGGGAAAACCTATGCCAGATCGCATTACCATTCTTCATCTCACATTCATATAACTTTATCACCTATAGTATATTCTTCTCCCTCAGCAATTATAGGAATCCTTTACTTTATTGTTACTAAAAAGTAAGTCTATTGTCTCATTGCAGGGTAAAGACTCTGCAATGGGACAAATCAAATTATAGTTACAATGTGGCTTAATCACCACTCTTACCAAATGCGGATAAGATCACAAACCCGAGCTGTGACCATAAAATCCGACATAAAATTAGGTAAGTCCGAAGAATAGAATTTAACCCAGGACACCTATATCTCGGCCCGGTACTTTAATCACTAGACCATCGAGGCGTTATTATTAAATCGTTAATATGATCTTTTAATCCATCAAGCCCCGGAAAACCAGACACAATAGAAAATCTATTGTTTACGCGACACCCGGCTTTCGGTCGGGTGTTTAAGAGTTAATATAGATCAATCAAGCAAGATTTCGCCCTGTTCTCTATTTTATAAATGATTCAAAGAATAAATGGCGTGAGAGCAATATTTACATTCCAATTCATTTTTCTGTACAACTTAATTTACGCGACGCAATATGTAGCTCCAAGTTAATACTACCTTCGAATAAATGGTTATAGGTACTCTTAGAAATTCCTTCTAGATTTCTCTTCAAATATTGAGAGATTTGAGGGTATATGCTACTAAATAATACGAGTATTGTGCTTCAAACACGAAGTTCGGCTTGCAAGTGGGCATATGGCTATTGGTATAATATACAGTTGTGACATTCGTATATATTGGCTGCATCTTGTCCAGACTGTTCTTTCATAAGCGTACGCGCGATTGACTGTGATCGATTAAGGTAGTGAATCAAAAAGTGATGGAGTCTATATCTTTAAACCGTACCACATGGTACGAAAATGAAACGAAACCCATTTTCACCACTGCAAGTGATACTAAAGCAACTGCCACTACAGTAAGTAAATAACAAAATAATGAAAATAGGAACAGTATTCTCGTGACCTAAGTTTTTAAATAAACAACTTTAATTCATACTTACTGTAAATAACAGGGTTTCTGTATTCAAATCTCAATAAATATAGTATAGCTATATGGTAAAGCCCTTAAACATTATTCACTCAAAGCTTTAGTATGTTTAAAATTCAGATAAATATTATAACGAATAGTGGTTAACGTAATTTATTTTTTTAGGAAAGTTTTACACCCTCGGAAAACAGAAACATGGCGAACGCTGTCGAGTTTTCGCCGTTGGCTCCGCCTTTCCAGGGACGCGGTGGCAATGAGTTTCTGAACCTGCTAGCTCAACAAGAACCAAGACAGGCAGATACAGGTAAATAATACCAAAGATGTTAAATTTTCAGTTCTACCACGACGACACAAATGAGTTCAATCTAGCCACGTGTGCGAATAAGTTTTTGTGTGTGCTATTTGTGTTTGATTCTATAAGTGATAACGATGTTTTTTATAAACATACGTAAATTCGTGAAAATTTGAAGAATATCAGAAAGGCAGATGATATTATAAGAAGGTTAGCGTCACGTTACTTCAGATATGCAACACGCACATGCGGTGAATTGTTTAACGATTTTTGACCCCTAAACAAAAAACCGGCCAAGTGCAAGTCGGACTCGCCCATGAAGGGTTCCGTAGCAGCAAGTATCATCATAATATAAAAGTTCTTGTAGTTCTTTATAAGTTTGATCGATGTTTTTATATTTGAGTTGATTGAATGAGAAGAAAATTGCGGTTTACGATTTATGACGTTTTAAAAAAAACTAATTACTTGATCTCGTTCAAACCAATTTTCAATGGAAGTTTGCATGGTAATGTACATCATATATTTTTTTAAGTTTTATCGTTCTCTTATTTTAGAAGTTACAGGGGGGGGGGGACCAACATTTTACCACTTTGGAAGTGTCTCTCGCGCAAACTATTCCGTTTAGAAAAAAATGATATAAGAAACCTTAATATCATTTTTAAAGACCTATCCAGTGATACCCCACACGTAAGGGTTTGAAGAAAAAAATTTTTTTGAGTTTCAGTTCTAAGTATGGGTAGCCCCAAAAATTTATAAACTAATTACTTGATCTCGCTCAAACCAATTTTCAATGGAAGTTTGCATAAGAATGTACATCATGTATTTTTTTAGATTTATCGTTCTCTTATTTTAGAAGTTACAGGGGGGGGACCAACATTTTACTACTTTGGAAGTGTCTCTCGCGCAAACTATTCAGTTTAGAAAAAAATGATATAAGAAACCTTATTATCATTTTTAAAGACCTATCCATAGATACCCCAAACGTAAGCGTTTGATGAAAAATTTTTTTTTGAGTTTCATTTTTAAGTATGGGGAGCTCCCAATTTATTAATTTAATTAATTTTTAATTTAATTTATTAATTTAATTGAACGTCATTGGGAGCTCCCAAAATTTATTATTATTTTTCTATTTTTGTATGAAAATCTTAATGCAGTTCACAGAATACATCTACTTACTAATTTTCAACAGTATAGCTCTTATAGTTTCGGTAAAAAGTGGCTGTGACATACGGACAGACAGACAGATATGACGAATCCATAAGGGTTCCGTTTTTTGCCATTTGGCTACGGAACCCTAAAAACCGTTTTATCTGATTTGTCTACTTAAGATTTTATAAGCAAAATTATCACTGCAATTACATATTATGTCTATGATAATATAAGCGCACATGGAAGTTACGTAATTTTATTTATATCCTGCGTTACGGGGTTTTAAATAAAATATACATGATTCTACTCAAATTGCAAATTGAAACGGTCTATTTGCAATTATATTGGTTTCCAAAGCTTTTTTTAAATTTGGTTTGGGGCTTCAACAGTAATCGCGGGTAGAAATGGCCGATCGACGATCTCTAAAATGGACGCGTGGTTTTGTTACAACTACCCTCTTTTTCCAAACTGCATCGGGAGCGCTGTCGGTTTTGTTTTTTACTCTGCTCTCACTGTACATATTTGTCAGAATTTTAATATAATATATAATAATAATAATATATTTTATATAATAATTTTATGGTAATATTTTTGAGATAATAGGGAATTGCGGACAGGCAAATTTTATTTTACTGTTCACTAGTTCATACCCAAAGATTTAAGAAAGGTATGTTTTAATAGTACGTCTGTCTAACTTTAACTATAATAAGTGTGTTCGATTACCGCTTAGGTCAGATCAAAAATATATATGTACTATATTGGTAATTTCTATACATTAAGAAATGTTAAAAAAATCAATCATCGAGTTAGAGCCAGCTGCCAATTTCCAAGCTAGAAACAATTGTAATTTTCTGATATTTAAGTATGTAACTAAATACTAAAAATGCCTTTTATTTCCTACTATAGCACCGACTGCAACTGAAATGGAGGATGTCCTCATGAACATGCGTTTGAACGGATCGGAAAACCTGTTCGATGAAATCGATCAGAATCCTAACCACTACTACATGGGTAAGTATCTATTTACCTATCTCAGGTAATGTAAAAAAATGTTGTACCTACAACGGCTAATATTTACACTTTAGGCTCTTGCGATCTTCGAGCTTTTGATTCCAATAAATTGTACTGGCTGAATAATATTGTCAGAGCACAACCAATGCTGTACCTAGCCAGTCGGACTGAAAAGTCCTCATCATCAATCAGACCCAAGGCTTCCCACGACCTCCAGGTTTTATGAGCCGGGGGGTTACGCGGAAGTGGTCAAAATACCTATTCTTTTTATTGCAGGCCACAACAGACCTGAGTCCGCGGCTTCTCCCCCCAACATGTGGGGGGACGCTTCCTCAACTAGTGGCCGTAACGGAGACAGTTTGGACTCGTTCGATTTCCTCGTGAAATGTAAGTTATTATTTAGTCTTGTTTTAAACTCTGCGTAAGGAACTAGTAAACCCTCTCTTTTTTTTCTCCCGATCTAGTAGGTATAGTATTAAATCATTATTACGAATTAAAAATAAATTGAAAATTTGCTCAAGTGATTTAACAACTTTCCCATAGAACTCATGACTCTTCTATAGATTTTGTATGGAAGATTATTTTGTTTTCAGTTTTTAACTAACAGCTAAATAAATTTTGAATTTATATTTTGTCAAAGTCAAAGTATTTATTTTTCAATTTGCCAAGAAAATCTTTTGCACGTTTTTTTTTGTGTTGTGCTGTATATCAAATCCAAAAGATGAGACGTTAGATACTTTATCATTTCTTCGAAAGCATTTTCAGAAGTAATTAGCGATTTTTATGCCTCGAAAACTAATCAATATAATTATGATTTCTATGAGTATCTAGTACAAACTGTTTATTATAAAATATTTAAATATACCTAGTCTTTCTTTCTTTTGTTTTTCAAATTTTGTGAATAGTAAAAAAAAATATTTACAAAATATCAATCTCGCAAATCCCGCGGCGGATCGCGATTTTGATGCGGGATTGGATTTCCTAGTGGTGGTATGATTCCCTAGCCATGATCTCGGGATCCTGGAAATTGTGCCGAAAAGGACATCTCGAATTGCCAAGTGATTATGATCATTATTTAAATGAGGGCGCCACTTGATAACTTCGTGGGTCACGTCAGTTTAGGGCAAGATTGGGTTGTGTAACGTGTTTATGATAGTGATGTAAATAATTGGGATATGTTGCAGGTCTGGCGTCGGCGAACAACTACGTGTCGATGCTGACGCGCGAGCAGCTATCGGTGCTGCGCTGCATCCGGCCCAGCCTGCTGTACGAGTTCCTGCAGGAGGTGGCCAAGGTGCGCAGCGACAGACGCATGCGCCGAGCGCTGCCGAACGTAAGTCTCGCCTTCCTACTGCAATCATCATCAGCCCGATACAGTCCACTGTTTTTGTTTATATTACTTTAGTTGACCACACGGAGGTGGCCAAGGTGCGCAGCGACAGACGCATGCGCCGAGTGCTGCCGAACGTAATTCCCGCCTGCCTACTGCGATCATCATCAGCGCGTTGCAGTTCAGTTGGCAGATAGACACGCACGCAGCCCACCTGATGATAATTAAGCCGCCCAACGGCCTATTTCATTGAGGGACACTTCACCGGAAGCATCGCTTATTGTGTTGCCAGACTGTAAGCTCATCTGATCTTCGAATGTTTGATTTCAAGAGTGTGCCTTTGAAAGTGGGGTGGACCCCCACACTTAAAATTCTACCATATTTCCTAAACTTAACTATGTGACTCTAACGAAGACCGCCGTCCAGTCTCCCGTGGACCCTTGGGGGTGCACTTTGGGAACTAATGCTATAGATGAATAAAATAGATAATGTGTCAGGAATGCGCGTTCTGCAAGAACAACGGCGAGAACGAGGAGTGCTACTCGTCGCACGCTCTGAAGGACTGGCGCGGGCGCGTGCTGTGCCCCGTGCTGCGCGCCTTCCGCTGCCCCCGCTGCAGCGCCACCGGCGACCGCGCACACACTATCAAATACTGTCCCGAGAACGTCGACGCGGGTACGATCTGATTCATTCATCCTTAATACTGTGAACATGGTGCGCGAACCTACGCAGAACACAAATGTAGGTGTCAGAGGGACGCAGCTTCAGGTCGACGCGTACTATACCAGCCCATTCTACTACTTCTTGTATTACAGCCACATACATACTTCTCTTGATTTTTTTTTGCAAAGGAGAAAGCGTTGTTCTCCGTAGCCGTGTGGGGCTCGGGACTAGAGACGTTCGTCTCACTATCCACTTAACTTCAGTTTCTTCGGTTTCCCGTTTCCCTCGCCCTTCAGGTAAAGCCAGCCTTATGGCTGTTGATTATCCTACCCACTTCTCTTCATGACAATTACTTCTGCCATTTTTAACTTAGTTTTTATTGTTTCTCAATTTGTCGAGGATTTCACGTAGGTTCTGGACATATTTGATCGAAGTGTAAACTATAGTCAGCCTTGTCTTTTTGTGTTTAGGTTCGGAGCGGTCCGGCCTGTCGTCGCGCCGGCGCATGCCGCCGTCGTCGCTGCTGGGCGGCGTATCGATGCCGCGCGCGCAGGCCACGCCCTCGCCCGCGCCGTCTCCCTCGCCCGCCACCGCCTCTCTCTCGCACGCCTCGCTCTGGTCCACCTTTGGCATTAACTAACCGCCCTCAACAGTAACGCCTTCACTACAGCGAATGCGGAAACGGAACACAAACACCTTTATTGCGTGAGCGTTAAAGGCGTTTCTGTTCCGTTTCGCTTCGCATTCGGTGTTCTTAGGCGTAAGGCTTGGTCTCCTATCAGATTAATAACTAACATACATAACGTGCGAATAATAAGCAAATTCATATATTGGCTTCCTTACAACAAAAAAGTGCGTTAGGAAAACGTAAAATATTTTATCTTTTCTTAATTCTTGTAGGGTGTCACCAGTGGTTTTATTTCACAATTAATATACGAACTTGCTCGGGTTAACCCGGCCAAAGTAAATGTTACTTTGTCTTCGATTTATTCGTAAGTATATTAATTGTAACATTAAACAACTAGTGACACCCTACAAAAATTAAGACAAGATAAAATATTGTACGTCGTTTTCTGATGAACTAATTTGTGGAGTCATGGATTAATATAATACATTTGCTCGCTGTTTTAGCGCGGTATCTATGATAGTTATTAGTCTGAGATTTCCTCCTACGCTGTATTTCCTTTATATTATAAGGGCGTTCAAATTCTAAGACTAGATTAGATTTACTTTTTCTCGAATTCACGACCGAGTGCAATTTCATTCATCACGCGTAAACTGTAATTTTGCTAGTATGTTCCATCTACATAACGTGTGCGGAGTTTCTGGGTGTACCGAGTCAGGTGAAACCATAGTTTTTCATACGCAAAACAAATTTTTGTTTCGCGCTATATTAAACGTTTAAAACACACGTGGTCGTAAATTGGAGTAATGTGAACAATACTACAAAAACCAGCTAATCATCTTCATATGTACTACAACCATTGATTTATCTCAGCTTAGAGGTTAATATGACGACCTTTTTCTCGGGTGAACGATCCAGCGGCAGGCCGCACAACTATTTACGCGTATGAAGATAAAACATATTTTCATATTTTTCTTTGATAGGTATAGTTTGTAGACCGCGGCATATCAAATCTGGAGTTAATGGTTTACCGACAATTAAATTAACTTCCTTATCTATAAAAATACAACAGTTTGTCAATAGTTGCTTCTTTACGAATTTACAATTATGTATAATTAAAGGAAAACGAGGTGAACCAGTAGCATCAGATGGTTTTTGGCTACCGATTTTGTACTTGTGTACTTTTTCATAGATTTATTGACTATTGTAAGTCATGTTTTAAAGGGGGTTTCGGAATAATAAATCCGCTAGATGGCGCTACGTAGCCATAGGGTCCAAATAAAACGTGATTAGTTCATTTTGACATTCATGATGACAGTTTGACATCATCCTTAAAAATAAACCAATCACGGTTTAGTTAGACCTGATGGCTACGTAGCGCTATCGAGCGGATTTTTCATTCTGAAAACCCCTTATAACTTTTTTTTTGTATGAGGGTTAGGTTTGGGTTAGCGCGCCTTGTAACGTTCACTCACTACGGCGTAGTGCAGTCAACGACGACCGGGCGCGCGTCGCCGCTACCGCTCAGACTCGTATGCCGGACATATTGAGTTTGCAAAGCTTGACGATGACCATAAACTGAACGTAACTCTTCTTTCTTACATTCTCTATTGTCAATTTTTCATTGGGTCTTAAAAATATTCACTATCTACATTGAGCAGTTTTAATTAATTATGTCATCATTATTTCATCATTCCTTTGTTTAATTACAATTTAATCATTGCAATTCTAAATTATAATGAATTTATTGTTATTAATGATGAATTCATTCAATTATTGTTAATCCGTGAACGTTATAATAACATCTAGTTTCCTTTTAACATCTGCAAGATTAATTATAATACAATTTATATCCGAGCAGTTTTACCGATGAAAAATTTCTTTCTTTTTTTCCATGTTAGTGTACTACTGACAAAATGTATCTTTTTTAAATAAACTCATAAGCATTTATTCGTCGTTTTATTGAATATTAATAATAATACACCAGGTACATTTTACATTTTATTCAAATACAGCTACTAATATGTTTATGAACATACTGAAATTACATCAACAGTAACAGAGTATTGGCATACCTTGTGTGGTTACATATAAAATCTTTAAGATTCGTTACAATTTCTAACAATATAACATGAAGATTAACTTTATTCGCAATAAGTAGGCATTTCATAATCATTGTGTATTTTACCATGTAGCATTTTACAGGTGTCACGGCCATGGCACTTGCATAGTTTCAGGCGGTGTATAGATAAACAAGTTGTGCTAATTTTGACACTATTTTTCGTTGATCAATATTACCATGTCTTACATGAAAATTGTATATTGACAGACCAAAACATTAACTTATACATAAACACACTTTTTATAAAGTTATTTTATTGTAGACATCTAAATAATATGAAATGATGAGTATCATTGACAATAATCTGCTATGGATACCTACAAACGTACTCATAATGTAGTCAAAGGCCATTAAAGGAGAGTACGCTGTCTCAGTCAACATTTTATTGTGATCATGTAACGCGGTGTATCCATAGAAAAGTACATAATCAACATTAACGATATAGTAGACTATAGCTACATATTGATATAAAAGCATTAACAATACTATAAAGTATATAATTATCTAAGTCTTAATATTATGATAAATTCATCGAAACAGGATTGTATAATTTTATAATTAATAGTTTTATACATATTGTGTATAACAAGTAGCTTATAACGTGTTAAATTTAGTATAGTTTAAAAATCCTGCATTGGAAAGGACGAAAATTTAATAATAAACACATAAATTGAATGTATAAAGAATTGGCAATTGTAGCTTAAAAATCCATAAGCATCATGCAACTTACTTTAAAATATAAGTATAAAAATAGTAATTACTTAAGTATAATACATTATAGTAAGGGTTGCTAATCTAAGAAGGGATAGACTGCCGTTTAATTTTAATTTCAATAAAAATAAGTTATGGTAAATTTTTAAAAAAAACTTCGTTCCGAGTTTTCTATACTACATTGCTCAAATAAACTTCCAGACTCACCGAGGACTGATCAAAAAATGTTTTTTTCAAGAACACTGCCCCCAAAATTAATATTTAATTCTAACTTCATATATCTAACCAAATATATAGTTCAAAAAAGGACTAAAAATCCATTACCTACAAATTCTTGACAACCCTATGCCATAATGTACCGAGATTCAAATCTGTGTTATTAATTAAATTATCAAAACAATAGAAAAATGAAATGCCGCATGCTTTGGAATGGTTGACAGATACAATTTTGATATATAAATTGAGTGGAATGTTGAATTAGTTTTCGAAAACGTATTTTAGTGACGATTTGTAAGTGCTTCTTTGACTGCCTATATGAATAAAGATACTTTTGGTTTTGAACAAAACAGCATTATTTTTTTACAATTTGGCAAGTACCTTTCCACATATAAAAATTCATAAAACTGAGTTTTTTTATTGGCATTATTTTCTACCATGGCCCACTTTATTAGACCATAATATTGAACGCATACAAGGCTAGCAAAATATTATAAGAACTTATTTAACTTAAAACATGGAATTATTATGATTAACCTAGAAATGCTAGGATTTAAATATAAAACTAATTATAGGTACCCATAATCCCGTAATACCAATACTCAAATCTTTGGTTTGCTAAAATTATAAATTGATTTTTTGTTTATTTATCATTGTATGATACAGTTCAACATGATTTTATGGCCTTTCAGATAATGTTTAGTATTTTCAAAAGTACGATATCGGGAGTAGATATTAAATACAAATATAATACTTGTGAAAAGCAATAAATACATATAATCACAAAACGTTTATAGACATAATATGACCATAATTATAATGATCATTTCAGTCCGTTTTATCCATTTAATATTATTTGTTACCTACCCAGACAAACAAGTGGCTAGTACAAAACCAAATCAAAAATGAATACAAGTAAGGGTGTATTCATATGGAAGAGTCAAGCGCCGATTTACCGACATTATCGTATAGTCGGCGCAAGTATTCTTTATACTTAAATTCAAACCCACAGACATAGATCTAAATAGACGACTAAAGTATCGCAAATTATGAAAAGCAAGCGTGCCACTTTTTCTGTAGACCCGATTTATTAAAAGTTACAAGTGGTTGGTTAGATAACAACTTTATTTTGTGGAAATTAAAAATGCTTGTCATTAGCATAATCAGTCATTCAGTTTATCACTTGATATTAATTTAATGAGCATATTTAGTTGGACAAAATTTATTGATTCCCCTCTAACATGTTAATGACATGAAGTAAGTTTTGGCAACACAATTTGTTATTTTAAAGCCTCAATCAAGAAACAAAGAGATCATTACAAAATACAATAATGTTCATTATAAAATATAAACACCTACTCCATTTTGGTACAATGAATAGTAAATTTACTACAAATAAGAATAGGTTTCAAATTCATACTTATGTGCCAAAATGTACACAACATAATAATATGATATAAAATAAATAATAGTTAATTTAATCATTTTGAAAACCATTTTGTTAGATGTGAATTTTCGCCATATGATTAAAAAGGTGACGCTTAAAATATACACCAACAGTAATTTTTATTATTAATTAAAAAAAAAACGCTTAAAAGAATTCGATTAATAATAAACGTTATATAGCACAAACAAACATATGAAGTCTAACTTCATGTAAACAAACATTATTCGACAAAGATCAGAGAACTATTCAAATAGAATAATTTAACACTAATTTTTAGATAATAATAGGCCTAATAAAAAGTAAAAAAATGATCTCTTTTCACACCTTCTTAATTCGTACAAAAAGTACTAGTACAATATTTTTAAAATTATTATAAGAAATTCACAAAGATACTGTAAAGTGGCCATGGAAAGTTACATTCACAGTATCAATATTTACTGTTGTACATGAGGGTCACTTGAATTTCATTCTTTTTATTTCAAATGTTTATTTTAGGGTTCTTAAAAAAGTATTTTAACTGACCCTAAAGAAGTTGTGAAACAGACACTAAAGAACGTTATCAGTTTTGACTGGAAGATTGTCCTTAAAGATTATTAACTACGTTTTAACTGTGTCCATTATTTTGTCAATTGGCATTAACACTTAGTAGTGTTTCCCTTATCTCGCTTCATTATTGATCTCGCAACAAGTAAGGCATCATCAAAGTACGAAGATATTACTACTAATATTGTGAGCGTGAAAATCAATTAATATTTTTAGAACAAGCAATTAGGCAGTGGGTCGATGTTTGAACAGTCTTGTAAGACAAGAACAAGATTTAGGAAACATTACATACATTTCACACATATTTAGGCTTTGCTGTGTACGTCACCGGTCAGTTGGCACAGTCACGAGCAATAAAATGTATACACATGAGGTCTTATGCGATAGTCATAAGGTTCATATTTGAATGAGTCCGTATACGTGATAATGCTAGTTACTGTACGTGTCGTCGCAGAGCGAGTGACGTGCTCCCGTGGTTACCACAGCCATCGTCGCTTCGAGCTCGTGGCGTTTCGTCATTCGGACGGCTGCTCACCTTTAAAACACAACAAATATACACTCACCGGCAATAAAACTTGGCCACTGGGCTTTTTTCATACAAACGTGGTCACTTTAGCGTCTCATAGATAGAAAACTATTTGCAGTTGTGGAATGATTATTACGTCAATGGAGAGGTCAAACGCCCTATTATCGAGTCACAGTTAGTCACAGTTTTTGTATCGTGCGAGGGTCGTTGAAGCGTTCTGCTGCGGGAAACAGCAGAACGCTTCACCTTCAGTACTTTCGATTTATGTAAGTAGTTTTTTTTTACTTATTTGATTTTTTTAAAGTTTAATGGAAAAATGGATCCCAAATGTGAGTAAATAGTAAAAAATCATTTTTTTTTGGTAAACGCGAAGGGCAATGACCCCGGCCGGTGACCGTCCGCGACGCAGCTAGTACAATTGGTTCGAGTTTCGTCTATCATAATCGTAAAACTTTTAATTTGAGTAGAAAAACTTTATTAATCTAATTAACTACTAAGATAGAGTCTTTTTACTGCGGGAAAACAACGACTAAAATTCTACGCTGTATAGATTTATATGTGCGTGTGTTACCTTCGTTGTTGTTGTGCCTGGCGCGCAGCAGCCGCTCGGGGTGCGAGTGCGCCAGCTGCGTGTAGTCGCGGAACACCTCGTTGTACGTGTCGTCGTTGGACGACATCTCGCTCTCGCGCATCTCCTCGTTCAACTTCGTCAGCCGCAATCTATTCAATATAATACTTATTTTATTATCGAATATTATTAGGTATGTGTAAGTATACGTGTGTTTGTTTAAGAGTTTCTAGTCAAATATTTTAATTATTATAATTTTTGTAGCCCTACCATTAAAATAAAAAACCTTGTCATATTGTGGAAAAATATTGGAACTAATTTCTTCTAGTGGCAACAATCAAATAAAAAAAACAATAAGATGTCATTCATTATTGCTGTCTGTCAAAGTGTGATGTCAATTTTCAACCGAGTCTTGTTACTATTGGATATTGTGAGTTATTTGTGAGTATAACCATAGCAACCAAGTGTTGCTATAACCATAGATAATGTGGCGCCTCCAGAGCAGATTTTTTATTTTCTTGGTCAGGCTATAATAATCCTATATTTGATTTTGCACTGTTTAAATGATTTTCATACTTTCCTCTATCCCATGTTAGACTGAAAGAGATTACTATTAGCGATAATTCCGCCTGTATTGTTGTAAAAACTAAAGTAGAATAAAAAAAACTTACAAGGTAACGATATCGGCGTTGGCATGCGAGACGGCGATGTCGAGCGGAGTGCGGCCTTCGTTGTCGACGATTGACTGGTCAGCGCGGTACCGAAGCAATAGGCATACCTACACATTTATTACATTGTATACAACTTATTGTAAAATAATAATATACCTGAACAAAGTGTGACGTATGAATGTCACGTATCATGACGTCAACAAAAAGGGAAGATCTTCCTCCGAGCTAGGTGTCTGTGCTCGGGGACCGCGGCCCAATGTACCGTCTTGGTGTGTTGTATAATGCTCGCAGAGAGAATAACTCTGCTAGCGCGACGCAGGATCGAATATCTGGCAGTCTCAGTGTCGTGTGAGTGACGAGTCTCGAAGCCAATGTTTACACGTGCACTTTTCGCTGACTTGCAATCTTGCGTTGTTGTCGTCAGTCTGTTATTATGTAGCGCATTCCGATAGCCGCTACAAAATTATTTAAAAAATAATGTGACCAAATGGGGAAGGAAGCCACTGTTTTATAGATTTAGAACCAGTGACAGTACCTGTCCAGTGTGACCAGCCTCTGTTGCTAAATGAAGTGGAGTCTTCCCGTCATCGTCTTGTAAGTTCAATTTACTGCCGTTCAGTAACAAAAACGAGCATGCCATCACAGAGCCCTGAAACACGAAAATAACTCTTAAGACATTTGTTACTAGTTCTAAACCTCTTGCATATTAGGCGGTGTTTGAAACTAGTTCGGAATAATAATTATTAATTTTAATAAACCAGGCACTGGCCTGGTCCAGCCAGCGCTCGCTTTACGGTGGACTGCCACCGTCATAAAGCGAGCGCTGGCTCGTCTATCTCTCGTGTGAAGGGGAACCCAGGGGAGTTTAGTGGGAAGTGGGATTATCAATTTGATCCCGAGTCCCACATACGGTCGCAGGGTTGGCTACTCTGCGGAATGGTGGAATGCACTTCAAAAAAAAAGCGGGTGCAGAAGCGGGGAGGGAGACTTCGAGCGCTTGACGCGTGATGGATCGTGTCAGCCCGCGTCAGGCAGAGATCACCCGTGTGCCTGAGGGCGGGCGTTGCTCACCCCGTTCCCGCTTCCGTGAAATTCATGGCAGACCATTTTTTTATACTACTTTAGTCAGCAGACAGACACACAGCCCAACTGATGGTAAGCGGCCACTGCGGCCTATTCCATTAAATGACACTCAGGAAGCGTCTCTTAATGTGCTGCTAGACTGTAGGCTCATCTGATCTTCGAGCCTTTTATTTGTATGTATCATCGCTTTTCGTTAGTAGTAAGTGGGTAAAGGGTAACGGCGGTGGCATCACGGCCGCGTCGGTTGCAGGCGCAGCAAGGCAGTATACTCACGCTGAGCACGGCGGCGTGCAGCGGCGTGCGCGCGCGCAGGCGCGGCGCGTTGACGTCGGCGGCGGCGGCCAGCGCGGCGGCATCACGGCCGCGTCGGCTGCAGGCGCAGCAAGGCAGTATACTCACGCTGAGCACGGCGGCGTGCAGCGGCGTGCGCGCGCGCAGGCGCGGCGCGTTGACGTCGGCGGCGGCGGCCAGCGCGGCGGCATCACGGCCGCGTCGGCTGCAGGCGCAGCAAGGCAGTATACTCACGCTGAGCACGGCGGCGTGCAGCGGCGTGCGCGCGCGCAGGCGCGGCGCGTTGACGTCGGCGGCGGCGGCCAGCGCGGCGGCATCACGGCCGCGTCGGCTGCAGGCGCAGCAAGGCAGTATACTCACGCTGAGCACGGCGGCGTGCAGCGGCGTGCGCGCGCGCAGGCGCGGCGCGTTGACGTCGGCGGCGGCGGCCAGCGCGGCGGCATCACGGCCGCGTCGGCTGCAGGCGCAGCAAGGCAGTATACTCACGCTGAGCACGGCGGCGTGCAGCGGCGTGCGCGCGCGCAGGCGCGGCGCGTTGACGTCGGCGGCGGCGGCCAGCGCGGCGGCATCACGGCCGCGTCGGCTGCAGGCGCAGCAAGGCAGTATACTCACGCTGAGCACGGCGGCGTGCAGCGGCGTGCGCGCGCGCAGGCGCGGCGCGTTGACGTCGGCGGCGGCGGCCAGCGCGGCGGCATCACGGCCGCGTCGGCTGCAGGCGCAGCAAGGCAGTATACTCACGCTGAGCACGGCGGCGTGCAGCGGCGTGCGCGCGCGCAGGCGCGGCGCGTTGACGTCGGCGGCGGCGGCCAGCGCGGCGCGCATCACGGCCGCGTTGTGCGCGCGCGCCGCCCGGTGAAGCACCGCATCTGCTGATAAGCATGACATCTCCTCCGCCGCTGCAAAAAAACTTTACGCTTAGACCACATTCCGACTAAGGCCTCGGCCACGAATTTCGCCGTCAAGAGCGCGAGCGGTACGATGCTGTCAAGCCGTGAACCGCAGTGCGCCTGCGTGCGCTGCCGCTCCCGGCCCGCGCGAGAACGGGTCTATGGGATTCCATACAAAACATCTCGCCGCTGCCGCACCCGCTTTGCTGCCGCGAAATTCGAGGCCGAGGCCTAACGGGACAAGCGGACGCGAAACGAAGCAGAATTGTTTCTTTTCGCGTCCGTTTCGCTTCCGCTTCAGATTCGCTACAGTGTGCTACAGGCGTATATGAATTAAGTAGTATCAGCCTATTAAGCCCTCAGTCGGTCTGCCTGCGACACGGGGGGAGCAGATAATGTGATCGCTAATGTCTGCTCTGTTAACAAAACGTCATCTACCTACATAGAACTTGCTCAGAGAGGCGAAGTCGCCGCTAATCCTTTCGCGCAAACTTACACGATGGCACTAAAGACTTAGTGGATACATAAATAATTTGTGGTGATTGCGTTGTGTGCCGTTACATTAACGAGTAATGCTTGTTATATCAGTGAATAAATATAAATAATTTCTGTTGCTTACCAATATCGTCTGTGTCTTCGCCCTCAGTGGACTCGTGGTCAGACGGCAGACTCAGGTCCACCTCCCGCTCGCTGGCCAAGTCCGTGCCGATCAGGAGGACTGGACTATCCGGCTCTGACTTTGTCGAACTTTCTGAAACTGTCATACGCATTCTAGCTAGGAAGATTCTCAATGATGCAGCGTCCTAAGGTGTTTTTTTTAATAAATGATATTAAAGATTGTACCTATAGACGCGTCAAAGTATTTCTCAAGTATAAGACATTACATAAAGAACTGTTAAAGGTGAAAAATAGGGTACTATTACTATGTACATTATAATAATATGTTATTAGTGTTATTACCACTGGTATTGCTGTTGACGTCACTCTTTTCATCGCTGATCGTATCTGGTACCATCGGTGGAACGCGGATCCTGTAACGAGTATGTGGATTAGTATTTATAAATGTAAGGCGAAGACCCGCATTCAGTATACGAATAAGTGGCCACATTCTAGTCTTTAGGACTTATAGTATAAAAATTAACTCATTTTAGACAAGATTATCACAGCGGCGCGGCGCCCAGCGGGCCGTGCTCGACGATGTTCCGCACGAACAACAGCGTATACGAGAAAGAGAAAGAGAGAGAGAGAGGAGACAGAGAGAGAGAGGCACCTGCGGCGAGCGCGACGCACCGACCACCTGCGGCCGTTCCGCAGCGGAGACTGCGGCGCGTCGTCCAGCGTGCCGTTCTCGACGATGTTCCGCACGAACGACAAAGACACGTACTTCGCTCGGATCCACGCTTCACGGACGGATCTGCGACAAATAGTTTTGTATCTCAATACCATAACACTTGACTTCAAGCATGGTAGAGCCATGTGGCAGATAGTTACTGTCAGTCAGTCGAAATGGGCCGGCTCGACCAGGGCAGTACCTACCACCCAGAAAGAATCTCACAAAAATTAACATATCAGTAGCTCCGTTCGGTGAGTGAGTTCCGGAAGAACGAACCCTTTTATCGTTTCATTGTAATTACAACTACACCTAATCACAGGTGTCTATTATAGTGATCACTTTAGGTACCACTAACTTTTACTAACTAACTTACTTAACTAACTTAGGTAGCTGTTCGGCACTGGCTCGTTTAATCCCTCTTACATAAAAAAAAACAGAATTGTTTCGGTTAAGTTCTGTTTAGAATATTATGAGATGAGAGTGGCATTTCTTCTGCCTCTTTCTTCGAGCGTTTCGTCCCGAACGGTTCTAAGGGGCCCCTCTACTCGGGCGCTAAGTATTTTGTGTCCAGACATAGTATTAATAAAACAGACTCACGTTTCACAATCCGGCGTAGCTCTAGTAATAGTGGTCCCTTCGGTATTTGCTTCATAAATTAAGTTTACTATTTTATTACCAAGTTCAGCCATGACCTAAAACACAAGAAGGAAGATGCTTATGTCACAATTATACAGATAAGCAATGCAGTAAATAAATATCCAAAAAAAATACGAATCTATGTGACTTAAAAAGTTTAAAAAATAAATGTATGTAGACTCTAACCTTAATAATATCAGGTTCCCAGTCATCCAGTGTGAGAGATCTGACTTTACTGACGTGTACACCCAGAGAGCGATGTATTCCAGAACATTCTGAAAGTATTAATAACAAACAAATTAAGCATATTTTTACAATTAATTTTCTTTTTAGTCTAGTTCAGAGAAAGACCTATACTTTTAAGTAGTGGGACATTGAATTACCTACATACCTATGCAAAGAGTTATTCCAAGATTTATACTGGCCCATCGAGGATTGGGACTTCCGCAATCACAGCAGTTATTGTTGCCAGGGATACTTAACAGCTGCTCCCAAATTCTGAAAAAATATAAGTATGTAGATTTAATTTTGGAAGTCTTTTTATTTCGGGATCAATAACGTTTTTGCTCCAGGCAAGGGAGCTAGGTAATTTACTACCTTGCTTCCTTGCGACTCCCAAATTATTATCGGCTTATTGCCGCTAAACTTTCGCTTTTAAGGAAGACAGACGTGGACAGTGATGTTAGAAACAAAATGTGTAATGTACCTGACTTTTCGCATGCGAACATTAGTGACACTATTCCTATCGTTATTAGGTTTTGAATCGTCTGGCACGAGCATCAACTGCTCGGGGTTTTCGCGGCTCTGGCTCTGCTGTATCGCCGATCGAATGCCGTTCTGTAGAGCTGCGATCCATGAATTCAACATCTCTTCTGAATCGGCTTGGAGCATGTGACTTCTGAAATGGGAATAAAATGTGAACATAGTATGATTTGTATGTATACAAAACCCATAAAGTATTTTGTGTGTTATTTTACATCCGAATAGTAAATAGTGAAAAGTCCAAATTAGTATAACTCTGGGTCCTTTAACAGGTTCCCTGTCCGATGAATCATATATGATACATATGTAATTTTTGTCCTAATTTTTATACGTTCATGAATCACATTATGATCAAAGTTAGAGGTAAGTTTGGAGGCTAATTTTTTGTGGACGTACGTAGCGTAACAAATTCGATTTTTAGAACGGGGACGTGTGGGATATATTGTATAGATAAAAAAGTGAAAAAAGTATAGTGATTTATCTTTTACTGAATTTTTTGGAGATTTTTTTCTAGAAAAAACAAATACATACTGAATTCAGACGGGACGTAGTAAGTCAAAATAATGTTTTGTATGGGGACAGGGAACCTGTTAACAATGCATCCGCATTTAGATAGTTTGACACCAGATGTCGAGGGTTTGATCTCCACTCGCTAGGAACATAATGTTGTCTTTTTGTATCGTTCTACATCAAAATATTATGTCTAGTATAATATGCGTATTCATAAAAAAATATATAACTAATGGTTATCCGATTTTTAGGCTTATACGCTTAGTTTGGGCTGAATTTTCTTTAAAATTATGGAGGCCTTTGCCTGCAGTGCGGCATCAATACAGCCTGATACGTTCTTTATTATTCTTATAAAATTCATATCACTCTAACATGCAAGATTATATGAAATATGTATCTTATCGTGTACAATACCGTCATCAAAACTTAAAATCAAAATACATATAATTAAGGACAGTTGCATAAACGATAACGTTTTGTTTTTATAATCGACGCGTCGTTTCCTTTTAGGATCAATCAATATGCACGACATGAATTGTCAAAGAACTTTCGCGACTAATATCAATTCGTACATGATCAAAATGTTTGATACAAATTGCGCACTGTGTTTACACACGCCAGATATATTAACACTTCGATGATGTAATGTTAGTCATCAGACGTTAGACATCGAAATAATAAGTATACTATGTTTATGTACTAACACAATCAGCATGTCCCAACACTCCAAACTAACGAGTTGACATTAGAGGAGAGAGTCTGCGTCTAGTCAGATATAATGAAGTATTTTATCTAGGATGAAAGAAGGTTTGATATGGCTCTTGTAGATTTTGAGTCTATTCTTCGCAATATACAAAAAAAAATATAAATAATTTATATTCTAGATGTACAGGTAGGTAGACGTTTTAGGTTAAAAATGTCTGTTAACGTGTCTTCGATTTGGTGACATTATTCTAATATTTAAGAAATGACATACCTTTATTACGACATGTTTCACCAAAAAAGATAGGTCTAATTTATCTTTCAGGTAACTAAAATGCTGTCTCTTTAGTAAATTTTTAAAATAAGTGTTAACTAAAATTTAACGCCTTTCTGTCAAAAATAACATAAAGCTATAATATATATTATAGTATAGTCTATATTATAGTCCCTACAATTACTATTTAGTATCCGATTAAGTTACACATTGGAAAACAAATAGACTTACTTGGAAGGCGAGAGAACTTCAAAACAAAAACGCCTCTCGCCGTCAAGGACCAACTTCACAGTGCACAGTCTGAGATCTTCCTCCATCACTGTCACGTTCAGCTCCCCTGTTCTCTTCCTGAAGCAAAATAGTAAAATAAACAACGGAAAAAATCCTCGAAATATATTTTTTTTCAACTGGACTAGCTTTAATAAACATATATAGGCGTTCGCGTTCGGTGGAAATAAACCTAAGATATTATTTGAAATTAGTAAATCCAATTAATATCACATCGACCAGAAAATCCCGTTTATAGGTGAAGTTTCCTTTAATATTTTAAGCCGTAGATATCGACTATTATAAGGTGGGCTGCATTACCTTATCAGCTGTTTTGTGAAGAAATTAATACAATAAACTTTAAGCCTAATCATTTTCCTTTTGTTTCTATATCAACAAAAGATATAATGGCCGCCAGATATATTGTTTACAATTCAAACAATCTAGATTATACGTTATCTTAAACTTATACTGTTACGCTACAGTAATTATTATAATATTCGTATGTTTATACGATTTGCATTGAAAGTTAGAAACAATTATTTAAAGCAAAACTCCGTTAGTGAAATAACATAGCGTTCAACCTTAATTGGGGTTAAGTGAATTGTAAACAATACAAATTATGTAAAAAGGCCCTGACAGTATCAGTAAATAAGTGTTACCGACCTACTTTTGAATAGCCTTCAAATACATAGACAGAAAATTAACGACCGCTTTATTTTTTAGGAGTACATCATTTTGAAATAGCGATCAATTATAATTGTTTAGATAGGGATTTAATCATTAATTGAATTACATTATAAAAAAACTAACATTATATAAAAAGGTGCGGTAGTGCTTATGTTTAGGTATAATGTTTCTCACATTTGATTATTTGTGATTATAGTTGACAAAGTTGATTTTTACGAAAATATTAATAGAATAGAATTCACTGCAATATTTTTTGCAAAATATGCCCCTTGTTCTACGACCCCTAGCACTGGGGTATTATTAACATTCACATTCAAAATAAATCAAATGTACGGGTTAAAAATTCCACTCACCTATAAACAAGTCGATTGTCGTACAAGTAAAACCACCTCCTATTCCACGTCTTGAAAGCGTTCGAGGTGCGTTTGAACAGGTACCCCTGCATCCTCGGCATGTTCTTGAGGCACGGTGTCCCCGGCAAGCCCTCCTTACCGTCGCCGTCCACATCCCTCGCCTTACAACTCGGCAGAACAGTGTCTTTACTATTCACAATCGTATGACGATTCTCCATCTCTTTGTCCAGTATCTTTGTATCGTTACGCATTGTTGAAACCTGAAAATTCGATCGTTAACTTCTCGATTCGATGATTAACATACTTTTATACGATTAAAGTTATTATCTCACTTTCCTGCTTTATAGTTATTTCAATTAACACTAAATGGAATAACATTGTATAAGCGTTTTACATTACTTATACGCTAGCTTGCGTGTTTAGTAGTCATTTTTATACAAAACCTTCAGGACAAGCATGCTTGTAATAAAAATATGCTTCTAATTTGTGACGGGATTTTACGTAATCTAGTAACATTTTTGAGGATTTTATCACCAATACCATAAGTATTAGAAGGTACATCTACATTACTTAATAACAGGAAATAAATGTAAATCATAATGTAATCAATTATTCGACATCAATTTGTCCTCAATTGATAAAAACGTAATAAACGATAATAACGAAAAATACACACACAGTGAGAGATAAGATAATTCTTATTCATAATGTAGATTTACATTATCAGTTCACCTACATTTACACTCATAGGAATTACTCGGAATTACAATTTAGTTTCATCAAAAGAATAATACATTGCATGACTTAATTAACGCGACACTAACACGTCGTAAACTTAATACATAATTAATTTAAATAGTATTATTTTTACTTAAATGAATGATCTCATTTTAAAGATAGCTATCACGTGAATGTATAAGAGGACAAAAAATACTAATAAAACAATTGATGAACCACTTTTAGTTAATGATTTATTTATATCATTAACTAAAAGCGATTGTTGTTAGTTCATATTGAATATATATAAAATAAATTAAAAAAAAACAAAAGGTGTCAACGTCCGACATTGTTAGTTTCTAAAACGCCTACTAGCGGCGCTATGTTCGCGACGGAGGCGAAAAAACAATTTATCTACAGCGAATAAAAAGGAAGATTTACTTGGCCGTATTATTTATGTAAGAAAATATTTTTTACCTCTTCGGCGGTAGTCTTGAGAAATGGATCCAAGTCTTCGGTTAAATCTGCACCTTGATGATAGTAGGTGCAACACGCTTGTAAATATGACAGGAACTGGAACAAAATAATAACGCTTAGCTTAGCAATTAATGATTCACCTTTATAATACGAGTACACTTGAAGTCGAAGGCCCAAAGATCAGAAGAACCTCTAGTATAGCTTACAACTAATATATAGATGAAGTATAATTTTTTGGTTGCAAAGTAGTTTCAAAATTCATCATCATCAAAAGTTGAGTTAGCAAATATTATTGTACCTTATCTATGTATGTATGATTGTATGAATATTTAATCTTAAAAACCGTCGACTTGTTTTTAACGACGAAACATGATCGTCATCATGGACGTAAGATGAGATTAGTGTTGTTTTTACCTTAATTATTACAATTAGGAATAAAAGTCATGTTTATGAGATGTAATTTTCTACTTTAGAGATAATCTCTCCACGATTTTCCATTGTAAAGTAAAATATTCTCACGGCATCCGGGGAGAAAAGAAAGTGTCTATGTAAAAGTTTATAACAAGAGACACTGATGATATATTACAGATATTTTATCAATGCACCTATTTATTTATTTAAGACTCGAAAAGTCACCAATTGCAATAGGCTACTTGACTCTTTTTTGAAGTAGGTCTTAAATAATAACTATTTCTTCTATTAAAGCAAAAAAAATATTACAATATTTTTTTGATACTTAGAAAACCGAAAAACTGTAATTTAAAATTTTAATTTTCCTGAACGAACGAAAACGCTGTCCGCCATGTTCTGACGTCATAAGTATTGTAAACAAACATTTGACTGCAACACGAACTTAACCTTACAAAGTTATAATTAAACAAAACATGACTTCTACTAGTCTACATGAGAAATATAGTAATTATCGTTATTGCATCGTCCGAGAATGCAAAAACACATCGATAAAGATTGTGCATCAGAAAAGTTGTGGAGTGCCCAGTGAAACAAATATACGTAACACCTGTTTAAGACTTGCTCAAAGGGATCCTGAATCTTTATCGACTGTAACTCAGATTTATTTTTGCGAAGATCACTTTGATGTAAGTACCTACTCAACTATGTATAGAAACTTTACAGTTAGATTAATAATACATTTTTTAGGTTATGTATCAAGTCAGTAAACAAAATAAAGTTCGTGTTATTTACCTTTAAGTTAGAAAATGACATGGAAAATTACGTACGATACAAAATAATGGGCTCCGTAATTTTTTTTACCCAGAATTGGGAGAAAAAATACCCAATCTGGCAACCGTGCATACAGATACAGATGACGTTTGTTTGTTTACATATTGTATGACGTCATATCATGGCCGACAGCGTTTTCGGCGATTCAAAGTAAAAAAAATAAAAATGTTTTTTCAAACTGGATTTTTAAATTAATCTTGCGATTTTAATAATTAAAATCAACATAATTAGTTTCTCTAGGCAAAATACTGTACGAAATACTCATTTATTATATGAAATAAGATATGAGTCAAATAGCCTATTTTGCAGTGTCATTCTATACTCAAGATAAACTTTGACCAATCATGTATGTAAATGTGGACGGATTTATTTTTATTCTCGTAACATATTTATTGTCTAAAACTACAAAATCCTGATCCTGACATTTTTCCATAGTTGATCTGAAATTTTACGAAACAAACTCTTGAATGTGAATCAATAAGGAAAATAACGGTTGCAGATAATATATTATGCAAAAGTGGAGTCTGTTGTCATTTAAACATTTATAGGTCACTCAACCGGCGAGACTATGTAAATGTACATATTATAAGACATCGACACAGACACTTTCTCCGCCGCTACTAAGTGTAGGTTTTAATGTCTCTGACGATGCCTAACTTTGTGACTGTACCTACCTATGTATGTCCTGAAAATATCTGTAACCCGTTCTTTCGCTGCGAACTTTATGGTTTTGCAATTTCGATAAATAGAATAAAACAGATTGTATATTAAAAGACCGAAAGACAGGAAATGAATCCGGTTGGAATGCAAAAAAAATCTTTTAGGAAAACAGGTATCATGCCTCTCGTAATTTTTTATGTAAGCTTTATTGTTTTCGTATATATGAGAACTTACAAAAGCATAACCGAGACACTTATTTATTCTATTCTTAGAACACTACCATAATCGGCCTATACTATGAAACGTTTATCGGGAACAAAATTGACATTTTATAGCTACTTAAGTTTTTATTTAACACATTGTTTACCAATTGAATTTATTTATAGAAATCACTCATACTCTGCCACGGATGTTATGATGATATAGATATCGGTTGCTGCATACTTGCGCGTAAATTATAATTCATAATTATAGTAAATCAATGTTCACAAAGGTATGCAACTTGTTTCCTTATACCTACCATCAGTTGGTACTTGTGACCGATAAATCTTGCGTAAATAACACCAATGTGATAAGACTACTTACCTACAGTGAATATTTTGAAATTCAATAAACAAACAAAATTCATACTCGTCGAAAATAGAAAGTATAGGTACATTCGGTTTCGTTGCTTTCGAGACTGGCAAATAAATCGACACAATATGCTGTAGATCCTATTTTCAACTCTTCGATAAATTTATTAAATTATAATATTATCTATATTAATTCAATCTTTTTAATTAGGTAAATACTTATGTCAACATTTTTTTTTTAAAGTTTTATAAAAAAAACTCTTTTTAAAATATATAAAATAATACAACTATGTATATATGGTAGGTAAAACTGAAGCAAGTGCTTGTTTTAATGTTTTTATTTAAGTAAATACATACTAACATAATTAAGGCCCTGTAATTTTATACTGTATGTAGGTATATTCTTTAAATTCACAGTCCACACAAAACCATCAAAACGATTACAAACGCAGGTGGTCTTAACAACTTAATTACCTGTTATTTATCTGAATGAGGCAAGCACTTCCACGATCAGTCACCGAACCACTCAACTATGAACACAGTTATTTTTTAAGTAAAAAGTCCATCACTTGTGCAACACAATGCATAACTGTCGCCTGGAGTCGGAGACAGCGAGCGAAGAGGAACGGATGAGTCGAAAGCGCACAACCTTGCGTCTGGTTAGCAAGTAATACTTGATCAACTATTGAAAATCGGCGACATTGCAATGGGCGTTGCGAATGATGACTAACAACATTAGTGGGTTGTCGTAATAGATAAGATCACGCTTTAGTAACAAGGTGAGAACTAGCGATAAAACCCCCCTTGCTGTCCTAGATAACTAAATGTTCGAGTTTCAGGTGAAACGTATTTCTTTCGTCTTGCGCTTTTTGGAACAGACGCATTGCTTAAGAACTTTCGACGTCAGTACACAGATGGATGACCAAAAAATGGCTACTTCCCATATGGTAAACTTCCCATTTGGTAAACCTCCAACTGTATGGGATTAAATGTATGAAGTATCATTTTTAGTAGGTACAGTTTGAGGTTTACCAAATTGGAAGTTTACCATATAGAAAGTAGCCCAAAAAATATACAACAGTTATGCCGATGTTTCTTCATACAAAGAATAATGAGATGCCTGTAAAATCTGACATCATAGAAGTCATTTGGTTAATCATTTGATATAAGTGTAATAATAATAAATACACAATAATTAATGAGACTATCTCTCTTCACTAATGAAAAAGATCTAGAACCTTAATTTTCAGTTTCGGGTCAGTTTTTGATCAGTAGTTATCTCAACCAATTGTTAAAAGTAGTAACCAGTGGTTAATATTTTTTTTGAAACGCACATTTACGATTGCAGTTTGACAGATTGTTCTAGGTTTTTACTGTATGTGTACAGTTATTAGTTATCCTGCCTATTAATGAGACGACCCACGGCTGGGCAAAGCTTAATCACCATTCTTGTCAAATGCGGTTCGATGATCTAATCACAAACCCGAGTGGAGTTTGAATAATCCGACCCAAATTTACCCGACCCGGGAATTGAACCCAGGACCGAGATCATGTATAAAGTAAAGTTTTATTTTCATAATATAATATAGATTTTTAATCTTTCAAATGAGCAATGTTAGTGTGAACGATAAACTCCGTTACGAACTAAACTTGAACGTGTAAACAAAACGTATGAGTCACGTTTTTTAAATATTTTATGCATGATAAAGAACGCACAAAGCGGAGTTCCCACGAATGGTAATCGACGATTGTCTAACAATCATATTCACGTATAGGTAAAGTTATACAAAGCGCTCTTATCATCCTAGACCTAGAGTTAAAAATTGAATAGATGTAAGCAAGACAATGCACAAGCATAGCCATTATGATAAATAACTGTTTGTGGATAGTATCCTCTCGAGGTCATAATTAGTTAATTACAATTACATGATCCTACTACCAAGTGTTACAACAGAACAATATGTTCATACTTCATAACAAATGATAACTACTCGTAGATATTTTACCCCAGATGGAAAAAGTAAGAACATAGTAATAAATATAATTAAACAGGATTTACCCTCTTATAAATTATTTGAAAATTTGTGTCATATTCGTTCTTAAAATAAATATTATACCCATACTAATGCAAAAGTAGCTGTTTTTCTGTACGTTACGCATTCTCACCTAAACCACGTGATCTATTTTATGAAGGAAATAATTTTGAATTATATCTAGCTTAAGTAAATTGTGATGGACAGAATTCATTACCTAATAAGTGGGTCATCGCTGAAAAAATTAATCGCGTGATGGTGACACCCATTACCTAGTGGAACACTAGGTGGGGTTTATTACAATAGGTAAAACAAAGTTTCGCATGCGAATTCACACATACCATTAATAAACCCATTTTTTAGTTACTGGCACGAAAATAAGCTTAGCGTTTACTTAAAATTCTTTCAGAAATGGATACTTAGTGTCAATACAAACATAAAATGTTATTAGACGAAAACCCTATGCGTCACATTTCCAAGATATAAGCAACCAAAGTTTTACTTTAATTTGTTTTAATTTGATATCTTTAAAACGTGACCCTTTACGGGATTTCATCTAATGACATTTATGTTTGATTGATATTGCGTATCCATTTTTGAAAGAATTTTAAGTGAATTCTTTTTTGAAAAAAAAAAACCAACATGGTGAAGTAAAACTTTGGTTGCTTATATCTTGGAAATGTGACACTTTTCGGGTTTTTGTCTAATGACATTATTGTAGTAAAACTAAGTATTTATTTTTGAAAGATTTTAACGTGAACGCTGTTTTGAAAGAAAGTCAAAATGGCGGGACTAGGTAGGTAAGCAAGCCTCCATACAAAAATTTACCCCTTTTATAGCCTGACATTGTATGGTATATCAATTGTACACTCTTTATACAAAGCTGTTATTTTTCAAATCATTTTTAATTATATTATATTGTTTACTATTTAGTTTTGGAGCCTTAAGATTTTTAAATAAATAAATAAATAATAAATAAATATCCCAGGACATTATTCACACAGCGCCATCTAGCCCCAAACTAAGCATAGCTTGTACTATGGGTGCTAGACAACGGATAAACATTACTTATATACTTTTTTTTTTTTGTAAATACATACATATTATACATAGAAACACCCAGACCGATACAAACAGACATGTTCATGCACACAAATGTTTGTACCGTGCGGGGATCGAACCCGCGACCTCTGGTGTAATAGCCGACTTCTGGACCATTACACCAAACGGCTCGTCAAAATTTTTATTGTAACATTGAAATATTTTTTTAAACCATCACATAAATAAATAAGTGAGCAATAAAATAGTACTTACTGTGGCAAGAATTTCATGTCTCTTCCGCACCTGCAGCATAGTGATTTTGTGTACATGGTCCAGAGCTGTGTGTCGGAAGCACGATCGTGTTGCAAGCAAGAGATTGACTGTCTCCTCCACATCACTTAACTTATTCCGAGATACCTAAACAATAATTATTATTAATTAGCTATTCAGTGTTTATTGTAACATTTAAGTAGGTATTTCATTGTTAAAAATAGCAAGTTACTACTTGCTACTATTATTAATTTAATGAGAAATATTGACAAATTATAATATTTCTTACCTGAGAATTTCTGTTTAAAGCTATATCCAGATCATTAGAGATCTTATCAAAATGATGTTTACTTTCTTTGACACCTTTAATATCACTGTAACACAAAACTTTTTATTTATTATAACAATTAAATATATACCTAAAGTCTATTATTATCTTAGTTTATCTCAATATACATGCACCTATCCATAGTATTTATCTATATGTATATGCCACTCCTATGGCTTCAGCCACAATTGGTATTCACTGCTGTCAATGTCACAACAGCACAATCTGAGGCAAGAACCCTGCCTGCTTTTCTAATTTGTTCTTTGTCATGTAATCTTCTTGTGTCACTGTATTTTATTTTATTCCTGTAATGTTTGTCTTTGGCCATTAAAGCTTTTTCTTTCTTTCTAAACAAGATATGAAAACAAACTATATAAACACCAGCTGTTTTTAACACAAACAAAATAACTCACACTTTAGTGAAGGCTGTGAGATTCTTCAGTACAGTTCTGGAAGCCTGGTCTAGGAGTATGGAATGGAACTTGTTCATCTCTTGCAAAGCATGGATCATTCGGTTGAGGGGGGCCATCACTGCAGGATCCTCAGAGAAGCTTCCACTCAAATCCCACAGTGCATTAGTAAAGGTGCTGCAACAATCAAGTATTTATTAAAGAGGCTTCTGTGCAACAGTGGACTTCAAAAGACTGATAATAATAATGATGGTTGTAAAAATCATATATTTGGCAACATGCTTAAAGTAAATAAAATAAGTACACATTAAAATGAAAAGTTAAGATATTTAATGTAAATATTTATATAATTTACGTGAAAATTTTATTGTGTAATCTAATTTAAATGTAACATTTTATCAAATCATCTAAAATAACAAATAACAGTACGTAATTTGATTACCACATCGCAAAGATAAAACAAAATCGGAGATTTATCAGGCGTCACAATCACAGTCCATTCCCAATGTAATCAGATCAAATTTATAGAAATATATAATAAATATATACCTAATGTAAGTTTGGGCAACAGTTTTACGCCTTTATTACTACTGAAATCAAAATAGTACCCTAAACATCTAAAAAATCCACAGGAAATTAACAATATGAAAGTAGTTCACTGAGAACACTTACCCTCTATGAGTCATGTACATTTTGCCAGAGTCAATCATAACAGTACATGCTTTGAGAACCTTATCCAATTTCTGCTCAAGAGAATCAATACTAGCTTCTTCTGTCTCCAATTGTTCCCTAAAATATACATCATTAGTTATACAACAACAATTAACAAACACAGCACGTATAAATTCACTTTCTATCAATTACTTTCATTGATTTGGAATACCTAAATTTAGGAGAATCTCGGAGACATTCATCGAAATCTATCAATGGCTTCATATTTACTAGAAATATAACGATCACACTACTAACTACGACACAATACAATTACTTTAAAACATTTTGTTTTGCAATTGAACAAAAAACATAATCTCCAATCTGCTATCAACTGACTTGACTTGACAGTAGGGATGGCGATCTGAGATCGATTAATCGAAGAATCGATTTCTCGACCCGAAAAGATCGATTTTTTAAATCGATATGTAGTACTGAATCGATTCAGTGAATCGATTAATCACCCTTAAAAATCGACGTTCGATTTTTTTGGTTTATTTTTGGTATTATTTTATTTCCATACAATTATTTGCAATTAGTTGAATGGGACCCGTATTATTGACTGGACCCGTATAATAACTGGTTAAAGAGTTAATAACTCAAAAACTCCGTTTTAAAAAAAATGTTACGTTTGTAATCATTGACTTTTCGTATCAGTGACTGATATTGCGATTCATCGTTTTTATTTGATTAACTTATACAAAGTTAGTACTATTATTATATTCTGTGCTTATACTAACTAATTTATACTTACATTGTTAACGCAAACTTAAAAAACAATATTTTTTTAAAAATAGTAAAAAAGATCGATTTTTTGGAAATCGATCTTTTAGAACTCGATTTTTTTGTGAATCGATTCATTAGGTTACGATTCGAATCGATCTGAAAATCGATCTTTTTAGGAAAGAATCGCCATCCCTACTTGACAGCTCGCTCAGTCACTGTCAATTTTATCTTGACACTTTTGACAGATGACAACTAAAAGACAAAAAAAAAGGAGTGGGTTGCCAGTCATAAAATAAGAAGAATGCCAGCATGCATGCCTAATGATGCCGCCTTTTTGGATTAAGGCTTGCTATAAATTACTGATCTGTGGATTAAGGTTTTATCGCAAACACTTTTGAAATGCTTTTGAAATGCTAAAGGTGCGACAAACTTATCTGTTCCGGTGGCAGCGTCGCTACTGTCGATTTAGAACTGTCATTAAATATCGTTTTTGCTTATCATTTCACGTAATTCCAATTTTGGCCACCAGAACAGATAAGATGGGTAAATAGCCGGATGGTTTGGATTATTAGCGATTTATTATCCATTAGTAGCCATTAATAGCCATGCAATGGCTAATAACCCTGCTATCAATGTATTTGAAAGAAATAAATGTTATTTTTTTGTTTTATTCTTATTTTGACATTACTAACCACATGAGTGAAAAGAGCGGGTGTTCTTTATATATCATTGTATATCATTCAGGAATTTGAGCTAATAATATGGCGCGTTGACTATAGTTAAACCTACAAAAATTCAAACCGATAAGTAAAAGTGTATTATGTAAATAGTTATTAGCATATTATTATGTAATTATAAAGTTCAACTATGGGAAATACCCAAGCACTACTCGTGCATGCCTGGGTGATTCCAGAATTTTACTAATTTTTGAAGTGAAAACTTCTTTAGCGGCTTGTACACTTTTTTTATATGGGCAAAAAATGTTAAACTCGTGTCAGGATCACGTGACCGTCAGGATCAAAAATTCGTACTTTTTTTTTGTTCAAGCGCCAATTTGCGAAATTTTAGTTTTCACTTCTGCCGGCAATCCTGGAGTGCAACGGACCCGTCGTTTTTTTATTTCGCCGAAGTCGTAGGAATCTATACGGCATTAGATAATTTCGCAAATATTATGAACATGCACTCCATGTCGTAATCTTGATGTGCCATGCAATAAATATAATATATCATATACTTTTATAATAATTATCAAAATTTCGCATCAAACATCATTACCATTCGCATATTTTTGTTGGACACCGAAATATTCGTTTAATTATTTCACGTAATTTGAATGTATACCCGTGTTTGGTTATTTAGTATTGTATTAGACATTTACAAATTAATGTTACGAAGTCATTCAATTTCTGAAATAAACACAAACGTTTTTTCGGAGGAGATCGCATTTATGCGCCATAACCGCAGGCTAGCGACGCCTCTCGACGCTCGAGATTAAGTCCCACTACCCACTAAACTCCCCCGGTTTCCCCTTAACACCCGATTGGGACGAGCCGGTTCTAGCCTTGTGGCTATTGACCAGCCCATTCCCGGGTACCCCAACCTGAAAGGATTCAAGTCGGGGTGGGGCGCCTAGGGAGGGCCACCCGAAAAACAAGGTGACCCTCAAACTTGGCTCGGGCGACCTGTGCAATGCGGGCGTTGGGGAACTACTACCTTCGCCCGCAGGTCAACCCTCAGGCCGAAGAAGGCGTGCTAAGTGATCTCGCCTTCTACGCCGGAGGGGAGCAGCGAGGGGGTCCTCCTCGCGCTCCCGCTCCGCTGCCTCCTTCTGCGACATAACTTTCTCGCAGAAGGATGCGGCCGCCTCCCACGCAAACCTGTTGGCAACCATGGCACGAACCATGGTCGCCAACGAGAGGCGTCCTCCGCCTAGTGCCGCGATAAGTTCGCGGCGCTTGTGTCGCCAGGCTGAGCACTCAAGGAGAGTGTGTTCGGCCGTGTCGTCGGGAGCGTCGCACGCAGCGATGACACTGCGGCGTCTCCTTCGGACGGGGGACACGGTACAGGTTGTGTCCGAAACATCCATGTGCGGACGAAACCTGCGACAGGCGGTAGGTGAGGCAGCCGTGCCGGCGCTCGACGCACACTCCCTCAACACCGGACGAATGGCCTCAATCGTCCAGTGGCCAGCACTTTGGGCTTGGAGAGCTTCCGTCCATTTGGCCAGGGCCTCTTCCCTGGCCTGGTAATGACCTAGCACCAACTCCTCCAAGCATAGTCGCTCCCCCCGCATCCTTGCCGCGACCAGAATTCGATGCACCTGGGCCAGAACCAGGGCATCGAATTCCCAAGGCGTTGTCATCATCATTCGCGTCATTACTGTTTATTTGCATGGAATCGTAATGGTGTTTTGTAAATGGTAATGACGTATGCGTGCTTATTTAATAGTATTTTAATAATTTATACACATTTTTCCAGTGATATTTTGATAATTACTTAAGTCATGGTAGAAACAATGTCTGTGTAGTGTACAATATTGATGTGTGTGAGCGAAGTATGATACCCAAGTTAGCAGAAATAAAATACGTATACATTGTTAAATCTTAGATGATCTCTGCGACAGCTGTCATCGATTTGACAGCTGTTAAATTTTACAATTTTTGACTGACAAATGTATGACGAGAAATAACGTTCATGATTGAAGGTTCCCGCCCACTTAGAGATGTTCATTGCTATTATCATTCGCTTACACGTAATAATCGATTATGAAATTTTAAAACATCGGAAAATTTTCTTTTTGTTTATCTTTTTAAACGTACAATTTTATAATCAAAAACCAATTAATTTAATTAGAAGTAAGTCGGTTTAGATAAAATAATTTGAATATGATTGAAGTCCGAAATTCGAAAATAATAATTTGAGAATCTCCGAAAAACAACCAAACTATATCAGCTGATATCTCAAAATTAGTGAAAAGAGCACATGACATGTGTTACGAGTATCAAAAATGACGAAGTTACCGAAAATTGGTACTTAATTACAGAATAACATCCAGACACAGCACAGGACAAACACAAATCTTTATCACATAAATGTTTGCACATAGTCATAGAGCATGCCAAATGTGCTATCAAACCATGAGATGAGGATGTCCTTTAGTTTTAATAGAGGTCCTCAATCGTTCAGTGTGGATTGATAGAAGAATCGATTAATTCCGAATCGAAGTTTTAACATTCGTTTATGGTAAGACTACGCCTCTAGTAATGTCACTGCGACACCTGTCGCAGAGATCATCAAAGATTTAACTAAGTATAGAAGCCCATAAACCATACTGATACAATTACAATACAATAAATTTAAAAAAAAACATAAATTTCTCTAAGATACATTAATAGCAGGGTTATCATCCAAAATCGGCTATTAATGGCTATTAACTGCTTTTAATCGATTATTATCCATGATGTTATTATCCGGATTATTAGCATTACCTTACCCATCACTGGGTCCGTAACTTTTTTTTTAATTGCGCTTTGTTTTTACTTTTTAAAAGGCCAATTTACCCTTTGGTAAAGGAAACATTTTTTTAAAGCGTTCACCTTGGCTTGCTATTTTCAATTTTTCCATACAAAATAAATCTCAACAAACAATATGTACATAACTTAATAGTATTTCCTATTTTAATCAATGAACAGATGGGACCACAGTGTACTTTATATATCCAGGAGTCCTGGAATACAGGATCACAGTATAATTATAGTTTTGCAGTTTAGGCGCCAGTTCATACACAAAATATTGCTTTCAGAATATTTATTTTTGTGTATAAACAAAGCATTATTATTATTGATAATGAAGGCCCGGTTACAGTATGTCTTTCTGAAGATTAAGGAAACGGGTTGCTGAAAATTATCCTTTTTTTTAGTAGTTTTTTCTTGTAACAGCCACCAAACCGTTTTATGGGAAAAAATAACAAGTGGTATTAAGTATGATTTATTGTTTATACAAATAAACAGTATGAATAGAAGTAATTCATTTAAAATTTATTACATATACAATTCAAAATCAATTCTATTTGAGCTGTAGAACTGACTATCTTCCCCATGTTTTCTTACCCAAACCCCTGTTTTAAAGTATCCCTCAGATGCCCACTTTTGCATCTGATCTGTGGAGTGTGGTCCTGAAATATCAGCATTGTCATCTTGGCTCCATTTAAATTCCCACTTAACTTCATTAGTTTCCTTATCATCACTATCATCATTGGTTACATTTGAAGTTTCACCTTTATTCTTATCATCCAGGGTCAACTTTTCCTTTTGATCAAAATCATCTGCATACATATCTAAACCAGCATCTTCATGTTTACTTTTATCTTTTGCAATTATAGAACTTATCTTTTCATAGGTTTCTTGGTATACATCCATATTACCCATTTTGGTTAAGATTTGGTTTGCAAGTTCTGTTACTCTTGTGACATGTTTGCTGCCTTCATCAACAATACCTGCCTTTTTCCTTTTCCATCTTTCTGCACTTGAAATTTTGGAACTAGCACCTGAAAAAGAACAGAAGATTGCTACAGTCTTTACCGCTGATAAGAAATTTGGATTAAATTTTAGTATAATGTATGGGTTTGTAAAGGAGGAAGATAGACTGATGACTGCAATAAGCAGCAAAAAATTAACCAAAAACCTTAAACTGGCTGATCTAGAAGACAACCTCCTACAACCTCCAAGTATAAAATATTGTGTTAACTAAAACTTTTCTCTCTTTTTCTCCCAAGCAAAATAAATATAATTATAAAAGTAAAACTTACCAAGTCTTTGCAACGTTTTTGCAATTGTTTCTTTTGGTTTCATATGTTGTAAGATTTCCTTATAATTGTTTATCAAGTCAAACTTTTCCTCAGGTTCATCTTCCTCACTACTGGAGTCATCTCCCAATCCTTTGTTATCATCATCTTTATGCACTTTGTATTTATCCTCTGGCCTTCCTTTCACCTTCACCCAATCAATGTTGTCCAGCCATCCATCCCTTATTTCTTTTTCTTTTTTCCAGTGGTAATGACCTTGAGTATCAAAATGACCTTCTTCAAGTTCTTCTTTCATATTGAATGGTGTAATCGTAATCTGAAATTAATAATTATAATCATAAATACACAAACGAGAAACAATAGAGTTTTATACTACATTTTTTTGACTATAACTTGCTTGTGATGGTCAACATCCTTACATCCTTCAAATTCAAGAGATGGGGAACCGCGCAGCAAACGTAGGAAGACAGAAAGATGGAAAAACAAATCTGTAATAGTACCGAGGTCGGTAAAGGGAGCAAGTGAAGCTAAATTCGACTGCCACTGTAAATGCCAGTTGGCGAGCATAATCATCAGAGTTGGTAGGCGTGTCAAGAAGCTAAATAACTGAACTTAAGTATTACTCACTTCACCTTCCATCCCTGCAATTCCTTCTTCTTCTCCCTCGATATCATCTGCGTTGAGGACATTATTCTTTTCTTCTTCTGCACCACTATCCTCTTCGTCAGAATCTAAGGAATGCTTTTTCCCTTCCTTTTTTTGGACAACTTGGTCTGTCTCAAAAGCTTCTGTGGCCGATCTCTTAGCCATTGTGTGAATAGATTAATTTATGCAGAATATTACTTGAGCCAACAAATAAAATTCTACAATTTACAATTACAAATTTAATAATGACAGCAGACAGTGTCAAGTGTCAAAATGTCATGAAACTGTCAAGCTGTCAACCGCCGTATTATTTTAACGACAGATTTAATTTCGTTCATTATTCTCGTTATGACTTTTTGTGAATGTATTTTTGACCTAACGCATAAAATTTTGAGCTTGTGAAACACGTCACACGATGCATTTCATTTTCTTCCTTTCTATAAAGAAATCCTATTGGCATTATTAAAAACTGTTTCGCAGAAGAAAAAAGATAAGACAATATTATAAGAGTGGACAACTGTCTTGTTTTTTTTTTGGGTTTTGGCGATGAGACGTTAAAATATAAAATTGACATTCGATTCTGCCGTCATTCATATGTCATTCATAAACCTAAAAAAAATATTTGTTGTTTGTTGGCTTAAATTGGCGGCTTGGCCTTGTGGGTTATTTTGCAAAATGTTTATTAAAATTATTTATTATTACTAAAATGTAACACTAAAACGAAAAATTTATTAAATAACTGAGGCTTATATAAAATTTTCAAATTTTAGGACATTAGAGAAAGTTGTTATCATTTACGTTGAATAAAACTTTAAAACAAGCAGTGGAAATGGAGTTAGAAGAGCCCACAAGTAATAAGAAATATTTAAAAAATGACCACATCCTAACAGTTCTTTTATGTGCAATATCAATACCTCTATCTATGTCAATGTGGATCATAAATATAATCTATTCAAAGTTTATTAGGGACAATGAAGGTTTGGATGGTGAGTATATGCGGTGATTATGCAAATTTAATTATTTTTTTATTTAGGTGTGCTTTGGAACTCGTCAATATTATCTTAGATTATTTATTTAATAAGTATTTACACAGAATGAATAATTAACCACTCAACGCCGAACCGGCACTCGGGTGCCGCATAACAATAGATTTTCTATTGTGTCTAGTAATCCGGGGCTAGAAGGATTAAACAGATAATTTTTATATAGGTACAATAGAAAAAAGCTAAACATAATAATAATTTTAAAGAAAAATACTATTTACACAAGACCTTCCAGCTTGTACTATGGGCACTATACCATCATTTAATTGGACCCTAGGGAAAAATATGTGCCATTATCTACCAATTGGCATGTCATAAAAGACCACCTGAGTAAGAACAATATTTCACGAGGTATGTTTTTTTATGTGAACTTACTATTTCTTACAGAACCAGTTGTAATCTCACCTGCTAGATGGATGGTATCATGTTTTATACCACTTGCAATGGCTGTGTATGGATATAAAAAAAAGAGTGTTAATCTGAGTGGAGCTGTGTTTGGCTTCATGGTTGGTCTAGTCTTAACTCTGAGCAATTATTGCTTTTTGTCAGCTCTTTTTACATTTTTCATGACCTCATCTAAAGCCACAAAATTGGGGTCACACATTAAGAAAAAAATTGAAGAGGAATTCAAAGAAGGTAAAATATTATGCATCAATTTGATTTTGCTTAACAAAATATAGAATTTATTGTTCAATTATTTAATATTTTCAGGCGGTCAAAGGAATTGGATTCAAGTACTTTGTAATGGAGGGATGGCTACACAACTTGGGCTGTTGTACTTATTAGACATTGGATCATCTGAGAGGCCTATAGATTTTATCAAAGATTACAGAGCTTCTTGGCTTTCAATGGGAGTACTTGGTATGAAATAGTTTGTTGATTGTTTTGAAATAGTTAATCACAACATTACTGCATGAATAATTTATTAGTTAAGATTGACACATACCTATGAAGTTTTAATTGTGTGTTATAATTATTTTCAGGTGTGTTTGCATGCTGCAATGGAGATACATGGGCCTCTGAATTAGGAACTGTATTAGCTAAATCTGACCCATATCTTATCACTACTTGGAAGAAAGTTCCAAAAGGAACTAATGGGGGTGTTACATTTATTGGAATATTTTTTAGTTTGGTTGGAGGTCTTATCATTGGGCTGTCATATTATTTGTCAATTCTTTATTTCACTGACAAAGTTACATGGGCATATGCTCCGCCACAATGGCCTGTTATTCTGTTTGGTGCTTTAGCTGGATTAATTGGCAGTTTTATTGATTCCATTATGGGAGCAACAGTACAATATTCTGGTAATTAAAAGAAAAACATTTTGTTTTTAACAAATTTTATTGGATAGTTTTACATAAGGCATGTCAATATAAAATATCTTGTATTTCAGGTTTGGACAAGACTGGTAAAATTGTATCACATTCTAGTGTGACTGTTAAACACATAAGTGGCAGAAATATCCTGGATAATCATAGTGTAAACCTCATAACAACTGTTATTATGGGATTACTTTTGCCCACAATAAGTAAAGTATTTTGGCCGTCATTCTAACCATTGTAAGTAATTGACTTATAATATAGAAGAAAAAAAACTGGAGTATTTTAATATTTTTCTATTATCTTAATAAAAGTCTTTATTTAAAAGTTTTTGCATAATAAGTAATTACTTATATAATGTTTCCGAAAAGTAGGCAGACATGATGTGTAACGGGTCTGGCAATCAGAAAACCACCAATGGGTTTAAATAACACAAAATAAAATTGTTATATATTAAAGGTACGGGTATTAATCAGGAAAGTGACGAGTACAACTATAATAGACATTTGATTCATATGTGTATAAATTAATTTGATTCTTGATCCTTCTTGGTACTGGCTGGTCATAGAAAAATGCAATGTCTGATAAAAATTGATATACGTAATCAATGTTAATTAAAATAAGGCACAGAGCTATGAATCATCAATTACCTAATAGTTAATGTAGGAACTATGTAACTACTGAGTTTTGGACTTTATTCTGCTATCTTAATAAGTCAATTAAATATGTAATATTGTGTGATATTAAATGTGTGCAGTGTTGCTGTAGAAACAAAGACAAAGGGAATAATTATTTTAGTGAAGTTAGTGTTATTGAACCTGATTACAAAGGTTAATTGGTAATTATATCTAAATATGCACTTCACTACTTTAAAATCACTTGAAAAATGCAATTATTCAAATGGAAACAGTAATTTTAACATTTTTATATCTTAAAAACTGCAGTCAGATTAATTTGGCTAAAATAAAAAAACACTTTTCACCCGCCACTTGCTGCGGAAGCAGTAGTCTAAGCCCTATTCAGTCGATAACATTAGGTACATAATACTTTTCTAATAAACGTGGCGCGTTCTTTAATTTTTTTAAAGGACCAAGGGCAAAAATGTTTAAGCTTTGGTCCAAAGCCTCAACAGCGTTGAACCTATGTCAAATGAAACCATTTCAAGTGTTTTATATTTCATTCTATGGCAGCTAAGCTGAATTCGAGCGCGAACATTGTTATTTAAAATACTAGACTATTTTGTCCTGGCGATAAGTAGCGACATTGTTGAGATTGCCTGTTAAGTAATTTTTTTCAGTTATTGGGTTTTGGTTTTTACTATATTAAACTAGTCTGCCGTTATGGTGCATAAAAACAACCCCATCTAAAAAAAATTTTTTTTAACGAATGTTGGGAGTTTGTGGGACAGACATTGTCTTACTCGCTACTTGTGTGCATTGTGGTGCGGCGGTGGTGTTCGCAGCGTAGGTATACATACACACCCACACACACAAATATTGGAAAAAAAGCTTTGTTATGAATGTAGTGATTTTTTACATTTTAAAATGTATCAAAACACCATGTTCGCTTTCGATATTGACCTAGGCGCCATAGTATGAAATGAACCGTACCCCACAACGAATCATTTAGCATCATTCTTATAGCTGTTGAACAAAGTTGAAAATTGGACCAAAATGAGTTAACCCCCTTTGAGCCAAAGTTGCCCGCCTGAGCTAAAGAAACCCGCACTTACGATACATACATAACTTAATTATTAGCAAATAATGGGAGTATGGTGAAAGTAGGATGCTACCTAGCCTAGCTCCCACAAATGTGTGCCATTTATCCTGTGGCCTTGGACAGATAACCATCATAAAAATATTTAAGTAAATAAACAATAAATAAAAATGTTCTTTTAGATTATATTTTGAGCTTATAATCATATAAAAGGATTGCTACATAAATAAAGATTATAAATCAATTTTATCTTTTCTTTTGTGTACAGCCAGCAGCAGCAGTTAACCTACTCCAATCTCTCAAAAGTCTCAATAGAAATACAACTCTATGTGGTACACATTCAGCTGAAAATTGGTTGTAGAAACTTGACAGATTAGGGTAGGTTGTTGTGCTGGCGATCGTACATTTTATTACTTCATGGCACTTAACTATAATTTAATGTGTTTCACAATTCTATTACTTTTTCAGATATCAAGAGTAATGGAGAAAAATGGACATTCATAGAAAATACAAAGAGCTGATGCTGCCTAAGCCATAACTGGCCGATCAAAGCCATCAACCAACCACTTCATACAATACAATCATAGTGGCTTAATTTGAAGTGCGTCATAATAATGTATGGAATTTGACCATGTATGACATTCTATTCTTTGTTTTTGTTTTTTTTTTTAAATAGGCATTGCAATTTGCATTGTGTAAATTTAGACAACACTCGTCGTAATATGTTTTTGCGTTGCGCATTTATGAAAGTAAGTAATTACGGGCCCTGGCAAACTTCTTGAATATGGGGTGGGGATTGCACAGAACACGAATTTTTACACGCCTGCTCGCTATTGGTCAGAAGCATACCTCTGACCAATAGCGCGCGCGGACGTTCCCCTTCTCCGTCGACCGATGTTCAACAAGTTTGCCGATAGCAATAGTTATCTGGATTCTGATCCGTGACGTGATCAAGAAATTTTACATTGTTTTAATCACCAAAAATTGTTTTTTGTTGGACAATTTTAATGTTCAAGTTTGGTGTGGTTTTATCACTCTTAGTATCAGAATGTTATTTTTTAAGGTACACGGATTATACTTTATGTAGTTATATTTATTTTTCTATAAATTTGTTATAAAATTTGTCATTTTGGTAATTTGTTAATGTATGGAAGGTGAAATTGTTTCAATAGCAGGACAGCATAGTTTGTACTTATTTTGTTACTTAAAATAAATAAATTTTTTATTTTCTGTATGTTGTCATGTTTTTATTACATATCAAACGAAAAGGAATTCTGTAACCCTTAGATACGTACGGCAGGCAGCCTCGTGCAAGTAGAGTAGGTTGGTTTTTTTATTTGGTTAAATCTTTTGTTTATACATACGACGACGAGCCGTTTGGTGTAATGGTCGAGAAGTCGGCTATTACACCAGAGGTCGCGGGTTCGATCCCCGCACGGTACAAACATTTGTGTGCATGAACATGTCTGTTTGTACCTGTCTGGGTGTTTCTATGTATAATATGTATGTATTTACAAAAAAAAAGTATTTAAGTAATGTTTATCCGTTGTCTGGCACCCATAGCACAAGCTAATATATGCTTAGTTTGGGGCTAGATGGCGCTGTGTGAATAATGTCCAGAGATATTTATTTATTTATAAATATTTTAATGTAAGTTAGGCAGGCCCATCAGTGAGTCCGTGCCCAGTCCACCCTGTTAGTGTTTCCGAATAGAGAAAATTGAGGCCTCTCAAATCCTCAATTCGGGGTACCCGAGGATAGGCTGGTCAATAGCCACATAAGCTGGCACCCGGCTCGTCCCAATCGGGTGTGAAGGGGAAACCAGGGGGGGGGTTAGTGGGTAGTGACTGAATACTTTTGTTTCGAGTCCCACACACACACGGCCGCAGGTCTAGCCAAAGAGTAGTATAATACATAGGGAATATATGTATAATACATGGGTCTAGCTCTTAGAGTAGAACACATGGAGATGCCCTAAGTAGGTACAAAACGTGTATACCTAAAGTTGGAACACAAAATGGCGCCACCAATGATAGCGTCCGACCGTAGTGCAACCAATATTTTATATCGATATATTTATCGATACAAGTTTACGTGTCGATCATAAATGCACATATTTTGTTAGAAATCTATAAATAGTTTCTTATTTTCCTATCACAAAATAATGATGATGCAGTGCCTTAATATAACAATAGGTTAGTTATAAATATTATTATGGAAATTTCAACTTTACATGGTTAATAAACCTATTACATTTTTCCAAATATCGTAAACAGAAGATAAAGTGAAGATACTGTACTGTTTCATACTACCATCACGTAATCTTGTTATGTCGAGAGTTCTGTAAAACCAGTTTTCGTTAAAGTGTAGCGAGCAAACGTGCCTTATTTTATGTCGCGGATTTATATTTTCCCCACCATTAACTCTATCTATTTCTTCTTTAATGTTTTACTTACAGGAAATCTGCAGAATACCATTGCAGAATATAACTATCTAAACCGTATCGATACATAAAAATATTGTGCCACATCACTAGCTGGAACACAATATGGCGAAACCGGCACGCGTCAAAAACTGTGTGACGTCACTAAAAAGTGTTGCCAAAATGGGTACAAAGCAAAGATATCTGTCTCTTTTTTCATACGCAACAATCACTTAGATGAAAAGAGATAAGTATATATTTGTAAGGCAAGTGTCGATTCGATGTATATTCATATAAGCAATTTTTTGTATAGATCAATAGGGCATCTCCATATGTTCTACTCTAAGGTCTAGCTAGCCTGCGGTTATGATGGTGCGATGGTGCATAAACGCATTTCTCCTCCGAAAAAAAAAAATGTTTTCGAATAGAATTGCGTAAAAATATTACATTAGCAGGATTTTTTTTTCAATTTCTGTTGAAATGAATGTTCTGAATTCGGGAGTAGTTTAGAGCATTAAAGTTATAAGCTCCACTCCTATCCTCTAAACCACTCGCCACCACAGAGATAGGTCCATTCAACTCTGTGCTCGCCACCTACGCATCACACCACACACACTTTAATCGTAAAAACGAATTTATTATTATTTTTCCAATTTTTCTCATAGTTCTGTTATCTTTTTTTGTTCAAAGTGTAGTCCCAGTATCACAATGCCGTTGTTTTAAAAATAGTTTCATTTGACAATTGACATGAGATGCATGACTGACAGTGACAGTTTTACTTGAATGGAGGAGGAACTTCTTAGTTCTTTGTTTACTGTAATTAATTTTATATAGAAAGAGCTGTGTGACTCACATCAGTCACTGGTTTTTATTCGCCTTCTAAATTCACATTCCATCTAATTATTCCTTTAATACTAAACTTAATCCGTAACAAGAATAATCTGTAAGTAGAGCAAAGAAGGAATGTTTTTTGTTTTCTAAACCATGTCGTCGCCTGTAGAAGAAAGTCCCATAATTAATTCGGATATAGAAAATGATGTTACAAGCAGTCATCGTAATCTAATAGAAAATGGACCAGGTTGGTATTTTCTTCCTGAACTTATTTAACCTTTGTTGATCAAGGCCAATTCATGGATCATATTACGTTATTATCTGTAAATGATATTGTGAGTTACATATTTGTAAACAGAATAAGCAACGTGTGTGTTATACAAGTCTTAAGTTAATATCTAACTGCTATCTGATTTCACTTCTGATTGGTCTATGAAAAGAAAAATAGCTGTTTTGTTTTCTGCACCTGTGTTCGGTCTGTGGAATATAATTTTAGCTTCTGCTACAATTTCTGGGTCAAGCAGAATATGTTTTATTAATCACAAAGAACACATTAATCTAGTGTAATGTGATTTATTATGTGTAGCCAGTAGCCCACTATGGTAATGCTGAATATAGTTTGATCCGAGTGATTTTCCTAAAATGCTTAAAAGACCTACGTGGAGGTGGATAATTGGATATCATACATTTTTAACTAGTATTTAATGAATTTCTTATTTATTTCAGTGGAAGAAACCACAGGATGGATCAAAAGTCGGACAGTGCTTGGTATCATGGGCTTTTTGGGTTTTGCCAATGTGTATGCCATGCGGGTAAACCTCTCAGTGGCCATCGTGGCCATGATAAACTCTACGACTCCACTTCCTTCTAATGACTCTTTGGATGTGTGCCCGGCTTCCACACCCAGCAACGATTCTGCCCCTGTTGTAAGTTGGATCTTTAAATTAGATTAAAGAAAAACAGTGCAGTGCCACTTGAAATGTGATATTTTCTTCACTTCCTATTAAACAACATTTAGAAAGATACATATTTCAATATGCAATAACTGCATGCATCAAAAGTTCACATTTAAATTTCAATTGGAATGTGAAAAATTTGATAATCTCATATTCCTTTTTTTATTTATAAAATAGTAGACTTACGAATAAGGGATGCTTTAATGTTTAATTGTATGAATTTATATAATGACCTAACTTAAATAATCTATTTCCATATTTACAGAAACCTGGTGATTTTAATTGGACTCCTGAACAGCAAAGTATTATTTTAGGTTCCTTCTTCTATGGATATGTTTTAACTCAGGTAGGTATTCACTAATCAACGAGACAAAATGATATTAACCTGTTTAGAAATCTATTTAATAAATAAATATTATATTTCTAGGTCCCAGGAGGACGAATAGCAGAAATATTTGGAGGAAAACTTGTTTATGGAGTGGGTGTTTTACTTACTGCAATATTTACTATACTTAGTCCAATTGCAGCATTTGCTGATTTCAAATTTTTCATTGTGGTAAGAGTATTGGAGGGGCTTGGAGAAGGTGTTACATATCCAGCCATGCATGCAATGTTGGCAAGGTGGATACCGCCATTGGAAAGATCGAAATTTGCAGCTTATGTTTATGCTGGTAAGTGTTTTAATGATGTATATTTTGTAATTTAATTATGGAGAAAACAATGAAAGCAAACCAAAGAGCATGTAAAGAATAAACATGAACTTTCTTCCAATTAGGTAAATATTGTCTTGTCTGATTTTGGATGCAAACTACCTACAGTAGCATTCTTAATAAAAGCTTGGCAGTGGTAGATATCTGCCAGAAATGAAGGACAATTGTGCAGCATGTGCATAAACTTTATGTGAATATACACTAAAGGCAGGAGAATAATAATGATGATGATCTGTCAATTTGATTTATATTCATATTCAAAGGGATGCATGGTTTACCAAACTACTAATAAAACAATATCCTTTTTGAAATGTTGTCTTGTCCATATTTATTATGGTTTGCTGAGTATGGGTTCCAGCCTGTGGTAGCATTTTTATTGTTTTGATAAAATATAATAGATTAACCAAAAAACTATATGCAATAAATAAGTTATTTACCCTTTAGGTTCCAACATTGGCACAGTGATATCATTGCCAATATCTGGGTGGTTATGTACTCTGGACTATGCTCATGGGTGGCCTCTCTGCTTCTATCTGTTTGGAGGCTTGGGTGTGCTTTGGTTTATTGCATGGATGTTCCTGGTCTATGACACCCCACAAAAGCATCCGAGGATATGTCCTAAAGAAATTGAATACATAACAGCAGCTATTGGGCCTCAGGTATGTTTTATTTGTTCATATTATATTTTTTATATATTTTTTTTTAAGTTTAGTTTTAATCTTGAGCTAAGTTTAAGCTTACTTAATTTGTATTTGAAAAGCATGATGATTCCGAATCTGAATGCCAATAACAGCATCTGTGGAACATTTATTTTATTTATTTATAAAAACTTTATTGACCACGAAATTAGGGTACAAAAGGCGGATTTAATGCTAAAAGCATTACCAAAACAAACACTATTTTAACATTGAAACAAAAAAGTATCCGGTTTAGTAGTACATATTTATATCTTGTTTGCTATAAATATTTTCATTAACAAACTTTTTAAAAAACAAAAAGTTTTATTTTACTCCAAATTGGATTGAATGTCCCTGAACCTTACAAGCATTGTAATCTGTACTATGTGTTTGATAAATCGGAGTTTTATACTTCTTTAGTGACTCAATAAAATTAGCAACTAAATGTATCAAATATTTTGTCATTCCGTATTTGCGTGCATCCTTTATCTTGTATGTGGGTCGCAGATGTGAATCATACCACTCTGACCTCACAACTGTGTCTATAGAATATATTAAGTTCGCTAAGTCTAGATATGTATATATTAGGAAAGTGAGTTACATCTTAGATTTAATAAATAGCAGTATTTGCTGGTACACATTATGGTTGTCTCTATTGTCCTATGGCCTGGTCCAGCCTTTGAGATAAAAAAGTTTAAAGCCCTTTCCTTGATCTTTATAATGATGATGATAACAGTTTTTAATATCACTTAATAATTATATGATAAGTTTAAAGAAACAAGGGTGATTCCATATTTTAGTCCGTAAATATTTTGTAATAAATTGAGTTAAACAGTATAAATAATGTTTTGTTCAGGATGACAAGCCATCGATGTCTATTCCTTGGTGCAAGTTCTTGACGTGTGTACCGTTGTGGGCGATCCTCATCGCACAGTGCGGTCAGTCTTGGCTGTTCTACACGCAACTTACGGAGCTACCCACATACATGAACAATATACTTCACTTTGACATTGTTTCTGTAAGTACAGTGATATTATTTCGTGTTTTAGACGATCCAATGCTTCTTTAAGCAGTAACAACAAACAAAAGTTGGCGTGCCTGAACTCGTTAATACTACACATAGATTTATATGTATTTAATTTTGATTCCTATGGTTTTACTTTGTTTAATTAAGACGTATAGATGGCGCTGTGTGAAAATTGTGTAAAGATCTTTATACATTTTTCACACAGCTCAGCAACGCATGAGCGATCCCTCTGGTGTTGCAGATGTCCATGGGCGACGGTGATTGCTTACCATCGGGGGACCCGCTGGCTCGTTTGCCGCCTCTGACATAAAAAAAAGCTCTATATTAATGTATTATCTTATGGCTGTGAATCTCGGATGTTTGTTTACTATTTAATCAAGTTTACAATAGTTATATATGACCGACGAATACGTACAGATACGACATTTAAATAAGATTTTATGAATCAATATTTTTTATAGATGTTTGAATAAATATTTCAGAATGCAAGACTATCGGCGCTACCGTACCTAACGTCTTGGATAGCTGGGATATTAATTAGTATATTTGCTGATTGGGTGCTAGCTAAGGGTTGGATATCCCGACTAACTAGTATGAAGCTTTGGAATACCGTTGGTAAGTAACAAACTTAATATCGTCACAAACGATTATTAATTAATGAAACAACTTAAATGAGGTCATGATTCATCTTTAGAGATTGTGATACCAATTAATTTATCAATCTCTCGAAGTCGAAGATATTTGCAGAAAACTTTATTATCAATGCGCCTATTTTGAAGACTCAAAAAGTCACCAATTGGTTACTTAACTTTGCCATTCTATACTGAAGATAACGTTTGACCAATCATTAAAAGTACATGTTGTAGACTTTTTTGCGTCATGTAGCGCATCATGTCTGACGTCTATGTTCATGCAGTTTCAAGTTCTCAGCAAAGGATAATGGGCGGATTGGTACAACTCTCAATAGAGAGGATATATACATCGATTAATAGGTAGTTTTTACTAGAACAATATTGACTATGGCGGCGATTTTCAATTCTACTAAGCAACCTAAAGCTTTTTTTAAGTATATTGGTATTGGATGTTTCTAAGAATATATTATTTTTTTCCCAGCTTCATTCATACCAGCATTTGGTCTGCTGGGCATCGCGTGGGCCGGATGCGATCGTATGGCGGTCATGCTGTTGCTAAGTATCACGTCTGCGTTCGGAGGAGCTGTCTACGCTGGTATGGATTTATAAAGTTACATTTCATGTTAGACTTGTTCCTTGTATAATAATTATGGTATAGCCTGACCAAGAAAATAAAAAACCTGCTCTGGAGGCGCCACATTAGCTATGGTTATACTCACAAATAACTCACAATATCCAATAGTAACAAGGCACGGTTGACAATTGACATCACACTTTGACAGACAGCATTATTGAATGATATATATTATTGTTTTTTTATGTGATTGTTGCCATTTGAAGAAATTAGTTTCAATAGTTTTCCGCAATATGGCGAGGTTTTTTATTTTATTGGTCGGGCCATAGTTTGGAATGGAGTGATGATTCCTATGAATGATGATGATGAGGCTAGAAAATTTTTACGCCCAAGTGATTTTAAACTTTTTAAATTTTCAGGTAACCAAATGAACCACATTGACTTGTCACCCCAGTTCGCCGGCACCATGTACGGTATTACGAACGCGGCCAGCAACATCTGTGGGTTCATGGCGCCTTATGTCATCGGTCACATCATTAGCAGTGAGCAGGTGAGTTTGTCGTATCGTGTTTTCTATAGAACATCATGTGAAGCTCCTACAAAAATGATTTTATTCCGAAAGACCCTCAGTATCCTTAATGAGGTCTTTTTGGAATAAAATATCAGCTAGATGGCGCTACGTAGCCACATAACTAAAACATGATTGGTGAATAAAAATTATACATAATTACGTCAGCAGGACCCCATTGAACGAATATAGAATACATTGCATGGACAAACTTATGCTGTTACATTGCATAGATAAGCTTTGTGGTTTCTACACTGTGATATGCCCTAATTTATCCAAAAATATTGATGATGCGAATTCGTGTTATATTGCCCTTAAGGCTTTTTAGGGGTACTGGGATATAGTTAGGGTGCCACCTTCTTTTTGCTAATAAATAATTTTTGGATTTGGTTGACTAACACCCTGTTGCAGAAAGCTCCATTAAAGTTAATGCTTCGTTGTCATGAAATAAAAAGTGACAGCAATAGCTTTAATGAAACATTAATTTAATGAACGTTTCTGCAACTGAGTGTTAATGAAGTATTCAGTTGTCTTTTTTGTTAATTTATTTGCCCTTGTTTTCAGCAAACACTTGGTCAGTGGCGAGAAGTCTTTTATTTGGCAGCTGCCATTGATTTAGGAGCTAATTTGTTCTATTTATTCTTCGCAAGTACAGAGGAGCAGGTGAATATTACGATTTATATTAGTTTGTTACTAAATTTCAAACTTAATATCGCGGTTTTCCAGAGGGGCGTAATAGGCAAATCCCTACTTTTCACGAAACAAAAAAAAACTTAACTTTATTCCTAGTGTAGCTACATAATTATAGACTTGCACGTATCTATGAATCGGTTCTGATGTTTATGTGAAATGTTAATTTTTTTTGTAACTATTAAAATCTTTTATAATGTTTTATAATGCACTTTCTTCTATATGGCACAACGATATTATATTTTTCTTATACGCCCCTCTGGCTTGATGCCCGCGATATTATATTAGTCACATAAATATCAGAAAACTATCTAATTTCATGTAAGATTAGTAACCTTAATTTTTCGTGGCTGGCTACGGCACTTTTAGTGGGTAAACCCCGCCCTCTTTTCTCCTAGGGGCGGAGTAGCTCCCTTCTTAGGGCATTTTTTTCGCGTAATACGTTTCGCTCCGTGACTACAAATACCAGTACATTGAGCGATGGCTTCTGTTAAAGTTTCCCTTAATGGACTGTTACAGCTATTTTGTAAATTACAATGTCTATCTGTTAACCGAAGTACAGTCAACGTCAGAAATATCTGAACATTTTAGTACAATGTCACACCAGCTATTGCTTTCTTAAATTAAGGCACGTCTAACAATACATGCGCTATAGCCGGTGTGACATAGTTCTAAATTGTTCAAATATTTCTGACGCTGACTGTACCTGTTATAAAAAACATTTTTTATCGTGTCATAGGACTGGTCACGACCGGATAGCGAAGACATGGACGCCGTTGCCCCGATGGAGAGCATTCTGTTCCCGGAGTCATAGGGCACGCCCGCCATGCGGCGCCCGGACACTTCCGACACGGTCGTCTAGTGCCGCCATCTGCCGGCCACCTGAGACATTACTGGTGAAGAGACAACACGACTGTAGTGCCCAGCAAACATCTTAACATCGGGTGGGGATTGCACAGAACGCGAATTTTGAGATGCCTGCGCGCTATTGGTCAGAAGCATACCTCTGACCAATAGCGCGTACGGGCGACGAGAGATTCGCGCGCGGCATTGGTCATGCGCAAGTGCACATACGCAAACTTTCCCCCACTCCGTCGACCGAGCGTCAAGAAGTTAGCCGGCAACTATACCAATGTGGATTTTTAGAATGAAAAATCCGGTAGATGGCGCTACGTATTGAAAACATGGACGCTATGGATTAGATTACAACTAAGTAAAACGTGTCGTGATTGGTTTATTTTGACGGAAGATGTCAAACCGCCATCATGAATGTCAAAATGAACCAAAACCTATGGCTATGTAGCGCTATCTAGCGGATTTTTCATTCTAAAAAACCCTCATGAGAAACGGTTTTGACGCAACCTCGTATAGTGCGACAGAGCCCAAAAGTCGCACGGATGTACTACGATTGTAAGTTAACATATGATAAAGATGGCCTATATAAAAGTCAAGTCAGTTGTACATATTGGTACAGTTGACTCAAATAATATCTTATCACAAAAAATAGTCAAGATATTTTGGAATTCAAAGGAAAATTAACTTTGTAAATACTAAGTTGAATGTTATTAATAGTATTTGGACTACTTTGGGTGATTAGATATTATTGTAGCCGACTATACAGTTCCAAAAAACTACTTAATGGCCTGCATACTGCTGGATCAAAATATCTAGTACGATTAGGTTTATATATTTACGGCGTAAAATAAATAAGTCGAATATTTGAAGTAATTTCATAATAGATTGAGTTAACAAAATTACCGATGCGACTTTTGAGTTATGTTGTCTTACATCAAAGACATAAAGTTCAAAATTATTTTAGAAAATTAAACGGTTTACGATAGGCTGGTGCATCGTGGATTACTCTTCAGTGATTAGTGGTACTATTGACGGCTTTAACTTCGGATAAATTTTGCAACTGTGACATGTGACATTTGACTATAAAATTGTGATTGGCATTCGAGACTGGTAAGACGTAGAGTTAGGAAGTAAAATTACCTTTGTTTTCAATCTGAAACTGTGTCATTGTTTCGTGGGACTGGTTAGATTGATTGCAAATGAGTAATATAAGATTTAATAGCGAAAAGTAATAAAATGTTGAAATAATATAAACGGTTGAGTCGTTGATACAGGGCTTTAACGTTTGTGCTTATCCTAAGACGAGGAATTTATTTAGCCATGTTTAAATAGTATTTAAAAGACTATGAAAAGTAATTTCGGCACTCTCCAGTGGCATAGCGTGGGTGTCAGCCGCCCGGGGCGGAAGAGAAATTCTGACGCCCTTTTTTTTTGCTCCTCCAGTTGGCAAACAGACACGCAGCGGGGGGGGGGGGGGAGGAAGACAATTCTGCCGCCCTTCTGTAAAATTTTGCCGCCCCCTAAAAATCCCATCCCATCGCTACGCTACTGGCACTCTCACTCACCAACCATTACCATTCACACGTCGATCTTTCTAAGATGATGTTACTTCCCCGGTCGAGTCGATCAATTTCGTCTGACAGACAAACTGTATGAAGCATGGCTCGACCACACATTATTTTTTATTGGTAACCATAATACAAGGTAAAGTTTTAGCACAACACAGCTTGTGTTTCGATGATTCAATTGTCCAATATTTTTGTAAGTAGCATAAATAGCGTTTCTTAGACAAAGTCTCAAAGCAGTCTGACTTGTTAATATTGTTCTGTCGTTTCATTTACTCATATTTAAACGTTTACGCAGTGTTGCCAACTTAAAGTTTCGGACATCTGATTTTACAGAGAATATGTTTATAAATGTATATTAAGGATGTGATAATTTTAAATTGGTGGATGATAAAGAGTCTTCCAAAAGTGTTTTCGTAAATTTGTTTTATCCTGAATAAGAATATTTTCCAAAGATTAGAGAAAGTTCTTTAATAAATTTAGTATAATATAATCATATAAAGATTACATCCTAGATTGGACCACAATGATCGCCTTGTGTGGGTCGACGGCATTTGCCCTTGAGACGGCTAATTTGATAATGGGTGCATAGACACTTACTTAGCCACGATTGAGTAACTCTGGAAGAAACTCACCAAAACCAATAAAAAACTTTTAGTCACTTGTTTAAGATTTGGGGTTTTCAAAAAGTGAATAAAAATGCACACGTTGGCTACACTGCTTCTATGGTGCTTTAATATAGTATGAATCTTAGAGAATTAAACCCAAGGAGACAACAGGAAGAAAAGTTGACAAATAAATTAAAATTTAACTAGTCCTTTAGTATGAAGCAATACTACTAGCAATTCGACAAGTTTAGTGCATACAACAAAGCAAATAATAAGTACCAGTTGGTCTATGCCTACATTCCTTTAGAGGGATCCCGAATTGCGTAAGGCATCCGCTATTCACTGGGTTCATTACTATACGGCAACTCTACTTACTACTTGCTCTGTGATCTAAAATTTAACAAAAACATGTCATGTACCTACCTAGAAGATGCTTATGTGAAAGTATTTTTCCCGCTCTCGACTCCCGACTCTCATTTCCTTAAATTAACAATCTAAGACTAAAAATATTTGTTAAATAGCCAAAATATCAAATGGCCAAAGATGTGCTGTGTTGATTTTGTGGTTATGATAATATTATAAATAATTTATATTCAATTCATAATTTGAATAAAGTTCCTAAGAAGTTTAAAGAGAGTTCATGAAATAAATGGATGAAAACTAAATCGGTCATTGAAACAAATTTTTAAAAGCAGTTCTATTACAACAGCTGATGTAGATACCCGAAAATTAGCAAAAATTACGTCAGTCATGTAAGTTTTGTCAATTCTTTTTACGTATTGATTGATACAGGCAATATGTCACAAAAATATTACTATGTATTATAAATCTTAATCATATATTGTGATTTGCCATTGTTTATAATAAAAATAGCACCTAAGCAAAGTGCTTGAAACTTCCATTCCCGAATGAAAATAAAACCTCGGCGATTTTAATACATATCTAATGCTATTTGTACTACACCCAAAAAAAAATGTAATTGGTAGGAATGTTTCTAATGAATATGAATATTTTTTATAAACCCGAAGTATAGAAATAAATCTAGAGCAACTTGTTAAGTGTTGGTTATAAAAATTGAATATAAGTACTATTATCAAGTGTCTACTATAAGAACTCTGATAGCTTAATGTGCAAAGTGATGTTCAAAATCCAAGTGTTTATTATTGTTCCCAAGAAAAACTACTTTAAAGCCAGTGTATTCAAAATTTTCTTGTTTTTGTCCAGTTGCATATTATATAGCTCAATTTATTTACAAGTATACTACATACATATTGTTTTTTTAGAATAAACTTAAATATAATGTTTATTTTAATAGAATTATATTTATTCATACATTTATTTCGGCAATTCTTAATTTTGTTCGATTACGTACTTACTCCACTTTGTAATTGCTTATATCGTCATCATCATCATTATAACCAGTGTAACTTGTGTTTGCCAGTACGACAAGTGATCAAGGTTCAATTTATGAATATAATACGTAACCTCGAGAAATAGTTTAAATCACATAAAACTGTTTCCCAAATCGCATGGAAATTATGGGAAAAGTAACTTAGTTAAGTTTATTTGCCAAACGGGAGAATCAATGTGGTGGCGTTAGTAATTATATAATGTATACATTAATATACAATATTAATAATGTATCTTTTATTAGTCTTTATTTATTTTACACTATTCAAATGTTAGTTGTGCGTTACTGGACGATACCATAGATCACGACTACCACCTGCTATTTAACCGCCACTTAAATAAAATAACTTCGTATGTGTATCCAAATGCTATGTTAATTGATTTCACAAGCGACTTATATAATATGTAAAGCTGGGGCAAAAAATGCTTCTTTGTCGGTCACGACAAAGAGCGAGTAAAGGGGATCATCTGTACCAAATGTCATTATTTTGTAACCACAGCTTAAAGCCCTAATATTATTAGAAATGAAATATGTAAATTGTCTTATGTTCTATTTATTTATTAAATCCTTACATGTATGTAGGTAGAGCGTTAAGGTATTAAGTTTAGTGAATGCATTACACAGCAGTATTCACATGTGATTGAATTGTTTTTAAACAAATTTTATTGCATATGTTGTTAATTTATTATACTCTTACTAATAGATAGATATCTTATAGCAGGTTTATATTTCTGTAACATTTTGTTAGCACTAAGCGCGAAAAGAATGGCAAGTTCAAACATGTGTAAGGCTATAAGGTGTGGTTTTGAATCCTGATATGACCACACGTGAGATCGTCGCCTTAAGGCGATTACAGCCGGTAAGTGGCGCCCCTCATTGGATAAAAAAGTCATTATTATCATAACATATTTTATTACAAAGATTAAAGAATTCTATGTAGCGTTTCAATTCGCTTTAGTCCGGTTTAGGTCCGTAAGATCGAAGTGAAACAACTTTATCCCTTTTGGTATTGTCATGCCTTATAATGTGCTTTTCACATGTGTGTTTGTCACATGTTTTGGATTGTTGTGATATCATTGCTTTATGGGTTTCAGCTTTAAGCTTGTTTACAAAATATTACTACCCCGACCCCACGATTAGTCCGACTCGAATATGATATTTAAATATCATTCTTAAACGATGTAAAGCCTGACCAGGAATATAAAAAACCTGTTCTGGAGGCGCAACATTAACTATGTTTATAGCAACACTGGGTTGCTTTGGTTACTCTCACAAACAACTCACAATTCATAATAGTAACAAGGCACTTTGACAGAATAACAATGAATGACATCTTATTTTTTTATTATTTGATTGTTGCCACTTGAAGTAATTAGTTCCAATATTTTTCCGCAATATGGCGAGGTTTTTATATTCCTGTACAGGCTTTATGTATTTTACATGTCGATACGTTTCTGTATTGTAATTTGAACTTGCATTTTTTTTGCAAATAAGCAAGATTGCAGTGTATATTTTACTTCTAACGTCACAGTTGATCCCTTAGTGCTAACTTATAATAGCTAATTAATGTAAGTTGTAGACAAATTTAAGGAATCTCTAAAGAATTGTATCCTAGGTGGAGTATCTAATACCTTACTAATGACTTGTTTTCATTCACTAACCCACTTCTAATTCGTAAGTGGCTGTGCTAAGTTTAATTTGCTGTGATTACTGCGTACGACAAATTATAATTGACATTAATTTTAAGAGTATTTATAAGGAATATGATGTATAATCCAAGTTATGTATATTTTTGTAGCAATGGCAAATAAAATTTTAATATTAATAACAGGTAAGTATATTATTTTTAACCCACCACTAAGAATTTACATAAGGAAATTATCAAAACGCGTCAGACCAGAGTGATTTTTAAGGCCCTTCGTACACAACGCTACGCAAGTCTCCGATACTAATGTTGTATACAAACGAGTATCGAGTAGCGCACGGTCCGTACACACGGCGACGTGAATTGCCTATCTATATATTTATAAATGAATTGCTGTTTTTTAGTCTCGCTAAAACTCGAGAACGGCTGAACCGATTTGAGTAATTTTAGTCTTGAAATATTCGTGGAAGTCCAGGGAAGGTTTAAACGATGAGAAAATATGGAAAAAAGATAGGGTTTAAATAAATATGGTTTATATAAAGAGGTATGTGATACGAAGTTCACTGGGTAAGCTAGTTCAGTATAGTTATATAAACAAGGATATTTCTCCACCTCAGAAACAAATTTAATATTCAATAACTGCTCCGCCATCTTGAAAATCGCCGCGACTTAAGTAGCGACGACTTCGGCAGGCAGGTATCGTAGGCACGGTTGCCAGATTGGGTATTTTTCTCGCAATTTTGGGTAAAAATTTGGCTGCTGGAGAAATTTTGGAGAAAACGAAACTTTGGAGAAATGTTTGGAGAAAAAATTTACGAACGCGTCTATTAAAATTTTTGACTATTTCCCATCCAGAATCTCGCGAATCTAGGTGAGGCGAGGGGAAAATGTCATATTTAAAATGCCGTAACCAAATGATTTTGAGTTTTCGACCTTATTGTTAGTAGTTTGGTTATTATTAGTAGAAATACGACATAGAACCACGGGCAAAAAAAAGAAATCGGTGTCTTTTTTTTTGGTTTTTGGATTTTGGGTAAAACTAAAGAAAATAGTATCGTTTTGGAGAAAAATAATTTTAAATTTGGGGAGAAATAGAAAATCACATCTGGCAACCCTAATCGTAGGAGTGGCGCGACGCGAGTCGCGCGACGAATGTCGGCGACGCGAGTCGCGTCGACTAGTGTACGAGCCTCAATGGATTTGTATGGCGGTAGTCGCAAGGCGACGCAAGTCGCCGAGTATCGGAGACTTGCGTCGCCTTGTGTACGAAGGGGCTAAGGCCCTTCGTACACAACGCTACGCAAGTCTCCGATACTAATGTTGTATACTACTTTAGTATCCAGTCGCGAGTATCGAGTAGCGCACGGTCCGTACACACGGCGACGTGAATTGCCTATCTATATATTTATAAATGAATTGCTGTTTTTTAGTCTCGCTAAAACTCGAGAACGGCTGAACCGATTTGAGTAATTTTAGTCTTGAAATATTCGTGGAAGTCCAGGGAAGGTTTAAACGATGAGAAAATATGGAAAAAAAGATAGGGTTTAAATAAATATGGTTTATATTAAGAGGTATGTGATACGAAGTTCACTGGGTAAGCTAGTTCAATATAGTTATATAAACAAGGATATTTCTCCACCTCAGAAACAAATTTAATATTCAATAACTGCTCCGCCATCTTGAAAATCGCCGCGACTTAAGTAGCGACGACTTCGGCAGGCAGGTATCGTAGGAGTGGCGCGACGCGAGTCGCGCGACGAATGTCGGCGACGCGAGTCGCGTCGACTAGTGTACGAGCCTCAATGGATTTGTATGGCGGTAGTCGCAAGGCGACGCAAGTCGCCGAGTATCGGAGACTTGCGTCGCCTTGTGTACGAAGGGGCTAAGAGAGCAGCCTCCGGTAATGGCTGCTTTCACACGTGCGTTTTAAAGCCGCTTGCGCGTACGCTTTGTTGATATCAGTAGATATGTTTTATAGCTGACAAGTTACGCCTTCCATTAAATAAAACGCAACGTGTTTTGTGATTTTTGGTACCTATCGCACTTTGTCTTATTGGTATTTTTAGGGGCTTTAATTTATACTAATTGTTTTGGGCTTCTTCACTGTCTTACATCACTATCGAGTAAATGAATCCATAGGTGTGCGCCGATATACGATGTACGAACCATCGACAATCAACGCATGTGAAGCGACGTTCATAGGTAATATAACTGCTACAAAACAGCTCTTATTTAAAAAAAAACTATTTCAAGATCGTGGTATATAAAAAAACAATATATTACCTTTTTTGTCAAATGGTACGATTCTGAATAGCGACTGAAACCGAGCTTAAAGCTGCAGTTTTAAGGAGTGCGTGTGAAAGCAGTCGACGCGTTAGTTTTTTGCGGCTCCTAATTTCACTCGTTTCGGCGAGAAAATTATTACTTGCGGGCAAAATAAGGGTGCAGACGAAATTCGCCGTCAATCTTTACACTATCGGCGTGCCAGTGGCGCAGGTAATTGCCTGTGTGAACGACCGCGCGTCAATACTAATATTTGTTTTCGCCCTGCAGTGTGTTTTTTACACAGGACTGTAACGTTTATCATGTAACGAGGTGTGGTGCCCATATAATTATGACAGTCTTCGATTTTCAAGTGGAAGCTGCAAAAAAGCGCAGGTGCGATCCTTCGCTCCCCTGATGTCGCAATCACGCAGCCATCGTCGTCGTGCTGATTAGAATTTAAATAAGGGGTAGGGTTTGTTAAAACACTAGGTGTCGAAAGCGAAAATGTCGGAATTCCGGTTTAATGATGAAAAGCAGGCAAAAAGTTTGGGTACAGTTTCGGCAGTTTTTATGATAATTATGTCTACGTGGCAGAGAAAATAAAAAAGCTTTTCCTGTTATTCAAATCTACCCGAAAACTAATGTGTCTCGTGTTATCCTTCCTAAAAGTTACTAAAAAGTGGTAAAATATCTCATCAACCTTTCTTTTCTGCGACGTAGTAAAAAATTAAGAAAAGAGTTTTCAACAATAGCGGTTATTGGCAAACCCTTGCAATTAACGGCTAACAAAGTATTTTCGCCGTCCCATGTTTGCCAAACATTTAGCTTTTGTCCTTTTGACAATCCGTGCTCAACCCGTCAATTTAGGTGCGAAGGACGTTGGCACAGCAATGAGCGATTTTAGATAAAACAAAAAAAAAAGAACGTCGGACCGCCAAAGGCGCGGCGCAGGCGCAGTATATTGCTAACGGCCATGTTTATGGCGGTCATTTTACATTTTTCTATTGTAAAGTCGATGTTTGAGTTGTATGGTTGCATCAAAGAAAATAACGGATTCGGGCTGGGTGTAATTAGTGCCATTTGTTATGCGACTTCGGGCTAGGTACCATTTTACAACTTAAGGCGTGTGGTTGTGGCACAACAACTAAAAAAATTGGTGTGTCAATGTTGTTGTGGTTGGTTTAAACAAGTTCAGTGTTTAAAAAGAAAAGACAATACAAATTAATAATATATTTTTTCTTTCTATTACATACGAGACTTAATAACAGAGAGAGAGAGAGAATCACACTTTGATAAAGGAGTCCTATGTTTGATTTCGTATTTCAAACAATTTTATGTATATGTAATGTAGGTAGGTACTAGTGGAAAAACCTTCTAAAGTTATAGGCGCACACACTTACTTACATTTCTAGTCTAGAACACACACTTACTTAATACCTACATAGAATCAAAATGTATTTTTTTTATTCTCCCTCATATAAGCGTGTACCTAAGGGGCAGTTACATTTAGAAGTTTGATGAATACAAAAAAAAATGTATTTTTAAAGTCAACATTACTTATTTCCTGTAAACACAAGTGTTACGTGTTATGCTAGATATTATTTTTTTCAATTATTAGTACCTAAGAAAATGGTTTTACAACGATGCGGGCAATTTATGCTTGTAACGGTACGACAAATAGTCTTTTATTTAAAGAATTTCTATAGAAAAGTAATTACAGAGCGGTTCCGAAAAGCCACGCTGGTTTCAGTAGCAATAAAACTCACGTTGTCTCGGACAATGTGGTTACGACGTCCTTGAATTCTCCGAAACCGCGATACAAACAAACGGACAGACAGATAGGGCGGTAGACATCGCGGTTTTCATGCCAGTTTGTTATGTCCAAACCCTTTACAAATGTAAAAAGAAAGTATTCGTAACATTAATAAAAGACCAAAGGGATGTATAGGTACTTTTCAAGAGAATAAAATTTCGATTCGGGCAATCCGCAATTTTATTGTAACCGTACACTATTTTTTTTGGTGATTTTTACATAGTACATAGTATTCTTACTGTTCAGGATTATCAAAATCATTTTTGGATTGATGCTGGTCAAGCTCATGTTAAAATAAATAATACATAATTAATTAACTATAACACATTTAGCTAGGAAGTTATCAAACAAATAATATATTGTGTTTATGCATCTGTTAAGTTGTACTTAGTAGCCATAGTAGGTACCTTACATATGGGGTACCTTATTATGTTCAATATTTGAAAATTCAACAAGCAAATAGGTATATATTTTTTTTCTTTATAAACAGTGCTACAATAAATTTTAAGTAGCGTACTGTATATAGGTACTGTGTTGTGTGTGTGTACGTACACAGCGTTCTAAGTATTAAATAATGTTACTTACCGTTTAAATTTATTTTGCACAAAAAATAAAAATTAACCGTTATGGTTAATTTTCCTGAGAAAACAGCCAAATAAAACCTGTGAACAATGTTCGGCTTGGTAAAAAAATAACTTTCAATGGTTCGCCTGTCGGTCGTAAAAATTAGTAAAATAGAGCAATCTTTTGTTTGTGTCTGGCCAGAAGGCAAACAACTGTAACAGGGATTCAAAAAATATGTCCACCGTTATTTTTAACAATCGTTTTGTTAAAAAGTAACAGTTGTTTTATAATCCAAAAATGGTCCAATTGTATTGTTATGTTAATAACATGGTACCTTTAATCTTTCGAGCCCCGGATTACCAGACACAATAGAAAATCTATTGTTACGCGGCACCCGAGTGCCGGTTCGGGATTGAGTGGTCTGAAAGTGAGATGTTTGACGGCATTTTTTGTTACCTACCTCCTATATTGTGCAAGGATATTTTATTATTATTGAGGAAGTTCTCACTCAAAGATCAAAAACGCTCATTGAGCGGAAAAATAGCTCACAACGCGTTGTGGTCACAGTAAAACATCCAACGTACTGACACACAGAGGAGACTATATTTTGAGAGATATTAAGTTTAACAAAAACAACGTCGCGAAAATCTACTCTGATGGATATAGGTTAGAAGGCTAAGGCGGTAGCGAAGCGGAGCTCCCGCCATGACCTTCGTGGTTATTTTTTTTTTAAACCCGAAAAAACCACAACGCTTTGTGAGCAATTTTTCCGCTCAATGAGCGTTTTCGATCTTTGAACGTAACATACCTATACATATACAGCGATTACTCAAAGATTTCTGATTTGATTTACGTGATTCTCTTTTTGTTTGATGCGGAATGGAATTGCTAATGCCATTTTGGTTTGAATTAATTCAATGTCGACGTGTTGATTAGCATGGCAAGATGGCCTGTTGAATATTTTTATTATAGACCTCTTATTGAAGATTTATATTATGGTAGCTCTTGAATCAATAAAACAATAAATGTTAAATAATACATTGGTGACGTATGTATGTACGTATACAAGCGTGGCGTGCGAGCTAAATCTCTTGTTATTATTGAAAATGCCGAAATAAAGAAGACAATGCAACTCACAGACCACAGCAACAATCGTGACATCCAAAGCTGCGCGCGCGTCACAGAATCCGGGACGATTGGCCACCGCCGCTGGCCATGAATATGCAAACGCGAGCAACCGACCACCCGGCCGGCTTCGGTCGACATACCACTACTTATGCAAGTGAGAGTCAAAGGAGCTAATTCTTGTACTTAGACTTTCTATATTATTCCATTTTTAAACATATATTATTATGTAAAATTCTTATTTGTACTACAACAATTTTTTTGTTCAGTTTGGTTCATCAGTTGACAGCCAATAAGACAGAATGATGGTTAGCGTCACCGCGGCCTCTTCTATGAGTGAGGGACACTTCATCATAGGAAACGTCGTTCATCTGTTCTCTAGCGTTTGGTGTCAAGTGTACTGGCTCCCACATTACGACGGCCGGAACACAGCCAGAGCTGCTATCGCGGCAGAATTTACCTATGGTGGTCGTAGCTGGCAAGTCGGACTCTAAAAAAGTCCTAATACCTACCCACTGCAAAAGTTACGAAATAGACACGATCTAATTATAAATCATCTCATGTCTTCTGACTTTAGCCACAGATTTTACAAAGTCTTTTGACACGACTTCATTTGGCAGACGATCAACTTAGTCATCTTAATCTGTAACATAGCATAGCGCTACTTCGTTGTGGTCTTTTGTTAGGTGAAGGTACTTCCCGGACGAGCGGTTTGTGGTGGTAGAAAGGCGACATAGAAATGACCTAAGTGTTAATCATGACAGGTGACTGGTCACATGTTTTATAAGAAAATATTCAACTGTTTGTGTTTTTACTAGTAGTAATAATTTGAGAATATTGGTGGAGCATTTGGAAGCAAGCAGCTGAGTGTTAATTGTCTATGATAATACATATAAGAGTTTAATATGTGACACATTTATTTTAATCTTATTTAATTAAATGATAAAAAAGAATTTAATTTGCCATAGTAATTTTGTATTTAGGTACATAATGAATTAATATTTTGGCTTACACTACATTACTAATTTTTATTAATCCCGAATATTTTACAGAGTCGACATTAATTACTTAGTTCTTTCTTTCTGAGTTCATTATTAATTAGTCCCATAATTCACAGTAAATTTTTGTAGGTAGAGCACGTAATGTAGCTTTTTGCATGACTTGAGTTTGTTTCAGTTCTAATAAAAGTAAATAATTGTAATTCTCGTTTGTATCCGCTTCTTTGGACTACATAAAACATAGGCACTAAAATGTACATTTTATCAATAACGTTAATCTTTTCATCCTTTTTACAGACCTGTGGAAGCGGCGAGTACCTTAATTACGAAGTAATTACTGCATTTAATTAATTAGTGTGCAATAGTGCGCATATTTAATGGGCAACCAATTTGGTAATATGAAAAGGATCCCATGGAAACCGTTGATTCGTCTCATTTCGTGCGGGCGGTTCTTTGAAGTCTGGAAGCGAACAAATTTATGCTCGCCGTCGACGCGTTAGAGCGAGCGGCGTCGCGACTGATGTCAGCCGGGACTATTTGAAAAAATAAGAGCGTTCACAAAGCGCGTTCGCTATGTCTTTCACGACACGGAATGTAAACGCCTCTTGGATCTGCAGATAAATTTTAAATTTTTGCGGGAAATGCGAATGAACTGTAATACCGACTTGGACGAAGGACAGGGCTGCAAGACTTAACTGACGCCCTCATAAGAGCAACGGGTCAAACCCCGTCTTGGGGAAAGGACAAGTCCGTGAGTGGGAATTCTTGATAAGGGCGCTCTCCTCGGTCAATATCTAGAAACACAACTCATATGCAACCAAGTTAAGCATTGTCATTTGTCTTACTTTTTTGGTTACTGGTCAACGATATTAAATATTCGTTGTTACCGGTATTTACCGACTATTTAGTCGGGTTTTCGCTTTCGGTTGTTAATTGAAAACTGGAGATGAGAATAGTGGGTGGGACGAACGTTTTATGTTTCGAGTCCTCGACACGGCCGTAGGTCTCGGTTAAAGTGCATAAAGCTCTTTAACCCTTTCCACGCCAATGTCTGATATATCAGACAAACCATTTTCGTGCCCACCACGCCAACGTCTGATATATCAGACAAAAAAACAGGATCAAGAAACGTTGTATTTTTACTTGCCTGAATGAGTTTAATACTTTTTTTGTGAATATTTTCAAACGTTTAATGTGTACAGAATAAAATTAAGTTAAAATTGCAGAATATTTTCACGTCTTTTTACCCTAAAAACCCTTACAAAACAAACCTTTTTTTGGCCAACATCTTAGAGACATTTAACATAATAGCCCAGCGCCAAAGTCTGATATATGCGACAGATAGTGACGTACCCAATACTATAATATATATACAAAATACTACAGTATTTACTTCAAATCGTAAATATTTTCAATTAATGTGATACATATAAGCATAACCTTATTACGAGATTAGTTTAAGATGGTCAATATTTCATGTGAAATCGTACAAAACCAGCTCACTTTTTATATTATATTACACTTATCGACAGTTGTATTTCCCAACACTATCGTAATGAATCTTTTCAATATCACCGTACGCCAAAGTCTGATATATAAGACAGGATGTGACGTCAGAGACGATGGATGTTTCTAGAAAAATTAATTTAGTGATGTGAATTGAAGGTATTCTGAATATATGTTTTTAAAATGTGACACATTCGTTGCAATTAATATTTTGTGTCAGTTGTGTTATTCGTATCGTAACTGCAATATAATTATGTAATAATGTTGTCTAATGAAACAACAATCCCATAGTTGTTGCTGTGTAAAAAGGATTTTCATGAAACATAATATTATTAATTAACTTTAAAATAAAAAAAAATAAAAAAAATCGTTAATTTCGGACAATAAAATGGGCGATTTTGCCCGTTTTGTTAGTTCTCAATAGATGGCGCCGTTCCACCTATGCAATCACAAGGAACGAAACGTTATAAAGTTTACTTTGACATGACTGTTTTTTTTTTTATTGTTTTTTTTTTTTGGACTTTTTCCAATGACTGTTTTTGATAAAACGAAACGTTTTGTTTATGACAGATGTCATTTTCATTTAATTAAATTAAATTCACTTGAAATATGTAATATTTTTATTATGGCATTCAATATTATTATCGGGCGAGGGCCGGTGCGAGAATGGGGTAGCAGTATAGCAATTATCGTTATTAATAACATTTATTTACAAACTTATCGATATTATGATACCCAAACCGGAAGTAGTCACATCACTAAAACTAGATAAAGCCTGTATGCCTTCTGCTGCGCTTCATCTGGTACGCCAAAGTCTTATATATCAGACAAATAGTGATGCGAAAGGGAATTCCTGTAAGATATATTTTTGCGCTTTATATAAAAAAATATCCTCCTGAATTATTTCAAAATTGTTTTATTCTTTCTATATTTGAACAATAGGGTGATTTTAATTCAAACATTAGTTTAAAATCATTACAATATAACCATTTTTAATCAACCTCGATAACATAGTGTCTCCGCACTACTATAAATGCGTCTCAAAACGGTCGTGGCGTGAGGGGCACCATTTTCGGAAAAAAGCGTGGCGTGGAAAAGGTTAACCGAGACCTACGGCCTTCGGTTACGGTTAGCCTTTGGTTAAAGTGCTTAAAAGCTCCGGAAAAGTGGCCGCCATTAAAAGCTCAACTCGGAAGAGCAGGGCGGCAAAGCTCTACTTGAGTAACCGGCGCGGCGGCGCGAGAGAACTATGAATATTATGGAATTATGACAAGTAAGTATCTATGATCGTTAATTGGCCTGAACGGTAGAGACAGTCGGGATTATTCCACATGGAATTAAAAGAAATAAGTTCGCCTCAGAAAAAGAATCTTTATACAAAGTACTTCTTCCTTCATCTGTATGATTTCCATTCAGTTGCCTAATGTTTTACGTCATACCTGATCAATGGAAACGCATCCTTATAATGCGGAGGCACGCGAGAGGCCGCGCGGTGCGTGCACGGTCGCGTGCCCGCGGGCCTGCTCTGCCCGCGCGGCACCCGAGACCGACCCACGAGTCGAGACCGACCGCAAGACGAGACTCGAGATTGCTGTCGAGTGTCGACCCACGCTACAGACAGCCAGCCCATCACGCCAGTCGCGCGCCGACGACTCGACGCGACGCACGTAGCGCACGCTCCGACAACGCTACGACGTAGCACCGCGTAGCTCCATCGAACTTTTAATTAACGCGTATGGTGATTTAATGTGACTGTTGGATTTGAGTGGTTGTGTGCTATTATGGTGACGGGTATCGCCGGTGGCCCTCAGCAGGGAGTCCCTAATCCTGTGGTGGTGAGCGGGAACATGGGCTCCCAGGGTGTGCCTGAGAAGAAGTCCAGCGATAACAGGAGGGTGAGTTCTCTACTACTAATTTACTACCATAAGAATATTTTTTCATGAAAATTGTAAATCTTATAATTGTGAATTATTATTTATAAAACATTCAGATATCCGTTACTATTAGAAATAAATTATTAAGAATGCCTTGTGCCTACTTAAAATATTTATTAAATTAATTATTATTTTAATAATACACCGTGTGACGTTTTAATCAATTATATTATGATGATAATTAATTAATTAAATTAATATTATTGTAGTAAACGACTATATTTTCTTGTAAATGATAAAAATCTTAATTTTATTTACGTTACGATCACATATCCTAAATGCTAGATAAATCTTTATCTAACAACTAAAGCTTAATTTAGACCTTTCAAGGTATTTTTTTTTATTAAAAATCTAATTTTACATACCAATTTACTACGTAAACGGACGTGCTAAGGCACGAAGCGTGTTCGTAATAAGCACCTAAGCATGCTCAAGTCATTAGCGAATCGTCGCGAACTAGAGAACGTTGTGTCACGCTTGTGGTGGCGTCGTGCGTCGTGAGAATCTACCGCTGTAATTACAGACTACCCAATACCTCTACTATTAGACCAACTCTACAACCTATACCTACATATACCTATACCAGCTGATAGATCGAGTCATTACCTTGGGACGAACAATCGCAGCGAGAAGACTTGACTTATTAAATGAGAGTATTTTAAACACCCAGATCTATTAAAAATTTATAGAAATTGTACAAAATTGCATTTATCAAGGAAAGCTCATTATAAATATTTAAAATGAACTTTTTATACTAATGTCATACTGCATTGTATGTGAAAGGAGCTGTACGTACTTATGCACAACGCGTGTTCGTAATAGGTAGTATAAGCACCTGCTGAACATGCTCAAGTCATTAGCGGATCGTCGCGAACTAGAGAGCTGTTGTGTCACGCTTGCGGTGGCGTCGTGAGAACCTGTGCCGCTGTAATTACAGACTACCCAATACCTACCATTAGACTCTACCTACCTTATAGTGTACAATAGCGGCGTAAGAAGACTTGATTTTGTAATTGTGAATTTTTAAACTAACTTTAAGCACTCTTAACTATTAAATCTAATACTAGTGATAAGTAATAGTAGAACCAATTTGTCGGTTGGCTTATAGGGAAGGAAGGAAGAAACTATCGAAATTTATATAGGTAATTCCTTTCTTTCAAAATAATTTTCTATTCTAGTCTATGACCTATAAAGGGTAGGGTTTAAATGAGTTTAGACAAAGCATAATTTTGACGACACACGACGGCATCGTACATATTTCTATTATAGTTATAATGTAATTCATACATATTTCATTAATATAACCGAGTCAGTTTAACTTGGTTATTATTCACCCACGTCAAATGCCAAGTGTTGATTTTAGCGATTAACATTCCACATCATCAGTCCAAAAAGCACCGCCGTCAAATATTTTTTTATAAATTAATCTGTCAAAAGATCTATTCCTCCCGCTACTGTACTGGCACGTAACATTGTGTACAGTGCACGCGCGTGATATTCGGCAAACTTTCCTTGTTTGCCGCCGACTCTGGCCGAGATTATGTCAATATTGTTCTGCCATAACAGATTGAGGCACTAAAAAGTTAAGCATGGACAAAAACTTACGGCACGCAACGGCTCGTCCCTTTCGGGTGGGAATAGGAAACTGGGGGAGTTTAGTAGGCAGTAGGACGAATGTCTTTAGTTTTGAGTCCCACACACAGACGAAGGTCTAGTTAGCCTACGGATACTATACGTAAAAGCAAAGTATACTCTATAGTAATTTAAGTAAGTTAAAATGTTAATTATAATATATTTGCAAAATGTGGTGTTATAATTACTGTTAAAATGTTTATCAGACTTACTTCTGAATTATTGAAACATAACAAATTCAGTCACAAGAAAAATACAGTTTTTTATACATCTACGCATTTTACTGTTAATGATTAAAAGGATTATATTTATCATAAATGGATGGATTGCAAATAGAAATTGCCCTTCGCAAGATAGAACAGCAGGGCAGGTCTTTAATTAAAATTATCTCAATTGTTGGCACTGGAATTGGCTCCTCTCTGACCCGTAAAAAACTCAGTTGTATTTGCATAGTCTTTACGATAAAAGTGTGAAGTAAGGTAAGTGCTGACTACCACAGCGAGAGTTCGTGTTGTCGTTCTCGCCGGTAGCCGTGTCGACGGCGGATAAGCGAGACAGGGTTGCCGATGGCTTTTAAAAAATGTTTTTATTTTATACATTTATTGAAACACTTAGCTATTAAAATCAAAAATAAAACAGCTTTAACGTTTGGGAGCCAATAATAGTTCTCGTCGCTAAAACGAAATAAATGTACGCACTTAAGACTACACTTTGGAAAAGTAATTCTTAAATAATAATAAAATTTTATTTAAAGAATACAAACTAAATAAGTGCGATACTAATTATTTAAAAATAAGCTACTTATTATTGTACTACTTCACTTACGACTAAGTGGATTCGACTGAAGTTCGAGTGAAGTTTGGGGATCGCAACGAACTAACATTCAGTATTTTTGAATACTTAGTCGATTTGGGTTTGGTCAAGAGAAATATCTGGTGCTCATAGGGACCCGTTTCTTAGCCGCACACAATATTTCAGAACAATTTATATTATTTATAGAACACTTAGGTACTCTTAATTTAGAATGGGTACATTTTGCAACTTTTATTCATACAATATTATTGTTTGTATCTCTTCTCCGGCTTGCCACATCACGTTATTATTTTTATTATACTATTTTATTTAAGGAAGATGTGCAGCCCTAGTTTTAGACGTTGCGACGTGAGTCAGTGCGAGGCGACGCGACGGGGCGACACGGGCGCGTGGGTGAATGCGTGGGCGCCGCCCGCCGCCCGCCGCCCGTCGGGGCTAATTGCCGTGGGAACGGTCCCCCACCCACCCTGGCCTATCTAAACACACGTAGGTGGCCGCGTCACGAGCGCCACTGCGCCAGGATCTGCCGATGAGCGTTTCCGAATGGTGTGCAGCGTAGCTCTAGTTTCGTATTACTTTTTATATTAGCGCTTGGCGCAATTGAAAGCGACTTAAGTCAAAGTCAAAATTATTCTTTTAGGCTACAAAAGAGCACTTACAAATAGAAAGGAATAATAATATGATTCTACCGCCAGCTTTGGAATGCTTTTTCTATCGGAAAAATCCGACTTGATAGTAACTTTTCTCAATCGCAAAACCCTGTCCTGTATATCAGGATTCGGTTTGAATAAGGAACGATTGTGTTTGGTCTATGTTGAATATATTTTTTTTAACCAATTTAAAATAAAACGTCACCATACCTACATAAAAAGAAATATGTAGGTATGTGCCTTTCCATAACCAATTTTAGTAATTACCTTGCTAAATTTAACACACAGTTAACAACAACAGTTTTTCTTTAACAAGTGCGAGTAAGTAAAACACTTTAAGCATCACTATATTTATTAAAACTTGCTATTAAGTCCAGGTCGATCGTGACGTGACGCTCACGACTTCACACAGCGCACCCATGCATTATCAGTTATTACATTATCCATACATATTATTATACCTATATATTGATAGGTACGCGGCTTTCTCAAATAGAGTTGGGAGGCAAACCTCACGTTACCGCCTCGAGGATTCACGATCTACATACGAGTACAGCCGGATCATTATGTATTAGCATACCGATTTGCACAGTCAAATCATTGTGACTATTCTAACATCCTATATAACCCTTTATAAGACGTACTTGCCTGGTTTGGAGCCTTTCACAAAGATCTGTAAACGTTATAATGGTAATTTTCTATGAAAATACTGGTTCCGTTCAGTGCAAGTCTGCTCAATATACTGGACATTTTCTGTGATTTTGTACAGTTTAGTTAGTTTGCTACTGTTTAATTATATTAATCCTAACTAAACACTGTTACAAGTTGATTAAGTATATAGCTTATGCTCTATTGGTTATAAATAACGGTTAGTCCAATGCCTTGCCTCTTCCTGACTCTATGTCCTGCTACCATAATGCGATTTTTCAACAATACAGACTACATTTCGCTGTAATAAAACAGCGCCAAGCGTAGAAGTATTGAAAACAGATAGTTTTTTTCACTTTGTTGCATACTACATTGCGATAACTGCAGACTCGCTTATTGTCTCTCGGTTACGAACAACTACTAGTCCAATGCCTTTTTTGTCCTTGACTCTATCTTGGTAGCAGATTACAATACAGACTTCATTTTCCTCGAACTTAAAGCTGCTAAAAACAAAGCGACGCACCGCGTTGTCGCCTGGAATCAGTCTAAGTGCTCAGTTATTTATTCCATTGTGGCGTTGTCTAATACCGCCGGGCGGGCGGCGCGGCGGCGTCGTCGCGTGCCAAACGCCGAGGCGTGGGAGCGGACGGCGCACTTCCGCCACGCGCCCGCACGCACGACTGAATTAGCACGTGCATGGATATGGTAATGCGGTCGGATAGACCTTTCCACGCCGCCGTTTGGTGAAGGTCGTCGGCTCGATAAAACAATTGACGGTGGCGTGAGCGTGAGGCAGACGGATGTCGATGTTCGGAATTTATGGCTTTTGACTACGTAATTTTTAGCTGGAGTGCTAAGGTGCAAATGCCATGTTTTAGATTTGACAGACGAGTTAATGACACTTTTTGAATGCGATTTGGCTCGGCTTATTGTGTGAGTATAATCGATTTGATTGTTTCCGTTTGTTTAACGATATGCGGATACATCGGTTTCGGAGGGACCTTTTTAATTTGACTTTTCTATTCTTTTGTATTGTTCTCTGGTGTGATAAAGAAAGAACTAGTACAAATACGATTTGTTAAACGCAACATTGTGGAAGTTGTGAAAGAAACATTTAAGATTTTTTTGCAGATATACTGTTATTAATATACTACGATATTAATAACTCATTTAATTTGTTTAAGCTCATCTATTACTCGTGACATTTAGACGGGCATTTAAATTTAATTATCGCGCAACATTGTAGGTATATGCCGGTAGGTGTCTACAATGTTTTGCATTTATTCTTACTTTTGTTAATCTTAGACACGTGTTAGTAAATTATTTTGCCTTGAAAATAATCATTTGCATCCAAGACCAGAATTAAAAAATATATACTTAAGTAATTAAACACGTTTGTGCAAAACATGCCTACATTTAGAGCCGAAATGGTCCCAAAATAAATGTAATTAATATTAGCGTTATGGAAGGTATCAATCATACGCAAATGTTTTTCCTGGTGTCAAGTTTTCACGAAGACTAGTAGGTAATATAAAGACCAATTTTAAAAAAACCTGAGGCTCCGTATAGAAGTCATTAACGCTAGAGAAATCTATCATTAGGCAGCGGGTGCGATCAATTCTTAACTTATCAACTGACTACGTACCTATGTATTTGTAATTTAAGTGTAGGCGGGCGCGTGTACACGCTAGGGGTGATCTTAAACTAATACACTCTAATACCGAATTTACGAACTTTCGTTTTTTTAGATCTTTGGAACACACACACACACACACACCGCCGTAGGTCTAGCTTTTTTTTTTGGCAGATGAAAAGCTTTTACGCTCCGTGTAGCCGCAAGCTAGGAATGCTTGCGATCGTGTGTGGGGCCGCAGATCTGCGGTTATGGTGGCACTTTAACGTATTCTTGTCTTTAAAAAAAGGGGCAGTGTAAGAAACACATATTAAGTAACTCTTTTCCGTATATTTCTGCGCTCTATCTTGCTGCCATCCATTGTTCGTGATCCTACTCTGCCCCAGCCGCCCTACACATTGGTTTGCTATTACCTTGCACCGCATCAGTGGGCACTTGGGCAGACCTAAGGCGGGGGCGACGCGCGGGCAGCTTGCGCCGTCGCGGCGCGTGCGAGCCGAGTGGGTGCGCACACGCAACGAATCTCGCGCCGATGTTTATCACGCGATGATGGATTGCTGCTCCTTAATAGCTTCCTACAGATGCAACCAATTTACATGAGCTTAACTTACCACTTGCTATCGAGTGGAAATGAGCTGTCAGGCGGGTTGGACCCGTGCTTTGACTTTTTTTAAGGCAATGATTCAATTGCCTGTGTTGATTCACTCTATGAAATAGTTTGATATGGTTCAAGCAAATTCACCACAAAACTATCAGATGCTGGTGAAGTGTTCCCTTAAAGAAATAGGCAGCAGTGATATAAAAGTATCATTCGTCGTTAATTCGTCAATGTTTATTACACAATAACACAACCATGCATCTGAGTTAATTATTTTGTAGCTGTTTTTAAAATTAGGAGTGTGATACGGCATATCTTACGTATGCACCGACCGACCATGCCATTCAAAGTTATGCCAGATGAAATAAAGGCCGTAGAAAAACGGTGTCTACCTAAATTAGACTCACAGTAAAACACACGGTTACCGCTAGATTTTTTGAAAACACAGCAGTTTGATGGAAATCCCCGACAGACGAGACGCGTGGGTGCGAACTACAGCGGTTAGTCGACAAATATTGATGTGCTATCGTCTGTCGCTATAGCTATGTGGACTAGTCGCTGCAGTGGGCTGGGCGCGTGCCAGCCTGCGAAAAATAGCCGTCAACGAAACGGCTCCAACCACTAGAGCGACATTTTCACGTCTGCTGTTTCATTCATACACTTGGAATGCTCTGTTTGTTTTTATGATTCATCTTTTGTTATTTGCAAAGAGGAAATCATAGACTTCTATATGTTAAGAAGTAATTTAAGTCGATAATAAAAAGTAGATACCTACTCGATGTTACGCCGCAAACAGGGATACAAGTATACAACTCTATTAGCTGAACATGATAACATGCAAATTATTTTTTGTTGGTTGCCATGCTGTATTTTAATATGCGTAAATGTACGCTATAAGATATAAAGAGTTTTTAAGCACTTTTTAAAAAGCGTGGAAGTAAATTGGTGTATTTCTGTAAAATTAAAATCATAAAGAGAGATATATCAAATCAAATCAAATCAAATCAATTTATTAAAATTCTTAGAACTATTCTATCAGCTAGTACAAACATTTTCTTAAGATCTAATTAACTTTATGAGCCTGAACTAGGAAATCCTGTGTTTCAGGCGAAAATATAAATTATATTCTAATGGTCTACAAATAATTATATCACTTAGTAAAATAGGCAGGTGAAAATTGAAAATAAATACTAAATGTTAAATAATATGGAACTACTTATACCTATTTTATAAAATAACAATACTTGTATATCTATCTACTTTAATACGGTTAATAAGTTCTCTGTATCCTCGTAGGACATACATTGGAGGGCATCTTGGAGTTTATTTTTACATTTACTGTAGCACAGGGGATATATGTTACATAATGCATTTAGTCTATTGTAAAGAAGTGGACCTAGAAACATGTAAAATTTAGATGTAAATGCATGTTTGAATATTGTTTTTGATATGCAAACAATATCCTTTCGCCTTTTGTTAATGAGTGTAGGAATGTAAGGGAGATCTAGGTGCTGTTTTAATACTATATTCATTATAAACAACTGTCTAACTGTTAGTACGTTACATTTTTTATATAAAATGTTAGTAGGGAATAGGAAAGGGCTAAAAGTAGCTACCTTGAGAATTGCTCTCTGAGCCCTTTCGATGGTTAGTAACAAAGTTTTCCCGACTCCACCCCAAGTGGTGATACAGTAAGTAATTATTGATTGGCACAAAGCCAGGTAAACTTGTCTAATAATCTTTGAGTCTGTAATGGAGCGCAATATTTTAAATATAAATATCATTTTACGAAGTCTAGTGGCTAAGGCATCGATGTGTGGTTTAAATGAGAGATTATCATCTATGATAACTCCCAGATATTTTATTTTATTTGTTAAATTAATGACTGGGCATGCACATTGGATATTATTAGGGATATTACAATTATGGGCATGCAGAGTGGGAACAGTAAGAGTACAATGAGTAGGCGTTCTTTTCCGCATAGAAAATTTCATAAACCTAGTCTTATCAACATTTAATGTTAGTAAATTTTGCTGAAGCCAATTAGTAACTACATTAAATCCATGCTGTGCGTGTTGGTGAACTAGGTCTTCCGAGTCAGCCGAAAAAAGTAGAGCAGTGTCGTCAGCGTACGATATGACTTTGCCAAATTTTAGTTTTAGTTTGCAAAGGTCATTAATGAATATTAAAAACAAGGTAGGACCTAAAATACTTCCTTGGGGGACCCCAAAGGACGTATTTTTCATATCCTCGCTGAAAACACTACCGATCCGTACGCACTGGGAACGTTCCTCCAAATAGCTACTAAAAAGTTTCAGCTGTATTCCTCTAATTCCAATGTTTTCAAGCTTGTGCAGTAGGATCGGAACCGAGACGGTGTCAAAAGCTTTGGCAAGATCCAGGAATATTCCTATCGCGTGGTTACCTTTGTCAAGTTCCCGGGTTAGATAGTCAGTCAACTGATGTACGGCATCGGAAGTGGATAACTTAGGTCTAAAACCAAACTGCATGTTAGACAGAATTCCTTTATCCTCTAAATATTGTACCAACCTTTTATTAATTATTTTCTCTAATATCTTAGATAGGGCTGGCAATAAGGAAATGGGTCTATAATTTGTAACATTATCTTTACTGCCAGATTTATATACCGGAATAACAACAGCCTTTTTTAGACATTTGGGGAAAATGCCAAGATTTAAACATTTATTAAAAATATTAGTCAAAGGTCGTACTAAAATGTGTCGAAATTGTTTTATTATCTTATTTGGTATGTTATCCCAACCAACCGCACAATCGTCCTTTAGACTCATAATAATCCTGTCTACCTCAGCTTCGTCTGTGTCCAGCAGTACAAAAGATGATACGTTAGTGTTACCCTCGGGATTCGTGGTTATCTGTGAATGTGAATTTCTATGAACCTTCTCCGCCAGGTCCTTCCCAACATTAACAAAGAAATTATTTGCCATGTTAGCAGATGAAGACGGTGTTGAGTGGGCGTTCAATAACCTAGATGATGACTCATGTTGCCTTGATGAGTTTGTTACCTTTTTAATATGTTTCCAAATTTTTTTGCTATTTGTTCCTGCTTTTTCCAATTCCGTTTTTTCGTAGTCAATTTTAACCCTTTTTAAGAGATCGTTACAAAAATTACGGTACCTTTTATAAGATAATGACAGGATAGAATTATGTGGGTTAGATTTTGCTTTCATGTGCAATTTATCTCTATGTCTCATGCAGCGAATAAGACCTGGCGTAATCCACGGCTTTATATTGTTATTTTTGTTACTAAGCCGAATACTTGTTGTGTTGTTTTGTAATGCAACTTGTATATTGCTTATTAAATAAGACAAACAGAACTGCGGGTCAGCAGAATGGTAAACCGGGTCAAAGTCGATTTTACATAATTCTTTTTCTAGACTATTGATGTTTAATTTACTGATTGTATGAGTATTGTTTGTCTTACGTAATTTGCACTTTAAGGTTAGTAGGGCAGCATTGTGATCAGTTATTGACGAGTTAATAACAAGTGCAATTGCCGGATATGATGTTTTTAATATGATGTGATCTAAACAAGAACCACTTTGATGGGTTGGGCGCGTGTGCGCAGGGAGTAGACCATGAAAAGAACAAATGTTAAGATAGTCCTGGGCCACTGCATCCGCGAATTCTGGAATTATGTTAATATTAATGTCCCCGATTAGTATAACATTTTTAAAGGACGATAGGTTATTCAAGGTGTCATTGAGGCTCTCAGTAAATTGATGTAAATTTTGAAAAGAGGGTGGTCTGTATATTGCTAGTATTGCAAATTCTGATCCAATTTTAATTAATAATCTATTACAGTCCAGCATATTAGGCTCCTCAATCGAAATACTTAATTCATTTTTAGCATAGACCACTATCCCATCGTTTATCAAAATCCATTGAGAAGTTTTGTCATGAAACAAACAATTACCTACCCACCCTCACAAAGTTTGGCCTCTACAATATTAGTACTATGCTTACTGTTCTTTCCTTTTGCTATGATAAAAGTACACGACATGTCTATCTTCATCATAAAATACACAAATTATGGTGTATCAAATCGCTAGAATAGAGTTTGTGTGAAGAGCAACAAACATGCGTCTTCACCAACGTCCGCCATTATTTTAGTGGGAGAGGTGTTAGAGTACATTCCTGTCTTCTGCTGTCACGCAGCGGAAACGAGATTGCACTAGTAAATAATCGAGTTTCATTAGTAACGAGTAGGTGTGGGTGATACGGGTCGGGCACCGCACGTGTTGGCGCGCGGGCGGCGCCTCGCGCTAAATGCGCGCGCATGACTCGCCAAACGTTGCGTAACTGCCCGACAGTCACGTTGATCGTATTGTCTGGGAACGCTCCCGAGTTACGTTACCGATGGGACACTTCGCTTTCTCCGAGCTTTTTGTCCCGAACTAGAACATGATCCAGGAATTGGCAATTCCAGTTATTACATTAAAGCGACTGCTATCTGAACTTCCGTACTCATAGCAGAGGAACTAAACGAATGAAATGTCTATACCAGCCATTCGACTGCCACCGCGGGGCTAAAGTTAGTTTAGTATTCTTACAACTAATTTAAATAGTTGTGCATATTTTTTTCTGAGACGGACCTTGTCTTCGAGGTAGTAAAAAAGAGACATAACTAATGAAAATTACTTTGAAAATGCTGTATGTCGTTGATAGTTTTCTTTTACCATTTACTGATCTTTTGTAGTCGAACAGTTATAATAGTTTATACGTCTCCTTAATTTTCATTTTCTTTGTAGTAAAATTCTAATGCTATATAATTTTAACCTCTAATGGTTCTCGCAGTTTTTAAAACAAAGCCGTACAGTTCAACAAGATCATTCAGAAGTTAAAATTAATTCGCACGTGTTTGCTAATGTGGTCATGAACGACCTTTGGGTCATATACCTACCCACTTAAATGCTGTTGAAGTGTAGGTACTATCGTGTAGTGATTTTATTCAATAAAGTTGATGATAAATTAGGATGATTAATTATCGAGAATGACAAGTAAAAATTTGAAGTATTTCTGTTTAATGCCCATCCGGACACAGACCAAACACAATATTCTTCACAAGAATGTTATAGCTGAATGGAACTTGATACATTGACCCCAGGCGAAGTTTAGAAAAAAAATTTGGCGCTTGCTTTTTTTTCGGAGGAGAATGCGTTTATGTACAATAACTGCAGGCTAGCTAGTCTAGCTACACCTGCGGCCGTGTGTGGGACTCGACGAGACTAAAGCGTCCACCTACCCACTAAACTCTCCCGGTTCCCCTTCACACCCGATTGGGACGAGCCGGTGCCATCTTGCCGCTTGCCTAGATATTTACACGAATACATTATCTGGAAATAGGTACTGTACATAAGAGTTGCACAACATGTGAAATTAATTAATTACTTGTGGAGTAGCGTTATAGGTGCAAATATTAATTCCGACGGGCTGTTAGTATAAAAATTAAAATATTTACTCACGTTATAATTTATCGATAAAATAAATCAGAATTATTAAATAACACGTGAACACTTGTGACGTAAGCAAGTATGTAGAGTATTATCGTGAAAGCGTTGCTTATCAAACAAAAGATGACGTGTACGGTTATCTTTGAGTAATCAACATTTATTTATACAGAAGATACACAGACTTGCCTCTTTTTATTCACGCTTTGCACATTTGATATCACGGGATAGATAACAAAGTTTTTTCTGATGACAGATGTATTAATTTTGTGATCGATTCTACATTTTGTTCATGTCACTGCAAAGCACTGCGGTTAAATCGATAACAGAAAATAAGTGTGTCATATTGACATCTTATTCTACTTCGTAATGAAATGCTCCATACCATATATACATTATTATAATTTGGGAGCTATCAATGTAAAAAGCTTTGTTAGTTCTTAGCCTTAAAGTTCAAATACTACATCAGGTCAGGCATGCAGCCGACCTGAAGATACATTACATCGGGGAGTTTAACTACGCTGCTCTTCAAACATTTTATATAAAACGGAACATAGCCAGCATACAATTTTACCTTTGGGGCGAGCGCTATTACAGTAAAAATACTGGAATACAAAAACAGTTGAAATTTTTACATAGGTAATTCGCCTTTCACCTTCACCGCATAATTAACTCTATTATTTATTTTACTGCGTAATAATCTTAGTAACTAACTTATTACATGACAATCGGTTGAAAAAAGGGTTCGTTGACACTAGTTCCATGATGAAGTTCCATGATGGAACTACCTACTGTTAATTTTTTTTTATCACTAGTTCCATTATTTTCGAAATTTGAAATAATGGAACAAAAGTTGCATATTCTTGTCGCAGAAAATGCCGTGAAAATATCTACGTTTCGTTATTATTTTCATCGAATAGACGGCCTAATATTTGTCTGCGAATTTGAAATCGCGTCGTGACGTCAAAGTCGCTGGGAAAAAAAGAGGATGTTATTTTATAGTTACACTGTTGTCATTATAATTAGGGCTGTAGAACTGAATTTAACTGCTTCTCGACACAATTTTTATATGCATATGTTTTTCTTACTCCTTTCTCTCTCTGAACTAGTTCCTATTCCCATCTAATAAGTAAGACCATATCATGGTTTTAGGTTTAGAGAAGTAAAACAAAGTTTAAGGTATTAATAAGATCACGTTTAGGTAAATTTTTGTGAGTTTCCTATTCATTTATTCTTAGATAGGATTTTTTTATTAGACAATCTAGGTCGTATTACCTACCTACTCTATTTTATTAAATGCCATGCTTAACCGTTTCAATGAAAGAACAATGGTAACAACCAAGGTTTTAGTAGCGTACTCGTAGACGCAATATAAATTTTGCCATCCTTAGTTTTTGAAACATAAATATAAATTTTGCCATCCTTAGTTTTTGAAACATAAACTAGCTAGTGACCTAGGTACTAAAGGATTCGGGATTAAAGGCGTTCGTCTACCAATAAACTTCCCCGGTTTCTCCTTCACAGCTGAAGAGGGAATAGTCGGTGTCCGCCTAGGAGCGATTAAGCGGTCTAAAGCTTTGGCATCCCTAATGCATTTAGTCACGTGGTGGCGCGCGCGTGACGCGGCGTCACACAGCGCCGACGTTCCGCCAATCACGGCGCCGCGCGACCTTCACCTTGAATGGAGGCGCACGCGCCGCGCACCGTAGTCCGTAACGCGAGATTAATGCCGCTTTTTGTCACGCGTCGCGCGCTGCTCGGTGCCACACACCGAAGGCTGCGTCCCCAGTAGGCAAACTGTTAGCGGCAGACTGAGTGAGCCGCAAAGTAGCGAACTGAAATTTGAATTTAGAACGTCGCAACCGGTTTTGCTGGGAGTCGGCTGCTCACTGAAATTGTCGGCGCGCATAACGCTGCAAACTGCGTACAGTGAGCGCAAAACTAGCAAACTGTGGACACTTCATTTGTTATATAATATGGAAAGGCGTACTAAATCGATAAGCCGCAAACTGTCAAACTGTTACTGGGGACGTAGCCTAACAGTAGGCTTAAACATCAGAGATGTCAATAGCTTATCCTTTCAGGGGAAATGCCTCGCATCTGTCATCAGTTTCTTTTTATTTATCACAGGCAGGTAGGCAAACGTGGTAGAGACGCTTGATTGTAAGTGACACCACCTATTGACACCTGAAATGCCAATTTAAGTACCGTATTTAAACAAATGGCAAATAGCACTGCACTGGTATACGAGTAGACCTGTGTGAAGCTTGTTCCAGGGCAGTATCATTTTATTTAGAGGCGGAAAAATGTCTGCATGATCCTTTATAGATTTATTTAAAGGTTATGTACCTATTTTTTACAAAACATTTGAAAAACTAAAGTATGCTAATAGATTTGAATTCGATATATTAAAAGGTAGAGTTGTAACGTGCGGATTTTCCTGTATCGCGACGATGAAGGAAAGCACCTTATTTTGATTTCTACTATGATTACATCGGGAGTTGAGACAGGGAGGTGATGTGGTGTCATAAATAAATCGGTGCTTTAAAACATTCGATGCAAAGAAAACTAATAACGTATTTTTTATTTGTTACAGAGTAATAAGCCTATAATGGAGAAACGGAGACGAGCTCGCATCAACAACTGTCTAAACGAGCTCAAGGCTCTCATACTCGACGCAATGAAGAAAGACGTGAGTTACTTCACACGCCTATTTATACTGTTTATAAATAGCTTTATAAGGTTTGCACCTTTTGATCAACGGTGAGCCATGGATCAACCTTTGCAAATCTGTCAAAAAGTCTTACTAGAAATTAACTCTATGACATGGAAGGTTGATCAGCGGCTTGCTGTACCTACAACATGATAGGAAGTCCGTGAATGCGCTTTACCACGTTCTGATAGTGAATATCGAAAATAAGATTTTATCAAATTGTGTCAATATAAATCCTTCTTTACCCGAGTGAACTATCACGTACATTATTTAATCCAGTTTTTATCTCAGGCAGCTTGTTTTTGTATATATAAATAAAATTATAGTGTATTTTAATATATCAAAACAACAGCTTTTTAAGTTTTTACTTAAAGCTTTTGATGAGTAATATAGTGTAAATATCAGAAAAAAATATTTCAACTTTTCTAACTTTTAAAACGGATGCAATGTAACGCCCTGTTTAGCATGTACTGGAGATAAATGAACCATACTGGGAAACTATTATGACGTGCACTTAGATAAGACAAGCACCTTACCAGTATGCCACTAGCACCTGACTTATCGCACCAATTTAATATCAATATAAGTAATGGCGTTGCAAAATTACAACCGAAATATATGGTTTAATAACGACCCTATAAATGCTGCCGTAAACGAGAAGTTTATTTCTACAAAGTTAGCGTAATTTATTTTCATAGTAAAGAAAATATACGATTTAATAAATTAGCATTTTATAGTCCACCGGGGCAGTTAGTTATAATAACGTGAATATATTGTTGCAGCCGGCCAGGCATTCGAAGTTGGAGAAAGCTGATATCCTGGAGATGACTGTGAAGCACTTGGAGGGCCTTCGGTCGGAGGGGGGTGGGTCCCCGGACAGGTTCCGTGCTGGTTACCGCCACTGCCTAACGGAAGTGGTTAAGTTCCCAGGACTGGAGGCGGGTTTGAAGAGAAGATTGGTCAAACATCTGGAGAGCTGTGTGGGAAACCCGCAGGGGCGGCCGGCGGGGGCGCCCACGCCTCCCTCAGACACTGAGGACACCTCCGTACCTTCTCAGCATTCTACTATTTTCATTTCAGGTAATAAACATGTCACACTTAGTCATTACCACACTGATTGGAGGTAGAGCGTGACGCAGCTTCTCTTTAAAGAAGGGGCACACCTTTGCAAATGTCTTAACGGGACGAGTCAACGTGGAAATGGTCATTCATACAAAACATCTCGTAACTCCTCTTCGTCCTCCACTTATTAGGCTAATATGCTTATATGCGTTTTCTCAACAATGCAAAAAAGTAATTAACATGATATTAGCATTGATCATAAATCAAACAGCATGACGCCAATTCAAGCACAGAATAGAATCACAGAAGACGGCCGGGATTTATTGATGACGATGATGAATGACAGATAAACGACTTGATTTGATATTGTAAATCACTTGGCCCACATTGAGCCAATAAAAATAGCAAATACGTCGACAGATAATAGGTACTTACTCGGATTGAGTCCAGAATGCATGACTAAGTTGCCTTTCATAAAGACGTACAAATAGACACATGCATCAAATGCGAACAATTATTCTCAATATCACAATTCACCTCTCCCACAAAGCATAGCATTAACAAAAGCGATTTATGTAACGAAAGAGTAACTTCTAATGAAAGAACATTAAACATGTTTATTGTTACATAAATTGCTTTAGTCCATCTACGTCTACCGAAACTTGGAACTACAAACAGCTTAAGTTGTGCTTCTACTCACTTTGGGATCAGATGGTTGAACACTTGAACGTGATGTTGTTTGCCATGTGTAACAAAATATTAAGAGGTATTTTTGTTTACAGCGGGTCCTGGATCCGGCGTGAGACTAGTACCCACGAGGCTGTCCAATGGCGACATAGCGCTAGTCCTTCCAGCGGGCGTGAGCGCCAGTACCCTGGGCGCAGTCCCGACCCTGGTGCCTCTCTCTCCTCGAGACGCCGCCTCCTCCTCGCCATCCTCCGAGCCCAGGTGCTTCTCCCCCGCCAGTTCTGGCTGGAGCAGTCCCCCACCTTCTGTCGAGGAACCAGCGCCTCTAGCCCTCGTCACTCGAAGACAAACACCAGAGGAGAAACCTTGGCGGCCGTGGTGACCCCTCCCTCAAACTTTAGACTATGTGAGGTAGAATGAAGTGTTTGGCGACTGTTCTAACAAGCTAGGCGCTTCTTGTGCAGAGCTTAGTTAAGACCGGCCAGACCGCTATTCCTTAGGTTGCATACTGTGATATAATTTTAATTTAGAATACTGTGTGGATGATGCGAGATTTGTATGAGTTTTGAAGTTCCTAGTATGTATATTGTAATATTTATAATGTTTGAGATATGGAGAAATATTTATGTAACAGACATTGATGAAGATACCTTGTTTGGTCAGTACATATATTTTGTGTGATATACATTATAGTTAATACATACCTAAATGAGAGTTTAATAAAATCATGGACATTGCGTATGTTAATATGTTTAATGATATATAGCTGTAATAAATAATTTATTAGTTACGAACTAGTATATAATGTGTAAATCAAAGGATGACATCTGAGGCAGTATTTCACGTATGTACGTAACAGGACTATGTCCGATATATTTTGAGTTAAACTTAGTTTAGACTATTCTTTTTAGGACTTAGTGCCATGTATTTTGTTTAATTGCGAATATTTTCCTCTTGCTTACGAAGAATAATAATTGTAAATATTTATATGCTTGGTAGAGTCCTGCGTTGATAGCGCTAATTAACTTTATGATTTAATAGTGAAAAGACAAAGTGTTTGCAGAATGAATTCTGTGTGCCTTAATTGCAGCAAAATCGTAGAGTCTTCCATTATGTTTACGTTCTAATGTAGATATTAAGAAGAAATAACCAATTTATTTTAATTTTTGTCTACTAACACCACAACTTATAATTACTTACATAAACGCTCAACATAAATATTTCGTTACCGAAGCAAACCAGTAGTAGTCATAATTGTCTTCCTTTAACAGTTACCGTTCAACAACAGGTTAACATTATTATTGTAAGAGCCACTTATTATCTTTCTATATACTCGTAAATAAAATACATTAATACCCCTTAGAAATCAAATTGCAATTGTGAACAACAAATGTATCATACGATAATTGGTTTCTAAGTAATAGACATGAAAGTTATATTTATTTTGCCAGAAATATATATTAGGAATACCATTTAAAAATGTCATTAGTAAAATGTTAAGAGTTGTTAAAACTTAACTAAGAATTTTCATGTATCTATTTGCAGAATGAAGATGCTCAGAAGCTGGAAAAAATATGTATAGATAGAATATTATCATCAGAATTCGTTAGACTTTAAGTAACAAAATGTATTGGTTTTAACAACTCTTGGTTTTTTCTGATAGACATTGTGATGTAACTCCTAATTTATCTAGTATACTATTATTGTGTTGTGACATTATAAGTGTTAATACAATATAAACATAATAATGATAAGCAAATAACGTGTCATTATCCTCTAAAATAGTTGTATTTTTATAATTCATTCAATACTTTTTAAAATGAAATATGTTGTACTTTAATGGTAAAATATAATTTGTTCTCTCTTTTGTTATTGGGAGAAGTAACGTGATATTATTTAAGGGTATGTAATAATTAAATTAAGATGATGTACCTAAAAGAAATACCTACGCCATTAACTTAAAATAAATATAATATGAAAATTACATTTGATGTTTTTAATTATTTATTCCAACATCGGTTCCTACGGGCAAGTAGGTATGTCATTTTTCTGAAAATATATTTTGGTGTTAGCGAAGCATATACTGTAATGGACAAAACCGAAAAGTTAATTCGAATCAAGAAATTAGTATGGGAATTTAGGAATTTAAGTTATTTAATTATTGCCACTTCGCACTGTAGCGTAACTTTTTTCGATAGTTCTCCGTAGCAGTGCTACAGAAAATATGTTGTATATGGGTAGGTATCAGCTCAGATATTCGTAGAGTATTTTCATGTCAAAGACACAGCATTATTGCAAGATTTTTTATTTATTTCAAGTGATTTTATCATTTACTTTTTCTTATTTACTTATTACTACTAATTTAGATCTAAAATTGAAAATGAATATCTCCCGCTTATTTTCAGTATAAACAAATCACAAATAAAAGGAAGTGGATGTGAGGCTTTCCGGGTTTTTCTTTGCAAGTGTTACGTGTCTGATGAGCTGTTGTTTCCAGTATCTTTTCTCTTTCACGCTTAGTATAAAGAAATTAGAAGAAGAATAACAAACTATGTGAACGATTTTACAGCTTATGTAAAAGAATTATCACTTTACCAATGCGACACTTTATCACTTCGACAGGCTAGAGTTATGTTAAGAAGAAGCTACCTATCAAAGAAATAAGTAAGATCACGTGGACCCGCTTTTAATGAATAAATTAATGAGACGTCAAAAATGCAACCTTTTTAGCAAGTCTGAAATAGCATTTTACACAAAAACTAAAAGTGCAAGGTTCTCGGTCGTGAGTAGGTGTCACAATAAATCGATCGGTGTTATTAAGTGGGGCGTAATTAATCACTGCACATGTCTCAACGCCTCCGAGAGGAATGTCGGCTTGCGTCTTTTCTGCCTTCGTCCACACACAGCTAACGGCTTTAGCAAAGATTTATAAATTTTTTTTTGTACTAGGTCAGTTGGCAGACAGGCTCGCAGCCCACCTGATGGTAAGCGGTCACTGCGGCCTATTCCATTGAGGGACGCTTAACCTGGAAACGTCCCTCAATGTGCTGCCAGACTGTAAACTCATCTGATCTTCGAGCCACTGATTTCAAGGTTACTGGCTCCCACATTAATATTGCCGGAACACAGCCAGAGCTGTTATGGCGGCAGATTTAACCTGTGGGGGTGGTAGCTAGCCAGTCGGACTCTGAAAAAGCCCTACCACCAACCAGACCCAAGGCGGGAATCGAACCCACGACCTTCGTGTTTTTATACCCGAGCGGCTTAGCCACTGTTCCACGGGGCGGTCATAATATGTGATTTCCCACCAAAAATAATATCATAGGTAACCAATCTGTAAAATTATGTTAATGACTAGCCTTACACCCGTGGCTTTACCCGCGTTGACTCTTTTTCCTTCTGCCTTGTTACGACGTTAAAAAGGAATGTGGTATTTATTTGGGATATAAAACTCTCCTGCTCAAAAATTATCGCAATACCAAAAAGTCACATTGATTCGTTAATCAGTTAGGACAGAGCATTGGAAACCATCTCATTCAGAACCATTCAGAACATTGAGCTAAATAAAGTTTTCTATATTGAAACTAAATTATAAATTGAATTGGCAATATAAACAGTCTTTTTTCATTATTTATTTTTATTCAGTGTTACATATGTTTTTTTATTGTTGATTTACAAGTTATTTTTTTACTGAAAACTAACATTTATAAATATTATCTATTTATAGCAAAGCATTTTCTCTGGATGACAGCCTTAACTAGCGTAGGCAATAAATTACTAGGGTTGTCAATAATGATCCAATTATTCCCCACAGCTCTGATAGGTGCACTTTATGTCGGAACATGATGAAGTAGTTTCAATGAGAGGAGCATAAGTGCAGCGGCCATACATCACTTAGTAGTAATTCATGTTTAGCTGTGGCTTACTGCTTATATGATTTTAGAACAATGTGTATTAGTATTATATATACAGTGGTGGACATATAATTAAAGACACTGAGGAGATATCAAGTTTTCAGAGTTTACCTATCCTTTATACTTTTATTATATTACAATTATTATCTTTTAATATTACTTAAATTGTTCTTAGGGTTATCGTAAAATGTTTGAAGTAAAATAAAAAGTACAAAGACGTTCTATTAATTTTTTTTGTTGGTAAAGTTTATTGCAAGCAGTACGAACGAATACAAAGACCTGGCCAACTAATTAAAGACAGACTCATTAAGTAACTATAAAAAAATCAACTTAGTAAATTTTGAAACGAACTTGATTTTAATACATTTTGGACGTATTTTAAAAACATAAAAACACTACATTAATATTTTGTCGCATGTCCTTTAGCAGCAATAAAAGTCCAACCCCGCCTAGGCATTGATGCCTTCAAGTTATTGCAGGTTTCAATCGAAATATGCACCCATGCCGTTTTAAACGTCGAGTAAAGTTGATGAACATTACTTGTATGTTTTTATCCTTTAATTTTCTTCACATTAGATCACATGATTTCGATCGGGTTAGTGTCGGGACAGTAAGGTGGCCAATCTAAAACTGTTACTTATTGGCTCCTAAGCAATTCTTTGACTCCTGCTGAAGTGTTTATGGGATCGTCATCGTGTTTGAAAAGTCTTTATCACCGGCAAATGTTCATTGGCGTATGGAAACATGACTTTTTCTAAAATACTCCTTTATTAAATTAATTCCTGCTACCTTGTATTTTTTTTATTAGGCCTACATCGTTACCAGAAAAACATCCTCTTTTTGTATTACCTACCCCCTCAACGTTTGACTGTTATCTTTGTGTACTTTGGATGCGTTTTTTTCTTTGGAGGACGCATAACGTAAACTTTTCCTTTAGAGTTAACCATATTAATTAAAGTTCTTCGGAAATAAACACATTTTTTTCTCAGTCTTTGACGAGCCATTTGGTGTAATGGTCAAATTCAAATTCAAATTCAAAATAATTTATTTGCCATGAATAGGGTGTATACATTGGTGGTACAAAATGTTTTGTGCAGGTTCTTATGCCTATTCAGCTTTCAAATAAAGCATGCAAATATAAATGTTACATTCCTATCTATATTATGTACTATAATTATTATTACATAAGTTCTCTTTTGTTTAAACCTTATCTATTTTATTTTTTAAAGAATATAAAATATACCTAAATATTATCAATCATACATATCATGTACAATTAATTCTATATATTTTACATTTATATTATATTTATCTTTTCATCTACTTTTTACATATTATAATTACTAGCTGTGCCCGCGACTTCGTCCGCGTGGAAAAGTGACTTTTCGGGCAGCATATTTTAAATAACAAATACCGTCCTTTGGGTAGCTAAAAATTTTACTTTACAGTATGCTTCTCTGTAGGTATACGATATGTGACGTATGGCCATCGGGAATGAAAGCATACAGGCTCCTAGGATTGCTAACCCGTGTCAGAGCCACATACATACAACTGACCGTGCGAGAAACAGCTGATACTTAGATCTACACCCACAACTTTCATCGTCTGACCTTGGGCTTTATTAATTGTCATCGCAAAACATAGCCTGACTGCAAATAGTGTTAAGATGTGTAAACTAAACGTACAAATTTTATGAAACAAAATAATTGCTAGAAAAATTAATTAATAACCTGAGCATAAAAACTTGTACTTAAATAAAGAAAATCAAGAAAAGAATTGCCTAACCTGTACCAAATACTTATAAATTATTCATATACAAACCCTAAATAAAAAATTAAGATAAGTATACCAAAAATCAAGGAAAGAAATGCCTAACCTATAACAAATACTTACAATATTTATTTACAAATTTTTAAAGAAAATTAAGAAAGACAACCTAACCTACAAACCCTTAAATATAAATAAATGAAATATCCAAACTGTCAGTATTCAAGTAAATCGCAATAATCGAATGCAACTACCTATTCGCCATACTCTCAGCGCGCTTTATATACGGACGCGCAGCTCAGGCGCGAGGTGTGTACCTTTATATTGACATAACTTTTTTATTTATGAACCGATTGACATGAAATAAACACTAAATGTTAAGTGAAGCTTACCACAATATATTAGTGAAAACCGCATCTCAATCGAATAAGCCGTTTCTGATATTAGCGTGCACAAACACACAGACAAACAGACAAACAGATAAACAGACAAACAGACAAACAGACAAACAGACAAACAGACAAACAGACAAACAGACAAACAGACAAAAAAATTTTTAATTACAATTTCGGGTTCGGTATCGATATAATAACAACCCCTACTACTTTTTTTAAATATATTTCCATTGTACAGACACCACTTTTCTACAAATTTATTATATGTATAGATAACAGTAGGGTAAAAGTCGAGAAGTCGGCTATTACACCAAAGGTCGCGGGTTCGATTCCCGCACGGTACAAACATTTGTGTGCATGAACATGTCTGTTTGTATCGGTCTGGGTGTTTCTATGTATAATATGTATGTATTTACAAAAAAAAAAGTATATATAGTAATGTTTATCCGTTGTCTGGCACCCATAGCACAGGCTAATGCTTAGTTTGGGGCTAGATGGCGCTGTGTGAATAATGTCCAGAGATATTTATTTATTATTTATTTAGTCTTTCTGTCCCGATGTGAATACTTTTGGGCAAATCGTAATTTGGCTCCGATTTTTTTCTTCGTTCAAAAGAAGGACCTTAAGAAAAATCTTTCAAAAAAGGGTGACTTCCATAGTTTCCTTCTAATCGTTTTGTTAGATACTTTTTTAGACCCCTCTACACCAAATACTTCAAAACGCATGACTTTTGAGCCCATAGAAAAGAAGAGAAAATTTTCTTGTTCTGTGTTTGAGCCATTTGATGGGTCTTTTTTAATCAAATGATGCTATTTTTGAGGTGGTTGTTTTTTCGGTCTAGGTTTCCTGGGCATGTGAACCATATAAAACTTCTTAAAATGCCGGATATCGTCTATAACCATATTTTAGAGCATCGTAAGTGATCATTTAATGTACTCTCCGACCAACCTTTGATATAAAAAAATTAAAAAATTAAATTTTCTTCCTTTACAAGGGAGAATCGCAACTTTTCCCCTTTCCCATACTAATTCATTTTTGTCACAATAAATACTTAAAGCAAGTTTAAAACTAAGCTAGTTTTTGCTTGTCAAGAAAAAAAACTGCATAATAGAAATAGTTAAAGTGCTCCTTTTATGGTTATGCTTACTTTAGAACATGAAATCCGCACTGTCTTTGATTAGCTGACCAGCAAAAAATGTATCGACAAAGTTTGTGTTACATTTAAAATAGGAAATAAGACTAAAATATTGCTTTAATAACTTTTTTGCTGTCTTCATTTTAAAAATACGACAACAGTGTACGTTTTAAAACCAATAAATATGGAAATAATACTTATCTGGGTCTCTAAATATCGTTTATTTTGTTGTACGTATAGTCAACATCAAGAGTGTCTTTAATTATATGTCCACTTTTTAAGCTTCCCTATTTGCTTCAAGTGGATTAAAACAGTTTTATCACTAACACCGCAGCCTGCAGCTAACATACACGTGGTTTTCGATAGATCCGCTTCCACAATAGCCTTCAATTCTTCATTATTAGCTTGGGTCTCCGGCCGTCCACGGAGCTTGTTCTACAAGTCAAAATTTCCAGAACGAAAACGTTGGAACCAAAAATGCACCCTGCTTTCTTTTGCGACACCCCCGCCTTACCCTTAATAACCCCTTCGAGCCATATCGGCTGCACTGGTGCCACGGTGGAACTCGTTCTCGTAAATAACGCGATATTTCAAGTTTCCCATTTTGTAAACAAAGTGATGCAAACAGAAAAAGTAATAAGAAAAAACAAATGAATGTCGGTTATCGAAACACAAATACATGTGTGAATAGCTGTATAAATTTGAATTTGTAATTCCTAACCAAAGAGGAGATATTTGGGATTAAAGTTGTCAGTACGGTAAACGCCAATTTCATAGGTAAGGACCTAATAATTATAATTTATATTCTATTTTCCAGCATTATAGGCTAGACGGGACTATTTGTTATTTGTCAAATAAAAATTAACACGCATGCATCATCTATCTCTTTTGTTTGCAGTTTACATAGTTACTATTTGGCCGCTATCCTACAAGAACAAGTCATAACAAAAGATACTTTCGTATATGCGCTGACGGCTCGCTTAGCTAAAACTAGCCTGCATTGTTTAGCTCAGTTTGGCTATCATCAAAACTATATCAAGTTATCAACCAACAAAATGTGTAAGGTACTTATAATAATTTGTTATGTAAACATTACTTAATTTTTTGTTTTGTTTAGATTACATATCTGCGAGCTGACAACATGTAATATTGTGTATATGTTTTACGCAAACAAAGAATTTGTTATTATGGTTAAAGACTGATATCAATTGGTTAATAATACTAGTTACTGGTAATAATTACAAGAATAAACTATAATAATTGGTTGAGATTTGTACCGATGATCTCTAGTCGTATTTACTCGACAAGATCTTTACAAATTACGTCAATAATATACATATAATGAGTATTCTCATTATATGTATATTAAATAAAATTGTTATCAATTAATGTACCAAGTGCGTATAATGTCTCTGATAAGTTCTTAGCGACTCATTCTCATGCGTCTTAAAAAAAATTTTTATCCTCACCTCTGTTGCGGGTATCTATAAAACGATAGATATTCATCAGAAGAATAATTGATTACCATCTTAGGCCAATATTACTCAGTACTCACGTAACGTTTTTACTTATGTCATCGATTTAAATTTTTAGGGAAATATTTATTAATTGTTTATTCTCTCGATTTTAATAACATCTTTAGGCGTTCGTGATTTTAATTTTTTATCGGTACAGAATCCTTTTCGGAGAAGAATGCGTTTCTCTACCTTGACCGCAGGCTAGCGAACCTGCGGGCGTGTGGGGCACTCGAGCGAGACTAAAGCGTCCCACTACTCACAAAACTCCCCCGGTTCCCCTTTACACCACAAGAGGACGAGCGGTACGATAATTTGGCATCAATTTGGCATCTACTAATATTTAAGGACTAATCAAATAACATTACATAGTAATTACCTATGAAATGGAATTTCGAATTTTATTTTGTATCGAATTGCAACATCCAAAATGAAACACTGACAGATATGAACCCATATTTCACTTCCTTAGCTAAAAATGAAGTCATCGATATAATAATTTTCTTAATACATGCCTAAGTAGTACGTATTCATTTTTTACTATTGTAATATAAGATTTTTTGTGACGCAAAAAGTGTTAAAGTATATTTAGTAGCAAAATACCTACTGTGTTTACCTTGATCACATTTGAACACCGGTAATTGGCATACGTAAACACTAGTAATGAAAAAAATATGATTTGAAAAATTCTTTATTCGTTTTAATCACATTTTTATTAGATAACCCAAAGGTTGGCACAAACCTACAAGTAGGCTTTTTCGCTAAAGGTATTCCGTTAAAACAGGTCCTTTCCGGGACAAAAGGACCCCCTCTCGTGCCTGTAATTTCTCAATATGCGAACCTTACAAACGTCTTCGTGGCATGCCCTTTTTGGTTTCTCATAAAGACATTAAAACAATCAGTGTTTAATTGCGCTTCGATGGGTGGCCGGCTAATTTATCAATGGACGTTCGATTGTCAGGATTCCGTAGTTATACACAAAAGCTCAAGGCTGCCTGTCTACCGAAGCGGAGTGAGGCAGCGGAGCGGAGAAACGGAGAAATATTAACCAATACGATTGCAACTTTATGTGTGAGCGGAGATTTTGTGTAATCTTATTGGTTAATCTCACCGTTTCTCCGCTCCGCTGCCTCGCTCCACTTCGGTGGACAGGTAGCCTAAAGCTTTGCCTTCGGGGATCGACCACCTAGTACCTAGATCGAGGCAGCTATATTTTGGCTAATATAAATTAAATATCAATTATCGATATTTCTATGCTGATTCTGTCGATAGAGAGGCAAGAGCAGTTGACGGAGAAGATAACTGCGGCCTATTCCATTGACTAACAGTTCAATAGAGAGCATCCCTCAGTGTGTTGCCATACTTACCAAAAAACATACTTCGAGGCTTTGCTTTCTTAGCTCCTATCAACACAAGTTCTACAACCAACGAGCAACGATCCAACGAGACCCTTTTTTTTTTGTGTAGGGGAATGCTTTTACGCACCATAACCCGCCTGGGTTAGGCGAGCCGTGTGTGGGACTCAGTGCAGCTTCATGCCCCAGTCTTAAGAAAGACTGGTGCACGGAGAATACCAGCTAAACCCTCAAAAAATCTGTTTACGTAGCTGGTTATCAAACTCTAGTTACGAATATGGCTGAAGGGCCTCCTACATCGCCGTCGGCAGCGTCCCTGGGATTGATATGACTACCAGGAACAATCCAACGAGACCCAACCCAGGAGAGTAAAGTAAAAACGGTTTGATGGAACCCCACAATAACCGCATTCGATTCGCTCTTGTCCAGTTTTAACTACATGTTTGCACTGTCCCGACACTAATGATAGGTTCCGTAGGAATTATTGCACCAAACTGCTGTAATTTGCCGTAATCAGTGCTCTGTGACGATTAAATGCTGGCTAGCGCCGGTTCATTGCATAGGGCGACGTGTCACGTACGTATGTAAAACAGCCGTGTTTTGATAACAATATTATTTCTTCTGCTGGACATGAAGAATGTATAGTGGCATGTCCAGGAGTCTTTGGCTGGATGTCTTTTGGCTGATGATAATGCCTTCCTCTACATAAAGTAAAAAATCACTGATTACGAATTATGAAAATTACTGTTTGGTGTATGTATAGGAAAATCCCATGTGGTAGTAACGAATAAGAAGAGGCTGCTTTTAAATCGATGAACTCCTTGGCTATTAAATATTACAAAGGCAAGGGCGTTAGTTAGAATTTAACATTATTATAAATTATCTTCATGATTATCATCAATTGCGCTATTTTCATCTCATTACATATTCTCTATATCCGTAGGTTTATTTTAAACGCATAATTGTATACTATCTATTATTGGTGCTACCTCTACTCATAAAGTTAATGCAATTGTGACCAATTAATTAATAATTTACAGTCCATATTTTTTATTAACAATTCGAAGAGACATTAAACTCGGGCTTATCTTGCTATGCCGCGGTATCACACTGGTCAATTGCATACGCGAGCTTCAAATCGTTACATATTCATGAGATGACGTGTGTAATGCATGAATTGAACTCTAACGACCGCAAGTAATTGAAAAGTGATTCCTTATAAATTTTTGCAACATCCGAACCACCCAAGTCGCGGACACTCACCGTTCTCCAATGCATGCGAGCAACAGTTTAGCGTCGAATGTTTGGAGCCATGTAATTTCTCATAAGTAGTGGTTAATTTTGGTGAAATTAATTGAGATATTTTCTAAATTACGTCGTTGACGTAATTGAGAAATAAATTGGTTGCTTTTTTGGCGTAAAACATCTATCTGTCCCACAGCGGGACGCTTCCATCCCAGCCGCTTTAATGATTGTTTTTGGCGTAATCGCTATTATTTTGTACTCCTTCGCTGGTGAAAATAATGTATTCGGAATTTTCTGTTAGGTTCGAAAAATTAGTCGCAGAACGAAAAGTTTTCAAGTTTGTTGAACAATTCTGCTGTTCCATCGGTTGTACGAGATAATGCACTAATTTTTGCGCATTAATTTGTCGCTATAATGTTGTCGTCGAGATAATGAAGCCAGTCCAGTATACAAACAGTAAACATTACTTAGTTTAAGCTATGTGAAAAAGTTTTAAGGATATTTATAACGGTTATCAAATCGTAAAGCAGTATACGAGTAGTCAGCATACATTATTGAAGCTATATAGGCTTAGGATAACTTAAATGGAAATTTCTTTACTGCTATTTCTATTTATTTTTGCGTATATGGTTTCAACGGTAAACTATCCAAGCGCTGACATCCATAAAGTCGAAACCGGGAATGCGATGGGTAGCCTGCGCTTTATTACCTATCACTCAAAGAGGACTCGTAGGAATCGAGTTGCATATAAATTGGAGTTGTCAAGCTTCGCGTTGAGTGACGGCGCCTCGTTACCAGGGTTCGTTGGTGCCGATGTCACTCTTATCTTTTTGCCGGAGGAGGCCAATTAATCAGTGTTATGACGCGTGACACGACGTAATGAGCGCCGGACGGATCGCATGCAAATTGCGCTCGTTCGCGAACCTGATTACCTCGTGTTTGAGCCTAATTGAAATGACTTATTCTTTCAATGGAGAACATTGGTATCGCAAGTGGATACCGATGAGGCGGTAAAATTGTGTAGTTGCGTGTCTGTGTGCCTTCAAATGAAAAAAAAAACTAAAACTACACAAAATTCGATACGGTGTAATCTCTTGTTCCTCTGGTGTTGATCGAGAAATCAGATTATCGTGTCCTCCCAAACATTGTGTAATTGACACCGCCGACTTGCAGGCTTCGTACTGTAACAGAAAAAAAATATATACATGTTTTCACTAGAATTGCCATGGACAAAATGTTGTTCAGGCGCTGCTTTGAACGGCGAACGTTTTTCGTTCACATCGGTTTTAAATATTCGTGTGTCTTGTTGGTCATCAAAACCTTAGGGTTTGGTTTATTGCTCCAATATAGTCAACTACAGTATGAATAAGTTTCAAGTCACCTATCATAGAGAATAAACAAGCTTAAGACCAGATGATTAGTGAGTCTGGCGCATTTTACGGTAGATTATTTATGTTTATATCAGCTGGGATTAATTAGTGGCTATTATTTCTGCAAATCCGGCAAGGCCGTTTATCTTGTGTAATCGGTACTTGTAGTTAACCATTAAAAGAGTATTTAAATGCTTCATAAAATGTCTGATGACTATTTCTGTTACGACAGGTGATAAAATAGACCATTAGTAGAAGAATACTCTGTCAACTTGACCAAGTGTCTGTCGGCGAATGGTCATTGGTCACTTCATCATGTGTCTATCACAGTTTACTTTTAAAAGACATTACCTATGTACCTCTTTGTTCGCTCCTACGCAATTTACTCATAAAAAAATTAGAGGTGATATATTTTATTTCTTTATTGTAATCAATAGTTTCATCGTTGATTTTATCTAAATATAGTTTTGGTATCAATATTTAAAATAAATAATAATTTATTGTTGATACTTATGGGATAGTCTTTAAGATACCGAAATATCTAAAATAATTTCGAGATGACTTAAAAAAGCCCGAACTTTGGTCTCGATTTCAGATTGGGATAGACATAGCTCCGGTAAAAACGTATTTACAGGTGGTCTAATTCGGAACCTTTTCCCAAAAGACTTCATTCAAGTGAATCAGTTTTGTTTAGCATCTAGGTGGTCGCTTGCCCACCAAGCAGGGCCACCACGTAGGTACTATGGGGTTCGACCGCCGGAGTTTAGATATTTGCAGCATTCGTTCGTTTATGGGGGCTCATTTTGTTTTCGTGGAAGTGAACGAACGATTTGCCAACCAAAACTACTTATTCATTAGTGGCGTTAGCGGAATGTTTAAAAAACAAGTTCGCTTGGATTCATGTTATACCTACGTAAATCTACGCAATAAGGATACTTCATTTCATACACAAAAAGCGTAATTCAACGTGCTGTAATACCGATGGCTCCGCAGGCCCTCCCATTATTTTGTCAGAACATAATTTTCAGGTTTCTATTAAAGTAAAAGCATTAATGTACTGCAGCTTTAGTTAATATAGTTATTATTGCCGAAAAAGCACCAATTACGAACGAAAAAAGGCTAAATGTGTGGGTACACCGGCTCTGAAATATAGGTTTAAATGAGACATTATTTGTGAAAAGATGAAATAACGTTGTATTCGGAACCAGGGTGGTCCCATCGAGACCTCTTAATAATGGCAATTGGACGCTGTCCTAATTGAGGACCTCCGGTTTTGAACATAATTTCTATCCCTTCCAATCGATGTGTGTGACTTTATTTATGCAACGTTGTAAATATTGAAGATTTAATTTTTATGATTAATTGAATTTGTCCACTTTTAATAGACATAATAATAACATTACGTAACATAATACCTGTCTATATCAAACTTTATCACATGTCAAGAAAATATTGACCACCTAAATTCAAATCGTTTCTTAGTATGCAAAAGTCAAAATTATTATAATTAATCATAACAATAAGAATAAAAAGCACAAAAGTTATGAAAAATTTAAGTAACGTCATTACGTTGTGTTTCTTTTTACAAAAATCAATATACATTTTAAGCAACCACAATTTTTGTATAATGCACAAAATTACACCCTGCTGAATGCAGTCCGGGTAATTAGTCCGAGTAAGTAATTTACTCTTAAAACAAGACGTCAAGCAACAGCGTTTTGGCAAATTAGGCGGTGTCGCGGTGGTCCCCCGTAGGCTGTTTACATGGCGATCACGTGTCGTGTTAGACAAAAAGAAAAAAAAAACAAGGCCGAAAACCACCCACGATGCGCCCGCGCAAGGAGGCGGAGGTCCCCACGTGCGCCATCGCAGATTGACAGCTCACTCTGCTCTGTTCTGGCTCAAGGTTATGGGGCAAAAAACCTCTAAGGCGCATGGTCTGAAGGTGTGGGCTCGGTCAATTTAGCGAAAGACCTTTTTTGCTGTGATTTTTCCGAAGTTTGTCTTGTTATAAAGAAGATGTACTTAATGTACAGGTTTTTTTTAAATCAGACGTGCCAATTGATTTTGACCATCGTCTCATGATAAAATACTTTTTTCGTCCTAACCTATTATAATTATTGTTATTGTTATGATTGCAATTAATTTGAAATAACTTACCTATTTGAAAAACGGCGAATAAAAAATGCGAACTCTTAGAATTATTAATATTTTTTAGTACGAACCTTAACTCACAAGATTTACAGTTAATCTACTTTCACTGTTCGAGGCCTAAACTTCCCCTTCATCGTGCTTAAACAACTGCTTATGTTTTCCATCACATTTTTTAATATATTACACGATATCGATCGTGAACTAATTGAAAAAGTAATAGTGAATACTCAGCCCATGCAAAAATACAATGCAAGGCACTTAATTAGCCACTCGTCCGTCTGAGGGCTTCATTATCGATGGTATCTCTATCACAAAGCGCAGTTAGCTCCTTGCTCCATCGCGAGCATGCCTTCAATATGTCTGATGCTTACACAAAGAAAGAATCGTATCTTCGGAAGCATTAATCGTTCCAATTACAAGCGCACGCTCCGCGATCGGAAGGTACCAGCTATCCTTTCAAATTAATTGAATTGATTAACCAATTCAGTTTAGCGCAATTCAGTTTTTGTCCACATCTCAGGCCGATTATATCCGCAGATGCTTCGGCGGGCACGCCCCGCGCAATAGTTTAATTAGGCTCGGTTGAATCGTTCATAAATATTCCGGTGTCAACCCGTCTCCCCTTGTAAAGTTGTTTTTTTCTTGTCTGAGATGCCTATCAGTGTAATGCGTAGGTAGTCAGAACAAAATTCCCGTGCATGAGTTTATTACACAAACAATTATTGCTGGAGACGGAACAAATTTTAAAGCGAATCCTAATTATCCATCTAAGATTGGGAAACTTCACTGTCTAAAGATATTCATGAATTATAGTAATTAAAGGTACTTATATTATACCTAGAAGTAGTAGAAGTTTAGTGATCAGACTCATTTTTGCATTGCTAATGCATCACCCAAGACACAGCACACGGTTTTGCATGTAAATACCCGCCTAATTTCGTGTCGTAGTCATAAATAGTTGCGCTTTAGAGTAACCGCAACGGATAACATTGTAAAATTGAACAGTACATAATTTAACAACCCACTCTAAAATCTCAATATTAATTGCAAAAATGGTTGTGGAAATTTGACACATAAGGAAAAACTAACCTAAGTTTTCTGCCAGTAATTAATAGAATTCCTGTGCATTTATTGTAAAATCGAAAGCCTACTAAAAATATTTTTAATGGAACCTTAACACAGAAAATAGTTTGACTAAGTAATAGAACTCACATAGATTTGGTATTGGTTGTTCCCATAATACAACCAATGTTCTCGATAGATAACAATATGTATTTCAAAAGCAGTTGTAGAGTCACACTGGATAAATGACGATTTATAAAAAGTGCGTCTTTGAATTCTTCATGAATGAAGAATATTTTTCTTACTGAGTTCCCAAGAACTATTGAAAATAATATACGGCTACTCTACTAAATACCTGCTAAGTATATTATAAGCTATTTGAGTCTACCTCCTAAATTGGTAAGCGTTTATGACGATTATTCATCAAGGTATAATGCTTTCAGAACGATTTCGCGAATGGTCCGAACAAATCGATGTCATCAAGGTTTTGCGCTTGCCATTTTTTGCAATCGCACTTTATTTTACGAGTCTTTTTTGAGCAGTTAGCGTTAATAGGGCGAGTCGCCGGCGATCACTTAGGGCGACGCCTGCGCTCAGCGACATTTCGATGCTTAATTACCTCCGTGTTAATGCGCGCCAAGAAATAAAATGGCCGGACGGGAATTTTATCGGGCCTCGTCAAGCCCTCGCGGTGCTCAAACTGTCATTTAAATAATAAATGCATCCGACATTACGCAGTCTTCTCCTCTCGATCTAGGGCATTTCTCCAACTTAGTCTTAATTTGTATGCCGAGTGTGACTAATGGTAGTTTTATTAGATAGTATAAGTTATTTCGTACTCGTATTATTCTGAGGACGCATTTTGTTTTCTAACTTTAAGTTCGTGAGAATACAAGTTCCACTTAGGTATGTACAACTAAAACTAGTCTCAAAAGATAATAAAGATCTTGAATAGAAAGAAAGAAAGAAAAAATATTTACTGGCCAAACAATAAAAAAACATAAAGGATAGACAATACAAAAAGATAATACAAGAGAAGAATGAATCGTAGTTTAAATTGTGGTTTAAATAATAATCCGACTATAGCTTCACAAAATTACTTGTAACTATTTAGTTTTATTTATAATTATATAAAACACGATTATTTTACGCATTTTACGTGTTAAAGAATGACACTTTGATTATTTTAAATCGCCCCTCATGGTACTAGGACGCCGGACGTTGGAATTTTAGGCTTATACGCGTAGTCTTGTTACTTTACACGAACATTAAAATGTCAATAGGCAAATATTGGGAAACACTAGCTTAATTCACTTAACACTGTAAACAACTTACGTACTTTGTAAGATTTTAATGCGGTTGAAAGCCATAAGTATGGGCGCTCTCTATCGGGTTAAAATCTGCGAAATTAATAGCAAGAGTTAAAGCGAAGTGTTTTTGAGACCTATTTGCCCTGACGCCAGGACTCAACTGTAAAAAAAATATAAAGACACATTCTGGATATTCTTTATAGTCCATTTTATTGAGACATTAAGCTGGCTTAAGCTATTTAAGCTCGGACTTTATTACAATAGAAGAATACCCAAGTAATAAGGGATTTTTTAGCTCTTCTTGTTATTTTTTAGTCCTCTTGTTTTCGTTATAGCTTATATGATAGATAATATATATTTTTTTATTGCAATGTGTAACAAGACGAGCAGATCGTACACCTGATGGTAAGGGCCACGTCTGCCCTTAGACAGTTCAGTGCCAAACAGTAACTAAGCATTTATTGTCTGGCACTGCCCTGCGCCCACTACACCGAGACGACAGTTATTAGGTCTCATATACCCAGTAATTTCACTACAATCATTTATTATTCACTGATTTTATTTATTGACATAATACATGCATGACATGCAAGTTATAATTGTAACTAAATTAAAGATGTCCTCCGAAACCGATGTGAAAGTATGGTCTTCGAGTTTATGGAATAAGCACACGTGCCTTCCCTTTTCTCTTCCTCTCACAGCTTGAGGATCGGTAATATGAAACGACCGAAGAAGAGGAGTCCCACGCAGAATCAAAGCTTTTAGGTTAGTGCTATTTAAGACACATGGGTAATAATTTGACTCTACTCCGCCAATTTACAAACTCCAGACTGTAACAGAACTGATAGAACATTTTGCCAAGCTATAATATTATAGCTGCTAGGACCACCCTCTCCTGATACTCCGGGTCAATCAAGTTTCATTTTTTCAATACATACTTTTTATTTGTATTTATGTTATTAAAAGGTAAATAATGCTGTGCTGGTTGGGAGCAATTGTGTGTATCTCTACAAAGGGCGACCCAACTCCCTAGTCTACGCTTGAGATGGCCACAGTTGAGTTGAGGTACCCCCTGATATAACCTTAGGGCGACTCTGACATAACCTCAACTGCTCCGCCAAGCGGCCGGGGTATTTGATTAGTTTGTTGGTACATAGTGGTCTGAATGTTCATGGTTACTGTATCCGTGTACAGCTACAGACGCTGAGGCCTTGCGCGTCAGGGCGGGGGCCGGGCGCGTCACGAGCCGCAGTAATTACACCGCGCGTCCGCCGCGTGCGATACATCATGCCCGTACGCTACCTGCTGAGGGCTGCCGATGCTAACCACGGTCACTCTTTTAGCACGGTCGCTCTTTTACGGTCGCATTTTGTTCGGCACACTTGTTTCGTTTTCCAGGATTTGGCAATGTTAGGCATTTGAGTGACTGTCTGTCTGTCTATCTGACCTTCGTATCCCGTAGCAGAGGAACTAGACTCATTGGACCATGGCTACACAGCCATTCCACTGTGCAGTTTTCATCACGATGTTTTTCGCCACAGCTGAGCTTAGTAATAAATACGCATAGGTGCGGCTAGATTTGAATCATCGACCTCGCGCATGTTAAGAGGACATACTAAGGGTGAGAAAATTGAAAATTGGGTTTTTGTAAAATCTATTGCTGTCGCGCAGTGCCCGAACAACCGAGCTATCAATGTGTGAGTGAGACTGTCAATGTTTGCGTGCCACGCCGCCCCCACGCCCCGCGCCCGCCTGCACACAGCTAAGAAGGAATAGAACAAAAGAAACGATTTCTGCTTACCTATTTATAAACGATAAAATAAATGTTCACGGACAATGCAATGGAAAAAACAGGTCACTAATTTCGACAGCTAGTATTAAGTCTTGCTGGTACAGTGGCTACGTACTGCGCATCGTCACCGATAGGTCCGTGGATCGGATCCGACGAGTACCCCTATCGCTTTTTGTGAATTTATTCGCATTTGTTAATAGGAACTTTCCACGAGTAAAGTTATATGTTTAGTTCTTTTTTGTATATATTTTTAAAAGTTATATTAGTCCAGTCAACGAAGCTCTAACTTTGCCATTTTAGATGAAAAGCTGAAACTGGTGCCAAAATTTTTGTTAAAGACTCCGTAATAACATACTAAAAATGCAGGGTCGTGAGTCACCGGGTTCACAGGAAAAAAAATTGAAAAGGGTGAAAAAATTACTTTTTCCTAAAAATCTCGAAAACTAACAAAAATATGAGAAAATGTTTCAGACAAAAGATGTAGAGAATTACTTTTTCTACAGAAAAGGTCATTATCAATTTACGCGTATTGCGCACCGTTTGCTAGGAAATCGAGTATATAGTGCACTTATTGATGTTGAACCAAATCAATAAAAATAAGACGGAAATGTCTGGGGATATCGAAGAATGCATAATTATAATTTTTAATTGAAAAATTTGTAAAAATTCCATTGAAACGAAAAACATTGTGCGAATTTTCGCATTTTGTACGCGATTTCCTAGGAAACGGTGCGCGATACGCGCAAATTGATAATAACCTTTTCTGTAGAAAAAGTAATTCTCTACATGTTTTGTCTGAAACTTTTTCTTATATTTTTGTTAGTTTTCGAGATTTTGAGGAGAAAGTAATTTTTTCACCCTTTTCCATTTTTTTTCCTGTGAACCCGGTGACTCACGACCCTGCATTTTTAGTATGTTATTACGGAGTCTTTAACAAAAAATTTGGCACCAGTTTCAGCTTTTCATCTTAAATGGCAAAGTTAGAGCTTCGTTGACTGGACTATAATGGCTTTCTCTTGTGGCAAATGTAACACTCAAGCAAAGGTAAAGGACATGGTTCAAATCATGGCTCGGTCTGTGACAAAAGATATCAGACATCTTCGTGGGGCTAGTGGTTTTGCCAGATTTTTGCGAAATAAGTTAGTAAAACCTATTTTCTATTTTCGAGAAATATTGGTCATCTTCAAAGTGCCATAGCTTGGCTTCTATGAAGTCAAATAGAGCTGCCTCCAGTTGTAGGTACTTTAATACAGTTTATTAGTGTAGTGTGTCGTTCACAAAAAAAACATAGTTTTGGCCCTGGAGAGCAAATAGTAAAAAAAGTCCCAAAATTTCGAAGATTTTCTCGATTTTCTCAGTTTCCACAGGTTTTTCGAAGTTGCAAATTTGAAATCACATTACTCTAACAGATACAATATACTTAAATGCAGAACTACATCACGCTTTGCGAATTTAGCTTCTTTTTTTGTCTAAATCTGACGGCCTAGTCGAGGCGTTTAAGTATATAATTCATAAAAAATTGTCAAGAAAAAGTTTATCAGTTACATAATACCTTCTAACAATAAAACATCACAACAATTTGCTAAATGCACTTCACGCAAAATATTCTAACTGGAAATATCGATATCGATGAACAACACTAGGATATCGATATAACTATCGACTACGTCACGTCATAGAGAGTATACGTATTAGTCCGCGTCTCCCCAACCTCAAGCCTCCCCCGCAGAGCGCGATAGAGACAACTGCAGCTTGGACCGAAAATACCTATTAAAAGTACGAAAAATCAACGTTTCGTAGTCCCCTGATTTCTCCTCCAAAACTTGACCGATTTAACTATTTTTTTCATCAAAAATTAAAGAAAGGCTTTGACCGTGTTCCTATGTTTTCCTTTTTTAATTAAATCTAGTTAAATTTGTTTTATGGATGTTTAAACACAGCGGAAAATCTGGCCATTTTTTTACATTTTTGAAGGTTCATATCTCTCTTAATAATTAATTTATGAAAAAAAGGAAAACATAGGGACATGCAAATAGTGGTCATAGATTTTTGGAAAAAAAAATTATTTCACTAATGGCATTATCCAGGGAGAAAACAGGGGACAGCGTTTGTATGGAAAAATGGCTCCTCTCTTTCCTCTTAATTAACATGCGCGAGGTCGATCGACGCCTACCTAACTCGAACTTTTCTTTCACACTGGAAGTTATTTCGAAAACCAATACGTCTCATTATAACTCTTTCATTTTAGTTAGTGACAGCCCTACATTTGGTTAAATAGCTACACTCTTTTCAGCCCCCTGCAGCCATGCCCGCGTACCTTATTGCACTGGGCTGGGAGGTTCCGATGAAATTGGGACCGTTATCCACCTGGCACTTACAGAAATTATCACTCGAATGCAAAAAAATCTTTTGCACTTCGTAATGCCATCAGTAAATTGCTTTGTGAATTATTTGCTGACATTTAGAATTTACTATGAGATGATAGTATTCAGATTTTAATTACGAAAGTATTAGAGAAGCTTACAGTATGGTTAATAACGTGCTATGCTATTTATAATTTTTTTTTTCGTTCTAAAAAAAGCTATGCTATGTAGAAAAGGAATGGCTTACCATCAGATGGTTGCTGCGACTTTCTTTCAACTAAAGTGGTTTTACTTTTGATTATAAATCAATAATCATTTATGTTGGTTTATTAAATGAATTAATTTTCACACTAAAATTTATTGAAAGCACTTAACTTGTCCGTGATCCTTATTTAATTTTAACATTAACAATCCTCAGTAAGTAGTAAAAATGAATTTTAAAGTAAATATGAAAAATTCAGACCCCTGTTAAAGTCAAGTAAGAAGGAGTTATAATAATAAAGTCGTTTTGAAAAAGATAAAATAGTAATTAAATATCCCCTCTCCGTCTGTACACAGCAGGGGGCTTAGTACAAGGGGCGAGGTTCTGACCACAGGGATCTAATGGAAGCCACCTGCCGAGCTATTTACAGGAATGGGGAGATGTTACATTTCAGGTATTATTTTAAAGCCAGTAGCTTCGAGTGCTTTTTTTTTATAACAGAGGCGACAAACGAGCCAGCGGGTCGCCTGATGGTAAGCAATCACCGCCGCCCATGGACATTTGCTACACTAGAGGGACCGCTGATGCGTTACCGGCCTTTTAAGGGGGAGTGTGGGCCTCCGGCACTCTCACAAACCAGACGAAACAAAGTAGATAGTCACTATTATTTTGCGCTGGTGTTATGTGAGAGGGTGGTATTTCCCCAGACGAGCCGATTCATTCGTACTGTAAAACAGCCTGGCTCTACCACACAGACTCTACCACTACTAATAAAGACCGCGCTAATAGAAAACAGCGAAATCATCCAACTAAAAACAAAAACTTTCAGTCACTATATTCGTGTCATATTTATACATATAGATGACACATGAAGTCAAGAAGCTTCATTAATTTTATTCTTCAGAATTAAGTCTATTGTGTGGGACAGTGGGACTATAAATTCATATTTATGTTGGAAATTGTACATAAAATATGTAGTAAAAATATGGTATAAATTGTGTCTACCATTTGCATAGCTCCTAGAGTAGTAAATAAATTAAAATATAAGTAATATAATAATAACTTGTGTGACGCCCGGGGCCGAGCGCCGTACATCGCTGAATGCTATTATTAAAGTTATTCGTGATCTTCAACAAAACCTACCCGTGCGGTCTGTTGGTATTTAAATCAATAAAATAAATTATCCAGTTATTATTAGCTCCTTGGACACCTATTACCTAGTATGTAGAAGCAGAAAGCTCACTGATGAAGCAAGCAGCCGACAGTTTGAGTTCACTCTTGTTTCTGACTCATACATGCATTATTTATCCTATCCTACTATATATTTAATATCTATAATATAAAAATGAATCGCAAAATGTGTTGGTAAGCGCATAACTCAACAACGCCTGGACCAATTTGGCCAATTTTTTTTTAAATGTTCCTTAGAGTTCAAGGATGGTTTTTACGGCCAGAAAAATTGAATTGATTGATTGATCAATTCCCACGGGAACGGGAACCACGCGGGTGAAACCGCGGGCGCCCGCTAGTTATAAATGCAAAAGTCTGGATGTTTGGATGTTTAGATGTTTGGATGTTTGTTACTCAATCACGCCTAAACGGCTGAATGGATTTTGATAATAATATTTGGCACATGTATAGTTTATAACCCGGATTAGGACAAGGCTATAAAATTCCTACGGGAAACGTCTCATTCCCGCGGGATATTTGAAAAAAGAAGTTATGCGCGTGCGGGAAGCTAGTTTTAAATAAATCAGGCCCCAGGGGTCATAATTGACAACCTATGTAATAAATAATTTATGTAGTAAATAATAATTTTCTTCCTTTCTTTATATCCGAAATACAATACGTAAATGATAACATCAGAATAAATATTCTTGGATATTGTTCTTTCAGTTCCCTAGCCCCAAACAAACATAGCTTGTACGGTAAACAAAAATATCTTAATCAAAATAATTGGAAATCTGTGAATTGTCATTATTAACTTTTTTTTATTAAGGATAAACGTTTTTTAAGCGTGACAAACGACAAACACCTCTCCTGATAATGAGTGATTATCACCGTAGCCAATGAAAATTAGCAACACGAAAGGCACTATGTCACACGCGTTGCCGTCCTAGGACCGGTTGCTCTTTTCTTGAAGCCCCCTAAGTCGTATCTAATCGGTAATTCTCCGAGAATCAAGGTTTTCGAACATTTAGCCAAAGACAATGGAAGTTGCATCGAATCCTGTAATTACATCATTACCGCAACGATTACGTTTGGTTGAGCATCGAGCACATCTGTCGGTCTTTTTTCCTCTTCGCTCTATTTCAGTAGTTCGTAAATAAGTAGTGGAGGTCTCGAGTAGCGTCGTAGGTGCTATTTAGCCCTCAAGGTGGCGCAGAGCGGGCCGCTTCGTGACTTACCGCCTCGGACCGAGAAAACGAAAAAGGCAACAGCCTTAAAAAATGTTAAAATAAATAAAATGCACACGTCGCGGCTTATCTGTGCAGCGAGGAGCGAGGACAGCGAAGGGCGAACGGCTACTGCGCTTTGTACGAGTTTAATAATTTTAATTTAAGTGCCACTTGGAAATTGGATTTTCAGAACCGTGGACGTGCAGTACTGGTAACAAATTATAAGTGTCTCTTCTCGTCATCTCCCGTTGTAGACAACTTTAGTTATAACCAATTAGCGGCCAGCACTGACTTAGCTCGTGTTTTGTACTTTAAATAAGTTACCTATATGCGTCTTAATCTAACTGATATAAAGTTATGAACCAATTATAAATATCTAATTGTACTTATAAATAAATAAATGGTCAGTTTAGCTACCACGCCCCATTTGATTGTCTTTAGTCTTTTTCACTAGGAATAATTGAAATCTCATTAGTACTATGTATTATAATTATATTCTGTACACCGTCAAAGTTTTCTTCTCTGTAAGTAGTAGCAAGTCAATCAGAAAAAGTTCTACTACCATACAGACCCAGAGCGGAAATTGATCTCACGACCTTCGTTTTTTTAAACCCATCATGAAAAATTGACAAAACGCGGTTCATTAGTTTTTGTATATCAGAGTAAAAACCATTCTGTCAAACTTAGACATAAGTTAGTAACATTTACAAAGCAAAAGCACATAAACATAAGAGAAATTTGCACATGCAAATAAATACAATGATCGCCAGTGTGCGTCGCGGGCGCGTGGCGTGTGCCCGAGGCAGGTGCGCGCACGCCGACCGGTCCGCGCATTACCACGAGCCCGCACCATACTGCACAAAGCGACCGGCCTCTTTACGTTTCACTACCTAAACCATCTTCGTATTCAAATATAACATAAATGTTCTTTATATAAACCTTCAGCTAAAACTCGAGCTGTGGTAGCTGTGCTGTAGTCAAGTCGATTAACATGTTGATAGTTTGAATTTAACCGAGCATCTATGGATTTTTCTATGAGTGTATTTCGATTGGCGCGGGCGGTGACGGAAAACGTAAGGAAACCTGCACAGTCGAACGGCTGTGTAACCTAGTTTCTCTGATAAGGGTTACGGATTGGTTACGGAGGAAAGATGTCAGTCGCTCCATTGTAATAACTGGGACTTGTTTAATAATGGATCATGGTATGTAAGCGAGCCCTGACCAGATCGCAACAAAACGCTCGGAGACAGAAGATTTATTGTACGAGTATATAAATAGGTCAGAAGTCATAAGTTCAATCGCGTCCGAGGAACACAGGTTAGACCATTACTATCTACCAGCCCATAAACCCGAAATTTGCCTTAAGATAATAGCTTTGGTAATATAAATGTTGGATCAGACACTATTGCAGTAAAGGCTCAAACATAGGAAGAGTCTACTACAGTTTGATATATGATGAAGGGCATATTGAGCGAATTTATGGGAGTTCTCGGTCAATTTGGCCGCAGTGGCCACATCATGTATTGATTTCGGACTGACTCTGCCCTTTGGTCGTGGATTCGAATCCCGTTTATGGTGTCTAGGGATTAACATTAATTCAAGGGGTTCATCAAGTTATAAGATTACTATAGTGTAGTGTTGTAGATACTCCAGCAAGTACAACATTACCGCTCAAGTATCCCCTTTTGGTGTCAAATGTGGTGTTAATGATGTTTTTTCTGTTTATGATAACTACGTATTAAATTTTACTAACCCTATTTTACGTGAGTGACCTTTGGACACCTTGAAGCTTGGACAGATACGATATTATATTACAGAAATGCATTTTTTAAGTAGCAGCATACCATTACGACAAGAACCCGTAATTACACGCGCTGATATAAAGAATACTTCATACCGCGAATAATGATTGCAAATGTAACCCCTTCTTACTCGTGTCACATCACAACGAATTGCATTTTTTATTATTGCCTTTTCACAATGCGAATGCATTCTTTCATCGCTGTCAGAGCTTTACGGCGTATAGCCACTAAGTGGCGTTCGCAGTGACTTGCGTTTGTTGCCTTTTAAACCACGGGACGAGGCAAACCCTTTTAAAAGTAATGATGTTAAGAATAATAGCGAAGCGCGAGTGGTATTGTATCATGTTAAATGTATGATGATGTTTAAATAAATGGCTCCTATTTCATTCTATTCGCAACGGGTTAAACTCTCAAAGTTGCAAAAGGATTCAAAGATTGCATTGAGAACGACTGTGTCATAATTATGTAGCCATAGAGAAAATATTTTCTTTATTAGCATAAACAAAGACATGACTCTTTCTTTTTTGCTTGGTAAGTAATTTTTGGTATTGTATATCGGTATTGCTATGCTACTAGAATAGAATGAATACCTATATAACATCTGCCGGTATATATAATTTATGTATAATAATCAGTTCTGCATTCTTTAATATTAGGTATGTCAGCACATTGCTATTGATTAATCAAGGAAGTATTGGCTTTCTTGTGAATATAATGTTTGCCTACCAACCAAAGTGCCATGACAAAAAGTAATGTGCAGAATTGTCATATTTCCTCACCAATGTTATCAGGAATAAATGTATAAGCAGCTTCGATAATGCCTTTTTTTTCGGAGGAGAATGCGTTTAAGCACCATAACCATAACCGTAGGCTAGTTAGACCTGCAGCCGTGTGTGGGACTCAAGACTAAAGCGTCTACTACCGACTAAACAACCCGGTCGATTTCCCCTCACACCCGATTGGGACGAGCCGGTGCCAGCCTTGTAGCTATTGAAGCTTCGATAATGCCAAATGAATCAAAAACTTTCTCGAGTTTACATTACAGTGCGAAGGCCCTCATAAAATTAAACTGTTTTATAATCCAGAAAAAAAAAATAACAAAGATAAGATCAGAAAACTGTGCAATACCTCTGCATACTTAAATTAAATAAGCATTAGCTTATCTAAAATAATTTTACTGATCAATAATGATTATTATTAGTGTCAGTGGCGAGCTTAATTAAAAATAAAAAGTGACATAAAGTGTGGCCTAAGACGCGGGAGCTCTCCAGACGCAGCGATCCGGTTCCATACAATAGGATGCCCACATGACCCGCTACGATGTTAAGGACATTATTTGACAAGACAAACATCGATGCAGGTAGGTAGGTATGTATTTTTTATTACAGAAAAACAAAAAACGTTGAACGATGTATGATTATGATTTGAAGACGTCTCAATCACAGAGCATAGTACTGGAGAGTACTGTAGTGATTAATGTTTTTATTTTAAGTTAACATGAAGTAATTATTTTATTTTATACTTACAAGTATATATGTATTCGATGCACACTTTGTTTTTTATAATCGTCTTTTACTTACGTCTTACTAAAAAGTTTGTAAGAATGGCGTATTTAGTTTGTTATTCTTTTACGCAAAAACCACTGAACGGATTTAAATGAAAATTAATAAGTCAAGGTTTTGCATCAAAATAACAAATACGCTACAAATTTTACCCGGGCGAAGTTGTAGTATATATAAATCTGAAATAAAAATCTTAAAATGATATCTAAATAAAAATCTAATAATGATTGGAAAAAGAAATATTAAGAAATGATATAAAATCATGCACAACTAAAAAAACAAATAGACTGGTCGCCCCACATCGAAACATCGACCTTTCTACAGTTCCGTTTGTTTTTTCATTCGCAAAACTGTGTTATTTAAGTTAATTAAATGAAGTATAAGTTCGTGACTAGTCCTGTGGGAGAGCGGCGTGGGCGCATCTCGAGGAGATTTAATGCAACTTGTACCTCACTCTATGTGTATTGCGGATTTGAAAACTTAAAACTCATTTTTTGCTGTTGGACAAATGACTCTGATAAAGGTATGGATCGTCTTTTAGCGATTTTTTTGCAGTTAAAAAATAAATTCATACTTATAAACGCGAAAGAAACTCTCTGTCGTCAGTCCATTTGTTACGCTTACAAAGCCACTGAACCAATTTGGGTGTAATAGTGGCGCCCTAACGCAGACTAGGCGATAGATCACACCTATGTAGGATGCATTCAACTGCTCACACCCAGCTCCGTTTTGCCGTATGCGTAACAGTTCCAAGCCGTGTCCACGGCTAATTGGGTGACTGGTTGGTGCGTTAGATCTACATTGTTAATAAATTGTTATACAGGGTCGCCGTTTAAAGGGCTATCACCATACGCAGGAAAACACAGTTCATGGTGACATTTGGATAAGGAAATCTTTAAAATGAATCAAGCAACTCAAACCACACACTCAAACACCCCACCAAAAAGTCCAAAGGTCTTATTTAAGTTAATTAAGTGAAGTATAAGTTCGTGACTAGTTGTGTGAGAGCGGCGCAGGCGCATATCTCAAGAAACGTGACGCCGCGCGCAGACCTCTTTATGTCATATACGGTTTTATTTCACTCTCGGACTGAGAATAAGAATCTTTTACCCATACCCTTTGAGTTCTCAAGTTTCCAAGCTCTGAATTAAAAGGGCAGACATTTTTATGATTTCGAGGATAATTAATTTACAAATAAATCAATGTATTTTAAAATAATATCATATTTTGTTTACTTTCACATGGGCTTTATAAAAATTGGCACGTATTTGGTATACATCATACATGGTATATGAGAACAGCCACAGCCAGCGGCCTATTTTATTAAATAACTCGATTAGCTAAACATTTATCTTGTTCTTTGTGGTCTGAGGGCATCCCGCCCAACTAGGTCGAGACGAAACTCGAGAAATAGGACATGTCAGGAAAAGGCTATAAATCCTTTTATCGGAGTACGAATCTATTCCTGAATCCTTGAATTTTGGAAAATTATTTTTGTTGAATTGTGTGTCCGTGAAAGATTTTATTTGACGATAAGTTTAATTTGACTATCGAAAGTTCTTTTTGGTAACGTTTATGAGTTGTCGGGTTTCATTTAGGGCTAGATGACCCTGTAAGAATACTGGAAAGGATATCATTATTTTGTAAGATTGTTAGTAGACAAAAAAAAGCTGTGAATATAAATAAAATTAAAGACATCATTAAAAACAGACGGAAATCGTCCGTTCATACTCATTGTTTTATGAGCGTTATAAATTGTCTTGCGGCAAAAATGGAATTGAGTCGTAAAAATCCTACTATGTTGATTTTTATGCTCTTAATTTTCTGTTAACTCATAATAAAGCCCGTATCGTGTTTGTTTTTATTATAATTTTAATAACGAAATAGCCTGTGTTCCTAAATCAAACTTCGATAAAGTTTATCCGATATATTTTAATCTTATATTTATGTTGTGTGGTTTCAAATTCACAGAATAGTATCGGAAAACCAGATCTAGTACACACCAAATCTTTCAAATTATAACTTTTGCAGTAAGAATAGGTATTGTCTTTCTCTCGTGAAACAAAACGTATTTTGGTTTGTTATCGTTATTATTTTATAGGCACACGTGGATGCCTGGATGGAGCTGCAGATTCGAGTTAATAGTTAAAACCGTTTCCTCTCAAGTTAATGTTGCATTTTGTTAATGGCACGTGATTATCTGGCTAGTGACTTATGGCGCCCACGGCTGGCCTTATTACAGTTATTACTCGCCCCGAGTATTGTACAATAAGAGGTCTGAGAAGCGATCGTTTTTTATTGACGTGCCTTACCCCGGGGAAAGCGATGTGTTGCCTTCCTTCGTACGAGCTCGTTTAAGTCATACCGCTACTTACTAGCGGGAACAATATTGTTGCAGTCGGTAATTTTTAATGGGGCATACCTTTACTTTGTCTGAATGTTAATTTATGGTGTTTTCGTTGCGATACGCAAATTGTACATAACTTAACTTAAGACTTTAATTAGTGTATGTTATGTAGTCTTATGTATTTACTTTTTCATCCATAGGTTCTTACTAATACTATGCCGCCTAAATTTCTGGCTTCAGTGACCTGCTCAATCTGTGTATTCAGTATTCTAACATTAGGGGTATTGTTATTAATATGGCTAGTTTTTGTCTTTGTACCCAGGAAAATGAATTTGCTTGCGTGATGTAAAATATTATACTCATTCAAAAACTCTGTTAACGATGTTTGTCAACAGTTTGTGCTGAGTACCTACTTGCTGTTTTTATCAAAATCATAAGTTACCACATATTAGCAATACTTATTTTTAATACAAGCATAATCTTAAGATGCAAGAAGAATTACATAACGTTTCGACTATGCACTTAGACCGTCCGTTCTCTACTTGATTATGCAGTCAAAATTGGCAGATAGCAAGTATTTGGTATACATCATACGTGGTATATGAACAGCCACAGCGGCCTATATTATTAAATAACTCGACTAGCTAAACATTTATCTTGTTCTTTGTGGTCTGAGGGCATCCCGCCCAACTACATAGATCGAGACAAAACTCGAGAAATCATTACCGATTTCCGAACCTTTGGTCATGGTAGGACATGTCGGGAAAAGGCTATAAATCCTTTTATCGGAGTACGAATCTATTCCTGAATCCTTGAATTTTGCAAAAATATTTTTGTATAATTGTGTGTCCGTGAAAGATTTTATTTGACGATAAGTTTAATTTGACTATCGAAAGTTCTTTTTGGTAACGTTTATCAGTTGTCGGGTTTCATTTAGGGCTAGATGACCCTGTAAGAATACTGGAAAGGATATCATTATTTTGTAAGATTGTTAGTAGACAGAAAAAGCTGTGAATATAAATAAAATTAAAGACATCATTAAAAACAGACGGAAATCGTCCGTTCATACTCATTGTTTTATGAGCGTTATAAATTGTCTTGCGGCAAAAATGGAATTGAGTCGTAAAAATCCTACTATGTTGATTTTTATGCTCTTAATTTTCTGTTAACTCATAATAAAGCCCGTATCGTGTTTGTTTTTATTATAATTTTAATAACGAAATAGGCTGTGTTCCTAAATCAAACTTCGATAAAGTTTATCCGATATATTTTTATCAATAGGTACATTTAATGTTAAATTAACTCTTTTTATAGTTTATTAGTTGCTTATATTTTATGTTGTGTGGTTTCAAATTCACAGAATAGTATCGGAAAACCTGATCTAGTACACACCAAATCTTTCAAATTATAACTTTTGCAGTAAGAATAGGTGTTGTCTTTCTCTCGTAAAACAAAACGTATTTTGGTTTGTTATCGTTATTTTTTATAGGCACACGTGGATGCCTGGATGGAGCTGCAGATTCGAGTTAATAGTTAAAACCGTTTCCTCTCAAGTTAATGTTGCATTTTGTTAATGGCACGTGATTATCTGGCTAGTGACTTATGGCGCCCACGGCTGGCCTTATTACAGTTATTACTCGCCCCGAGTATTGTACAATAAGAGGTCTGAGAAGCGATCGTTTTTTATTGACGTGCCTTACCCCGGGGAAAGCGATGTGTTGCCTTCCTTCGTACGAGCTCGTTTAAGTCATACCGCTACTTACTAGCGGGAACAATATTGTTGCAGTCGGTAATTTTTAATGGGGCATACCTTTACTTTGTCTGAATGTTAATTTATGGTGTTTTCGTTGCGATACGCAAATTGTACGTAACTTAACTTAAGACTTTAATTAGTGTATGTTATGTAGTCTTATGTATTTACTTTTTCATCCATAGGTTCTTACTAATACTATGCCGCCTAAATTTTATGGCTTCAGTGACCTGCTCAATCTGTGTATTCAGTATTCTAACATTAGGGGTATTGTTATTAATATGGCTTGTTTTTGTCTTTGTACCCAGGACAATGAATTTGCTTGCGTGATGTAAAATATTATACTCATTCAAAAACTCTGTTAACGATGTTTGTCAACAGTTTGTGCTAAGTACCTACTTGCTGTTTTTATCAAAAACATAAGTTACCACATATTAACAATACTTATTTTTAATACAAGCATAATCTTAAGATGCAAGAAGAAATACATAACGTTTCGACTATGCACTTAGACCGTCCGTTCTCTACTTGATTATGCAGTCAAATGTTTAAGATATTAGAACGTGGTGTTTCCGTAACATTACGAATACTAAATAAACATCCGTTCTGGCAAATATTATGCGTATGGAACGACCTGTAATAAGGAAATGGACGTGTGAAAGTATCTTAGATGTGGAGATGACACTTGCGCGGAGAGCGGTGTTCTTTTTAGCATTAACACATTTTCTAAGTCTAATGCGATTCGGATAGTAATTTCTCATCTACAACATCACATACATTGATTTGATAGATAGTTACTTAAATACTTGTGGTATGAGTATCAAAGCCAGCGAAGGTACGAGTATCATAAATGGTCATTATGATTGTCTCTTTTTGTTGGCGGGAAAATTGCTATCATCTATTCTATACCCTGTAGCGGGGCTACAAATTATAATGGGACTTGGACAAGAAGATATTGCGCCGACCCCAAATAAAATGGGAACAGGGCAGGAAGAAAAAGGACAAGACATCCTTATAAAAACACACCCCCTGTTAGTACAGCGCCATGAGTGGGGATGTAATGGGCATCCGGCAAAAGAATTCGAATCCACGACCCCTGGCACATAGGTGCCTGGCGCTATCTCATATAAGCCATCGAGCCTGTTGAAGTCCAAAATTATGTTTTACGTATTGTCCCAGTCAGTGACATAATTCTGAACTCACGTAGACAGACTCGGTACCAGAAGCTTGTGTGTAAATAATAGTAACTCTACGAGAACATTTCGAGGCAAACAATACAATTATTCATCGGAATATTCATAATAATTCTGTATAACGGCGCTCGTCTCCTTGGTGCACTTCCTTTCACTTATAGTATGAGATCCCACTGCTCAATTCTGCAGGTATCTGTTTTTTTGATGTAACTAATTTTAAATGAATGTTAAGAAAGTATACAATGAAATAGGGCTGGGTTGCCTATAAAAAAATAGCCGCAACTACCTGTAATTAATTTTGGTATATCTAATTAGCTCACATAAATTGCAACTATATGTTTTTTTAATGAATTTTACGTCATTTGAAAGATAATAATGTCACAAATTGAAAAAACAATGGTTGCCAGCTCTCAGTCGGCCGCATCGTTAGGGTTGCCAGCTGTAAACAGGTATATCAGTGTTGACTTTTTGCAGTCATCTGTTTTTTAAAAAAAAATTATACAAAATTAAAGTTTGATATTTACTAATTACAAAAATTCATGGTTGCCAGTTGGAAAATGGCCGCAAACAGGGGTTGCCATGATTTGAAATTTCAATGAACGATTAAGATGCACGCATTGTTATGTGCTGTAAACAAGATTATAATAAAGTGTCGATGGATTACAAGTATTTTTTTACTTTTTCTTTAAGAAACATGAATTTAAGAGCATGATAACAATTTTTTTGCGTGAGAAAAAACCAATTTTTTCTTTCATTTGTATTTTTACTTGAAAAGTTGTCTACAGAACCTTTAAAAAAAATCGACGTTTTTTCATGTTCATGGATAGGTTTTATTATTTCTCTTTTTATTGGATTGAGATCTCCTTTTTTTATTATGAATTCTATTAATATATGGACCTAGTCCTGCAGAAAGCAGCCAAGTGGCATTTCTTCGGAAATCGAGATATTAACATAGCCATATTAAATTCGACATGGCGCATTTTTTGCAAAGACAGCCATTTTGAGAGATATTATCTCTTGTTACGGCGGAGATATGAGCTGTGATGAGCCGTCAAATGCAGCCATTCTACAAAAAATATTTAATAAAAAACAGCCTCAGTCTAGCCAACAGTAAAACATGTAACTCTTCTTCTTCTTCTTGTACTGCCGCGTGTTAGCGCGGCAGTACCAATAATTGTGTATTTTATATTGTACCTAATAAAATATTAATTTAATTTGATTTAAAAGAGTCAGACTGGCGAGCTTGTTGCGGCACTTCTTCTCAGCAGGCCATTCGCGTCGGGAGTTCTCTGGTAGGCTAAAAAAGACTTGACGTGCAAAAGTATTTTTATGAATACAATTGCCAATTGAAAAATCCAATAATCATCATCATCATAATATTTTTTTGCATAAAACATGGTATAATATTATGCACATCAAGATGTAAGTGTTAGTAAAAATAAGTAATAATTATTCATTTCATTTGACAGGCCATTTGGTGTTACGGTCGAGAAGTCGGCTATTACACCAGAGGCCGTGGGTTCGATTCCCGCACGGTACAAACATTTGTGTGCATGAACATGTCTGTCTGGGTGTTTCTACGAGTATGTATAAAAAGTATGTTTTTACAAAAAAAAAGGTATATAAGTTATGTTTATCCGTCTTTTCTGGGACCCATAGCACAAGCTAATGCTTAGTTTAGGGCTAGATGGCGCTGTGTGAATAATGTCCAGAGATATTTATTTATTTCATTTCATTAAAATAATAAAAAAAGTAGATTTTAATCCCATAAAAAGAGAAATATTACTATCCATGAACATTAAATGAATAAATGAAAAAACTTCGATTTTTTTTTAAGATTCTGTAGACAACTTTTCAAGTAAAAATACAAATGAAAGAAAAAGTAGGTTTTTTCTCATGCAAAAAAAAATTGTCATCATGCTCTTAAATTGATGTTTCATAAAGAAAAAGTAAAAAAATACTTGTACTCCATTGACACTACATTATAATCTTGTTTACAGCACATAACAATGCGTGCATCTTAATCGTTCATTGAAATTTCAAATCATGGCAACCCCTGTTTGCGGCCATTTGCCAACTGGCAACCATGAATTTTTGTAATTAGTAAATATAAAACTTTAATTTTGTATAATTTTTTTATAAAAAACAGATGACTGCAAAAAGTCAACACTGATATACCTGTTTACAGCTGGCAACCCTAACGATGCGGCCGACTGAGAGCTGGCAACCATTGTTTTTTCAATTTGTGACATTATTATCTTTCAAATGACGTAAAATTCATTAAAAAAACATATAGTTGCAATTTATGTGAGCTAATTAGATATACCAAAATTAATTACAGGTAGTTGCGGCTATTTTTTTATAGGCAACCCAGCCCTATTCCATTGTATACTGTCTTAACATTCATTTAAAATTAGTTACATCAAAAAAACAGATACCTGCAGAATTGAGCAGTGGGATCTTAGGCTATTAGCACACATAGCCCGGTAGTTACGCGAAATGCTCGTTCCGATAAACCGCTCTCAGTTTTAGTAATTTGACAGCGTCTATGGCACTAAAGCTGGGGTTCCAATAAAGTTGCGACAGATATTCCTATTAATGTGGGAGCCGGTAAACTTGAATTGAGAGTTCAAAGATAGAGTCTACAGTACGGATGACAAAAATGCAGTGGCTTACCATCAGAAGCAAAAAAGAAAGCTATTATTTTACGAGTTGTCCTATTCAGATTGATATAGGTACTCTTAGACCTCGTTCAAGAAAAGATGGGAAGTCGAGCCATTACATCGGAACGACTACGAACAGACGCTAAACCAAATCGTTGCGCTAAACGTTTTGATTATGCTACTTTTGACACGTTGGTCTTCTGTGATAGGGTGGTACCTACATGGGTACCTACTTCCCGGATCAAGGCGGATAATTTCGATACACCGACATAAATGATCACTTCAGACGGCTAATCTGCTCGCAAAAAATCCCCTTGTAGCCCCCTAAGCCTTTGAAGCGTTGGTGATCGTGTGTGTTTTATTACTTTCAACTTATCCCCTCGGCACTAATTTTACGCCTTGTCGGCGAACCAAATTACATGATGAGGTTATGTGCTGGTGTAAAAGCCAACGGAGTGGAGTAGCGAGCGTGACCGACCGTCTGTCCATCCGTCTGTTCTCATCCGTTACGCCTTTCAAGAGAACCAAACGCTTGTATAAGTAAGACACGCTTGGAAACCTTTACTGCCACTTTGCTGTCAATAGTAGGAATACTTTAAATAGTAAGTGTTTTTGGCGTTCAACTTGTAAGAAGCCCTATTCATTTTTTTAACCACTCAAAGCCGAACCGGCACTCGCGTGCCGCTTAACAATAGATTTTCTATTGTGTCTGGTTTTCCGGGGCTAGAAGGATTAAAGAGAATTTTCCAATATCTTCGCACTCTAATCAGTTGCCGAATTTAACTTCGCAGTTACTTTCATTATATTATTATATAAATATTACTATGGTTTATTGTAATTTCGGTCTTCTTTTAAAATTTACCAGCGTGTATTGTATTGTGTATAATTTGCCAATTTTCGACAGGATGTCTATCGCATTCAAATTAAGACTTAGACAGATTCGGGTTCGATCCCCGCACGGTACAAACATTTGTGTGCATGAACATGTCTGTTTGTATCGGTCTGGGTGTTTCTATGTATAATATGTATGTATTTACAAAAAAAAAAGTATATAAGTAATGTTTATCCGTTGTCTAGCACCCATAGCACAAGCTAATGCTTAGTTTGGGGCTAGATGGCGCTGTGTGAATAATGTCCAGAGATATATATATATTAAGGGTAGGTTGAGGGTTAATTTGACCACAAGGTGGGTAGGCTTTTCCACTTCGAGAGGGTAACCGGGGGAGTTTGGTTAGTAGTTACTTTAGTCCCGAGTCCCACACACGGTCTCACTAGACTAACCAAACGCATTCTTCATAGTTTGTTCTCTTTATTATAAACACAACTTTGTTGTATAGTTCGTAAATATTTTTTACAATATTGCGGCTTCCGAACCAACCAACACCTTTTACAATAAGCAACACCAAGGATGATAATTTTAAAATTCTTTCTAAGTAATGTAAAAATTGCGTGTCTCGAAGAATTCATTTTCTCTGTAGGTAAATGGCGCGTTTCAACATACTATATTACAATGACATTTTTGATATTATTGTAGAAACTCATAAAGCTTGTCTTTTTATGGCACTAGTGGAGATAGTAACGCGAAGTCATTGCAAATAACAAGTAATGGCGTCATTACTTTACGGAGATAATTCAGTGCATCGTCTGCGAGATCGGTGCATAATAATCCGACTCCGTAATGAGTGGGTGCAAACTTTAATAATATCCTTGGATATTTTTCTCTCGTCGCCGTCTAATTCCAAATGCACGGACCGTACAAGCACAGAAACATTTGACTTTTTCGTTTAGAGGAAATCAATTTCACGTTTACTCTGCCAGAAGCACGAATTACATTTAGTCAGAAGGCTAGATACTGGCTACATAGGGAATGTAGTGATGGCCACCTTTCGTAGAAGGGCTGGGAATGGGCTGGTTAATCGTCACCTTCTCGTTCCTCTTTGGGTGTGAAGAGAAACCGGGAGCTTGGCGGATAGTGAGACGAAGTAGTTCCGAAACACATGGCTGCAAAAAAGGGTTGTTGGGAATAATCCGTGGCAATAATGTTGTGTCAGATGGTGTGTTGTGGGTTCTTAATCACGCGGGTTGTAATTTTTTACCTCCCCTGCTTGCCGCGGAGCACACGTAAAAGCTTGAAGATCGGAGGTAGCGAAGCATAATATAATACAGCAATTTTATGGTGATGTTATGTATTCTAGGAATCAGTGACGCAACTCATGCGTTTGCCTATACAGCACTAATGATTTATTGTACCAAGGGAAGCGGGTGTTTAACATAAATATGGATTACATTTGTGTTGCAAGTCTGCTACATAACGTTTTGTTTGTTAAAGTCGAAAAATTTACACTAACATAATAACTGCGTAAGTATCCCAGTTTTAAAAGCATTCGATATTTCGTGCAACCTTTTTGCTAATTAGGCGCTGCGCAGTCATTCCAATGCTCTGTTGGCTAATTTTAGAAGTCCTTTTTTTTATTTATGTAAAGGCAGCTGGCTACTCATTAAGATACGCAATGATAAATAGTAAGCTTACATGATAAACAGTAAGCAACAAACATCAATAGAGTTTGTAAGGCGGTTCGCGTCGCGTGACCATCAGCAAACGCTACAATCACAGAGTCTACGTTTACAATCCACGTTTGCTCGCTACGGATTTATCAAGCACGACTTTGACGTCTGTCTACTTCTCTATAGCATAGTTTTCTAAAATGTAAGTTCCTTTTTTTCGCAGGAGATTCATTCCTACCGCAGGCTAACTAGACCTGCGCCATGTGTGAACTCGGGACTAAAGTGTCCACTAAGTGTATGTCTATCCCCTAGAGACGGCAATTTGCTTTTTACGGAATTAATGATAAACATCTAATCGACTTTTGAATTTCGACCCCACCCACCCTCACACCCCACAATTAACCAACTAATCGCAATGATTAACCTCAGTTTCTATTATCTATGGTAACCTCATTGCAGGATTCATATAAAAATTTAAAAAAAATATTGACAAACGCTACATAAAATGGTCTATTGTGAAATTACTTGCATTTTTTACGCTATCATAAGACAAACCTAGACAAACATTTCTTTAACACTGCTGACGTTTGTCACAAAGTTTCATAAAATAAATATTTTGTTATAATTTTTAAAACGTATTATGATTGTTATTACGGTAATCCTGGAGATTAGAAGGAGTTGATGACCGAATAGGTTCTATGATAGAGAAGTATGCTATCTAGGTTTCCTACATTTTGTAGGCTTGTATTTAATAGTGTTTGTACATGGTACAGTCCTTAACTATCCATAGAATATTTAATTTTATAATATTATGTCAAAATGAATAAGGACATATTACGTTTTAGTATATTTTGTTGATTTGTGATCTATGCGAAATGCAGATTGAAGTAATCTTAAACCCGAGCCGTATTAAAAAATCCGACATGAATTTGGCCCGACCCGGAAATCGATCCCAGGACGCCAAGTTCACGAGTTTCACGACCCGGTACTTAAACGCTATAAAATTTTCTAAGGCGTTATAATTTTACTATAGATCTCAATATTATAGCAATAAAACCTCGGTGTATTCGATAATGTTATATCTCTAATATTCGCACTACACTGCAGTAAAGTAACTACCTCACAGATATTCTAGCTAGTTTCTTCGCGTATCAGTGATTTATAATCCATCGTTCAATTACTTGTGAAGGTGTGCTTATGGCCGAGTGTGCATTTAGGGATGGCAAAACGTCTGATGAAATACAAAATATCCCTACCTATACCCTGTCTTCTATCTTTATCCCGAGTTGTAATATTCATGTATGAAACGTAAGTTGCAAAAATTTATAGTAAAACTAGCCTTCCGCCCGCGGTTTCACCGGCGCGTAATATCTTTTTTCAAATATCCCCCCACGTGTCCTGGATAAAAAGTACCCTATGTTACCCGGGGATAGTGTAGCTTTCCAACAGTGAAAGAATTATTCAAATCCGTTAAGTAGTTTTGGAGCCTATTCAATACAAACAAACTTCCTCTTTATAATATTAATTTATATGTCATTCGTCATTTCGTAGCAAAAGAGTGGGTGTCCAAGGACTCATCCAACATCTTCTATTGATCCTGCGTTTCTTTTGAACCTGTTAGTGTAAGTAATTCAATCAATAATCGAAAAAGAGCACTGCATAGTCGACAACTATCCAACATCGCGTGCATCGGGACTAATCTAAGGTTTAGATTGAAAGACAACATCTAATGTAGTTCGTTATGTAAAGAAACCTAATTAAGAAATAAGAAGAAATAGGTTGGTTGGGAGAATTAGGTGGCTAGGTGTCAGCCCTGTCCAGTGCAGCGGCGCAGTATCATCCCACGAGTGGGGAGCGGCGCGACCGCGGCGACCTCGCGTACGCCGCGCGCTGCTCGTCTGCACACCGGCCGGCCGCACTGGACTCCTCGGTTTATCCAGCGCGGCCGGCCGGTGTGCTAATAACCACGCAGACAGCCCTCTTGATAGACGACTCTAGCTGGCCGCCCTGAACCAAAACTGTTAACAGTCACAGAAAGAATACTCTTAATAGGACTGCGCATGTTGTGTTGGCCAGTGCAGCACCGTTTAATTCTATAAGGCAGGAAGCGGCGCCACTCACGGCCGTCACCGAGCTGGATTGTTTGACACGACTAAGCTACTATTTTCTTAATTGTGGACCTTATGTGAATACAAACAATAAAGCAATTATTAGCCTCTGAATGTCCCACAGTAAACACAAAGCCAAACATGCCAACATTCTTTACAATTTTCAACACGGAATCAATTTACAGAGAAAAGATTCTCTGTTTACCCTTGACTTAACTTTGGTCTTTGACTTTCCCTGGTAGTAGGCAAGACCCAGGGAAGCTGCCGACGGCGATGCAAGAGGTAGGGGGGTTTGGTGGGAAGGCGAGTTATGGTGCGTAAATGCATTCCCCTCCACAAGAAAAGGTTTATTCTACTTTGTGCAAGACAAATTAACTACAGAAATGCTACCGTATTCATTAACTATCAAGTTCCGTTGTCGTCAGCGGGTGTGCGGTCTGTGGTCGCGCGCTGGGCGCGGGCGGCGCGTGCCTGGGAACCGGCGGCGCGCGCGCGTTCTCACGGCCTCGCTGACCTGCCCCCGCCTCACCCGCCTCACCGCCTCACCCGCCGCCGCCTCAGCCGACGCGCGCCTTCGCCCCCACGCCGCCCACCACACATCTCCGCGGTTAGGCTGACTGTCTGCTTCGGTTTCTTCGGATATTGATGGCTGCTTTTATGCGCCTTGGTGTAGGGATGCGTGTCATATAAATATTACGTACTTACGTAGTAATAGTAGCTTAATATGTCTATAGTCATTTTATAAATTGATTTCGGCTCTGCTTCAAAATGTTAACTGATGTAGCTTCTAGTTTGAAAGTTCGTGTGTAGCATGAAGGAATAGCAAGTCTAAAAAAAAAGGATGGCTCCTCCATTCCTCCACCTACTTTCAACGTTATATGTAGTTATTTTAAATGCCATTCTATATTTCATTGATTAAGGCACTTTTTTAGGAATCTGATCAATGTGTCCACCCATCACAACTATTAGTTCTCCTTTTATTTATTTCCATTCTTAGCTTAAGCCAGTAATGTGCACTCGTATATTCATCCGTGATTATAATGCTGTCTAACACTCAGCATGGGGCCTCTACGCTGCTCAACATGACCCACACCTCCATCGTTTTGACACGCCTCACCGACGCATCTCTTGCACCAAATTAATTCAAGCCAAACGTTCACCAGAATCCATTACTCTTGTTCGGGCTGATTTTAAGTAACGCATCGTCCCAACAAGCCACTCTACCACGACAATCTAACCACGGCTAGAAGAACAGTAGAGACAGATAGATGAGCGGTGATTTATATGCAATTATTAAATTTATCCTGCCACAACTGGAGATTTATGGATATTAAACATAAACAGAGGGGGCAGGTATTTTAATTAAATCAAACGGGTTTTTTACCAAATTGTGGCAAAGTGCTGTTATCAGTCACTGGAAGATGAATACAGTTTTTTTCTGGTATGAATGCAACAATGTTTTAACTACTAAATACCATGATAAAAAAATATTTCAATGTTACAAAAATATATTTGAAGTGCTTTGAAGATCCAAGGCAAAAAGTGACACAAGGGCATAGACAAACACTTATAGCGTTTTCTCTACGCCTTTAATTTATCCGAATAAGTATTGCCAATACGATGTTCGACTTTAGCCATCATTACATTCATTACTCGTAATGGATGCGAATAACGACCGGCAATTTGATAAAACTTAATAAATTCATACCTGCAACAAAGATAGTTTCTCATAATCAACCGCTATCAAGGGTACAAGGTCCATTCGTGTTCCTTTGTAATAACTCGAGCATTATACACATTTTTTATGAAGGCGAACCGAGCAAAGAAATCCCTTGCAATCCGAAAAGAATGTTATGAAGTTTCCCACGAGAGTGTGGTGTATATTATCCAGATAATCGGTACAAGCCACTGTCGAGCTCGCTTTTTGTGTTCCATGTTTAAACTGCACTCGTCTTATTGGGGAAACGATTTAAACTGGCCATTATTTTTCATTTTCTTTTTTTATTGTAAAAAAATATCTATCGATTAATGTCCCAATTAATTGCAATGACTAAAAGCTTATTTTATGATACTGAATTCCAGTAATTTTTATAATGATAGTTTCTATTTTAATTGCGTTTGCCTCACGAATGACGGGTTCAGTGTGATCAAAAACTCTAAAAATGGTATATAATATGTGCTATGAATGAATGGGGCTTAAAGCCCCCGACACTGTCACTCATCAAACAAAGCTCAAAGCTAGGTTCTCATCATAGAGATCTAAATAATTAGAGATCTAAATAATTTAGTTTCTGTTATCTATGGTTCTCATACTTTGGTCTTCTGTGAGAGAGTGGTACTGATCCTTTGGAATCTTTAATCTCTCCCGGAACTCCAAGATCATCTTAAACCAGTAAACAGAGCTTGAAATATTTATTATGTTTTCCATTCTAAGTTCAATTAAAAATCCAAGGTTGCACATTAGTATGCGTAATCTTCATAGGCGGATGCGCCAAAGGCCACAGGACCATATATGCTCGGATTGAAATAGACTTCTTTCGCACCATTAATAGTTAATTCTTAAGATAATCTCCATTTTACCCCTTTTGCAGTATAGTAATTTTCTCATGACATGGAGTAACTTAATTTAGCTTGAGTTTTCGGTGAATACGTACGGACCCAAAATATAGTAGAAAAATCAGTAAAATGTTGCCCGAATCAAACCCGAGATGACGAGCCACAAAGCGTTCACGAGTTTAAATTGTTATTACAAAAATAACACTTACAGAGTTTTTATCAGGTTAATATAATTAAGTTGTTAATTTAACGCCTGGTTGACCTAATGATTCAAGATAAAGGTCATGACCTCAGAGTCGAGAGTTCAATTCCCGGGCCACGCACCGAATATTTCGGTTTTTTGAGCTGATTTCCTACAAGCTGATATGTATAGCATCCACTGCCGACAGACCGTTTTGCAGTTTGCCAGGTTTTGTAAGATGTTAAGAGAAGTATAAAATAAAAAGATTTGCAATCACCAGCCTACTACAATATGCAGCGTGCTGATTCAGCCAATTCAATAATTGCAACGGTGAATTGACTTCAATGTCGAAAAATTTGCCTTTTAATATATCAAGAAATATTTAAGTAGTAGTACCTGGTACTAGGCCGCTTCGCCCGGGTGGTGTGCCTTTAAAATGTGTCCTAACAGTAACAAACCCAACAAATAAAGAATAAATAAATAAGCAATCATTAGACTTCATGTATTTAATGATGTAACAACAGGTTCGTCAATTGTTTCGAATGCAGCAATCAATATTCTAAGAGCCGTCTCACCGTATGATCAAGCTTTACGCACGCAGTACTGTACTGGTCAATAACGCGCAAGCTACCGTTCCACAATTAAATAGTAAAGTCGGTGTTTTCAAGGGAAATAAAAGGTTTAATTAATGCTGGGTCATTCTCGGCGGCGCGCAGCTCTTTGATTTACGTGTTACCTATGCAGAAGCGGCTGTAAATGTAATTGTGCAGCTGTTATTAACCACATTTTTTGGTCCTTTTACGTCAAGCATTCCGTATCTGCACTAATAAAAACTATGACCGAAGATATTTGCAATGCTATTGGGATAATTATGCCGTGTTTGTTGTTTTTAAAGTGAAAACGTTTACTACTCATAAATATTATTACGATCTTTGTTGTGTACCGACGTCAATTAAATTAAAAAATTTAGTCAAGTGCCAGCTTGATTAACGTAACGGTACTGAACGTGTTACAAAAGCTTGGGAAAGTCTCATGTACCTAATTAACAAAATATAAACAGAAACGGGACTAACAATAATGTTCATCTTGTCTCACGACCAATGGCACATAGGGCGAGTCACTACCTACCAAATGCGTCATCGTCCCAGGATCCCAGGATGACAGTCCATGACGCATTCCCGTTAAAAAAATGTGTTCCTATGTACAGTGTTCAGCTTTATTCTGTGCGCGTAGTGCGCGAGCACGTACTGAGTGCGCCGGCGCAGATGCAATCTATATGCTTTATGCGCCCGCGGACGGCAGGCTTTACTCCCGCCAGCCTTGATTGTGGCGCTATATAAAACATGCCAGGGAAAATAAATTTTGCAAAGATACCTCCTTATTAGTGGTTTTGGAATTACGATTGTATTCAATTCTGTAAAATGAAAAACTGAAGTAGTTTGCCTAGCATTGGCCGGCGATAAGTGAAAATAAACGATAGCTTTAATGGATGACTTGTTGTGGTTTATTAAAGTAAAAAAATAATGTGCTGATAACTAAATTAATAGAATAAAACTGAGATTTATTTCAAAATTATTAAGTTTTCGAGTTTGTGGTTGTCAAAATTATTATAATACCTACTAAGAAAATAAGTAAATACACAGAGATCTGCGTTATGTTTCCGTCAACAGAAAGCGTGAATAACAATAACTCGGCGTAAATGAGCATAGTCGGAGCACGTACGCGCTCCTCTCCGTCGCATCTCAGTTAATTTACTTACGATCCCACAAGATAATGTAAAATATCGTGAACCCACTCGACCGATTTAAGGGTACACGAATAAACACTGTTCGTGACGGTGTACGTGTAAGTCACGTGTCGAGCTCGTGCGAGGTCAGCACAAACAAAAAAGAAGCGCTCAACACGAAATTAAGTAAGACGACTTCGCAAAAACACGCTACCTGCGCATCGTCGTTTTAGGACCATTATAAAAGACACCGCCGCCTCCGGAGCATCTAAACAAAACGATGCATCACCAGGAAAAGAAAGAGACAAAACTGTGCGACTTCTCGTGAAAGAGAGAAACATCCGAACCCTTCTTCTAAGCCAAGGGTTATGTCAAAGCGGTCGGTAGCCGAAACAAGTTATTTAAATTTGGTGGTCGGGCCTCGCTACGCTACACCCACAATCGTCTGCGTTGAGCCTTTGAGCGAACTGCATCCTTTACCTATAATTTACTTTGAAATGTGATACATTTCAGAAGTGATTGATTAATGATTAATCCGTCTGATAATGACGACGAAAAGAAGATTGGTAACAAAAGGTATAAAAAAGGAATTAATGTAGCGAATACAGAAGCTGATAAAATTTAAAAAAAAATGTTTGGTAACAATCTATTTAGTTATAGATGTGCTCAGTTAGCGTGTGGTCAATATAAAGCAATCATCACGAATGGCCTAATCAATTACGTAGCCGACTCATTCGCTCGAGATCGAAAATTAAAATTTAATTGACGGCGTTCCGCGTGTCTCGGTTCGCGCCGACGCGCGACGCCCGGTGGCGCACACGGCGCACACCATTTATGCAAAATAGACTGTAATTTAATTTTCGCTTTTGAACACGCCAAGTGCTTTATGCCACCATATCATGGCACTTGTTTAACCAAACACGAGGACTGCACGGAAATATTTTCCCTTGCATGCCGATACACCTGGAGTAGTTTCGCGGCGTACCAATACATCCAGTTTCAATGTATTGTAGATCGTATGTAGTTTTTATTTAGTTGTCATGTCGCAATTTGTCGTTTTATATAAGCAGCAACCATAATTCCTAAAAATATAAATCAACGATTTGTTACCTTACATGATTCACACTCGGCCAATTTATTTGGTAGATGTAATGTAAGATTGTTCACAGAGCGTCATAACTCATAAATGAATAACAAATAGACTTCCAGCTGGTTTTAATTTTGAAGACATCAAGTTAAAGGCAGAAGCCTAGAGATGGGTTTATGCCCTGGCATATTGGGCGTATTGAATAAACGCCGGATAAATGCCCGTTTACGCCGAATAAATGCCCTTGGTCAGGGCAAAAACTGTAACACAAATTTTATTTAAAAAATCATTCAGGTAGCTTTAATTATGTGCGCAGAAAAGGTAAATTCATAAAAACATTTAACTATACCTAATATATTGCAATAAACCATAAGAAAGGAGATCATTTTTTTGGGACTTTAGTGAAAGTGCCGGCCAACAAAAAAAATTAGTACGTATCGATAGAACTAGCCATTTAAAGCAATAGTTAATATGGCACGAAAGTTGTAGGATCGCTCTGAACCAAGTTATACAAGTTCTAAGATTCACTTTTTTCATACATTTTACTGATTTCTGAAAGTGCCGGCCAACAAAAACTAATTGTACATATTGTTAGAACTAGCCATTTGAAGTAATAGTCATATAGCACGGAAGTTGTAGGATCGCTCTGAACCAAGTTATTTAAACTAGTTCGATGATTCATCATATTCATACATTTATTGACTGCTGGAAGTGCCGGCCAACAAAAAGTAATTGTACACATTGTTAAAACTAGCAATAGTTACTTGGCACGGAAGTTGTTTGATCGCTCTAAACCAAGTTATACTAAACAGGAATTGGCTTAGGGTGGAAGTGGACTCCGATAGTAGTGGGAAAGGGTTTTTTGCCCCCAACAGCGGTTCGAACTGCAAAAAGAAATCGCGGTACATATAGTGGATTACGTCAAAATAAGCCTCAGGAACCCCGTTAGATCGCAATGAAATGAAATGAAATGAAAGAATTAATTTATTCTGCAAATAGATTTTAGAAAAATACTTTTACACGTCAATCTTTTTTCCCCTACCAGCACTTCGACATCAATGGCCTGTTAAGGAAAGAAGAATACACACCAGATTATCGCACGAATAACACAGTCAAAGCCCTTCTCCATGTCTAGAAATAGGAGATGTAGAGGCGTATCCCTTGTTCTATATCTCTCCATGGCGATCCTTAAAGCAAAAACGGGATCCATGGTTCCATAGCCGGGGTTGAAGCCATATTGGCTCTCCAAGAACGAACACACCTGCCGTATGTAAGAGTCAACTATCCGTTCAAAAAGTTCATGGTGTGGGATATGACCGAAATTCCGCGGTAGCTGTCGCACTCCTGCACTGATCACTTGCCTTTGAAGACCGGGTTGATGACACTCAGCCTCCACTGACTAGGATCCCCTCGGTAAGCATCCGGTTATAAAGGGATTCAGGGGAAGGTCAGGTAGATGTACCTCTTTGTGCTGCTTTTTCAGCAGCTCATGGTAATACGAGCGACATCTCTCCTTCACCTCGAGGTCCTCGCATTACAGAACATCGCGCCTGAATGATCTCCTTTATTTAACAGTTTAGAGTATGCTTTACTACTTGAGTGGTAACTGTAACTATACTTCGGTTCACCGATCGTGTCGGCCGATGACGCCGACGCGACGCGGGCGCAGGACTGTTCCGGGGGAGTAACCGCCACCGCTAGATTTATGTAATTAACGAGAGTTAAGATTTTTTTTTTTGAGGCGCTCGTGTTGCTGCTTGGACAGTGGTTTAGTATCGATAACGAAAGTCAAGCTACCCTCGCCGCGGTCGGTTAATGGATGGGTGACCATTCTAGCCACATTTCGTGACATTGATTTCGAGCGTCTCCGTGCTTCGGAAGGCACGTTAAGCTGTTGGTCCTGGCTAATATTTACTATAATGTAGATTTTAGTCGTCAAGCCTAGTCAGAGGCCATTTGGCGGCTTGATAACATCTGACATTAAGGTTGGCCAGCAGTGGGAACGTATATAGGCTGATGATGATGATGAAGATTATTTTTTTTATAATTATGTACCTAAATAATTCGAACTTTCAACTGTGATTTTATAACAAGACTAATTATTTAATTAAAATTATTTTAATTTACGAAAATACTGACACTAAGTTCCATTTAAAGTTAAGTTCCTGCATAATTTCTTAGAACTTGTAGTTATTTGTTTTTATGCCCAGTAATCGGGCATTTATTTGGGCGTAAACTCATTTATGCCCAATATGCCAAGTTTATGCCCATTCTGTCCATATTTGTTTTTGCCCTCGACCCATCTCTACAGAAGCCGCATCTGCCCGTGGGTGGAATTTTAAAGCACTCCCATATAGCGACAACTTAAGTGGCTGAAATCGTGCATCTTCTTTATATGGGTACGCAAATTCAACTTTTCAAACGAGCTATTTCCATGACAATGATTGACTTTTAAATGGGTTTAAACACCGGGCAAATCGGCGTATCTTTCAACGGTGGGTTGCATTTGGACTGTGCCGCGCGCTGAGAGGTGGCCGCAAGTGAGGTGCGTCACGTACCGGCCGGATTCGTTTCAATTACTCATATAGCGGAGTTAAAAACGCAGATATTTTACTAAAAAGGTTCGTTGAAACTTGACAAAAGTAGGCAATTTGTTTTGGATTGTGCGGCGCGGATGAATGGGCCCGTCGGTATGCGGAGCGGCCGCATTACGCATACTGATGAGACCAGCGCCGCCGGCCTCCGCTTCTAAGATGCGTCTTAGAGGTCACCGATGTCGGAAAATGTCGATATTTGTCTTCATTTTTCTCTGTTATAATTATAACACAGTTAACATCTCTGAGACGATGCAAGGATTCTGTATTGTGGTCCATAAGGACATACATTTTTATTCAAATTGTTGGTTCTAGTTGGTTTTTGCAATTTAATAGCAAATCAAGTAAAAAAAAAGGTTTTCTTTAATTCAAGAAGATGTTAATTCAACATGTTCAGTTCAACTTTGCATAAAATATGTACAGTCCATATCAATGCAAACATATAAAAACTCGCGGATTTCTTCAAGGCCTTCTGAATTTTTTGGCTTTGGGCGGGGCTCTTTGATTTAATAACATTGAATAAAAAATTTTTTTATCTGCAATAGGCTGTTTTCTATACATCACAAAAATTGCTTTTTGTTTTTATACTCAGCCAACTTTCTTACCCCAGTCCTCTCTTCATTCAAATATTACCTATTACAATGCAATCGAAAAGGTTCCATTAAATTCCATTCCAATGTCATACCGGGTGGTGAGTTTTTCCCTTGTTTTACTATAGATGGTATACTAATAATATTTTTATGAGTAAATACATCGATATCTGCTACCATGCGTGCATATCGCATCACTAACGTCTCCTGATTATTTGTGTTTTCTCGTCTATTGTGATGCTGCCTTTAAGCCGAATACATTATGCCGAGGTGTGTGGAGCTGTGAGACTGAGTAATCAAACAGAAGTACAGTTCGGATATAATTTATCACCTTATGTGTAAAGAATGTTGTCAAATTAAGAGGACAGAAAATACAAAGAAGTCGTTTTGGTCGAAGTTGTCTCGTAAATTAGTCACAAATTTAATATTCAAAGTAAATGTAGGCACATTTTAAATTTAAATAGATTCACAGATGTTTTTAAACCAAATGCCATAGGACCTTAGATAAATTAAAATCAAAAAAAGAATAATAACATGCATCCAGACCAGACGTGTCACTCACTTTGTGTTCTGTAACTCATAATTATGTTGCCATAAAACCATTACATGAATGAATGAAATGTAAAAGACGGTGGGTGGCGAGGGAAACCAATTTTTGTATCAATTTTATAAGAACAATTCTATAGTTTGTTTAATTATATCATCAACAAATACCATGAAAGATGGCTAGGTAAGAATAATAAACCGATTACTTGCTTATAATAAAATGACCTAAAAAGAGCCTTCTGATAATCACCTGAAATAGTATTCACAATTGTAGTGTTCAAGGAATCGATTAAAATAAATGACCGCTTATTAATTATAATAACATTTCAACCTCTTGCGAATCACATGTTGAATAAAAATATGATTAAACTGTGCACAATTTACTCTCATTGAACGTCTCGATTATTTAATACTCGAGGTGAAAAATAAGAATCGACTGGGCATTTTCAAAAATCGATTATGGAAGACATGATTAAGTAGGCAGGTTTTTGTGCGGATGACCGTTCTGCTCGGGTTGTACTCAACTCAGAGCGCGCTTTCAGTTAAATGTTTGTATATGCGGTAGTAAAGAAATCCGCCGGTAAATAATTACGTTACGTTGTATCTTTTTGTTGGTCCCATAACGCTATATTATACCCATTCGGACGCGTTGTGCGTAATGCATAGTATAGTGTGGGAGGTGACGGATTTCAGATAGGGTAACGATTAAATTATATAACGACGACTCTATTTTGCTCAGACGTGCAAATCACCTAATTCGAAGTAGCAATCTTCGTTTCATTTTATCTTTTCATAACATTAGCGAGTAATGAAAAAAACGAACTAAAATGTCAGATAAACATAAATTATTGTTGTTTTGTATATTTTTCAAACGAAATTTATTTTATAGCCAACTCACTTGTTACACACTCACGTGTAGCTAACAGAGAGTGCAATAAAATGGCAATAAATGTTTCTAACAGTATTCTGCTGGACTCAACGATCATATCCGTTGACAAAACAGTAACGTCAAAGTGAGATTGTCGTCTGAGTGTTCAACCTTTCGCAATATTTTCTAGATACCCTGTGAATATAAGTTCCAATTTCATTTAACAACAACAATTTACCGTCACCTCTCAAACTATTAGCGCATACGAAGACACAGCAGTGGCAGCGCGTGCGCACCGCGCCATATATTAACGTTGCAAAAATAAACTCGAACAACTAATAACTTTGCAGCCGAGACCAGTTGCAGGGGTATTAGGCGGGGCGTATATTTTGCGCGAAAAATAAAACTTTACAGATGTGTAAGATGATGACGTTGTTTATTTTCATGCAATTCGCTTATATTTTGTGTCAGAAGTCAACTATAAAATTTACTTTACCACCTTTAGTGCGAAAAAAGAAAGTTCTATCAAATACAAGGAGCGCATTGTTTCGGAAATAAATTGTAGCGCTGCTTCTCTTCCTTTTTATTACCATTTCGGTGTGGGACGTGTGGTTTATAAATATAAAAACATTGAGTATTTTAAAATTTTGTTATTATATTTTGTGACAGTACTCAAATAGCTTTACCTACCATATTCAAGTATAAAGAAAGAAAGACAAAGGGATATCTATAAAAAGAAGAAGTTAATTGTGTGATACGTGTAGAATGATGTAAAGAGGTCTTGCTTTTTCGTGCCAGGGTGCCAAGCGATCTCTGATTCAAAAGATTTTACACTTACGTATACTCGTACATTTCACGATCAAAACATATATTTTTATATTTAGAACCGTCGATGTATAAATAAAAATCGACTACAGAGAAATCGATAGCATCTCGCCCTGATCTACCTCAACGTTTCTTGCGTGTTTAATATCATTGTTTATTTGTTTACTCGGTGCCCGCTTATGTTCCGCGATGCACGCACCTCGATAGCGATATCGTCGGGAGACAATCAATTAACCCGACTCGCAATTCGATTATTGATTTCGTAATTAAATCTTGCCGGTGGGCGTGTCGATTTCAAGCCGATTGCGAGATCTCGACTCGATTTTTTGCTGATGACTCCCGTTTCCGATGGGCAGATATTGAATTTTTATGATCGAAAAATGAATTTGAGAGTAGCTTTAGTATGCGATCGTTAAGATTACGGTTCAATTTGATGATATTACTTTAATGTCCGCAATAAAGGGTCCTTATTACTTTTGAATACCCTTATAGGTATGTACAACTGATTCAAACCAAACCAATTTAATGAGAGATGGACTAGGATTTGGACCATATAAACATTTACATTTGTTACATATCTAGTCACAGAACAAGAAAAAGGGGAACTATGTATATAATTATATAGAATTGCGAAGTTTCAATCAATCACATTTATTTTAGTCAAATTATTTGGTAAAAAATTTGAAAAATGAAGTTTCGATATAAAAAAAAACGACGGGTTGCACTCCGGGAGTGCCGGCAGAAGTGAAAACCTGAATATTAACGTTGTGCATTTTTGATATGTATTTTGGAATGGTTAGGGATTTAATTGATTGGTAGAGGTATAAAAGTACTATCATTTATATGGTAAAATACAATATTTATTTATTGCGCTATCGTACACAAACATGACAATTTATATTACATTAAAAAGTTTATCTCTCAGAATTAATGAAATCAGAAACTTTTTCAGACTTATCAGAAACTCCTTGCTGTGACACTGAAACGCCATGTAATAAATGATGACTGAGAATGATGATAAAATGATTGACAACCGTCAATGTCATACTTTTTTGATTGACAACTATTTATTTTCTAAACAACGAAAACAAAGTTTGGAATTTACAACTAATTGCATACTGGAATCTGCGGATAAACTTTTGAATTTGGAGCAATCGGCCAAGAAATGATTCCCTTTACAGAATCCGCAGACTCCCGAATCGTTAATAACACGAGTGGTGTTACAGTAATCAACATGTCGCTTTCGAGGATGTTCACTGGGAATTTGGGGTAACAAGCCAAAATGTGTGTGAGAACGAGCCTCTTGTCGCAGGAAATCGGACAGCATTTCCAACTTCATACGACCTGATGCATGCTCCGCAGCATAGCGGATCCAAAGACTGCGGAGAAGTGGTGTTAATTTCCATAAAATACTGTTATATAATTCCGGCGAATAAAGATATTCCAAACTTTTTAAATGTTTTATTACGGCAATGAAATTTTGAATTTTGCAGGATATCAAATTAAGGTCTTTGTGGTCACTTTGTAGCATAGGAAGCATATAGGAAGCGACCGCACTGCGGCTATAATAGTAGAAGAGGTCACACTTGACAGTTCATTCATGCAAAGAAAAATATACCTTACGCTAAAGGAATAAAACTCAAGAAAACAACATCAGTTCTTATTAATACAATTATTTACTCTACTCCTGATGTAGGTACATAAGAAGCACTTTTCTTTGCATTTAATAAATGAGCTGTCAAATTGAACAAAAAACCATTATTGTCTATAGACCGACAAATTATCTGTTCCGGTGGCGGCGTCGCTACTGTCTATTTAAAACTGTCATTAAATATCGTTTTTGCATTGCATTTCACGTAGTTCCAATTTTGGCCACCGGAACAGATAAGTTTGTAGAAAACACGTGTCCGGACTTCAAATTTTATATGGATTTTCGATCAGGTCACGTGACACATAAATCCTGTCGCGAGTTTAACATTTTTTGCCCATACAAAAAAAGTGCACAACGCCGCTAAAGAAGTTTTCACTTCAAAAAACAATTAAAAGCTAGTCACTTCAGTATTACCCTGTCATATAGAAAGTAAAGTTTATTAAACTCCTAATTCTGTCAGCCACTCACATTTTTCTAGTGTTATAATAAATGAAGCTTAGAAATATCACTTTTTAAACTAGCAAAGAGCACCCACCTGAACTTACTTAAATCCATGTCTCATAGACACATAGACCCGAAGTGAGAATGCGCCAGCTTTGCCGATCTCTTATGATTTCATTTTAATCCTCAGCATGAAGTGCTTGGAGGCCTGCCTCGACTACATCGATTTAGAAGTATCTCAGGCAGCCTATTGGACGCCGGCTTTCGGAAGATTCTTTTTAGATGGCCCAGGCATCCGAACTTGTATACATTCATTCACATTTGGGTTGCAATTTAGCGTTCTTCTTATCTCTCCAGCTCCCATAAGCGCATCTAGTAGGCCGAGACAACTTGCGAATTCATGAAATACGAGTATCGTTTCCATATTTTGTTATAGGTGTGACTCCATAAACGCATCCAACCAGACCTTTTGCACTTCTGGGCACGCCTTCTCTGCACTGGAGGATTTTTTTAATAAAGGAAATATTTAAGTGTATATCAAAAAAATACTGAAATGTACATCAAAATAACTGATTGCACACCAAAGGTTAGGTTGGGTTAGCATTTTTTTTTTTTTATGATTATTTCAGTATTTTTTGATGTGCAGTTAAATACAACCCTTTTAATAACTTTTTTCGCTGTACGTTTATCAATCACCTTTTATATTCTCCAAGATGAAGTAACTGTTTCAGAGTTATTAGTTTGGTTTAAACTTGACGGGCTTTAAAAGATGTCCGTTCCTCATTGCGAATACAACAACATTTTCAAGTGCAGGTTTGTAAGTTACATTAACATTAACTTTAAATTAATGGAATAGGGTTTAAATTTGGTTGATGTATTTATTGAAAATAGCAAGATACTGCCGCACGGTCATTAAAATCACATCAGCGTTCAATAAATTATTTTATTAAATGTCGATTCACACCTTTACCCTTGATGGAGCGTGTCTAACTGGCGAGGACCTTGCCATAGTTTACTGTACTTCGCTTTTTATATCAATAAACATAAACATTAATATTTTTCCTTGAATTTCGGCTAAGACGAGCGGTGGATAACATAATCATTAAAATAATACAAAGTAGAGTCGGTATCTCATCGACCTTCCTTCGGTGTGGTCACGACTTTATTTCGCAAAATTTTCATTAGTTAGAATTCCTATTGATAATTAAAAGGCCAAATTTCCACTCGCATCTTTGTAAGTTTTCTAAAAGATTGGCAGTGACATTGCATATACGCTTCCGCTCTTACTGGCTTAATCCGATCCTCTACAGAAAACAAAAATAGTAACTCTACGCAGTATTTAAAAATACATAATAATATGTATATTTTATTTACTTGAAACACGTACATACATATTATATGTTGTAAAGTATTATTTTGTTGTTGAATCTTTACCATGTAATTTCAATATCTTACTATTACTTACTCATTATTATACTATGCTATTACTGTTATAGGTTCTCAATATCTATCTATTTTTATATCATATTAAAACGAGAAAGGAGGTATAGTTGTTTGCCTTTTCAATTTTTATTTATATTGAACCGTGGCTTCTCTGGCGTGGACTAAACGACGACTCTACTCGAAATACTGATTTCGAATATCAGTTATTGCAAAAAAATAAATGGATTCATGTAAAATTGCGAAAATATTACCCTTTGAACCTTACACTTGAAACAGTTTATATAAAAGTAAATCAGAAACATGACATTAATTAACGATATTGATCGTCGATGAACATTTTAAAGCGAATCATTCGATAAATTACACAACATAAAATAATTGCTATCTCAAAAGTATCACAAAAAATCATGTAAAACTTAATGAACAACAATTACGCGGTCATTATAAGCGCGTTATCGTCCGGTTAATTAGCAGTTAATGCGAGAGGGAGATAGAAAGAGGGCTTCCATTCTAAAGAAGAAAACCGGACTTGGCAGAGTTTTTAACTTGGTAAAATAGTTTTGACATCTATTATTAAAAAATAAAATTATCTGCCATGGTTAGGTAGATAATTTTATTCTTTTTTAAAGCCTTCCATCGTTGCACTACTTAGTTTCCAAAAATATATAGGTATAGGAGAAAAAATATACAAACTCAGTTGTAATTCTGATGATAAAGTACTCCTACAGCCTATTTTTCTTTTAATCTTCGGGCATTTTTATTAAAATTTACCGACTCGCGTCATATCTCGAATTTACTGAAAAAGCTAACTAAAATCATAAACGACTCTACATTTTACTTTCACGGTCTGGCTGTAATAGAAGAGAAAATAGAGATATCACCAAATATAAGAATTTTACAAAATGGACAACTAACTGGTCGACTGGATTGTTTGTTTCATTAAAAACGACCTTTTTTGATGTTTTAGACTTTACGATTGAAGAAACAAGCTTTACAACAGATAAGTAAGAATCGCTTGTCATATGCCGTCAAATGCGACGAGGTTACCACTACGTGACCGACTAACAATTCAAGAAAGAATGGAAAGTGCTCGTGCAAGGGTTTGGCGGATGATGGCGTCGGAACTGGAATGACACGGAATCCCGCCTGGTCGCATGCTCAGGGCACGGTCATACGGGATACCCGAATAAACGTACAGCATTCCCATATGGTCAACGTTGTAAGACCGTGGTAATGGGAGGTTGAATTTTTGAATTAAAACTTTATCTCAAAGAAATCGTTTATTTCACAAAAGTCTAAAATCATATTTATAATAGAAGGCCGTGAAATCACTAGTTCTGTTGGACTCTAGTTTGAAAATACCAGTATTTACTTCTTTCTATAGACGCAACGTCGCGTTCTCTCAAGTATGACGGCAGATGAGCTTACATATAGGTGTTAATAGCGTAAAAGTTTTACAAATTACAAAAAAACAAATGAAGATACAAATACATTTTAATATTGCCGCGTGTGGCCAGCTTCTACATACGGATCTTTAAACCGTCGTAAGAGCTGCAATTTGTCGTAGTATGATAATAAGTGTGATAAATAAGTGCCGAGTAGTATTAAGGTTTTTCAATCATTTGACAATAAACGGGACAAGTGAAGAGTTGAGGGTAAAAAATATCAATATTTATAACACACAAGTGCTAAAACTAACAATCAGATCAATATATGATATTTGCTTTGTGCTAGTAGTAACTAGTTAAGTTGGTGAAATTAATTCGAAAATACGATTGACATTTTTATTTCACTTTCGAAATGCCATAGATCCTCTAGTATTCCAAAGTTATATTGGTAACACTATCCTACGCTCGATCCTGATAAAATCAGTTAAGGAACACTAGTCTAATTCGCGCTCACAACTTAGATTCGCTATCCCCTTAATTGAAAGCTTCATTTCATACGATGTAATCTCGCCAATCGTAACGACCTGCGCTTACGCTCAAATCAATTTTATTGCCCGTTGATTATATATAGCTAAAATTATGCTCTTTGAATGAACGCATTATGTAAGGCTTTATAGGCGATAAGATCTCAGCAAATCATGCCATGTAATTAGAATTAGATACACTATAATTAGTGCTACTATTCAATATTCTTGGATCATTAACTAGAGACCATGTGGGTCTAATTCTGGACATCGTGTCTTCGATTTCCGCTGTGGTACTGGTTCATGATAGAACTTTTTAGAAGCCGATAAACAGATCAAAATAGCCTGAGTGTGCTATCCTAACTGACACATTAATGTAATCAAAACAACATTTCGTGGAGAATGGAAAAGACCATACCTTGGCAAGGCACAAATCGGTCGAACAAAAATGTTTTAATCTTCGAATGCAAAAACTGCACAGTGCAAAACATTAATACAATATTCAATCATAAATAACGGTTGCTTTAGTGCGTCCATCAGTCGTAAGTTGCACGAAAGTGTGCGCCTGCGCCGACGAGTTTATTACCCATTTTACGACGGGAGTAATTGCGACTTACCTGCAGTTACGTTTTGAAATCCTTGCGACATTTCACTTGATGATAGAGTGTTTTAGGAAAATAAGTCGGGCAAGGATTTGCAATATGATGATGCTGCTAGTCTAATAACTAGACTTGATTGTTCAAAGCTTCTGTAGGTAGACATACGATGGCTAGCATGACTCTTAAATCATTATCAATTAATTATTTATTTGTACTTTATAGAAAAAACTTTATAACCAGAAAATCCTGGTTGTAAAGTCTTATCTAGTAATGATATTGGTAAAAGTATTTTTGTGTTTAATACACAATATAGTCACTTTTACCAACATACAATGAAGGGGAAGGCGCCTGAGGTAGCTACTATATTATTATTATCTAATTGGTACAGTATATAAGAACTGCAGCTGAACTTTCCTTGACGGTACTCCTTTATAATTACAACAAAATAAAATAACACAACACAGTAGACGTATAAACAAAGCCGCAGGGCCAAATTATCCTTTGTAGTCCATCACAATGTGATTCAAACGTACAGTAATATTAACGTCACTCAATACAAATTACGAGCCGGTGTTAACGCCTGACTTGTGATTATGCCTGCCACGGATTCATTAAAAATACTGGCTATTTATTATATTCCCTTTAGTTTCCACGGCTACAGTCGTTTGAGGTCTGAACAATCTTATCATCAATCTTCATGAAAAGGACTGAACTGATTAATAACTTTCACTTTCTGTTTATTTTTATGGGCGTTAAGAATTATGCGTTTTTTATCTAAACATACCATAATGCAAAAAAAATTATCGAATTTCAATTTGTTACTTCAACATTTAAGGCTGTCACGAGGGAGGCTAATCATCTATTTCACAACACAACCATTGTCATTTGATTCAGTTACTGAATAACATTGTAATAACCAGGCTTGTCAAATTTAGGATCTGTTAACTTCGATAGCTTATTTGCTGGTTATATAGACTGAAACGCGAAATTAAGTTCAAGAAATCATTTAATCATGATAGACAGTTCAAGCAAGAAATTGACAACCAATAATAGACAAGAACCATCGCTAACAGGATCATAGTCGAAGCGGACCCTGAGCTCCATACTGGATGCAATCGGGAACACACTGGGATGATGATGACTGAATAACATAAAATTACGGAATGTAATAATGACTATTTCAGATTTATTCCAGTCATATTCCAATACAACTGGCGGGATAAACAACCAACTACACGTTGCCGTGATTGTATTCTGTTGGTACACCTACATAATGAATAGTTGCCACTAATAATAAACCTTCGGGCAAATTAAGAGCTAATGTCAATTGAGAATGTTCGGACGAGCAACAACTGTTAATTACTGAAGTAATTACTGTTCGGAATTATGTTATTAAGCTTAATGAACTGACTGTGCGCGAGCCGCCTGCGTACAAAACGAATGAAACTGAACTTTGAAATCGCCTTACTTAGACCGCGGAAGCAATGGAGTTACGAAAAGGCTTCTAGGTTGTGAACGGTTCAGACTAATTGTTCAGTCATGTTTTGGTTATGCTATTCATCTCGTTCTAATATATAACTAAAAATGTTGTTATGAATATGTGTAGAGATGGAACAACCTTTATTACAGTAAGCGCTATTTAAGTTGGCCGGTTTGAAAGGGCAATAAAGATTTTGCCCTTAGGTACTGATCCAACCACCTTACTACCACTGGTCCACCATTTTGATTGTTTTAAAAATAGCGTTTACTTAATTTTTTTCAAATGAATACCTACTTAATAACAATACATACATGAAATGTCATTAGACGAGACCTATAAATTGTCACATTTTAAAGATATACTTAAGCCACCGATGCTTCAGCATGTGATTGAAATGATTGTGTGTTCTTTGCCTAGATATTTATATTTGGGGTATTCATTGATTCTGATACCCATAACACAGTGCTTAAACGACTTCCTTGAGACCAAATCAACGTGTGTGTTGCCCGTATTTTTATATAGTGCTTTAATAAAAGTGGATTGTTTTCTCCGTCCAAGCCGGGGCCCGCCCGGCAAGCCGGCAGATTTATCACCGGTGTTGAATAATCGAGGCTATGCTTAAAGGGCGATTATGTCCAGAATATTATTGATACTCGACCTATTGAAATTATCGCAAATCATTTGTAACGATACTCGTTCATTTTGTTGTTGCCGGCGTAAATCAATCTTTCACATATGAAATAAATAATATTAAAAGTAAAGCTAACATAGGAATTCTTACTTATAGATGCGTGCCTATAGTTCCCTATCCGCATAATGTGATCTAAACCATTCTGCAGACAGCTCTTAAAAACACACACAACTTTACGTTTTGCTTATGAATGTGTAAATCATTGTGCCGGTACAATTAGTGGCACTTATTCCTTCCTATCCAGTATCCTATTATTCCGACTAAAATAATTCATTTCACGCTTGCGGTGAAGTGAAGTCATTTTGTGGTCGTTCACGGACATGCCCATAGTAATGGACCGGTAACTCGTGAAGGATTCACGTGAACCAATTACGTAAAGTTTACACTGTGCTGGTATTTCAAACATTACTTCCTCTGTAATTTAAATACGTAGAGACGGCTGTAATGGGGGTGCTAAAATAAAAGGGATTTTTAACCCTGACCTTCCCAATGATGTAGAAAGCACTTCCGATCACTTCGGTGCAGTCTTAAAACCAGTATCAACCACCACTGGTCTCTCCAACGAGAAAAGCTTTCCTATAACAGGGTAGAGACACCCTGACACTTTTCACTTCACATCTTTTTGGAAAAGGATGCATGAAAACCATAACTTGCAACCGTATGTTGGACTCGGGATTAATTAAAGGTGTGTGTCCCATTATCCGATTTCCTCTTTAGCACAACCTAGTGTCCACTTTGTAGTGATTTACCGGCCTTTCCCCTCTAATATTGATAAATTGTTTACAACAGCAGACAACTTTTTTCTCTTGTCTTTCTATCCCTGGGTATATGCTTGGTGCATAACAGTCTCCATTCGTTCTCTTCTATTCAATCTGGAGACCAGAGTCGGGCTAGGAAAGCCAGGGTCGGACTAGGGCTAATAACCACTTCTGCGGCGCCATTATTCTCGCTAATTGAATAGATGCCAGTCATAGATTGCCCGCTGGCGCCAAGCGATAACCGCCCTTGGATTTGATGCGCATGCTTTGTTTACTTCAGTAGTACTAACTATTATAGTCATTTGGTTTTAAACCAAAAACTGATAGACTTCCCTTGAAAATATACTACCAAATGGTACATAGTAACGTCTTTGGGATTGGTTGTATAATGATGTTGTCCAATATTTTATTGGTATTTTTACTAAGAAAGTAGTCGGTCAGTCGGTCGACAACTGTTAAAATCCAGGTTCCGGTTTTTGGAACGTAGCTCAGGCTCCCCAATATCTTTGTGTCAATGTATAGTACCGTGTGTTGTTGCAAAAATAAACGTATCTACCTATCCATCTTTCAACTGTCAGTCAGTAAATCATAGCTAAGATTGTTGCGTATGCGTATAAAAACGTAGTGATTGAATTCCCGTTTGGCAGTCAAGTTAATTGTTAGTTTATTATTGTTGAGTCGTAACGAGTCGTTAGCTACCGGACGACGGACAAATCGAATCTGTCACGGCGCCCGCGCACGCACCGATCGCGCCATGCATGGACTAAGGGAAGGTTGGAGATAAATTTGTACCTACTATTAAAAATAATTAAAAACTAAAAAAATTAAATATAAGTGATAAAGAATCAGTTTATGTCTCGATGCAAAAATAAGTCCTCTATCAATATTAGGTACCTATTCATTTTTTTAATGGTGGTTACTGAAAAAGCCGTGCTTCATTTAAAGTTAAAAGATTTGTTTTTGCAAATATCAAAATGATCACAATTAAAAAATTGGATTCGATTTGCCACACTCCTTGTTTACCACAGCAATATAATACCTTCTTATCTCCTTTTTTAGAATAACGAGATAACTATACCTAATGTATTACGCTTTTCCGTTCTTACCGTCTTGTTGGTAATACAGAATTGTATACTTTTCAGACCATTTTTTAACACAAAATATGATCTACATTCCATGTACATACTTCGCCATAACTGAATACGTCCCTGTACTTCCTATCAAAATTATACGCGCCCGATCTCTGATACAGATTGAAAAACTTCTTCAAATTGCTAACGGAACCAAATTACACCCTTATCGCTCAATCGATACCATCGAATGCTACTGTCAGACTGTCCGCACAAAAAGATCTCAACCGGACTTAAAAAGATTAAAAGGCATCAGTTAAAGATTCGGTTACAAACGATAGGGATATATTTTTTACAGAATTTACTTATCGCATTTTACTTGTTCCTATTTTTATGATAATATGACCTTTTGTAATTTATTCTAAAATACGGTTTGCATACAACTGGAGATCATTTCTAAATCCCAGTAAGTTACGACCTCATAGCTATTTGTGACGACAATAAAAAGCTTCTTTAACAAATTAGTATAAATTAAAAAAATCATGAAGAATTAAAGCTAATATGTATCAATTTTATTGTATTATTAAACTTATATTTGTAATTTTAAATTGCAAATATCACGCAATTATTTGTACTTCACACGTGTAAATAACGGAATGAAATGCTTCAATTTTATGCGAGTACAAATGTTATATTTTATTAAGGGCTGTTAATAACACCTTATATAGACATTCGTTTGTAATATTAAATTAAAAATGAGACTTGGCTTTGTAATGGTGTTTTTCGACGTTTAATGTTGTGCCCTATTCTTTATTGTTGCATAAATCTGCTTTTTATTAACTGGTTCGACTGTGGTGGTTTTATTACTTTCCGTTTTATCCTTGGTCAATATAAATTTCAAAGGCTGCTATCGGAAAGTGGACAGAGTCATCCATATACCGCGTCTGGTTTTATTTGTGCTGCGGCTCAAAGAGGTTTAATCTGAGCTTCGAGTTGTGCGTGGGAGACTTATGGCAGCCCTTCTAAGCTCCTTTTATAAATTTTTGACGTTTGTGGTACGAAAAGTTAATAATAACAGTGTAAAACCACGCTGGTATTTCTTGAATGCAGTGATCGATCGACCAATTGCAATTACCATTTATTGCACATGTGTATATCGTTACTTTTAAATTCGGAAATATTATCAAAAGGACATTATTATGAAGTGTTCCTCAACAAAAATACGGCAGGCTCCTATGATCTAGACAGGAGTGTGGGAGTTCATACCAGGTGAGGAGAGCACGTTGTGTGGACTATGTGCCTGGTTGCCTGATCCAGCCAAAAAGCTACATTGTTGAACTACATGTCTTTAATATTTTATGACACTTGAATTGTATTCGAAAATGTAGCAAGAATTATGTAAGAAATAAGAAAATCTCGCACACGTAAAAGATACTCACCTATTAAAACATAAAAACAATAACTAGAAGACAGCTGCAACCAATATCTCGGAGTACACTTACACGTGAACAGAGACACCGGTATTGTCAAAAAACGAAAGATAAGCTAAGAACAAACCGACAGAAACATTTACGGCTGCGCTGCGTTATCGTGGCGTGGCTTAACATTTCAATTAAAGCTACGATTAAGAAATTAAACGTAATGAGTGGCGAACGCAAAAGTGCTGATTACACGTCGAGGGGATTTACGATGCAAAAGAGTGCGGTAATTGGTGGCATTTAGTACACGAGCGGAGACGGAGGAACCTCTGAAGCTGGCGACAATATTGCTATTTATTAATAAATATAATAAATGTTAGACGTTATTAGAAACAACGAAGGTACCACAAATATACTATAAACATCCAGACACAGACCAACAATCCTTTTTTATAGCTTAAATTTTTGTCATGTGTGAAATTCGTACCCATAACCATTGGCGCTAACTTTAATACTCTATTAGAAATTGGTCAGTCGGCTTATGCTTATCCTTTGCGCAATTTTCGAGCCTTTAGTAGTTAACATCGAACAACCAACTTCCAACTAAGACAGTATCTAAGAATTTCTTGAAACCGAAACATCGTTACTTTAAACATCAGGTCCTTTCTCGAAATGAAAAGATCTTTTCTGTGAATTTTCAGTCTGCTTTCGTCTAAATATTTTATTATTAATGTTTTACTGCAGGGCAAAGGCCTGCATCCCTGAAATAAAGTTAACGTTACAATGACGGGTACTGGCTTAATTACCACGCTTATCAAATGCAGATTGGTGATCACAAACCCGATATATGCCTGAAAAAGCCGACACAAAGCTTTTTTCAAATATTTCTTTAATAATATATTTTATATGTACTCACAACTTATTATTTTAAACTTTAAGAAAAGTAGTCCAATTCTTATGGATCCATCTGATAAGAAAATCTGAATACCAAACGTTTGCTCAAGCGAAGATATGCAACTAAAGTACTTACTCGTAGATTGAAGATGTTTTGCGATAAAGTTGCCCTAGACGTTTCTAAAAAAGTTAGTAAGGCGAGTACATTAATTACTTTGAGTTAACCACTTTTACCATAGCAAGTCCGAGACCAAACACTGTATAATGTCCAAGGCTTATATTTAATGGTATTTACATTTTACACCAAGTGTGCATACATATTTATCGTATGCAAAATGACCAACCAACTCTACTAATGAGGTTTTGTACTGGATATTAAGGCAGATATTAAAGCAACTTTGTTTTTCGTTTTAGTAAGTGCACAACTTGGAAAAAATCTTAATAAAGTACTTAAGTGCTTTATGTAATGTGTTTTTTACTGGATATATGGGCACATTAATACCAATAACGCGTTATAATGAGGCAAGGTTCTGTCACCGTAGCTTACATCGCCCAGTGTCATTGCTCTTGTTTTTGAATTACCTTTTTAGACTTTTCAAATGTGTAGAAATACCTACCACTCGAACCATTATTGCGGATGCGGATTTGAAAAGTCCAATATTACCTACTAAGGCGACTGCCATGAAATTTCTGTTACTCTTGATAAGAGAAGGAGACCATTGACTGGCTCGATAGCGCATTTGCTATCAATTCCTAAGCACTAGGGGTTGTGTTTTTCGAATTATAGCTTTTGTGGTAGGTCCTACAAAACTCGTTTATTGCCTAAGTCGTACATATTTTACGCAACTAATAATGTTACTTGTATAAAAACTATGTATTACCCAAAAATACGACCAAAGAGCTCAGTGTTTGTTAAAAACCCGCGTGTAAAGCAAAGCATATTATACGGGGCTCATTAAAGCGACATGGAAACAGTTGGTACCAACAAGTAGGTAAGGTAACGAAGTACGTTTACGGTAATCAGTAACGGGTAAGAAAATAAATGTATGAGTTCCTATGCCAAAGCGATAAAGTTCTTTGTTGAATGAAGTGCACGTGACTACGCAACGCATTGTCCTGTGCGTATGCGCCAGTAATTGGCCCGGGATATTCGCCAAAAACGCCAGCAAAAACGAGAAAACGCCTAGTGTACCATGCCTATAATAAGACATTAGCCCTAGAGCTGACGTCCGAATTATTAAAATTAATTTTGTTACTTGTATGAATTATCCTTAAAATTAAATTTAAAAGTGAAGAAATTAATGTAACTTATTTAAAAAAAATTGTTTTTTAAAATTTATCGTCAAAAATTATTGCAGTCAAAGTCAACTAGCAAGCACATCGACGAAATAAAATTTCAAGATAGTACAATACAAGGAGATGAAGCAATTAAAAGCTGTAAAGCCTAGAACAGAACCTTAAACTGAAATTATCGTTAAACCATGACATACTGTAGTCATACATAACAAAATGTAGAGTCTAGAGACCTAGATATAAATACCAAAATACGCACGAGAATACTGAGAGCAAGCGATCTGACTCCTAGCCTACAAGAGATGACAGCTCGCTCGCGACGCCAACAAAGAATGATACAAGAAATAATTACGCCCATTGATCGGAGCTCATTACTGCGGACCAATGGTCGTCGTCGGCGCAACACAAAAGGAGAATGGCGGGCGCCGCAATTTGCCCCGGCGCCGCCGACTGCCCTTTCTTATTGATATAATTCGAGTCCGCTACTGCTGAATTCAATTAGACACGACCCGTTACTCTCATCTCAGGAACTTGTCCGTGCTAAACGGCTGAAGATTGTTCTTAGCTTTAACTGTACTGGTTCAATCAAGCGATCACGTGAAGAAAGATAAGTTATAAAATAGTAATGAGTTATAATTTACATTAGGTACATTTACGTGCACCTTTCAAGTTTCAACTGATGTTTTTAGTTCTGAAACTTAAGAAAGAATTTTAAAAGGACAAAAGATCAAAATGCTCCATTATTAATATATTTTGATTTTGTTTTAAACCCAAATTTAGCTGACAATTGATAACAAAACAACCAAAATGAAGTTTTTAATAAATTCTCTTATAAAACGTTTCACCAAGAACACAATCTGGGTTGGTACCCGACACTTAACAAACGCGCGTAGGTACCCGTATCTCCAACGCTTCCAAAGTGGCACGACAAGAAAGTCCAGTTAAGTACGAGTATTTACTTTTGTCGGCACATTTACCCACCCCGCACTGCCGTGCCCAGTGGGAGAAAATTGAATAAACTGCCGCCACGTTTCCGAGGAATGTCATTAAGTTATTCAATTTAATATTCCGGCAATGCAGTGCAAACGTTAAATTTAATTCAAGTTCGCTGAAAATGTTAAAGAAGACCTTTTGTTAACTGTTGTTCAGCTATTAATGACGGTTAATTATTCGCCCCTTCCAATTAAACATTTATAGTGGCAAACCGGCAGGCAGCGCCTACCTAGTGATAAGAACCACATATTATTTAGAACATGCACATTCTATTCCGGGTACTTAACCAGGAAGCGTCGCGGCGTCGCCGCGTCGGTCAATGTTCTAACTTATAAGACTCCTCAATTGGAATCGTTTTATTTAATTCAAAATCAAAAATCAAATCAAAATATTCTTTATTCATGTAAACTTGTATCAAGTATTTATGAATCGTCAATTACAGAGTGACTCTACCACCGGTATCGGAATGCAGTCATCTGCCGAGAAGAACCGGCAAGAAACTCGACAGTTACTCTTTTTCATCGCCATGTTTGTTTACAATTTGTTTGTTACAATTACTGATTAGTTGTAGAATACCAAGCCATACAGTATAAAGTATAAGAATGAGACTATAATCGAGAAAAATCCGTGAGCCCTGGAAGACCAGTGCCCAAAGGTGGCACCTGCAGCACAAGTATGACGTATGTGCCAGCCATAATTTCACTCAACCATATTAGAGGGAATGTAACCACCCGTAACAATTTAGCTGCCCTCCCGCCTCCCGCCAACTAACTTTGTTTTGAGGTCAAAATCTGACGCGATTAGCCAACACAATAGGATTCCCTTACGAATGACATGATCTGAATGACTTTTCACTTTTTAATTCTTTTCCATGCTAGCCGTGATAATAATAACAAAAGCAACAAAAAAGCTTTTATCATATTCGTTTCAGATACCTATTCTGAAGTTATGAGCGCACATAAATAAAATGAATTATAACAGATTTTAATTAGATTTAACGGTTTCTAGTTTCTACAACCAACCAGACCCACGGTTTTATAGAAATTGTGTGACCAAACCAATTCTACGGTGACGGTCGAGAACATTATCTATTGAAATACTTAAAAATATTAGTAACAGAATGTTGCCGTAAAACACCTTTGAATATCTTTATAAATATTAATTAAATCGTTCAGTTTAATTTAGCGATTCCTTCATAATTAAAGTAACCAAGTTCGTTCTTAGTATAGCCAAATGTCGTGGGTTTACACAATTTTATTGAAGGGTTTTTGTACCTCAGTAATACCCTTACGTAGCAAGATTCGCCTTAATGTATTTTGCCCATAATTTACCGACTCATCACAGCTTTAAGGACCTATATCAAATTTTATTACCTACAGCGTTTTGGCAACAATACTTATCGATTTTTATAATGCTCGTAAAATACTAATTAGGAACATGCAGTATAATAATAACAGTTGCGTACATAAAATTGTAATTAACATAATTCAATGTTATTTACAACGTTGTTATGGCGTCGTATTTTACGGTGATATTTGCCAGAAAACTGATTGTAACTCCCGATTAGCCTCGGGCTAATAAAAATAACGCGGAGATGGTAAATTAAAATCTGCAAAAATGTATGTTTCGGTACTTTGGAAAAACTATAAACACTGAATACTTTCATATTTTTGTAATAATGTGACACTGATCAATGTGAATATTATCTTTAGAATTTTAATAAAATAAGGTAACAAATTGTTTCAATATAATGTACATGCAGTATGTTACCATTTACACGTTACAAAGCCGTTAACTACAAGGACTATGGAAATTGCTAATAAAGTTAAGCAGCACCTAAAGTAATACACTTTTACCTGTCAAACGTAATACCTACTTATCTTAAATGTAATACTTAACTTAAGCAATAAGATAAGGTTACATTGAAATACCGGCCCTTAGATTCTGAAATACAGTTTATCCTAGCTCATATTTGAACTAAAATCCAGACACCAACAACACGCGATATTTAGTAAGACCTAAACACAAATGATAATATTGTTCTCTCTGATATCAGATGCAAAACAATGCTGAGTTTAATTATACTTACCTACATATCTTGTGCCTTACAAATACGTGGTAAGCATTTTCTCGATAATATATTTGATTTAATAACGGATATTCCCTCATTATCAATATGGATTGACTCGTGCAAGCACTTAAATGTAAAACCTCGTATGAAATATTTATGTTACTTTTCATAAAGCTATGTCGAGCATGTCTTTCTTTTGGTTTCACGTATTAATACCTTCATTTAAACACGTTATCGTGTCCCCAGTTTATTTATGTGCAACACAAAAACCAAACTTATGGTAACATTTGAGGATGTTGCAAGTCAGAATTTGTCTCTACATCACTGTGTAAATTCCAGCAACAATTGTCGATGCAATTAAAAGCTTGCCTCACCTCGGCAAGACAAAAACGGATCACGTCCTTGTCGAAAGGGGGTAAAAAGCGGCAATTTTGGATTGTGCGGTAAGCGAGAGGTGCGGCAAGTTTTTGCGGGGCCCGTATCAATGGAAAGCTGAATGGGTTCGGCGGTGAGGCAAAAAGCGGATCGCCTCGTGTCGCCATTAGTATGTGCGGCGGCATCCGAATGTGAGCATTAATTTTTTGATAATATTATATTGGAAATGCACGCGTCGGCACGCCGCGAGCACGCGCGCGCTTCCTGCCGGCGGCCGCGGTAGCCACACGACTTGACACGACACATTGATGCCGAAGATGAAACGCTAACTTTGCTAAATAATTAAGGAAAATATTTACGTGTATATAAAAAAAAAAGTTATATGTTCCTCAAAAATACTAATTGCACTCAGCAAAGATTAGGTTAGATTAGGTATTTTTTTTTTGCTGTTCATCTTAGTTTTTTTTTATTTTGGAGCTAAATACTACCAAATAATTAATGTATGACTTCTGGTTTATTAAATGCCAGATATGGCATATATGGAAGAAGGGGATGGTATTTATTAACTTTAACCCAAGTTTAGACACAGAAGTTTATGCCTTGTCTAACATCCAATGTTTACTCAATTACTATTAGCTAATTATAGTGGTCAGACGTTTTACATGTCGTTTTTTTAACAGAATTAGATCCATTTCACTCATTTTCATGTCGTTTGAACCTGGTTTGCCTTCTATTTACCTATTGTAATATTTTTTTTGGATGTCTTATTATGTATAAATAAATCCCACCAAAAACATAAATGTAAAAAAGTCAAATCTTACCTACTTTAAGATCATAGAACTTGGCACTCATTAAGATCTCCATTCTTTTTGCGGCGAAGCCCACAGCCAAACATAATTTTTGTATTGAACTTGGCTTTCCTTTTTTACATTTATGTTTTTGGTGGGATATCATTACTTTTTGTAAAGAAAACTAGGCAAGTATTGAGATTTAATGTGGTACCACGCGCCGCCGACGACACGCACCATCGCGTTGGCCGGTTGTTTAGCGCGTATTACAAGTTTTTTGTATGGGGACACCACTTATTTTTTGACTTAACTTTATTTTTTTATTTCTGTTATATAGAAAATATAATAATACATAACATATTGGGATAGTTTCAATTCCAACGCTACAATAAAAAAAATTTAGTATTGTCCGACTGACTTATCGCAGCAAAACCTAACCTACTTCCAGATGACCTAGAAAGATGAAATTTGGAATCCAGCTCGCTAATTGTGTGAAACAGTAGAGAAAAATCGAAAAATAGAAAAAAGTAACAAAATAGGGGGAGGAGGGGGGGTCTCCCCCCCCCTAATTTTTAACTTTTTTCTTTTTTCAGATTTTTCCCTACGGTTACACACAATTACCGAGCTGGATTCCAAATTTCATTTTTCTAGGTCATCTAGAAGTAGGTTAGGTTTTGCTACTATAAGTCAGTCAGTCAGTACTAATTTTTACGACTTTTTGACCTTCATATCTTTATAACCGTTTGAGCTAGCTTCATGAAATTTGGGCTTCTAGGTGTCCTTATGGATCTGATTAAACTCACGTAGTTTCATGTGTTTCGGTTAAATAGGTTTTAAGTTATAGAAGGGTCAAAAGTGACACCAAATGGTTCGTGTAAATATACCTTGGCGCTGGCTAGCCCGTTCCTTTGCTTGAACTTGGCTTGACACGCTGCCGCGTGTCTAGATACAGTCATATTTTAAAGAGTAGGTACTCGTTTTTCATATATAATAAATCCGCAATCGAAGCGTACAATATGTAGTGTAAGTAACGTCCAAAAAAATTCGACCGATTTTAGAAATCGGCCGATGGAAGAATTTATGAAAGGCAGTGCAGACGACGATGGCTCGCGCTCCGATAAGTGCTCGCAGAAAACCTTAATCAGCGCGATGAAAAGGAAATTTATGTGGCCTGGTGTGGCATTAATTAAAATACTTCTCGGGCCTCGCAGCCGCACACACGGCAATCTGTCAGGGACACTTGTTAAAAGGTAAGTTTCGATAAAAAACTGAGATAGCGAATCACTGAAATAATTTTTCTTGGCCGTATACGAGCTTAAAGTTTTATTGTAAGCGCGAAACGAATGAGGCTTTTACGGTTTACCTAAGCAGAACTGATAAGTTTTGCGTTATTTTTAAACTTGGGTGTTTAAAATAGGTTACCTACTGTAAATAATTCTGCTATCAGACCACATTTTATTTTTATTAAGCTCTATTTAAAATCGCAGGTCTCCCACTATTCTTATTAATAGGATGATAAACCAAACCACCCAAACAAAAATTTTGTCGATAATTTTACATGAAATTTTTCGAAACGATCAGAACGGTACATTAAGCCTCATTTTCCCGCTCAATACACAAATGATCCATCGTTCCGACTGAATCATGATAAACATGCGAGTCAGGAATCGAACCAGTTGACTTAATGAGAGCTCATTGTCAATCGGCTGTCAATGGCCGCCCGCCCCGCGATATGCAAAATGTATTTACGCCGGAATTTATTCTCCACGCGTCCGACCAACGGCATTAATGCACGGAAATATTGTTATCATGCTTAATGTTAAAGAAAAACGTGAAGGAACAACTCATTAATTCACACTGCAGGGCAGAGGCCTCCATCATTGAATTGCTTCGTTGATTGGCTCTAGCTAAAATACTACGCCCGACAAGTGCAAACGTGATGTGTTAGAAAAATCCATTACAAATTTTACATACCTGAGGTCTATGCTTCGAATCTCAGCTTTTTTTTATTGCAATGTGTAACAAGACGAGCAGATCGTACACCTGATGGTAAGCACCACGTCTGCCCTTAGACAGTTCAGTGCCAAACAGTAACTAAACAGCCTGTCTGGCACTGCCCTGCGCCCGCTACACCGAGACGACAGTTATTTTATAGGTCTCAAATACCCAGTAATTTCACTAGCTTCTAGGACTGTTCTATGTACGTATTTTATTAGCTCGGATTTACAGATTACAATGGCTGAGTAGCTATAATCCAATTGATCGAGTTTCCTTGTAACATAGCGGCTGGAGAAATAAGAACAAAATTTAATAATGGCTTTTTAAAGTGCGTGGTGCCGTTCCGTCCCGTTTTGGCGCTAATGTATCACCGCACGCACTTCCTGCAGGTTGTATTATTACGGAGATGTCAACGATAAAGCGGAATTCGTGTCTTGAGACTCGTTTGTTTATCCGAAGTTTGCTTCGAGAAAGAACAATAAAAATTAAAAAGATTTTTAGTTAACTAGCAAAAGTTTATCACGCTAGGGTTTCCGAACTGCGACTTTATGTCTGCGTTCGGCTTTTGATTATTTTATTTTAATGATCCCGAGTTGTACTAAAATATCTTGAGTTTTCCTGTGGGTTGGGTACAGACCGGAAAGTGGAAGTTTACAATGCCAAATAAGTAATGCAAAGTCTAATAGTCCAGCGTCCTGATGATTTTTCGGTCGTGTCAGCTTTCTGCCCTTCATTGCTATGGGATTAAGGAAATATGCAAGAATATGTCCAGCATAGTTAATTAATCATCTCGTTGTAATCGGAATTCATTACGTTATTAACAGTAGTAATTGCTCAATTCACCAATGTATTTAATAAAAAAATTAAGTGTTCATTATAAATTAAACAACCAAATACGATTGCCACTAAGTTACCACGATAGTTTTTGTGTCAAAGATGCCAACCTTAGCGCAATTGCCAAGCGTAGGCATGAAAAGTGGAGTAGGTACACGCATGTGATTGACTTCTGTACCTATCTGTATTGTGGTTCAATCTGATGTAGCATAACTACAGGTGATTTAGTCTGTTTGAAGGTGCGCCTTAATGTGATTATGCAGTCTAAATTATTACAAAGAGCCTTTTGAAACGGTTGATGTAAATGTTCAACGGTCTCTATATTCCCCGACAAGCTCACGACAGATACAAATGGTGGTCCGCCTTCTCTTTACAACGCAGGATTGACGCTTGACGCCCAGCGTGGAGTAGCTCGTATGGTAGCCAACTATCTCGTATCGAATGGGATAAAGGATTGGAAAAGAGTAAAGAAAGTAACGATAAGACACGAAAGCTTCTCATGTTAAGGTAATTCAAAGGTTTGCTAATTTTTCATCATTTACACGTTTGGATTGAAATTGACGAAGTGCTGCAATCAGTCGCACTATTACAATGATCGTTATGGAGTAATTGTCACTTGATTTTTCAAGTACATTTTTTTTTTAATAGGCAGTCAGGATGACCACCTGATGGTAAGCGAAAGTGAGGTCCAAATGTAAGGTTGACTGGCTCAATAGATCATACCAATTGAGCCAGTCACCCTCACCCCGAAGGCCTGCATAGATGCCGCTTCACGCCCCGCCTGAAAAGCCCAGGATTATAGGAGGAAGGAAACACGTGACACACACAACAACATTATTCATTCAATAAGAAACGGACGAGGTACATGACCGTTTATAGATAAGTAAATCCAAAGCATGGAAATGCCACCCCCTGCCAGTGACATTATTGCATTTCTGAAAGTACCCTAAACAGGTTAAACTGCGAACTCGAATTCGTACGCGAGAGTCCGATGTTTGACAAGCAAGATTGTTAGTCGGGCCATAAATCAACTTCATATCAGGGTAAGGGCGCTTTGCATGGCGACTGTGAACTCATTTGGTCACTCTAAATGGTCGTAACCTTAATGCGACGACCCAGGTTGATGGATCGGCCGGCCGATGTAATGATGTAAATGCTTGGGAGTTTTTTTGGCCGTGGCTCTTACTCGTACCTACTTCATTTTGTACTTCGTTCGCGATTCGTGTTTGTTTAATAAAATTTAAAGAATCAAAAAGCTTTAGTTTGTTTTTTAGTTATAAGGTCTTATCTATTGTTTTTACATTAATGTAATTTATTAAGATACTATTCTTCTGGTCGCGGCATATGTAAGCACGAGTGATTAATTAATTACATTTGTAAAATATTATATTATTGTGGTGACGCATTTAAAATCCCATCCGATAGATTTGTGAACCAATCTATCTTGCCAGCAAGAAAGATATCCAGTATCATTATTTATTTTTGCTAGAATCAGTTAGCAGACACTAGACAGGCAGCCCACCTGATGGTAAACGGCCACTGCGGCCTATTCCATTACGGGACTCATAGCCAGAAATTATCACTAAATTTGCTGCCACACTGTAGATTCCTCTGAAATTCGAGGTCTTATTCCAAAGATATGCACTACCAAATCGACTAATAGAATGTAGATCATCCGTGACACCGTGAACATTGAAATCATTTTGGTAGTCCATAACGATCATTGTAATGTAATAGTGCGACTGATTGCAGGACTTCGTCAATTTCAATCCCAACGTGTAAATGATGGAAGATAAACGGCCGTGAGATTCTTCGGCATGATTGCGCTGCATTTGTGTGGGACAATTACAAGCGATCAAAATACCTTCAGTGTCGTTTTATGTATTTCGGCCGGTGGAACGGGGGTCCCGACATGCGAGGCATTGGATCGGCATGTCCCACAAAAACCGCCACTGACCACTTATTTGTCAAAAATAAAATTATGTTCTGATTATTATTTCAAAAGAGGCAGCAGCGATATCCGCCGCGAGAGCCCGATGCACGCGATAAAGCGACAATAAAATATATAAATAATTCATACCGGCAACGTGAGTATTGATTCGCAAGAACGTGTTTCAAATGTTTTATTGTCGATGGTATTAATAAATGGGGGCAGATGTATGCGATAGTGCTACAGTATAAAAAACGAATTAAAATCTCTTTTTATTGGTGCACTACTGCGATTAAGAATACTATGTACATTCATAAACCCTTAGACGATTTTTATTGGATGCGTAAAATGCCTAAATTAGATTGGTACCCCTTCCAAGTTTATATCAATAAATCTCTGATTTATATAATAATCGCTTGTAAATGTTGTAACCTAATCTTATAATTATATGAAATCAGAGTCACGTAACACAAGCATTGCAATTTTCGTTTGATTTTGCATACAAATGTTACCTCTTATAAAATCCAGTTTTAAAGTTCCACCACAGACCACTGATATCACTAATACAGGCATGCTTGCCCTCTGATAAATAAATTACCTTAGTGGCAGCGAGAAAATGTGGACCGCTTGTTTTTGAAAATTCGCAGGAACTGTAACAGTCCAAATCCTACGATGGGCGGTGAAAAATTGAAAATGCACTGTTGTTAGCCGAAAGTAGTGTTTAAAAACTCAGACGCTCTTTTCAGGCAAGTTTTAAAACAGACAATTTTTACTGAACATTTGGAAATTAAAATCTAAAGCGTTTGATTGTAAAGGTTCCTTGCCGTAACCGATCGCACTGTGCCGGCCCGCAAGATGATTACTCCTGTTGGCAGTTCAATTAATAAAAATCAAATTCGTCATTTTTATCGCATTGTTCTTCCGCGCGGCTCCTTAAGGCGCGATTTTTTTTACCAGTTGCGATTAAAAGCAGTGCTCTTGATGTTCGCAACTGACGGCTGATTTATCAAGCAACCCGGAACGTTATACATATACAACTCTTTGGTTATACAGTCCCGCACTTTATCTGTAATCATCATTATACTCTTTTGTACTTTTGCTGCCGGCGGTCTTATCTTCCGTCTTTGCAGTTTTATATTGCAAGGTAGCAGGTTTTGTAATTAGTTTATAAGGTGTTAAGACTTGTAGTTAAATTCCTATGTCTGCCTTTTCGATCCTGAATCGATTGAGCACTGAAGACTAATCATGACACATTTGATTTGCGGATGTACAAAAATATCGGTCAACTTTTTATAAAACTTATAGAAATTATTGTAGGGTCCTCTGTTTATCTTCTGAATTAAGCCAGATCTTTTATTGATATTAAAAAATATATATATTTAAATAACTTTTCAGAGTAGGATTAATTGAACATTTCCTTTTAAAACCGTAACTGAGAATTGTTTATCCAAAAGACTACCTACCACTAATTAAATAAAATACTTGCAAGTTACAAACGAAACAACACGAACTCACGGTTGGCATAATGACGAGTTTATTTTTAGCTTGAAAATTCCTTTGTTTGGCTAATTAATATGAATGAGTAAATAAATAACCAAATTCATTCGGTGGTAATAACCCATTGCGATTCAGTGGACCGTGGTTGACATGCCGGGCAATTAAGGCTGATGCATTATGGGATAAGCGTGATGCAGTTACTGGTATGTTTTGTTCGGCCAATCGTAGGACGATGGCGAGGTCGTTCTGAGGAGGCGGTGCTTGCAGAACCAGCCCTGTAGATGAGGTATGTCTTGTACAGGCTTGCATTCAGGTGCTAACACATCATTTATCTTTATAAATATCTAGAAAAAATAGAACCGCGAATCTAGAAAATTATGGAGAAAAACATTTTTTATAAACTTTCGTTTCATTAAATTGAGTAAACATTTACGCAATAGGTTTTTGTTATAATTTCAACTTAAAAATCATGAATTTATTGCTTAATGTTCATCAATATGGTATGGTAGTGATTTTGTTATACTAATAGTATATTTATTTGGGATATTAATAATAACTAGCGGTCGCCCTCTCGGTTTCACCCGCGCGTAATTTCCTTTTTCAACTATCCCCCTTTCCCCATATTTCCGGGATAAAAAGTATTATATGTCCGTCTCCTGGTTCTAAGCTACCTCTCTGCCAATTTTCAGCCAAATCGGTTCATCCGTTCTTGAGTTATAAATAGTGTAACTAACACCACTTTCTTTTATATAATATACCTAGATATAATTGTTTAATTAATTATAATTCCAGTAGACACTGTCTCTGGTTTATAGGAGCTAATTGCTGGTCATCTCTCATTTCTCTCTAATATTACAAGTCTCTCAACCTCCGCGTGATTTTAATGTAACGGATATTACTCATGTATTTAGCCACGGTAAATATAAGGTTGTGAATTTTGATACTTTCATAGTTACGATGCTCGACCACAAGATTTGTAGAGGGTAAAAATTGTATCCAGTTGGAAAGCACCTTTGCCTCGCAAGGGCGACCAGTCTAGCCACCATGCCTATAAGATCATTACACAACGAGATCGCCACATTGTCAGCAATTAACTCTGTTGCAGTGGGATTTCGACGAAACGGTATCGATTTTTAATTGACTACCTACTGCTTTTTGCGACTGGTTTTCTCATGGAACCCTTTTTGTTTTATCTAGGACTTGTTATTGGAAAGAGTCTCATTATCTACTACAAGTTATGGTTCCTATACATATTAATATATTAATAAATACAAGAAATATGATCCTACTCCGAATTTAGTAACAAAAGTAAGTATATTTTTTTCATTTTCCTTCATTTGGCAGGCTTGCCTATCTTAAACAGAATGCGCTGCTCAATCTGCTGCCATATTTGATTTCAAGTGTAAGGCTTCCACTTGCTTCCACATTAAAATTGCTGGATGGCATCAGTCACCTGCGGGCGTGGTTGCAGGCTAGCCAGGTCTCTTAAATCCTACCACTTACCAGAAACACTGCGAGCGGCTTTGGCCCCTGCCCCCTGCTCTACCTAGGGAGAATAAGTCTGCGATGGTGAAGCGACAATTTTATTTTATTACCAGTTAGATTTTGATATAAGGTTTAAGAAAAACGATATGTCTATTTATACAGAGTAAATAAAGAGGCTTTTTAATCATTTGTGCAAACAAGATAGCCCCTGAAGATTAGTAAAACAAACCGAGTTTGACGGAATGCATCGTGTTAAATTATTTCAATATAATCTATTATTTTCTAAGCAAATACAATTATATTATGCATGTTTGAATACATCACGACATACTAGCAATCAGATCTTATAAATTCTCAATTTTATCAATGTTAATAAAATTATTTGATTTGATTTATATTTATCAATTATGTAGGTACATAATATTGTTTTATTTTAATATTATGTACAACCCTATTGATTATGACACTTCTGAATGCATACAAGATCGTTCACGATAAGAAGTCCTCTAGCCGCTATATGGATACATAGATTAAAGAAACTTCTATGTATGGGTACTACTGTTTTTCAATACTTTCAATCTGTGTTTTGACAGATTTACAAAGCGTAGGCAATGCTGCCAAATAGCGGCTAAAGGACAACTTATGGTGAACAGACTTGTAGTATCTTATATTGTAGGCCATAGATATAAATAAAGCTTATTTGTTAAGCGCGCGACGCATACAACAGGTAGCGCATCCGACCTTATCATCATTAATAGGCTTTTTATAGGCACTAAAATGAGTTCAGTAGGCACGAGACGATGAAAAAGTGGGACCAATTATATTATTTATAGTGTATGAAGCGTACATCAAAAAGTAATGTAGTGAATCGCGTCAAAGGGGCCGCGGAATGAAGGTTTGCCCCACAAAATGTCAACGAGCAAACCGACTACTGTCTCCAGGTGTCCAGATTTTAGTGAGACGATCCGATTTTTATTGCCAAGATCAGTAAAACACCGTTTGAGAAAAACAATAAAAATAAATAAAACTAGCTTCCGCCCGACGCTTTGTCAAGCGGATTTCTATTTCTGTTATCCTATGGAAACTGAGCATTATCCCAGGACAAAAAATAACCTTTACCAAGTCAAGTCAAACTACAAAATCAGTCGTTTAGGCGTAAAAGTGTAATTTTTATTTATTTATTCATAGTACTTCTGTGCAAACTCCTGGCGCATCATTAAAATAAATAGAAACAAAATAATCTCTCACACATTATTTTAACTAACTTTGTGTCGGCTTTTTCGGACACTGCTCGGGTTTTTGATCACCAATCCGCATTTGGCAAGCGTGGACCGTGGTGATTAAGCCAGTACCCATCATTGTAACGATAACTTGATTTCAAGGATGGAGGCCTTTGCCCTGCAGTGGGACATTAATAGGCTGATACTTTACTTTACGTTATTTTAACGCTCATGCGATGCCTTTGGTGTTGCAAAATAACATTTTGATGTCCATGGGCGTCAGTGCTCACTTTCCATCAGGTGACCTGTTTGCTCGTTTGCCTAATTTATTACAAAAAATCCATTCCTAACTTGAATCACGTAGTATCTGGTAACACTAAAACCGACAAAGGAGACGCGAGCCAGGGGTCGGGAATCCGTGGACCGCCACGCTTATTCGAGAATAATCGGTTAATTGCACTCTTAACGAGTTTGCGAACTCGTGACGGTTCTTTCTATCAATTTTGAGATTATTTCTGTTATGTTTCACGGCTAAATACCTGTATGCTCATAGGGGCGTAGCGTCTAAGAAAATAATTTTGAGAAACTGTTTGCGTCTTCTCTGCTCTGCAATCTATGACATATGGCAATATTTAAAAAAATATAAACTATGTCAATCTACAAAAGGTTGAATATTTATTCATTTTATTATTTATTTATTTAATTAGAAAAATCTTATTTTGTGACTACAAATAGACACTTTTATCTATCTGTTTAATTCTGTTTAATAAGAATACGGGATCATCTCACATAATTAATGTATTACTTATTCTATGGATCATCTATTTACTGATTAGTTATCATAATATTTATCATAGAAATATTATGTAATAATAGCTCAATGATATTTATTATCTATCACAGTGTCATGGCGGCGCCTTGTTCTATCGTATATCAGCAGTAACAGTTAATATTTTATACCATAATAGCTTTTTCTCGAGCCACTAGTTTCATTTATCATCGGCTAGGTACAGATCTGATATGATAGGTTCGTTTTTTTGATGCTGCTATGAAAGTATTTTGTATCAAACCATTATAATATCGGGGCGATCATTTTTAAGGAATGATGAGATATAACACAACTCAAGCTCGAGAAAAACGAAAGTAGCTAAAAATTATGCAGATGGATGACAAACTTTGCAAGACATTCTACGAACTAACAGGAGTCCTGTCCTGTTACTGGGCTTTTAAACTAGCAATCGGAAATATAAGTTGTAAAGTGTAAAATTAATTAACTCGAGCTATCAACCATACTTACTGAGATAGTATAACGCGAAAGCACTTCTGTCCATGATTTTATGCAAGCTCTAAGAGGCCGCTTATCTTTTAATTTTAATATTCAGAGCGTTGGAAGATTTCTTACGAAATCCGTTCTATATTCAACGAGTTAGCATTCCTTGTAATTTGCGTAATGAGTTGTTATTTGTTGATAAATATTGGAATGAGACCGGGCCGGACCACACACGAAGCTGTTTACACGATTTTATTTAACGGCTTAAGGGCGGTTTACATCCACGGGATTAGTCGTGTGCCGGACACGTGCCATACAATAAAATTTAAAAAACCGCTAAATAAAATGTTCTATTCCTTTTTCAGACCAATTATACTATTGAGGGCATATCTTAGCGATATGTAAGTGAATTAGTTTTACTTTCCTAATCTAAACTGGTTAAGCAACGCAATTTTTGTTTTTCAGGTATTAATTTATGATCTGGTGTACCAACAGTTAGGTAATTGTAGCTTTCTTGTTTTAACGAAAACTTTATTTAGTTCGTTTCGTGTATTTTGCTTGTGTGCATTTGTTGTGTCAGATTTGTGTGCATGAACATGTCTGTTTGTATCGGTCTGGGTGTTTCTATGTATAATATGTATGTATTTACAAAAAAAAAGTATCTATGTAATGTTTATCCGTTGTATAGCACCCATAGCCCAAGCTCATGCTTAGTTTGGGGCTAGATGGTGCTGTGTGAATAATGTCCAGAGATATTTATTTATTTAGAGATATTTATATCCTAATCTTAACAACTTTTTTTTTTCTATTTAAATATTTGCAAGCACCTACCTGCTATGTGAACAGCCCTTAATCGTAATACCGAATGACATGTGACGACGGGCGGGCAATCTTCTTTATCTCGGGAAGGAATTCGATTAATCCTTGATTAAAATAATTAGCCATTCGCCACGGCCCGGCCCGTGCTAACCACAAGTGTCCTCGCTCGCAAGGAATTAGCGAAACAGAAATCGAGTTAAATTTCAAACCCTAAAATCAAGTTTTTATATACCTTCCTCTGCCTTAAGCTTAATTGAATTTGATTTTCGAACGCACAGTTGATTTCTTTTTTTATAAATAAATAATATTATATGGTAGAAGGCAGTCTTGAAAGTGTAAACTATTTTGGATCTTAGTATTTTTTTTTTTTGTATAATACTTAGCATTTAATTGTAGCAAGTTGCAGAAAAGTCGAATAATAAAATCAAGGCAATATTTTACTACAAACCTTCTTATGGTTACATTGCAAATAAGTACCTACGAAATGAACTTACCATCAGGCAGGTCGTTCCTCGTGGTATAAAAAAATCCGGTCAAACTATTTAATTTTATTTTAAAATAATAATTAATAAAGACTGTAAATAGCATTTAATTCTTTATTTAACTCGACATCATAACAATATCTATAAAAAGAAACCGACAGTCATCGCTTCCAGCTCAATTAAATTAACCGCCATTTAAGATCTTCAGTTAAAGGTTAAAATACTACTTAAATAATACCGGCTAACAGGCCAAATCAAGTGAGGAACTTCTCTGCTTAAGCTTAAAACTTATTTTTAAAATATCACGTGTAGGTACTTTAATTATTGTACTTTAGAACTTTACAAAAATTTCCACTTCCCTATCCCATAATTCATCTAAGTAGGTATACGTAGAATTTCTAAACCAATATATTTTAATTTTTGTAATTTATAGTTAATAGAGTGTTAAGCTCATTAAAAGAGCTTATAATAAATCGTTGTCGTAACAATCCAGTTAAATGATATTAGAATATTTTAGTTTTTTCCAAATCGTCGAAAATTCAAGTGATTTTATAATCCGTAAAACTAGTTAAGCGATTTTTTCCGATTAACACCCTGTTGCAGAAAGCTCCATTAAAGTTAATGCTTCATTAAATCTAATGCTGTCACTTTTCGTTGTCATGAAATAAAAAGTGACAGCAATAGCTTTAATGACACATTAACTTTAATGGACGTTAATTTCTGCAACTGAGTGTTAGTGTCTTTAACAAGCAACAGGCCGCAGTGGCAGCATCAGATGGGCTGCAAGCATGTATGCCAGCAAAAATTATTAACAATCCCCATTTTGCCTTCTTATGCAGTTTTCTTCTAGGTAATCTATGAAATATCAAATATATAATATGTGAACGGGCTACCATATCAAAATTAAAAGTTAGTATTACATTGAATATCAAATGGTTCACTCAATAAGCTACAACTTCACCTTGACTCGGTTCCATTCAAGTTCACCACAAAAACTTCACAAAGAAGTCCCATTGATTGATCCTTTCACACGATTATACACGGTTATAATATAGGAGCTTTTCTTCCATGACCGCCCCTTTAACAAATGTCTATTATAATTTACGAGTAAGATCCAACAACCAGATCCTTTATTCGGTCAAGGATCAGTAATAGAAACGTTTATTTTCTGTCTAGGCTCTATAAAATGATTGAAAATAAACGTTGTATTGTTTTTCTCTATATTATTAATAATATTAATAATGCAAATTTTTATGAGCTAACATGATCTGATCACTAATTAGGTGATTGATAGTTTAATAGTCATAAACAAAATATCAATTAAGCTTAACGTGACTTAACTGAAATTTTATCTTTAAATAAAAAATATATTAAAAGGCTGCTTTTGCTAGCACAAATTATAATCCCTCCTAACTAAATTATTTTGCCACCAGGGCCTAATCCTCAAGGAGACAAACTTTAGCACCAAGACAAGCATCAGTCATGAAACAATTGTGTGAGTAAAGTCATAATAAGAAACATCTTTTTCTATACTAATATATGATTTCTCGCTCTTTTCTAAAAAAATCTTATATCAGAATCTCATTGCAAAATTCGTTATGTTATTCGTTTTTAATGAAGTTTCTTGACTGCTTCTTTATCCAGGAAAACAGGTCTTATGACGTCATAAAAGTCTAAAGCAACTTGTCAACGCGATGAATCGCATGACTGAGGCACAATAGGCGTATTAAAGACGATTTATATTTATGTTTTTGTCTTTTTCAATACTTCTGAAATTAAAACGATACAAGTATAAGGTACTCGTAATAGACTGAAAATTATATTTGTCTTCAGGAAATTTTTAAATCTGAAAAGACAGCATTTTATCACCAACTCTTAATTTTTCCGGGTGACAAAACCTATTGCGCGATATTTCGAGCTAAAAAAACTGTATTTTTTTTGCCACTTCCTGACGTATTTTGCTGCCCAGTCTCTGCATAAGTTTATTTTGCTGATACATTATTTTGTTTTTATGGTTTTATCACTGCCTTACAAAAGTATATGGTTATATTATATCATTGCCTTTTAAATAGTGAACTTCATCAAACCCACATCAAACATTCGCCGAGATTAACCCGCAAGGGCCGCAAGTGCTTTGAACACAATATATACCTATGGTGGTCGTCTCCCAAACTCCAGGCTCCCATTGTCGTCACAGGTTGCATTGTGCAGTGACGGGTTGATCTTAGGGCTGTCAACAAGATCAAAAGTGATTTGGGACCGTCTGAATATAATCTAACCAGTCTTCTTCCCAATTCCCTCATGCAAAGTGAGAGAAGTAAGATTACATGCACTTTTTGTTTATTATCCCAGCCGAACATAATCAAGTATCAGTCCATTGTTGACCTATCAGATTAGCTAATCTAACGATGTTTAAAACAGAAGCTTATATAAAGGTAAAAAAAAGGTAACAAAAATGTTAGATAGCACGCGTTCTAATTCTAAGATGTTCTAAGATATTAAACCGCCACTGGAAGTAAAAAGCCTACACATGCACTTTTTTTAAATAAACACGTTAAAGTTAGACTACTTAGTCGAAAAGGGAGTTAAACATTTCTACTTGAGAAATTAGTAATCAATATTTGATTTGAAATAATTCAAAATGAAATTGTATTCAATTTTAATGACTTCTTTGATAAGTAAAACAATAAAACGTTTTTCAGTGTTCATAATGTAGTGTATGCAAGAACTAGCTTATTCAATGTTAGCCATAAAATCACGGCTTTGATGTTAAAATTAATAAAAATTACTGTAAGTATAATAAACTGTTGCTGTCCTTTCGTAGGTTTTCTGATTGGCTCAGGATCAATATTAAAAAGATGTTCTTGCTTATCCTTCTAATAAGTTCTTGAATATAATTTCGCAAAATTTGGCTCTGCTCTGCGATGAAAGGCCCTTTAGACCACTTTAAGTTTCCACACATCTTCATTATTTCTTCTTTACTTTCAGTGGCATTGAATATGAGCAGCAAAACATTAATAATGGTCGTACTTATTAGTAAAACATTTGTAAAAGTAGGAAGTTCTGATCCCTTGGTGTTCATCGCGAATCCAGTCGAAGCCCACATGCCAGGTCATTGGGTTCCGCTTAGCATCGTAAAAATTATCCTACAAGGGACCACAGTGTCAAAGATGAAATTGGTAAAAGGCCCAACTTGGCCTAGACCGATTGCTAAAAAAATTACGGAAATTGAAATGCTGAAAGAAAAGGAGTTAGAAACATCAACACCTCAAGAAGTATCAACCACAGACGCTCCTGAAGAGACAAGCACTCCTGAGCCTGTGACCGACGAGACTACCACGCCCACTCCAGAAGAGACGTCTACCGCTGAAACCACCACCCCAGAAATGACAACAACACCTGAACCTACTACAGAACTGACAACCACTCCACATCCTACGACAACTGAACCTCTGACCACTGAATCCCCTACCACTGAACCACCGACCACTGAACCTCCAACCACTGAACCTCCAACCACTGAACCTACCACCACTGAACCTGCAACAACTGTAGAGGAAACAACTCCTGAGCCGGATACTACTCCAGAACTCACAACCACACCTGAACCAACCACTATCCCTGAAAGCACAGTTAGGAATACTCCTAAACGTAAACCACCTAAAGATACACAAAGTAATATTAATATGTAGTGAGAAAACTGTCAATTTTGGTAATGACTAATAATAAGTTAATGAAAGTCTTTTTACTACTTATTTCTATCTGATGATCCAATGACGTTCATTTAACTGCCTCAACAAACTATAAATACTAAGAAAAATACGTTTTAAGATTATTGAACAATAAAAAGTAAAAAATATATAAATATATATTTATAAATTTTTATTCGAATATATAGTTTACTTTAGACGAACCTGTTAGCGACAAACAAAAATCAAAAATCGTATTTTTGTGTAAAATCTACTAAAATATTTAGATTGAATTGCTCCCATACGGCTATTTTAAAACATACCTACTACCCGAATTGAAAACCTCCTCTATCTTAGCATAAATAGGCAGCCCTATCTCAGTGGGGTGGGGTGAGACTTCAATACGGCGGACATGGTAGCCCGCTCGCTGACCGTGGGAGGCGGCCAGGTAAGCCTTTTACCGTGGGAACATTACGACCTATTCTGTGCACTTCGAGTGAGACGGAGCCTTACTCGCTTTACAGCTTTGAAATTAGTTCACAGCTCAATCTAAGAACTAAATATCTCTGGACATTATTCCCACAGCGCCATCAGCCCCAAACTAAGCATTAGTTATATTTTCTGTGGCATTAGCTTGTGCTATGGGTGCCAGACAACGGATAAAAATTACTTATACCTATTCTTTTTTAATAAATACATACATATTATACATAGAAACACCCAGACTTATACAAACAGATGTTCACGCACACAATGTTTGTACCGTACGGGGATCGAACCCGCGACCTCCGGTGTAATAACAGACTTCTCGACCATTACACCGACTGGCCGTGATAGGGGCGCGGATGCTATTATGTTAAGGTTACCAGCGCATTTGTGACTTTTCTGGTGATATAAAGGAAAATGGCATGATCGCCTGCTATTTATTTACTTTTCTCTAACAAAAGAAATCCTAGCACATTTTCCCACCAAATCGGCTGAAATTACGAGTTTCTATCTTTAGATTTAGACTTACATACCATAGGATAGGTACCTATCTAGCATACTATCGTTTTACTTAAAGCGCCGCTACTTCCCTCTTTTATCCACGATCATTAAATTACAGTCCTCCTATTATGACGTGAAATTGCGTTTCATATAAGGAGTCCAATCCATATACGGGACTGTCACACGTTGACACGATGTCTTCGACTGACGGCGGCGACATCACTTTGATCATCAATATTTCAACTTTTCAGTCAGTTGGAAATAAACTAATAAGCGCTTTATTGTCGGTATTATTGCGGTAATGTTGAAGGCAAATGCCTCGTCTTTTACAACGTGTACGGTTATAATCTTTACTGAAGCCTACAAAGGACGTAGGTTAGTAGCGGACGTATTGAAGGACAAAAACCGCTATACAGGATGTCCCAAAAATGACACGTCACAGTGACATGGAGGTAGGCCAGCACAAGAGGCATCGAACAAGCCTAACATGACCTCAGTAAAGTCAGTAATAGTTGCTCGGTTTTCAAGATATTGCCAATTTAAACTTTTTCTGTAGTAAGAAATAAGTTTGTTTTTCATTAAAAATAAGGTCCTTATGTATGGCCCTTTTTTTTTATTCTTTATTTATTTCGGGGCTTTTGATTAAGCACATGTCAGCCCCATCGTACCTTAACCTATTTATCATACATTTTTGAGCTAGCGCAAGCGGGAGAGGCTCAAGTGCACAGCAGCTTGATATGTAGGGTCAGCCAGTATAAATCATATATTTATTGCATCATGTTGAGAGATACAGGTGTTAGGTTAGGTGTTAGTAATTGTACAACATGAACCCCGGTTAGGGCACGGCAATCGTATTCTAATAAACTAAATATAAAAATTCCACTCTTATATTTTTTACACTCTACAAGCAAATGATAAATAAACATCATCTCTGGTTCCACAAACTTCACAATTTGGGGACGAGGTCTTTCGCATGAGGAAAGCAAAGCTGTAGGTTGGATAATGTCCAGACCGCAGTCTAAGTAAGTAGGACAACAATGCGTTTTCTACTTAACTTATTGTTATAGAAACCATTGGTGACGAGGAAGCTGACATTGAATTACTTTAAGCCCTAAGTTTAAACCAGATTCCTTTCTCAACACTTCTTTGATCAAAATATTCTTTAAAATGGCCCTTTAAAAGCTCGAATATGAATAGCTTTGATTTACTAATTGATGAGCAAATCATGAATATGCATAAACCGTTGCATCCTCCGACATACAATAGGGAACTTACCCAAATTTTAACCCTTTCTTCTGTTGCCAATACAGAACAATGCGCTCTCTCGACCCCTATTTTATAATAAACATTAAAATGATTTTTATGAATATTCAAAACTAACAATTAGGATAATCAATATATTGGCAATGATCGAGATATCGATGAGTCATTGAGTGGTAATCATTTCTTGCGAACTCATTTCAAAGAGGGTCCGAGATTGAATTGAACATTGCACCTGGATGTTTCTTTATAAAATTATGCGGTACCTAACAGCTTGATGAATGCCATAAATAAAATAGTAAATAGAAGCTAAGTAGGTATATGCGTAACTTAAAATAACAAAAAAAATTAAATCCTTTCACCTCCACGGTCGGATTAATCCAACAAATATTTTTGTGTTGAATGGAAATATACGACATGCCAATTTAACTAATCTGGCAAAAAAAAACATCTTGGTGTAATGTACAGACCGACAAACTTATCTGTTCCGGTGGCCAAAATTGGAACTACGTGAAATACAATGTAAAAAAAAACGATATTTAATGACAGTTCTAAATTGACAGTAGCGACGCCGCCACCAAAACAGATAAGTTTGTCGGTCTATACGCCGCGCGTATTATAATTGACCTCAGTGGTCTATACACAAAATTTTTTACGTCGACCACTGTCACAGAATACAGTACTAACGTAGTGAAAGGGTTAAAGCGTTTGTCTGTTTTAATGCTTCTAGTCTGGCAGATAATTTGCAGATAGCAGATAATAACATGTGCCCATAGTCACTTGAATTCCTCATTTCACGAGACGTCGCGGATGCGCAACGTTTCCTCTACCCAACCACTCCGGTGACGTAACGGGGCCGTTCTACTGGGGTCGATGAAACAATTTTCTCCCAATGACCCCGTTACCGGGATGGGGCACCAGGGTGGTTGGTACCGACTTGGTCATTTGCTATCTTTACATCCTTAGTAGGTACCTGGCCTACGGTACGGATCCAACACTGTATATCTTATGTCGCTATGCATTTCAATTACAATTTGGTTTGAACAAAATAAAACGACAGATATATAGAAAAAAGCTCTATTCGTAAAAGGCTTTAATGACAAAAATTTATCCAAAATGCATAGATTCTCATAGAATTATCACACTTTACATACATTCGCTTCTCACAATCCTATCACACTTGTTAATTACAGATTGTAACTGAACATAAAAAACTGAACAAATCGAGACCCCTTTGTGATAACAAATAAAAGCATGGACCATCATCCAAGAAGTAGCTGGCTAATAGCCTCACAAAATTAACAGCTTAAATAAGCTGCAAAAATCTCGTGTCGGAGACATAGATCCCATTGAGTGTCTAATATAGCACGGTAAGAAATTGAATACATAAAAAGCAGCTACTTTTACTTTCTATGACACAAATAAGATCAATAACATTTGAAGGAATATTTAATGACTTAACAAAATTACACAATATATCAAGAACACAATATAAAAGCAACATTTGATCAGAACTGAAGATCATTAATGAAGAGGGTTGGAGGAACTTTGAATAGAACATAAGCAACAGTTCCAATACCCTTGGATTGTGTTGTTTATAGTTTAGCAATCCAATCCTCTAACGCCTTGACATCAGTAGGGCTGTCGTCATCGCCAGTGTTGGCAGAGCTTTCCGCGATGTCCACCTTGCAATTGAGATGGGAAAACTCGAAGTCTTTGCCCTGCTTCCCGAGGTACGTCGAGTTGTTCGATTGAGATGGATCTACGGATTGCAACTGGCTTGACTTAGTTACACGCAACAGGTTTCTGGAATCAGAAAGGGCACAATATTATTAACAGTATTGGTGCGGTTTACATAAAAAATACATAAGAGTTAAGACCTCATTAGTTTACCCATTTATTTATATTACTTTTAAGGAAATGACATGAAGATAACAATACATGAGGTCTTATGTATTGAGATAAGGTTCATAAGGTTTTAATGGGTCTGTAGACATTATGTAAATGTTTTATTAAATGACTATAAGTACTGCTAAGCACATTGGGCCATACTACATCAAGCTTTACAAATCTGTCAAATTCCTACAACCAATTTTCAGCTTCATGTCTATCACACAAAGTTCTATTTCAATTGACTTTTTGACAGATTTGTATAGCTTGATGTATGTGCTCAGTGTACATCACATTTTTTTAATATTGTTGCTTGCATTTGCAAATAATTTGTTCAAGATACTTACATTTCTTTTTCTAAAAGGCTCTTAATGACTTGGCTCCCTTTGGCTAGAGGCTGGTCTTGTTTGTTGCATAGGATCAGCAGCGGAGGAGCATTGCTCTGCACCACAGGGTCAAGTAGAATGGTATACAAATACCTGAAAATATCATATGTTAAATAGAAGATGGTTCTGTTTCACGAACAAATTAGATTAATCCTTATTTTTATTCATATATTTGCAGAAATGTATTTTTAAAAATTAGATGGCTGTGTTTTACTTTAATAATTTCATGACAATGGATATCCAAATCTTTTAATATTATAAATGTATGAGTAACTCTATGTGTCTGTTAAACTTTCAAGCATAAACAACTGAACTGATTTTCATAAATTTTGGAATAAATACAGACTAAACCACTGGAAAGATTAAAGAACATAGATTACTTTTTATAAGATAAATGGTTAATACATTTTATACTCACTCTGCAACATCTCTAATCTCCTTCTGGATTGTAACAGAGTCTATAACATAAACAATGGCCTTTGCATTGTTCTTGTATTGATCAAAAAACTTATTTCTCAACCTCTCTTGACCTGGCAGGTCAACAATTCTTAAAGCATTCTGAAAAACACACATTAAATTATTAAAAACACAAAATATTTATTTATCACTGTAGCGTCAGCTCAGACTTTGTATCTGGAGCACACACAGAGATCAATCATCTGCTGACGCTCACGTTAGTGTGCATTAGCAATAAGTAGTATATAAGCTGTTAATTATTCAATAAAGTTGCTCTTAGTTATACACCGTTACGCTGGCTGTTTCATTTCTCATCTCCCGAGCTAGGAGCCAAATTGGTGACCCCGACGTGATCTTCATCACCCGACGTGATCTTCATCATACGACGTGATCTTCGTCATCCGACGTGATTCTCCGTGACTGCACATTTCAATCGGCCTTCCAGAAGCGGATCTCACCGATTGAAATTTCAAGAGGCATAAATATCACGGGAATCCCTCGTCGCACCGGGAGACAACATACTACACCCAAACAGCCAGTGTCTGTGTATAGTCAAGAGACACACGGGTCCAGGAAGCGCACGCATAGCCGGACTGTTTACGTTACTCGTCGTTCTAGCGATTCGGTTCGATTGGCTTCCCACAAGCGGGTCTCACCAGTCGAATTGAGAAGGCGCATATAGAACCGTGAAGCGTAACTGTTTGAAATACCTACTTACAACATACAAGTAGTCGCTATGACGTATAACGCACCGACCCGACAGCTGCAGCATCCACGCAAGACTGACAAGAGCACCCTAGACTGGACACAAACTTTCCAAAGGAGCGTTCGGGAAATGCAAAGAGAGCAAATAACGCGATATTGCATTTTCTCATTCATCTACTCTAGCTCGTCTAGGCCTAAAACACAAATTGTTTGGCCACTTGCGCGGGTGCAGTTCCACAGCAGCCCGTACGTCACTACATCGTACACCACCTTAATCATCCCGGCGCTATAGCAACAAGACGTAAGTTGACACATACATCACTTCTTTTGGCCTTCCGTGAACAAAAATATCGGACACTAGGCCAAGGCGAGTCAATTATGTCAGCAGTCTGCAGTTCATCGCCACACAGTTTTGCCGCTCAAGCATTTTCCGCAGTCCGACCGTTTTGCATACTTGCACGTCAACATAATCGGGCTGCGCATTGCTATCAGGGATGACACCAAGGTGCGACACTTCGATTATTTCCGTGATTTTTCACTACCAGAGCGACTCAAGATGACAACGGCATGTTACAGCATGTTAGAAATCGTTATAATCGACGCCCAGGGGAGAACACAGTCAGCGTAATTTGGTCGTGCCCGAGTTTAAAATAATACTCGCACGATCATAGACAATGACGCATTCATAGGCTTTAACTTCGCCCTACAACGGCTCAAGCGCCTAAACGTCAAGACTGTTCTTCGCCATACAGCTGCTAAACCTAACAGCCGCAATCTCCATCGACCGTTCAAAGCCAGCCTTCCTACTTCACGACGAGCTACATGGCCTAGACGCTGATGAGCAGCCACAGCCCGTGATGAAGACTGGTACACCAACGAGTCCCGAGTCCCTCCCTGGATATGAAGAAAACCCGTTCAGAACAACATCGAAGCCTGTCATTAAAGTTAAATCAATTAACTTGTAAATAACATTCACTTAATCTATTTTTACACTCGCGGTATTTTGCCTGTACAGCAAATACCTACGAGGTCAGCGCATCAACTCGTGTCATTTTACAACACCTGTTGTTGCTAGCTGACTTAGATAACTAAAGCATTGTTTATGTATTATGTAATAATTTTATACGTTTAGACTAGTTTATATTTAAAGTAGTCCTAATTTTTTAAAATTCCTTTTTAAGGGGGGAGTGATGTAGCGTCAGCTCAGACTTTGTATCTGGAGCACACACAGAGATCAATCATCTGCTGACGCTCACGTTAGTGTGCATTAGCAATAAGTAGTATATAAGCTGTTAATTATTCAATAAAGTTGCTCTTAGTTATACACCGTTACGCTGGCTGTTTCATTTCTCATCTCCCGAGCTAGGAGCCAAAATCACAAATTGACATCATAATATTATCACATTGGTACTAAACTAAAAAATAGTATCATTATATCTGCATTAATTTAAATTCAATAAAATATTTGGCATTGCTGAAGGCTAATGTGTGTGTGTACGGTCAACAGCACATCACGGTAAACACTTGTAGTTCGAAAATAGCACATAAGCCCACAACATAAGAGCGGTACAAAGTCCAAAGTGTTACGTCTGACGTGCTTTTGACTGTACATATCACTCTATTAGAAAAAGATACAATACTGTAAAAGATGCTATGAATGTAAATGATACCATACACCAACTAAAGCATGTTATCATCATCAGTATCAGAAATTGACTGACAAATACTCTGAGAGTATAATGACTTTAGATATATGGAATAACATCTTCCACCCTTACATTTGATGTGATATACTCTTCTACATTTTCCTTCATAGATGTAAAAGTTTGCCTGTACTGCGAGTATGCAAGCCTCACATACAGAAGAGTCTTTCCAGAATCTGAGAGGCCTGTTAGTAGGACACATTTGCGCTGATGACGCCTTCTCGTGAAGCACCACCAGATCACTGAAAAATTTATTTATTCTTATCATGTTCCCATATTAACCATAATGTACACGTTTCCATTCCATAAAATTAAGGTGTGAACATATAAATTTTTATGGCATAATATAATTTAGTAAGATAGGTACCAAAATCTTCAATAAGTCTTGAAGGCAGTTTCATTTGCCCTTTTTATATTATGCATGACATTAAGTGTAGATATTTGCACCAAACCCATATGGTAATGCATAGATTAAATCAATACTGTAATAAAAATAGGATTAATATATTAAAAAACAATTTAAATACTCACATACAGTAAATACCAGTATTATAAAGCTTAGTAAGGTTATGTACCGCGGATCGTTTAATACTGGCTCAGTGTGTATTTTCTCCTTAATTACTTCAGAATCCATGATGAATGTTTCAATTTATAACTAACGAAGACAGTTTATATCATAGAAATCGAATAAAATCAGTATAATTACTAAAGATTTTGTTGTGACGTTGCGCGGCGTGCTATTGTCAACAACGTCATCCAAGTCCAAGTCAAGTAGAGTTGCCCATCGATAGTCCACTATCGCTAAACTATCGATAGTCTATCGATAGTTGACTGACGCCATATCAAAAGTATTGATAGTCTATCTATAGTATCGATAATATCGATACTTTCGATTCTATCGATATTACAAATTAACCAATACTATTGATTGGAAGCAATATTATCGATACTATCGATAATATTACATTATAATACTATCGTTACTATCGATAGTTTGAAAAACTATCGATAGTATTCCACTATCGATAGTTGAATAAACGCCAATAGTATCGTTTCTCAATTATAGCGTAGTTACACTTTTTATAACTCAAGAACGGATGAACCGATTTGGCTGCAAATTGGTGGAGGGGTAGCTTAGACCCAGGAGACTTACATAGGATACTTTGATGGAGGAAGGGGGATAGGAGGGGGGAAGGGGGATAGGATTGATATGGAGGAAGTTTTTCAAACTATCGATAGTATCGATAGTTTTTATGATTAAATACATCGATAGTATCGATAGTATTGGTAAAAAACTATAGATACTATCGATAGTATTATAATGTAGTAGTATCGATACTATCGATAGTATTGCTTCCGATCAATAGTATTGGTTAATTTGTTATATCGATAGTAGCGATATTATCGATAGTATCGATATTATCGATACTATCGATAGCACTATCGATATTGTTACTATTTTTCAAGGTCAACTATCGATAGCGAAACTATCGATAGTTGGGCAACCCTAAAGTCAAGTCATCTTTTGTTTTGAGTTTGACAACTTTGACATTTAGATAACGTCACCCGTCGTGTTGCCAGTTCGGCCCATATCGGGACCGATTACAATGGCCCTTGTGAAGTTATTTCGGCCCTTAACAGCCATCGGCCTTTCCTCGCCATTAATAAAATAATAAAAATATTATTAACAATTATTATAAGCTTTGTATTTTACAATGTTATTTTATGTGTCTGCAGATAAAGACTGCCCTTTTTTTTATTTAATAATAATAATTTTATTTATAGATCCAATATTTGCCATGACATTTTCCGCGTGGAAATACTTGAAATAAGCATTAATTTAAAGGTTTTTAGTAAAATAACGTTTTTTATTTCAATTTCGGCCTTTCATCCCAAAAATCGGCCTTTTTTAACTAAGGTTCCGGCCTTTTTTTGAATAATGTACTGGCAACACTGCCCGTCACCACTGCTCTCTGGTGATATACAGACCTACAAACTTATCTGTTCCGGTGGCCAAAATTGGAACTACAGACCTACAAACTTATCTGTTCCGGTGGCCAAAATTGGAACTACGTGAAATGCAATGCAAAAACGATATTTAATGACAGTTTTAAATAGACAGGAGCGACGCTGCCACCGGAACAGATAAGTTTGTCGGTCTATACGTGAAATGCAATGCAAAAACGGTTTATGACCCGTGGAACACCTAAGTGGTTCACCTAGGTGTTCCACGGTTACTTTTTTGTACCCGTGGATCACCTAGGTGTTCCACGGTGACTTTTTTGTACCCGTGGATCACCTAGGTGTTCCACGGTTAACTTTTTGTACCCGTGGATCACCTAGGTGTTCTGCTACCACTTTGGCGTTCCACGGGTCAGAAAGGATTTTTCTGTAGGTACCCCTGATCTAGTTTTACGGCTAACTTTCTGCACCTCTAAATTTTAAAATCGATTGGATTATTTCTACGGAGCCAAAAATGCCGATTGAATACGTTATATTCATTTCATGACATGTCAGGTTTTCTATCTCTTTCGAATTTTTGCGAATGCTTACACTAGTTGGTATTTCAAAGGTTTTTGATGCGCTTCTGCCCCACCAACCCCTGGTGGTATGGTGGGTCTAAAACCGTACCACTGACCAAATAGGGACCATAAAGCGGATACTGGTATGGTACCAGGGCAACATGACCTTATTGGAGATGTATTTTATTTTTTCATGCATTTTTTCATCAAGGTTTTACACACTGCAGCTTTTAAAATCTCTTTTTTCTTCTATAGATCAACTCGTAAAAAAAGCCTGACAAAATTACATCTCCAATAAGGTCATGTTGCCCTAGTACATTTGTAAATTATTCTTTTAAGGACAAACGGGAATGAACCAAAATTCTCTTTATCCACGGGTGGACAGTGTCACAATTTTTGAACCAGACCAACTAAAAAGTTGTACCGTCGTTGAGAAAGAAAAATAGTTGATCCGTTTCAGTTGGTCAGATAGGAAGGACAGACAGAACACCTAGGTGTTCCACGGTTACTTTTTTGTACCCGTGGAACACCAACACCTAGGTGATCCACGGGTACAAAAAAGTCACCGTGGAACACCTAGGTGAACCACTTAGGTGTTCCACGGGTCATAAACCGCAAAAACGATATATAATGACAGTTCTAACATAGAAGTAGGTACAGTCAACCTGGGTAACTTTGACAGATCATCACTATATTTTTTTAGATAACTTTTACTGTGTTAGGTATGAGACAGAAGAGTTTACATAATCTGTGCTCTCAAGTTGATGTCCATGCTATCAAGTTATCTAACGCTTAAATTAATCACGCAATTCATCAGAAACTGGCAATTTGTTGTGTGTCAAAGTTATAACCCCTAGAAGGGTAACTTTGATACAGATTAAAATTGTCATAGAAATCGTATGCATTGTACATTTTATAGCGTTAGGGTAACATTGACATAATCCTAAAAAAATAACACAGTTTGGAGAGGTGTTTTTAGAAACGTTTTATATTTACTTTGTTTGACAGCTTCTTTTTTTTTCTAAGAGTTTATTTACGAAGTTTGTTAACTGCACGAAAATAATAAATTTAATGTTATACATACATACCGCGTTTACATTCAGCCATTTCCGTTGCTGCTTGCCTTGCCGTGCATATTTCCCCGTATATTGATGTGGCAACGTCAGCGGAAATGAGTGTTTACATTGCCGCTTCATATGTATTTTAAATTCGACTCTGGGCCATGGATAACGTGGAAATTGTCGCAGCGTCGGCGCTCTGCCTTTTAAGTTTTATTAATTATTTAAATGTTTTAAAAAAAATAGAATTTAAAAGAGACGTCGTCGTCAGAGGAGATGGTGGATGATAGCAATTCATCGTAATAGAACAATGTAAGTATTTTTAAAGATATTAAACGACTGAACGAGAGAGCAACATGTAAACACACGTTGCCGCTCGCATTGCCGCGCTTTGATGTCCGCTAGAAAAACCGCCAAATGGGGGATAGCCGGGCAATGCGAACGGCAACGTCAAGGCAATGGAAATGACCTGTTTACATTCTCGCGTTTCCCAGTTTATTCCTACATATATTAATCTGTGGTTTATTCCCCATGTTGCCGCGGCAATGGGCTGAATGTAAACGCGGTATTATGCATCAACGGCAACATCGTAAAAATAATAAAATTCTTTGTGGCTTTTCTGTCAAAGTTACCCTGAAAATCAAAGTTACCCAGGTTGACTGTACCTTAGAGTAGAACATAAGGAGATGCCCTATTGATCTATACAAAAAATTGCATTATATGAATATACATCGAATCGACACTTGCCTTACAAATATATACTTATCTCTTTTTATCTAAGAGATTGTTGCGTATGAAAAAAGAGACAGATATCTTTGCATTGTACCCATTTTGGCAACACTTTTTAGTGACGTCACACAGTTTTTGACGCGTGCCGGTTTCGCCATATTGTGTTCCAGCTAGTGATGTGGCACAATATTTTTATGTATCGATACGTTTTAGATAGTTATATTCTGCAATGGTATATTTCTGCAGATTTCCTGTAAGTGAAACATTAAAGAAGAAATAGATAGAGTTAATAGGCGGGGAAAATATAAATCCGCGACATAAAATAAGGCAGTATATATTTATAATGAAAGTGTCGATTCGATGTATATTTGTATAAGCAATATTTTGTACAGATCTATGTATTTGTTTTAATAGGGCGTCTCTATTTATGTTTCAGTATTTTCAGTACTCAGAGGGTAATTCATATTAACCATGTGAAGTTGAAATTTCCATAATAATTTAAATAACCAACCTATTGTTATAGTAAGGCACTGCATCATCATTATTTTGTGATAGGAAAATAAGAAACTATTTATAGATTTCTAACAAAATATGTGCATTTATGATCGACACGTAAACTTGTATCGATAAATATATCGATATACAATATTGGTTACACTACGGTCGGGCGCTATCATTGGTGGCGCCATTTTGTGTTCCAACTTTAGGTATACACGTTTGGTACCTACTTAGGGCATCTCCATGTGTTCTACTCTAAGGACTGTACATATTTTATTTATTTAATCTATGAGTTCTAAATAGACAGTAGCGAGCGACGCCGCCACCGGACGGAACAGATATGTTGTGCAGATAAGTTTGTCGGTCTTTAATAGTTACTCTATGGGTGATGGTGAAAAGATAACCTGTGATAACTGTTATCAGTGATGTCAGTGTTAACTTATCAAAAATCGTAAATCAAATCAAGACAGCTACGGGCCGTGATTAGTGGTTTACAGTGTTTTCTGTAGTTTTCTCTGTCTACGGTTTTCTGTAGTAACTTTTAAAGTTATAAATATTTTTTTTACTGTCAGCTAACATCTATTCAGCATCGATAAACAGGACAGGAACCGACGAAAGACGAACCGTGCACTAAGTAATAATCCAAGAGGGCATATGGGCATAAAATTATTTCCGTTTCTTCAGAGAAGTTCTTATTTAACAAGTTCACGCAAAATGAGCATCGATATTGGAGGTAAACCATAAAATTATATAATTGACCCGAAAATGTTAAGTTTTCTTTGTAGGTATTTAAATATTTTTATGATTAGACAAACTCAAAAAAGACAATATTATATTTATTATTATCTTATTTTTTTTAATCTGCTAAGATCTTTTATTAGTTTTGGGTTCTATTCCCAAAACATAGATTGAGTTATTCTATGTCCCAAAATTAGAATGTTTATGAATTACGAACGAATCCTAAGCAGTTACTTTTTTTCAGTTAAGTACTTATTATAAATTTTGATTAACTTTTTTAGGAATGAGAATTAAGTACAAAGATAAGAATGAAACATTTCTGGAAAAACATTTGGTGTCAAAGGAACCTTTTGGACAATTTAAAGCCTGGTTTGAAGAAGCATGTGCTAGAAAGGAAATTCTTGAACCCAATGCTATGTGCTTGGCAACAGCAACAAAGTGAGTGACAATCAGAATCCATATACTGCTTTTGTTTATCTTAAAATGGATGTATTATACAGGCTGTCCCAAAAATTACACCTCACAGTGACACAGTGGAGGTAGGCCAGCACAAGAGGCACTGAACAAGCCTAACATGACCTTGGTAAAAGTTGCTCGGTTTTCAAGATATTGCCAATTTAAACTTTTGCTAAATTTTCATGTTTTTTTAGTTATCAACAAAATAACACTTCTATTATCTTAACCAATGATTCGGAATGTACAAAAAAATCCAAACATGAGGGCTATCTAACTTAATGCTAGCACTGAACACTTCAAAAACGTGAAAATTTAGAAAAGGTTTAAATTGGCAATATCTTGAAAACCTAGCAACTTTTACTGAGGTCATGACTGTTATAATTGTTCAATGGCTTTTGTGCTGGCCTACCCCCAGTGTCACTGTGACATGTAATTTTTGGGACATCCTGTGTAATTATAAGAAATAACAAAAACTATTAGTTGTAAAAATGTATGACATAAATTCTTCTACAGAGCTAGGCAAATTGTATTCCTTATCAGTTGTAATAACTATGTTAATGGAATACATTGCTCTTAATCTTATCAGCTATTTACCAATGTTATTAAGATGAAATTAACTTTAACGCTTTTGTTTTCTTTAAAGAGATGGATACCCTTCTGCTCGATTTGTATTATGCAAAGGATATGGCAAAGATGGATTTAAGTTTTACACCAATCATGGAAGCAGAAAAGCCAAGGAAATGGTATGTAAATAAAATTTAAATCTAAAGCACTGTTGTGAAGGCCAGGCAAGAATTTAGTTTACAGGTCTTTAAGAAAAGCTTGTAAAAGTTGTAATGTTTTTAAGGAAAAAGACCAGGCTTAGTTTCAAAACAAGGCAATAGTGTCCAGAAACCACCTGAAAGAGAATTGAACCCAAAACCTATAAATTCTTCTGGTGCACTCCCATAACAAGGCAATGTTAGGTTAACAATTTTCTGTATTTGTTCTAGAGCGAAAATCCAAATGTGGCAGCTACATTCTACTGGGAAATATTAAACAGATCAGTTAGAATTGAGGGTCATGTTGAGAGACTTTCTGATGAAGAGTCTACAACTTACTTCCATTCAAGGCCTGTTCCAAGTCAGATTGCAGCATGTGCTAGCTTCCAAAGCACGCCAATTGAATCAAGGGATATACTGTGTGAACGTGAAGCGGTCTTGGAAGGAGAATATATGATTCCTGGGAAGGAGGTTCCAAAACCCGAGTTCTGGTAAAAAGAAATGTTTTAATAACCAGTAAGGCAGCCCGCCGTCGTGAGACTTTGTAGGACCGATAATCGGTGACCGATTTTATTTATATGGTATTTCTGACCGACATTTTGTAGGATGTGTGCATTGCTCCATTGCTATCAGTACGTACTATTTGTCACCTACAAAAAGTCGGTCACCGATTATCGGATGTGGGCGTGCAGCCTAATGGATGCTGGGTAGGTTTACTGAACCAGTGTCAATTAGTGGATCTTTGTCATATTATATTATTGCCATTGTAACCAATTTTGAACAAAACAAAGAATTACTTATTATGACACTATAGTGACATGGCAAGCATTCCATCTATTGTTATTGAAGGCCTTCAAATAGAACAAGTATTACATGCCATTGTACTCAGTTAGACATAGTAGGAAGCTGACAACGTTGCCATGACCTATTAAGTCACAACAAATCAAGCTTTGCATATTTTGTTTCAGGGGTGGTTATATAATAAAACCTCGGGCTGTAGAATTTTGGCAGGGACAGCGTGACCGTTTGCATGATCGCATCAAGTTCCGAAAACCAAAAGTAGGGGAAGTTCCAGATGGGAAAATGTTACATGAAGGAGAAGATGGTTGGGTTTTTGAACGTTTATCTCCTTGACATGGGGTTAGGTGTAGGTAAATATCTTGCAATGCACAAATAAGTACAATAAATGTTTACTTTTGTTCCTTTGTTATTTGTAATATTTCTCTTTGAATACCATCAACATTTTTCCAACAAACTTCACATTTTAAATTATTATTTTCATTTATAAAATTTTCAAACGACCTCACACCTCCTCCTACTCCAAAATAACAAGTTTTTGCTGCTACATACACCTTTCCATTTACCCTTAGCCTTTTAGTAAATATTTGAATTAGCTTATTATAATTCATTTCATTATAAATTGTTTCTGAAGTAAGAATTAAATCAAAAGTTGCAGCATCATCAAGTTTCTCATTGAAAGAAGTCCAATCTCCTGAATAAAATTTACACCTCATTATCTCTTTTTCCCTGTTTTCGTCTTCAATATTTAATAATACATTGGGTATTGTAACATATTCTAGCACCTCTTTGTTCTGAAAAAGCAAAATTAAAGATCATTGATAAATAAACTTTACTTTTTTTAACATTCAATGTAGCAACATATTATTTACTTACATAGTCTTGAAATGTTACTGAGGCTCCATTTAAAAATGCATAGATACCCAGTATACCTGCCCCACATCCTAAATCCAAAACATTGCTTTCCCTTATTTGATTTTCTTCATTATCAATTAAATATTTTAATAAATCATAAGTACATTCCCATATTTTCAATCCACCTGAAATCATATTAACTATAATAAGAATAAGCAATGGAAATGAAGGACCAACATTGTAAGGAAACTTGGATAAAAATCACTAATTGTGTAGTGAAATTACTGGGTATAATTATAAGACCTAATAACTGTCGTCTCAGTGTAGTGGGCACGGGGCAGTGCCAGGCAGTAACTGCTTAGTTGCTGTTGGCACTGAACTGTCTCAAGGGCAGAATATAGCACTTACCATCAGGTATACAATCTGCTTGTCTTGTTACACATTGCAATAAAATAAAACTAGGATCATGATTCCTTTGACATATTGTAACATAATGAACACACTTGGAAAACCTTTTTGACCTACTAGTCCCAGCATAACACATTAAATGGCATTGTGTATTTAATTGGTTGTTTCAAACAATTTCATACCTTCATATTTGCCAGTCACGAGGTCACTGTTTTCGTCTTTTGCGAGTTTTGTGGCATTCGGAGCATCTGTAGACATATTTGCTAATGCTTCACTTACAACAACATGACCAATCTCTACGTCACCACAAGTAAACATTTTAGCGCGAATTACCATATCATCCAAACATTTTATTTGATTAATAGGTATTATTTCTTCACTTTCCAACCAATGAATTTTTTCCTCGGCAGAATTCTCTGTAAAAGTATTCAAATTATTGTATTGTAGTTTGTACACAGTAGGTACATTTAAACAAATAGGATCATTGGAACTTATTAACCTTCTTCAACGTTATCATCTCCCGAAAAATTGAATCTAAAAGACATAATATTTTTAACCTAACCTAACCTGTAAAATAAATATCATACACCAGGCCCCAGGGGTGCCCAGGGGGGTCGGTGTGTGACAGTGACACTGACTGTCAGAGTGACTGACATTGGACATACAGACCTACAAACTTATCTGTTCCGGTCTTAGAGTAGAACATATGGAGATGCCCTATTGATCTATACAAAAAATTGCTTATATGAATATACATCGAATCGACACTTGCCTTACAAATATATACTTATCTCTTTTCATCTAATTGATTGTTGCGTATGAAAAAAGAGACAGATATCTTTGCATTGTACCCATTTTGGCAACACTTTTTAGTGACGTCACACAGTTTTTGACGCGTGCCGGTTTCGCCATATTGTGTTCCAGCTAGTGATGTGGCACAATATTTTTATGTATCGATACGTTTTAGATAGTTATATTCTGCAATGGTATATTTCTGCAGATTTCCTGTAAGTGAAACATTAAAAAAGAAATAGATAGAGTTAATAGGTGGGGAAAATATAATTCCGCGACATAAAATAAGGCACGTTTGCTCGCTACACTTCAACGAATACTGGTTTTACAGAACTCTCGACATAACAAGATTACGTGATGGTAGTATGAAACAGTACAGTATCTTAGCTTTATCTTCTGTTTAAGATTTTTGGAAAAATGTAATAGGTTTATTAACCATGTTGAGTTGGAATTTCCATTATAATATATATAATTAACCTATTGTTATATCAAGGCACTGCATCATCATTATTTTGTGATAGGAAAATAAGAAACTATTTATAGATTTCTAACAAAATATGTGCATTTATGATCGACACGTAAACTTGTATCGATAAATATATCGATATACAATATTGGTTGCACTACGGTCGGGCGCTATCATTGGTGGCGCCATTTTGTGTTCCAACTTTAGGTATACACGTTTTGTACCTACTTAGGGCATCTCCATGTGTTCTGGGTGGATCTACGAGGGCGGTCAAATGTCATGTCCTACGTGTTTACTCAATAACCATTCAATTTATATTTCAATAAAACAGTCATTCGGTTCTTATATAAGTAATGAACAAGGTTTTTATAAATTTACGGCTATAAAGAAATAAATAAAAACGTGATTAATAAAATATGCCCAAATATTAAGATTTTTGCCATGTCCGAAAAGCACTACTGCTCGTTCAATTAATTATATTAAATCATCATAACTGTTTTGAGCACACATTTTCTAAGAAATATATATTACGTTTATAACACTACCGATTAATGAAAAACAAAAATAGTTATCGAACCATTTAGTTCTCTAAATATTGGATCAAAAAAAGTTTACAAAATTAAGTCATTGGTCAGCGCAGTTCTTGTTTTCAAGATTATCGCAACTTTGAGACATAAGGTAGAACACTTAAGTGTGTGACCAGACACCCCGCCCTGCTCCCCAGTCGATCAACGCACTTCACCGCGGAAAAACGCACGTTGTTGGCTCTGATAAGTTTTTAAAGTTCATTCTACAACAATTGACACTTCTATAGTCATTGTTATTTCTCTATCTAAATTCAATTTATATTCATGCCTACGTTCTTTTGCAACAATTTAGAATAAAGATACAAGTGTTTAATAACGTAATCATAACATTAACTAGCTGCCACGCCTTTTAGACGTGTTTCGACTTGTCCTTTTCAAATTCATCATTTGTCTGAACGTCATTGTTCTAAATCTTGATGAAGGTGACAATGACGCTGGTTGAGAATAATGACAAATGTTGTTTATGACAATGACTTGCGTTGAGAATAATGATTTTATTTCTTTTTACAGTAATATTTCCTTGATATCGCTATGAAACTAACCTATCACGTATTGCTGCTACATGCTGATAGTCACCAAACAGGCGACCTGCATCAAAAAATAAGATCCATCACCAAAACCCTTTCTTCTAAAACATGGGCTATTAGAGAACCCACAATGCGAACTACTGACTGAAATAGATGCAATATCTGAAACCTTCTTTGTTTGGAGATCCTCATGCTCACAACTATTTCCTGACAGAGCCCATGACGAAGAAAAAGAGCCATGTACTGAGTACATGTATTGAGGGACGAAGTTCGGGTCGCTATCAGGCGACTAAAAAGCGGAAAAGCTACAGGAAGAGATGCCATACCAATTGAAACCATCAAAGCATCAGGGGAGTATGGTGTCGATATCTTTCATACCCTGTGTAACAAAATTTGGGAATCAGGAATCTGGCCCCGAAGTGGACTCACACAGTCTTCGTACCTCTACATAAAAAGGGCTCCACTAAAATATGCAGTAACTACCGCCTAATAGCCTTAATTTCACATGCAAGTAAAATTCTACTGCATATAAATCTAAGGAAATTTCTCCTGAACAGGCTGGTTTTGTGAAAGGGAGGGGTACTCGTGAGAAGATTCTGAATGTGCGCCAGATCATTGAAAAAGCCAGAAAGTTCAACAAGCCGACCTATATTTGCTTTGTTGACTTCTCAAAGGCGTTCAACTCAGTGAGGTGGCCAGTATTTTGGGAGACTCTCCTGGCTATGGGAACACCTAAACATCTGGTGCACCTTTCTTGGAAGCTTTATGAAGAAGGAACAGCATCGGTGAGAACGAACGACGTGTCGTCAAATCACTTTCATCCAAGTGCCGGGGTCCGTCAGGGCTGCATTTTATCACCATTGCTGTTTAACACCTACACAGAATTCATTATGAGAATAGCACTCGAGAATTGGTCAGACGGAATCACAATTGGAGGTTATAGAATTTAAAATTTGCAGTATGCAGATGACACAACCCTATTTGCAACAAGCATCGGCAATATTAAAGATAATCCCTGTTGAGTAAAATGGAGCAAGTTAGCCTTGATATCGGTCTGAATTTTTTTTATATGGGAGCAGTCTGGATGACCTCACTCCACCTGATGGTAAGCGGAAGTGAGGTCCAAATAAAATAAAAATTAAGGCTGACTGGCTCAATAGAACAAAGTACCCATTGAGCCAGTCACCCTCACCCTGAAGGCCTGCTTAGATGCCGCTTCACGCCCCGCCTAAAAAGCCCTGGATTATAGGAGGAAGGAAACACATAAGCCGGCAGGGCATTCCATGACCTAATGGCACGGGGCAAAAAAGAGGAACTATACCTCTTGGTACGGGCCACCAGTGTCTGGATGGTATGGGGATGGCAACGCAGTCCGGCGCGTGTTGTTCGGGAGTGAAAAGGGGAGGACGGGATGAGTTGGAATAACTCTTCAGAGCATTCCCCATTATAGAGACGGTAGAGAACACTAAGACTAGCAACGTCTCTACGTAACTGAAGAGGTTCTAGGGTCTTAGTCACTTCTTGATTATCGACAATACGGATATCACGTCGTCAACCTGTCGAGGGCCTCCAATAAGTACTTTGCGGAACCATCCCAGAGATGAGAGCAATATTCCACACACGGGCGAACCTGTGCCTTGTATAAGAGACAAAGCTGCACCGGAGTGAAAAATCGTCTCATACTGTTCATTCCGAGTTTACGGGAAGCTGTTCTGATGACGCTCTTGATATATTATTCCCGTTGGTTCAAGTTGCTACGAACATCGATGCCAAGGATGCTTAGGCTATCCTGTATTGGTAAGGGCGTGATCTGAAGAGTGGAATGGGAAAGAAAAGGAGAAGATTTGCAGAAAACAAACACACCTGTCAGGTGTTTTCTTGGCATTGAACTCGATGAGATTGCTGGCAACCCATTTGGATATGCGGTCCAGGACCTCGTCAAGCTCGGCGACAAGAAGATTCCTGTTTTCCTCGGTTTCGGTCTGTTTAGCCGCAAGTCTTCCGAAATATCGTGCGTGGACAGTGCTGTCATCCGCATAGCAATGAATATTACCTAGTGATAACATGTCATTGATATGCAGAAGAAACAAAGTCGGCGACAGGCATTGAGGCACTCCGGAATTTATTGGGAGGAAGCGAGAAGCGCGTCCATCACGGAGGACACGAATCCTGCGACCCTCCAGAAATCCCGCAATCCAGTCGCATAATAAGCGAGTTGGCAGACTATATGCCGGAAGCTTGGAAAAAAGCGAGCGATGCCAAACACGGTCAAAAGCCTTGGCAATATCCAGGCTAATAGCCATAGATTCACCATGCTTCTCCATATCCTCCCCCCAGAGGTGCGATACGTAAGCTAGAAGATCACCCGTGGACCGTTTTGGTCTGAAACTATACTGTCGGTCATGTAGTAATGATCTTCTAGTTAGCGGACAAGTTGGGAGTTGATTATCCGCTCAAACACCTTTCCAAATACAGAGGTTATGGCTATGGGTTTGGTACCTGCTTGGTACCTATACTATTTGGACACAGTTCCAAACCAACGATTCAATCATCCAAGAACTCGACATCAAACAGCGTCTTTCTTCCATCGTCCAATGTCGTATTCTCACTTTCTTTGGACATATCATACGTCGAGAAGACATCTGTCTTCATAGATCTCTATGGAGCGACTTGTGGTGCAGGGGAGAGTCGAAGGCGCTAGAGCGCGCAGTAGATCACCGATGCGATGGACCGACCAAGTCAAGGCTACATTCAATGGTCCACTCCATGAATGCACAAGAAGAGCTACAGTACGAGATGAGTGGTGGCGGATTGTAAAGGTTGCTACCACCCCTGATGTGACGACCACTCTGCCAAGAGTGTGACGACAAAGAAGAAGAAGAATATAGATCAATGTGGCCCTTTAAAGCATGTAATTTAAATGAATATTTTCGAAGATAACAGTTTTACAATGCAGGGACATAGCGGTTGAGGCAATAATATAGTATACATCAGAATAACACAGGCTATGATTTATAAAAATCCCGCGGGATAACGTCCTATAGTTCACGCGGGCGAAGCCGCGGGCGAAAGGTTAGGAAATTATATAAATTAAAAACAACAGATTGTTACTAGGTACTCATGATTAAAATCATGTTTCCTACAAAATTGGGTTTTATTCCTGATATTTCAAAAACATTTATAAGTTTGTCATTGTTATCAACACAGGTCATTGTTCTTTACAGAAATATCATTTTCCTAATACGCAGTCATTATTCTGAACGTATTTTTTTCTTCTTTTGTCAATATTTTGATTAGTATAGGTCGGATTTGTGTGCTTTTAATATACAATTGCTTAGAATCTTGAAAACTATAGATCCTATATTGTACTGAAGCTCTGCACGTGGGTTGATAAAAAATCTAAATTTTTTATCAAAAATAACATTCTACGTAGATCCACCCTTCTACTCTAAGGTTCCGGTGGCCAAAATTGGAACTACGTGAAATGCAATGTAAAAAAAAACCTATATTTAATGATGTGCGTTACTCTAGCGGAAAGTTCAAAATATTAGCACGTCTAGAGATGAAACAATATAGAATAATTTGTGCATTATATGCTGTAAATGTGCCCCCCAACGCCCGCATTGCACAGGTCGCTCGAGCCAAGTCTGAGGGTCACCTAGTTTCTCGGGTGGCTCTCCCTAGGCGCCACCCTGACTTGAGGCCTCTCGAGTCGGGGTACCCGGGGATGGGCTGGTCAATAGCCATAAGGCTAGCACCGGCTCGTCCTAATCGGGTGTGAAGGAGAAACCGGGGGAGTTAGTGGGTAGTGGACGCTCCAGTCTCGAGTCCCACACACGGCCGCGGGTCTAGCTAGCCTGCGGTTATGGTGCATAAACGCATTCTCATCCGAGGAAAAAAAAAAAAAAAAAAAAAAAAAAGGACCAACATTGTAAGGAAACTTGGATAAAAATCACTAATTGTGTAGTGAAATTACTGGGTATATAAGACCTAATAACTGTCGTCTCAGTGTAGTGGGCACAGGGCAGTGCCAGGCAGTAACTGCTTAGTTGCTGTTGGCACTGAATTGTCTCAAGGGCAGAATGTGGCACTTACCATCAGGTATACGATCTGCTCGTCTTGTTACACATTGCAATAAAATAAAACTAGGATCATGATTCCTTTGACATATTGTAACATAATGAACACACTTGGAAAACCATTTTGACCTACTAGCATAGCTGGGCATCGTTAATCAAATAGTTAACTTCGTTAATCGCTAATCCGTTACTAAAAAAGTTAACTTCGTTAAACGTTAAAGCGCTACTTTTGGGACGGTTTAACGCAAGTTAACGTTAATCGTTAATCCGTTAACACAATGGTAAATAATGATTTTTTTTCATATAACTGCGTAAAAAATATAGGGGTTATTTACCAACTTGACAGACGAGCCTAGACAAAGTGTGTCCATTTAGTGAAATTAAATTTTTATCATTTTAGTATTACTTTGTTATCTCGACACAAAAAGATTTCCTTTGTTACAGGTTACAGTGTGTGTGACTCGTTGGGATAACTTTGTAAAATGGTTCCCAACTAGTCACACTGTGTGACACGTTGGGAGTTCCCAACCAGTCACAGCACACTGTGACACGTTGGGTTGGGAGACCTTTCTTAAATCATTCCCCACCAGTCACACTCATTCTATCTACAACAAAAAATATTGGATCTCCAGTTACACTGTAAGGAAGTTATCTTTATGATATTCAATGAAAATTAAAGACAAGGGAAGAACTAATTCAAAAATTCAGGTTGAGAATAGTGCTTTTACAATTTTTCTTAATTTCATTCCAGGTCCACGACTTTATTTTTAATACTAGGTCAGTTGGCCGACAGGCACGCAGCCCACCTGATGATAAGCGGCCCCTGCGGCCTATTCCATTAAGGGACGCTTCACCTGGAAGCGTCCGTCAATGTGCTGCAAGACTGTAGACTCATTTGATCTTCGAGTCAGTGATTTCGAGTGTACTGGCTCCCACATTAATACTGCCGGAACACAGCCAGAGCTGTTATGGCGGCAGATTTCACCTGAGGTAGCTAGCCAGTCGGACTCTGAAAAAGCCCTGCCACCAACCAGACCCAAAGCAGGAATCGAACCCACGACCTCCGTTTTTTTTATACCCGGGCAGCTTAAGCCACTGTTATACGGAGGCGGTCAAAACTGACAAAAGACTTGTGGATGTTTTCTGGGGTGGACGTTCAGAACAATATAATTATCTCTTTTTCGCTGATATTGTTCCCAACGTGCCCTGTTGGTGGACTTTGCGAACAAAACTTAAAAGTTGAAGCAACGTTGGGAATAATCCAAACGATTATATAGTTTAAGCCAGTTTTAATGACATTGCTTAAAAATGAATTATAACTTATGACTATTACTGTATTGTTCCATGTATTGTTCCCATAATTTGTAAATGTTATCTCAATTGAATAATTTTATCTTTGTTAATTTATTGACTATTGCTGTATTGTTACCTTATTTTGTCAATGTACCTAATCTAAATTGAATGGAATCTATTATGCTAAATTATTATTTTTTATATTCGTATGCCTACAGGGCCGATTGCAGTGGTACTATTTACTGTTTAATAAGATCTAGTGGTGACACTACCACATGACCTGTTAATCACGAATAAATGATTTTGTATTTGTATTTGTACGGCACGGTGCGGTAAATAGTCCTCTTCAGGCGCGGTCCGAAGGGGGGGTCACAGGGGACATAACCCCCCCCCCCCAAAATCTAAGGTCAAATTGAAAAATCTCAAAAATTTGCCAAATAATAATGGTAGTGAATGGTGGTAATTCCATAAGTATAATTATATATGATTTTGTAACAATTCCTTTTCTGAGGAACTTTTCTTTTTCTGAGGTAGTGAGTGACCCGGGCTGGTCAATAGCCACAAGGCTAACTGGGGGAGTTTAGTCCCACACACAGCCGCAGGTTTAGCTAGCCTGCGGTTATGGTACAAAAACGCATACTCCTCCAAAAAAAAAAGTGATCCCCTCCAAAATTTCAGGCTGCGACCGCGCCTGGTCCTCCTAGCCGAGTTTTTCAACTACGGCGGCCGATCTTTTTGCGATCAGCCAAAAACGCAGGATATATTATAGAGTGCAAAAGTGAGTGCGCAAGCACAGGTGCACTCCCTATTCCTTCACTTTCATAACACGGTGGGACAATAGTAGATAGTTTGACCGCCTCCGTGGAACAGTGGCTAAGCCGCTCGGGTATAAAACCCGAAGGTCGTGGGTTCGATTCCCGCTATGGGCATATGCAGTCTGACAGCACATTGAGCGACGCTTCCTGATGAAGTGTCCCTCAATGGAATAGGCCGCCGTAACCGCTTACCATCAGGTGGGCTGCGTGTCTGTCTGCCAACTGATGTGGTATAAAAAAAAAGTAAGTAACGGATTAACGGACTCGGAAAAATGTAACGGAAGTTAACGAGTCCGTTAACATTTTTTTAAGTTAACTTAAAAGTTAATCCGTTACTGGAAATGTTAACTTCGTTAATTAACGATTAACGGATTAACGAGTTAATGCCCAGCTATGCCTACTAGTCCCAGCAAAACACATTAAATGGCATTGTGTATTTAATTGGTTGTTTCAAACAATTTCATACCTTCATATTTGCCAGTCACGAGGTCACTGTTTTCGTCTTTTGCGAGTTTTGTGGCATTCGGAGCATCTGTAGACATATTTGCTAATGCTTCACTTACAACAACATGACCAATCTCTACGTCACCACAAGTAAACATTTTAGCGCGAATTACCATATCATCCAAACATTTTATTTGATTAATAGGTATTATTTCTTCACTTTCCAACCAATGAATTTTTTCCTCGGCAGAATTCTCTGTAAAAGTATTCAAATTATTGTATTGTAGTTTGTACACAGTAGGTACATTTAAACAAATAGGATCATTGGAACTTATTTACCTTCTTCAACGTTATCATCTCCCGAAAAATTGAATCTAAAAGACATAATATTTTTATTATAATGTAAGCTAAGTTATAAGAAATATGTACCTAACCTGTAAAATAAATATCATACACCGGGGTCGGTGTGTGACAGTGACACTGACTGTCAGTGACTGACATTGGACATACAGACCTACAAACTTATCTGTTCCGGTGGCCAAAATTGGAACTACGTGAAATTCAATGTAAAAACCTATATTTAATGACAGTTCTAAATCGACAGTAGCGACGCCGCCACCGGAACAGATAAGTTTGTCGGTTCTATAACTGCATTTTTTTGTGTAAAGACCGACAAACTTATCTGTTCCGGTGGCGGCGTCGCTGTACCGTGTTTGTATTGCATTTCACGTAGTTCCAATTTTGGCCACCAGAACAGATAAGTTTGTCGGTCTATACTTTAATTTTTAAACTGGAAGCTATGACTGGAAGCCACACGCAGAACTACAAAAAACTTAAGCCGAACACAAGACTTCGCGTATAAAAATTATTATACGGATCGTAGCTCCGAACAATCCGAGGATCGGAGTACATATCGGACCTTTATGATCAAAGCATGGCTGAAAACACAAAGTTAAAAATTTATAAGTAAATCGACAATATGTTGTCAAAAATAATGGTGGTAAAATTATTGAATAAATATGTAATAGAAAATGGAAAATGATATTATTATCGATGAATATATCTTGAACAAGGTAAATAAATAATTATGATTACCTATTTATTTTGTTAAATGTATGTAGTTATTAAAAATCTACTAAACGCATTTACATATCGTTCAGAGATTTTCTTTCTATCTCTTGCGCAAATGATTGAGTGAGAGAGTAATACTGTTCTGTGAGTGAGTGAGAGTTATGGTCATTCATTCATCCATTCAATTGTTCATTCGCACTCGCACATGAGTTGTTGGAGATATAGTTACGAATAATTAAATAATAATAAAACGCGTAGTTTTCTCGTATAAATAATTATTTGGAATCAAAATAAAATAAAGTCGCTTCGTTTATAATTAAATACAATGACAGACGTAGCGCTAAAGGTAAAAGTGTGTATTTTTCTTTATTTAAATAGCTTTGTTTGACATAAGGAACTTAGATGATTAGTGTGCGTGACCTTACATTTTTCTACGAAATTACGTTTCAAAAGAGGGTTACAGTATTTTCTGTTTGATAATATAATAAATTTCATTCAGAAATGTCTCAATATTTGGCTGTTAATAGTGTAATTGTACGTTTTATTTGTCCGTGGTCAACATAACCTTAAATGTAGCGGCCATGGGGGACATTTTTGGTTTCGATAATGTTAACGGAATCATAACGATTATATTGATTGCTTACGTGTCTTGTTCCAGGTTCAAGAATACAAGGACTCTCTGAAGCAGAAAGCGGAACACTTAATAATAAAAGGATTTCCAGAAAAAATAGTTAAATTGAATGAATTATTAGAAAAGTCGAATTTCCAGAATCGTGACTTAGCTGATGTTCATCAGGTAATGTTATGTTATAATATATATTTATATTTTGAATTTCCTCTAATTTGAAGAATAACATAGAGGGTCTTATGTTGCTTTCTTAGTAAGGTCAAACTGTTATAGTATGGTTCTATTGTGAAGCATTTTTCGAATTAGTTAGTACCCCAATTCATATATAATTCGTCAATAATCATTTAATTTTGATCTTATCTAAGAATTTATTGGCGTTTAACCCCTCGAGTGAAGCTGAAGCTGAAAAAAGTGACATTTGTCCTTTTTTCAGCTTCAATCATATAATAATAATTATAATTTTCATGTTTGCTACTTCCAGGATTTAAACATTCCAGTCCCACCTCCAGCGTCTGCATCAAATGAACCAAACGCAAAACGCGCGCGTATTGATTCATCAGAGGTGTCGAGTAACACCACCGTTGAAGGGACCAGGGTGTACGCCCTGCCAAACGGAACTGTCCCATGTAACAAACCTCTTAGTGAACTAATACATCTTGTTAAGCCACACATCAGGGAACTTGTTGAAGATTCGAATTTAGTGAGTAATTATGTTTTCTCCTAGATGTTACTTACTATATTATGAAATTAGGTGTATTCATTTAAAGTCCAGTTCACCATATTTATAAAATCACATAGATAAAGTCAACATACTTACTATTTATAGTATTATTATATTATATTATTATAACAGTACTATTACTGTAACACTCTCGCAGTTGTGCATTGAATAACAGACCACATGACTGCTGAACATACTATGTTCTAGAGTTGTATACAAGTAAAAGAGGGAAAGGGCAGTTTAAATCTTTCTTTAACCAATGTAACATCATGTTTTTATTACTTATATCATATTTTTTGGATATTGTCAGTAAGGAACTTAGGGGCCGTTCAAATATTACGTAAGCAGATTTATTGCAAATTTTTACCCCCCCACCCCCCTTGTCAGCAAAAGTAAGCAAAGCTCTTACCCCCTCCCCCTATGCTTACGTACCCTACGTAAACATTTTTCAATTATAATTTTTTTATATACTATAATTATAATGTTATAATTATAACTTTATAAACTACTCAAAACAAAATAGGGCCCACCACAACTTTGTTTCAAATTGTGTTTATTTATAATTTAAAAAGTAATCATTGATAAAATGAAGCAATACCACTTATAGATGACATGTTTAAGAGTTCATAAGAATGTTTTACGGGTTATTTTTTTTTGTTTATCTCGAGTGGGGACACACAAAAAGTAAAGTGCTAAAAATTACCCTTTTACAAATGTTTATTTGTTTAAGTTTTCAGTCTCGTTTGAAGCGCAGTACTTTGAGCACACTTTGTTTATTGATAATCTTTGATTGCGACTTTACTCTTGATTACAATTTTCGGTTTTCGTCGCCATATGGATGTGGAAACTGCAACCAGGGCAGTTGTTTTGCTCCAAGAAGGAGAATCGCAAAAATCCGTAGCAAGTCGGCTTGGTGTGTCACGGCGGGCTATCCGAAACGTGTGGGAACGGTTTCGGAAGACAGGTAGTGTGGCTAGAAGGCATGATTCAGGCAGAATTCGAGCAACAACTGCGCAAGAGGACCGGTACATCCAATTGACCGCGCGCCGGCGCAGCACCGTGACCGCCCGGACCTTACAAACTAAGCTAAGGCAATCAACTGGCATACGCGTTAGTGATCAACCCATTCGGAATCGACTTTATGAAGATAGACAATGATCCAGAATGCGTGCTATCCGCCTTAAGTTGACAGGGGCTCATCGGGCAGCACGTTTCAGGTTTGCACGTGACCATTTGAATTGGGCTATGGACATTGGAGAACAGTACTCTTAACAAATGAGTGTAAGATCCAGTTTTTTTGCGATGATCGTAGAGTGCGTGTATGAAGAAGAGAAGGAGAACGTTTTACTGAACCATGTATGCATGGTACTGATCCTTTTGGTGGCCCAAGTGTAATGATTTGGGGTAGTATTGGCTTGTTAGGCAAAACGGAGCTGGTAATCTTAAAAGAAGGGACCGAAATTGCTGCCAGTTACGTCGATCAAGTAATCCGACCTCAAGCCATCCCATTATAACGAAGAGTTGGTGATAATTTTGTTCTCGTGCAAGACAATGGTCGTGCGCGTACAGCTCGTGCCACTCAGAGAGCACTCTCTGATGCCAATATTTCGGTATTACCTGGGCTAGTGATGAGTCTCGATCTCAATCCGATTGAAAGTCTATGGGATCAATTAAAAATAAGTCTTAACGAGACGTATAGTCACGTCTACAGTCAACAGGAGCTCATAAACGCACCTAAACTCTACATGGAACGAATACCTGATCAAAATTTCACTCATCTCATCGAGAGTGTTCCAGATGGGCTTAGAGAGTGTTTACAAAGCAGAGGAGGCTCTACACGTAACACAAAAGAACTTCTAGCACGGTGATTAAAAAATAACAGGAATAATTAAGGTTTATATTGACTGCACATTTAGTGTTATTTTCCCAATAAACGTGTTTTCGTGTGTAATGTCATCAAAATAAACGGTTTGAACCTTATTTTATGTTAACTTAACAACTGAAACCCTAAATTAACATAACCTATTGGCAAAAACCATATTTATTTGTATGCCACTAAAGTAAGAGCCAAATACGAGGTGGGCCCTATTTTGTTTTGAGTAGTTTAAATAAGAAAATAGATTTAGGATAGAGATTAGATTTTACTTATAGGTACAGTATTCAACATAGAGTAAGGGACAAAAATATTATAATCTTACGAACATAACAAACTTATTTTAAAGTTTTAGTACACATCATCATCATCATAAGCCTGTGATAGTCCACTGCTGGACATAGGCCTCTCCAAATGCTCGCCACGCTGATCGATCCTCGGCCACTCGCATCCAGCTCCTGCCAGCCATCTTGCGCAGATCATCGCTCCACCTGGCCTGAGGGCGTCCTACACTACGTTTACCGAGACGCGGTCTCCACTCTAGAACCCGTTTACCCCAACGGCTATCGGTTCTGCGGTTGATATGGCCAGCCCACTGTCACTTCTATAGACGTGGCTTAGGAAATGGTTCGATAGTTCTTCAACAGGCTTTTGTCACTCTTTTTAAAGAACAGGACGACCACACTCCTACTCCACGCCTTTGGAGTTCCCTCCAGCCTTTAGCAGCTCAGTAGTAACGCCGTCCTCTCCAGGGGCTTTTCCATTTTTAAGCTGCCCAAGAGCAATCTTGATTTCGCCAACGCTCACTTTTGGCAGGTCTTCAGTGTAATAGGGATTTAACGTGGCTCTAGAGTCCTCATTTTCGGGATCAGGTCGACATGCATGCGAAGCGTATAACCGGCCATAAAAGTCCTCTACCTCCGAACGGACTGCCGGCTTTGAGGAAACAACTTCTCCACTTGCTGTGGTCAGCTTCGTCAGGTGGCTTCTTCCGAGAGATTGTACGAACACCTTAGACCCCCGATTTTGCTCTATAGCTCTTTCGATCGAAAGAGTATTAAAGCACCGGACACATATTAAACATTGGTACACATATTAAATAAAAATTAACAGTCTTCAGTCCATGAAACCCGAATCCATGATTCTAAGTTTTCGCTGACATTGGATTGCTTAGATTGCTGCTCAGTGTTGTGAGTCTGCTAACTTTAATCCAATTTTGGAATGTCTACGTCTTCTCACATCATGGTGCTCTAACTGAAATGTAATCTTGCTTTGGTATACTTACAAGGGAACAAATTAAATGACCACCAAAAAACACAATCGTTACCCAAACAGCCTCATCCAAAATAAATATAATATGTACAAATAAACGAAACCTGTACCAAAATATTTCGGGCTATTTAAGTCATGCCTGCACTACAAAAACTTTTCGTAACCCAAAAAGGCCACGCGTGCACCAAATTTTAACTAGCAAAGTTTTGTGTCATTCTTTTCTTACCCAAATATATTATCATTACGTTTGCCATAAAATGTATTCATATAACCAAGTATATTAAATTGATTGATAAGATTTGTGTTAGGTTAGGTTAGAACTGCGACCACTAAACGCACGAGCCGAGCGAGCGCGAGCGTAGCGAGCGTGCCGCGGCAGCGGCCGGCGAGTGCCAAAACTAAATTCTACCCATTTTACTTGGTCGGGACAGAGAGAAAAAGATTTTGTTTATTTACTATCGATCGTCAAATGGTATATAGTATCGGTAAATCTTTAGAACTTCATTTATATTTTTTGGGTATACAATGATTTTTGTACGCATTACTTTAATTTATTAGGATAAAAATATGTAACATATTTGGATGAAATTTTTAAATACAATGCGAGTACAAATTTGGTGCACGCGTGGCCTTTTTGGGTAGCTCAGCGATTATTCTGACGATACTTACGTTTTTTAGGTTAGCAGACTTAACGTTTATTGGTGATCATTTCATAATAAAATGGGGATTAAATTCTGGTAAGTACTTAGGATTTTTTGGGCGTTATATTTCATTATATCTGGTGGTTGCTTAAACCTAAGCCTACTTACAATACGTCTACTCGCTATAGTATCCAAACGAAACAATACACTGACAGAGGAAATTTAGACAACTGAGTAGCGCACGGTAATTCCCCTAATCGCTTCTAAAGCGAGTGCCTAAACGTATGCATTATAATAATTATTTGCGGGAATCCCCGAAAATGGATTTCGTTTTCAAGCATAGGCAATGTGAGGGTTGCCATTGGTGTAAAAAAGTAAATAACTACCGATGACGTAATCATCATCTAGACCCCCCTACCCCCCATGTCATCCAAAATAAGCAAAACAAAGACCCCCCCACCCCCCCATAGTGTTTACGTAATACTTGAACGGCCCCTTATTGAGGTTAACTAGAGATAGGTAGCTTCATTCTTGCTATCATTGTTTAAAATAATGATACCACATAGAATATTAATAAAAGAATTTATTTCTATAAATTTATCTAGCAAAGCGAAAACTTTTTTGTCGATACAAAGCTACAGAAGCCATTTAAAAAAGATTGATCTTTGGCACACATTTATTAAACTAAACAAATCGGATGCCATTGTAATATGGAGTCTTAATAAATTCTTTACATTTCCAATACTCTTTTAGTCTTTTTGTAAGTTCTTGATTAAGGTTTATATTTACTGTTATTGTAGTTTGATTTAAAATTACTTATTTTAATTAATATTGTAGTAAAAAATAGTACTCTAAATTAGTTGAATGTTTTATTCTAATTACTGTATATTTTGTTAACAGCTTAAAATGTGGATATCTTTTATGATTCCAAAAATTGAAGATGGTAATAACTTTGGAGTGTCAATACAAGAAGATACCCTCGCAGAAATACAGTCAGTGGAGTCAGAGGCAGCTGCGTTTTTCGACCAAATCTCACGATACTTCATATCAAGGGCAAAGATTTTGTCTAAAGTTGCCAAATATCCTCACATTGATGATTACAGGAGAGCAGTAAGAGTGAGTATTTGTTATGCTTATGCTGGCCATACACCATCAAGCCTATCGTCAAATCGGCTTGAAGCGATCGATTGGATCAAACCAATTTGACCGTGTGTGGGCGTGGATTGGCTTGACAACTCGAGTTATCAAGCCAATCCACGCCCACATGTCTACATGTCATGTTTCTATTTTATAATGTAAATTTAATATCACTCATGCACCTACTTACATAGTCTAACGTCAAAAGTGTCAATGTAATAAGTGTTTTATTTATTTCAGGAATTGGACGAAAAAGAATATCTCTCACTATGGTTGGTGATGTGTGAGATCCGCAACCGCTACTGCTCGCTGCACGACATCGTTATTAAAAACCTCGAGAAGATCAAGAAACCACGCTCTTCTAATGCAGAATCGCTCTATTAGCCATCTAAATCTCAACTAGTTTCTCTTTAGTCACATGCAATTGTAAGAATAATTCCTTGTGGATTAAGAGTAATGTTGTTGCTCTGTTATCTTATTTTTTATTCACTAGACATTTTATTCTAAGTCCTAATCTTACTGAAGCACAAATTGTCAAGTAATTGTGACAGTTTGTCCTTCATAGATCCATTCCCAGTGTTTATTTACTGACAATAAAATTTTGATAAATATTCCAATTTCCAAGTCAAATTGCAAATAATTATATGTATAAATGTAGTATTTTTTATATTGATTATAGAGATGTCTGGCGAATTCATATGGTTTTAGTTTCCTTTAGTAATCTATGTGACGAAGATGAATACTTTTTATATTTCATTGAATAATGGTGCTGTTGAGTTTTATAACCTCTATATGCTGGCTTAGAAAGCATTACCTCTGTACTTCTAAGTAAATGTGACAGAATTATAATTTATACTAGCCATATTTTTTTGTATGTAAAATGTTCCTCTGCTAGTGAATAAAAAATAGATGTCTTGATGTAGTCTTATAGCAAGATGACGGGGTGGCAAGGCAATGTATTATGTACCTTGAGACTGACTCTTAGAACTTAAAATTGTACATGATCATTCAGGTAAAATGTTAACACATTTTTAGGATTTCCTATTTGAGATTGACTTTTACACGGAATGTTACATTTGAATATCTGAGTAGAAAGTGACTGGATGCCAACAAAATATCAACTTGCTATAAAACTGCTATAAAATATTTTTCAATAACAACAGTGATTCCAAAACTTCTCATAATTAGATATTAATTTAAGTGCAAAAATATATTGGCATATTCTTATAGATACTTAATATGATTCCCCCTGTAAGATTAATGAACGAACGTAATTTATTTTTTCTTAGAAAATCTTCTGTTAAAGTGCCTATAAAGATAAAAGTTGACAATTCCCATCTACTTTCGAAGTGATATTGATTGGCTGTTAGTCAATGTAATTAATATGTACCCAATGTCAATAAAGTTAAAATACATTTTTATGAATGTGTATTAATGGGTTTAATTTTTTCATTACAAGTACATACTAAAAGTGTTTCTGTAGACTAAGTATTTTAGTTAGCAGAAAAAACCATTCTTAGTTTTCGCGAAACAATAATGTTTACGGACACTGATTATATTGAGTAGTTTTCATAAACTGTGTTTTCAAAACCGCATGATTGTTTACGCTCTTATATGTACATAGATCAGGGTATCTGGTAAAAGTACTTATAGGTAGGATATAAAAAAATATATTTAGTTAGGTAAACTACTACACTGATTTTCATGTGATTCGGTACAGACATACATAGACTAGACCTTAGTCCAAGACCAAGTCCCACACAGGGACTTGGGCAGGCTTGGGTCTGTGCTTGGGTCTAATGCATCCAGCTACCTACTAAACTTCCCCGGCTTGCCCTTCCACAGGAGCCTGTGCTCGCCTTATATGGCCATTAGCAGGCCTTCGGGCAAGAAACGCTTCCGCAGGCCAGCCAGTCTCGCTAGCCTGCGGAAATGGGGTGCGTTCACTAGGATCCCCTAACCCGATCACCGATCACCCAGGGGATCCCCGTGAACTTATAAGTTCATCAGAATCCCCTGAAACAAAAAGAGTATAAAAAGATGCTATCATACTGAGTCCGATTTATATTAACCAGGACAGCTAGGCTTACCGTGACATTCATTTGTTTTCCTGACATTCATTTGTTTTCCTGACATTCACTTGTTTTTCTGACATTCAATACTTGTTTTAATGCTACACTCTGTTCCACATAAGAAGTCCTCTAGCCGCTATATTGGTACTACTTTTTTCAATACTTTCAATCTGTTTTTTGACAGATTTACAAAGCGTAGGCAATGCTGCCAATATAGCAGCTAAAGGACAACTTATGTGGAACCATAGTGTGGAACTGTGTGGAACAGAGTGTATTAAAAAAACTGACAAATAATATTAAAAAAAAATTATGCTCCTTGTCAGTGGTACGGTTTTAGACAAATATACTAAATCAAAATATACTAAATCTATGACTAAATCTATGTTTTAGACCCACCGGACCACTGGGGGTATGGGCGGTGGTACAGTGGGGCAGTAACGGTATTTTATACGCATTCTTTTCAGATAAAAAAAAAGACGTAGGCTCTGTTCATATGGGATGGTTTAGGTTTACTGGGGATTTTCCGCACTTGGCCTCTAAGTTCAAGGGATATCCAATGATGTTATTTTATATAAAATCATTGGGGATATCAAAAATTACTTTTTTTTACGACGTAAATAAGTATAATCACAAATGAAAGACAAAAGTATAATTATTTTTACTGCAGCAATGATGAAAGTTATTTTTATATGTATAATAATTTGAATGAAATTACTGGCCATCTAAATAATGCGTCGGTGTTCGAATAAGTATTTTTTTCGACCTAATTTGACATCCATTATAAGTTAGATTGACAGTGAACTCAAGCTACGTCATTTATTTTTTACGTTTATTTTAGCATTCATTGATATTGTAACGTACACGACCTTGTTTCTATCAGATTATACTCGTTATGGAAATATTTTAGAGAAATGGCGGATCAGTTCGACAGGGGAAACTTTGGAGATAGCGCTAGAAACAAGCCCGAGTGGGAATTGATAAACAAAAATTCTAATCATGTGTTTGATGGAGCCGGTGAGAACATTCAGTATCATAGTGATTCCGAGTCTCTGGGCTCGAGGAAAAGTAAGACACGGTATATAAACCCGGCTATCTACATCGAGAGTGTCGAGTCATCGCATTCCGTGACGTCACTGCAGGCTGATTCCGTGGTGGATGACGTCACGCCACACCCGCACAGCACGTATCGGAGCAACTCCACGCCATTCTTAAGCGGACGCGAGAGCGATTCTTCCTCTAGCAGTATCAAGAGGAAATCATGTCGGTTGCCGGAAAATATAAATATCCCACAGGAAAATCACGTGGAAGACGAAACGCCGCGGTTCAACCGTACCTATCGCGAGGAGGGAGCGGATACTTTCAGGCTGTCTGTGGCTTCTATCTCTACTACTACTACAGCTAAGGAGGAAAGGGATCGGACGGAAAAAAAGAAACAGGATGCGTATAAGCAATGGTTGGCCCGCAAAGAACAAGAGGTCAGTAAGTACATGAAAACCAAGTTCTATTCGAGCATGGTTGATATTAAATGTTTTAGGACAGGTACGTAAGTATGTTTTAGAAAAAGTACCTAATGTAAAATATAGGACATTAAATACATTCATAGTGTACAAAGAAACATCCCAGCTCATAAAAACAGACGCGTTCATGCACATTGCACACACAAGTTTGTACTGTGCGGGGATCGAACCCGCGACCTCTGGTGTTGTAGCAGACTTCTCAATCATTACACCAAATGGGTCTAGTTCATTACTTTTATATGCCATCTGCAGCAGTTAGGTAAGTGATAGAAAACGTAGTACCTACGCTCCAGTCTAAGAAGAAAATGGCTGTATGTTTTTTATTGGTAGGTATGTTATTTTTTTGGTAGCCACGAAGTATTTCCTCAGTCATGTTTAAGTAGGTATACCTGTTACCCAAAATTATCCCCTTATTCCTCGTCGTGCCACCAACTTGTTCCACCAGTGGCACGACAAGGAATTGTCATTCCTCGTCGTACCACTGAATGATTATTGAATGATTGTTGCTCTACTTTATTAAATTATTTTTTTATCCCTTGGTAAAAAAATGGAATGAAATTGTATTAACAATTTAAAAATTTGTAACGAATATTAAATATATTTTCAATTGTGTACAACGAACCTGTCCTTCCAATCCGACCAACTAAACGGACCAACTGGTTGTGCGGTTTGGAACCCGATAAAAGGTTTTATTCCAATCCAACCAACTAGTTGATCATTTATTTTATTTTGAGAAATATTATTCCAAACGGACCAACTTTTTTCTTTCTCAAGGATACAACTTCTTAGTTGGTCTGTTTTTATTTGTTAATTCAAATCTGTCCCCATCCACATAAAGCGGATACTGGTATGGTACCAGGGCAACATGACCTCAATGGAGATGTATTTTATTTTGCCATGCATTTTTTCATCAAGGTTTATCACACTGCAGCTTTTAAAATCTTTTTTTCTTCTATACGCTTAGTTCTCATAATAATCAACTCGTAAAAAAAAGCTTGACAAAGTATTACATCTCCAATAAGGTCATGTTGCCCTAGTACATTTGTAAATTATTCTCTTAAGGACTTCATGAAAACTCAGACTGTTTATAGATATCTGAAGGGAAATTAAGTAGAGCTACCATCCCTGCATGTACCTGCACTCAGTGGTACGACGAGGAATGACAATTCCTTGTCGTGCCACTGGTGGAACAAGTTGGTGGCACGACGAGGAATAAGCCAAATTATCTACATTGATAACAAAAAAGAAAGTTAAATTTATTATGTCCAACAGAGAAAGGACAAATTAAAACAAGAGAAGACGAAGCAACAAACCGCTCCGTCGACGACTCAACAACAGCGCGAGGAGTCGTTCCGTCGCTGGATGGAGCGCAAGCGCACGCAGACCGAGCGTCGCCGCGCCGACGAGATCATGCGCCGCTACCAAGACAACGAGCGGTTGGAACGGGAGCGCGCTAAGCGCGAGAGGGAGAAGGAGGAGAAGCTGAATGAGTGGATTAAGAAGAAAGAGGAGGAGATTAAGTGTAAGTTGTCAATAGACAGATAAATATTGTGGACATCGAGGAATATGTACATTGATCTGATTCCAAAGTTAGTAGCTGAAAGCCACGTGTTAAAGGTTATAAAATCAAACGTCACAGGATGTTCTTTACATAAATGTTTGGCCCACGTGTACAGGGCAGGATCACTACCAAATTCGCTGTCGAGCCAATAAGAGAAGAATGTTTTTTCTCCCACCATTTGATTCAACTTCTTGGATTTGTAGGTCTATTTTTTGCTTGACGCTCTCGGCTGTTCCTATCACTCCCCTCAGCCCATCTAAAGAAGACATCATCCTGCCCGCATTTGCACCTTGACCGCGTAGGTAGTTTCGTGCTGGTCTGGTCACCACTTGGAAGATGAATGCCTCTGGTAATTTCTTCTGACAACCTGTGTTTGCGAACGATGAGGGAGCGTCGCATGGGTTTTAGTGGGTATGCCTCTGGGTTGCTTCTTCTGATACCTGCGTTTACGGACGAATGAAGAAGCGTTGCAGGGGTTTTAGTGGGTATGCCTCTGGATAGTTGCTTCTGACAATCTGTATTACGGACGATGAGGGAGCGTCGTAGGTGTTTGCCTCTGGGAAGCTTCATAGGCGTGTCGCACACACACTCAAGAGTCGAGTCGGAAGCGTTCAAGAGGTGCACCGCCTCTGACTTTTATACTATACAATCAAATAGGTCAACGCATACTGCTAGAGTCGCGGCGCAGTCGAGGCGGCGGAGGGGCAGGGTCGAGTCGGCGACGCAGCGCGGGCGCACGGCACGCCGCCGCCCTGACCGTTAACGTTTTTGTGGGTGTGCCTTGACCGCCTCGACTGTGCCTTGACTCCGCTTCGACTCTGGCAGTGTGCTACCCACCTTAGACAAACTGTGTTCGCCTGCAGCGATGAAGACTCGCGAGGAGCGTCGAGCGGCGCGCGCGGCTATCGAGGAGGAGCGCCGGCGCAGCAAGGGCGAGCGCGCGTACCGCGACTGGCTGCGCACCAGTAAGAACAAGCCGCTGCCCGTGCCGCTCAACCAGGGCGAACTGAGTGAGATACTCGTTTATTATTTGACAGCCAATATCTGGGGGCCTAGGCAGAGTAACATTTCGACAGCTATAGCGAAATTCGCTAACTTCAAATTGTATGGATTTGACAGGTGCCTTAGAAAAGTCACGTGGTCAATCGATATTGAAAGTACGGGTTTTGACATTCGCTATCGCAATTGTGCGATAACGAACGTCATAAGTGCCGCTTGTCTAGGGCTTCTGTTTCCTTTTTGTTTTGGGGAAAAATGTCGTCGAGAGATAGCATGCAGCAATTTATTGATGGAGGAAATCGGTGATAGTAGTTTTTTTCTCTAGCGCTCCTGCCTATACGAGTCTACACCGCAGTTATTTGATGTTTTCCCGGGAATAAATGCCTCCTCCACAAAGGTCTTGGCTGTACCTGTACCAATTTTCATCAAAATCGGATTAGTGGTTTAGGCATCAAAGCGTCATAAAGTTTTTTCGCATTTTAAACTTGGTATGGATAGACTTATTAAAATAAATAAAAGTTTAAAGCTGCAGTTCCACTCATATACTTACTATTAATTGAAATCCGACTTTTCGTATCGAAAAACTTTTGGTTGCTTATTATTGTTTTAAGTATCTGTCGGATGACACGCTATCCTTTCAGTTTACCATGAAACTGCCTTCAAATTACGACTCTTTTGTCAATGTGGATTTTCATTGGGTTACAGGTATGCGTGGCTCAGTGTCCCAGATGTACATAAATCCTATTCCATGGCAATCGCCCACATGACGTCTAAAGAAGAACCATTTTAATATGGGAATATCTTTTATATATTTCTACCTAGTTTACAATGTTTGGTATATAGGTATCTTATTATGTTCCAAATTGTTTAACTAGTGCGATCTCTTAATATTTTCCTGGCAAATATTATTTTAGAGTAAATTTTCATTTTTAGATTAAAGTTTTGTTGTAGTTGAATTTATTGTTATCAGGGTATTAGGCTACGTGTTTAGACAAAATAAAACAAGATATTATCTTTATTCGATATTTTACTTCTAAATAAATATTCCTAGTAATGCTTATTATTTTTTATCAACAGGGTCCCATCAAGTACAAAGTTGAATAATATGATAGAAAAAATTTAAATACTACATTACGACATTCGGCACACGAGATCTAGTTTTTTTTTCACATTTATTAAAAACATTGAGATGAATTATTGCGATTGCAATAGGTGCGTAAAAGAAGCACGTTCTAAACATTCATGATCATTCATTCGGACTGATATAAATTGACAAAAATACTGTTTTAAAATATACCTACACGTAAAACTACGTTGTGCTAAAATGTGGCTACCATATGGCTGTTCTGATCTATCTTTTACGTCGATCTCTTTTCTACCGAGTCTTCTGTTACCTAATTATATTTTTCTATTGTTTTCTAGTACGATTCCTCCTCCTTTAGTCGTAGTATGTCAGACTTGTTCATGAAGTAGTACGTGGGCTGTCGGCCCTTCAAGTCCTTGAGAACACGTTTAGCCCCGGACCTGATAAGCACACGGCTTAGCGATTCAATCTTCTCTACTCCCATAGCGTAGTGAAGAGGCGTGCGTTCCAACTGGAAACAAGATAATATTACATTTTTTTAATGAAATTAGCAGACAACCATGCAGGACAATATAGAAAAACTCCAATCATCAAAAAGACCTAAGGCGGAAATCGAACCCACAATTTTCGGGTTTCATACCCGTGGCTCATCTGTCTAATTCCCTAGGATCGGCTTTAGGGTTTAAAACAAAATTTCCATAATAGTGATGTTGCATATTATCTCAGTGCAAATCTGTGAACTGACAGTGCCTGTCGTCCATTTATCTCGTTAACTAAAAAAACTTGTAAGAAATCTACTGCGATGTCTTTCGCCCTTTTTTTTTTGTCGGGGGGAAAAATGCCATTATGCATACCCTGTAGCCGGGGGGCTACAGGGTTATGTGGGACTCGGACAATATGACCTCTACACACTACCCGGTGTTCCCACAGCGGCGCCGTGAGTGGGGGTGTAATGGGCATCCGGCAAAAGCCTTTACTTCCATTATACCCCCGGCGCATGCCCGCATTACGTGGCGGGCCCTACATGCCCCCCGGTTGGGAGGCTTATGGGATTAGCCGGGAACACCTGACTAATCCCATCATGTCTTACGCCCTGGTCCTACTTGCATTGACTGAACTTCTACTATTCTACTTACATTGTCTCCTATCCTTAGCAGATCCGGGAATGTTTGCGCAAGGTATGCAACTATTTCCTCATGCTGCGCTAGCACGGCGATGTGCAACGCAGTCCTTCCGAATGTGTTCTGTCCACGCGCTAATGTTCGGCCTCCCTCCTCTGATAACATTTCTTCCACTGCTGAGAGATCTCCTCTTCTTACTGCACCGTGCAGCGATTCCCGTGATTCCTTAAACACAAATTATGAGCGTAAGTATTATGTATGTATTTGACTGTTCAGTTCTTATCTTCTTTTGCATTGGTGTCTGAAGACTAACGGAAATAGGAACTCAAATGTTATTTTGTGCTGCACTCATAAGCGTTATGTTTCTGGGTGATAGTCTATAAATCCTGTCAAAAACATAAGTTAGGGCGCTAAAATAGTATTTTTCTAGCAGCTATGAATAATTTGCTATTGTAACTTCCGCTAAAATAAATTTACGACGCCCGATCAATGCCCAGGTTGAAAAGTTATTCAATCCGATTACAATCACTGCGTGTATAAAGGTTGTTGCGAACCCTTGGTCGATCGTTTTATATTGTTAAATGTCTCAGCGTAATGTTGTTAAGAAAATATTAAACAAGAGTTTCGTGTGTAAAATGAGTTTATAAATGGACTAGTTTACGTTCGCGACTGCTTTGTTAAAGATTTAAAATTCTATCTAATCCTATCCTATCCTATGTAACCAATCCAAGTGCTAAGGATATAAGTAGACCAAATTTTATTGCATTCTTCCAACTCTTGCTACTAGGATACGATTAATGAACACTGACTCGTAGCCCTCGTAGGCTGAATAATGTATGGTGTCTTACTTTGTCTGAAAGTCAAAGTAAGAAGCGTAAGCATTTTGGGTTAGGTGTATCACAAACGACGGCGGTACTATAAAGTAGGTACGTAATTCAAAATACAAATAAACTTCCAGAAATAGAATAAACACACAATGTCATGGTCATGACATAAGTGTTTCTCCCGGGTGGGATTTTAACCCACGACCACTAGCGCATATGGGCACTTGCCATATAAATAAGGGTACCTAATGACTAAAATGTGCCATCGGGCCAGATCAAAGATTGTTGCAATAGTTATCCTCACCTCGAATGTAGGTATCGACGCAAGCAAACTGCTCATTTCGCTGTCGCCCCGCTGTGATATCACTTCCAGGATCGGCATTCCTTCGTCGTCGACCACGTCGAGTATGTGGTCATATCCTTCCATTAGTAACTCCATTATTTTTTCCTTATTACCTAAAAAGATGACATATTTTGTATTTTGATTACAGTCAATTATCTATATTTTTTTAGAAACGTGATGCTTTGTCCTTAATTGAAGCCACTTGTCTTGTTTATCCTACATCGAATATCGAAGTGGACAGGTTGTACTTGTATGTCATTACTGGACTTTCCCATTTGGGTAATGCTAATGAAAGTCTTCCTGATATTCACATCTGTAACTCAGATAAAGCACTATCGTGTTATGTACATAAATAGTATAAGATAGGTTTATGAAAGGATAGATTTACGAGTATGTCTTTGACTCACCTCTCGCTGCCAGGTGGAGCACCCACTTGTCGATCTCGACGGTGTTCTCCGGCACGTTGGCTTGGATGGACACGTCCCGCGCCGTGCGGTACAGCTCGTCCCGGTAGCCCAGGCTCACGTCAGACTCCTGCAGGAGCTGGAACAGCGCGTTGCGAGTGTGCGTCCGCGCTGCTGCGAAGTGAAGCATCGACTGGCCGTGTTCATCCTTCGAATAGAGATAAACATTGTCCGGTCAGAAGTATACTAAACGGATTATTCCAATCTACCCCCACCAATTCTGCCACCACTGGATAGAACTTTCTTAGTTTCCACTAGTGGGGTCAGACGGAACTTTAGTAACTTCTGCTACCATGGAGGCAGACGGCACTAAAAAGTTCACTACAATCAAAATCAAAGCTAGCCTCAATAGTCCAGTCAACGAAGCCTTAACTTTGCCATTTTAGAGGAAAAGCTGAAACCGGTGCCAAAATTTTTCTTAATGACCCCGTAATAACATACAAAAAATGCAGGGTCGTGAGTCACCGGGGTCATACGAAAAAAAAATGGAAAAGGGTGAAAAAATGACTTTTTCCCAAAAATCTCGATACTTAAAGAGATATGAGAAAAAGTTTTAGACAAAAGTTGTAGAGAATTACTTTGTCTACAGAAAAGATTATTATCAATTACGCGTATCGCGCACCGTTTGCTAGAAAATCGAGTACAAAGTGCACATATTGATGTAGAACCAAATTAATAAAAATAAGACGGAAATCACTTTGGGGATATCGTAGAATGCATAAAAATAATTTTTAATTGAAAAATTTGTAAAAATTCTATTTAAACGAAAAACATTGTATGTTCGATTTTTCGCACTTTGTACGCGATTTCCTAGGAAACGGTGCGCGATACGCGCAAATTAATAAGAACATTTTTTGTAGACAAAGTAATTTTCTACGACTTTTGTCTGAAACTTTTTCTCATTTTTCTGTTAGTTTTCGAGATTTTTAGGAAAAACACATTTTTTCACCCTTTTCCATTTTTTTTTCGTATGACCCCGGTGACTCCTGACCCTGCATTTTTTGTATGTTATTACAGAGTGATTAACGAAAATTTTGGCACCGGTTTCAGCTTTTCCTCTAAAATGGCAAAGTTAGAGCTTCGTTGACTGGACTACAAAGTTCGTAAGATCTTATGATATAGAACCACATTGATCAAAACTTGGTTTTGTGTCGTCAGGTGATAATGAATAGGCGTGAGCCGTTGAGTCACCAAGTGGTCACATTATTTTCTTGCAACCAACAAGCTAAATATCTTCAGGATGGAATGTCTAACTGTTTGCTTACTGAAGTGACAAAAAAATATATCAAAGAAAATGAACTTATGAGATAGGGTAACAAAATATGCACAATTTCTTGATTCCTATAACATTCTGGGATTTATTAAAATTATAAATTCTTACCCTATTGGCACTGCTAAATGCTGCTTCTGGACCGTCGGGACTAATTTCAGTATGTGGTTCCAAAGTGACAACATCGATAGGTCGATGTCTTGTTGCAGTCTTGCTCCCGCTCCTATCAGTGATGCCCATCGGTAACACCGGTGCTGGGGCAGGTGGCGGTGGTTGTTCATTCTCAACTTCAGCCATTTCACGTGTCACTATCACTTCAGACTCCTGATCACACATTTGTTATCTATTAGCATTAACTCATATTTGAAAATTAAAAAAAATAGATTTTTCGAATTTCATCTTACCTGCGTACCTAACTGTGGTTTCTCATGGTCCGGAAAATTGTGAAGAAAAGTTGCAAGAAAAGCCACAGGATCCTTAGGCTTTACGTTAGCCACTTCGGTCAGACCTTTTATCAAAGGATCGCCGAGAGCTGCAAAAACCGTTTCCGTGTCATCGTTTTTTCTATCAACTATTTCTTCCATTTTAAAAAGAATTTTCTAAACATGAAAGTAAAATTAAAGCTTACACTTCGCTAGATATCTGCCCTCGTCCGTTCGAAAGATGGGAATGTCCATGTGGCCATTGGCGGCTAGGGTTGTACCTGAAATCGATCAATTATTCAATGTGATGACCTTCGGTACATTTGTGTGCGAGTCCACCACATGTGTAGCATACACGCAAGTGGGGTAGGGGCCGTCAAGTGTCAGCTGTGGTGGTGGTATAAACTAACACCGAAGCGGCTATTAGTACGGGTCATAATTGATATGGCCTAGTTCCTTCGAACGGTCGTTATGACGTACTATAAAAATTGGTTTGACATCGAACACAAGGTGCTTTTTTATTGATAAGTAGGCGCCTGATAGCATATAATTTTTCCTTGGTTGGTAATATATCTTTTATTCAAATACATAATTTGTATGTTCTACTTTATTGTAGAAGTTGTTATTTCCAGTACTTGTTTGAATATTTAATGTCTTGATTTTTTAATAAAGTACTAATAAGAACCTACTTTCATAATAGAGTGAGGCTCTAATAAGTCACAATAATTATTTATTAAAAGCTTTCATTTCGCTAATTTCAAAATAATATCAAAAAATGTTCAAGAACCTTGTTAAAAATAATGTTCACGTAAATAAAAACGTTAATAAAAACACAAACACACACACGCTATCTAATGTTGGAAAGACAGGAATGGCTGGCGGTGAGCGTGCAGAAAAATGCAAAAGCGTCAATTTTAAACTTGTCGGGTGTATGAAGCGTGAACGACTGCAATCACTTCACTCCAAAAGTACCTAAGTCACACGAACACGCGACACATTATGCACGTTACTTTGTACTGACCTAAAAGTTTGGAAGATTTCATGGTACCACATAAATGATGCTCATCTTCAGCCATAGGTAGTAATTTCAGCACCTAAATCTTTCCAACATTCGATATAATTAGAGGCAATAAAATTTTAGCAAATATAACAACTACGCTAATTATTTCTCTTAATTTTACTGTTGTAACTTTTCTGGGCTGTCTAAGCCAGCAAGGCTACTTCTTTTTCTTCTGAATATATTTGACAACATAGTGGCAATGTGTGCGGAATTTTGCATAGCCAAATCTTTTTCCAGATGAAGTAAATTGGAAGCTGCTGTTGCAAAATCATTGAAACAGTTTGATTCTGTGACGTTTAAGCACTGATAATTACTTATTCGTGCTATATCAGAACTTAATGTTTCACGGTATTGTAGTCCCCTCATAGCACATAAGTGCTTCATATTTTCTGGATCCTTAGAAAGACCAGGGAAATTGACAATAAGACTGAATCTGATTGCAGCTCCTAAATATGTAGGCCTGCTACTTAAGTGACCTAATTTGTGGTCCCAAACAAAGTCCATTTTTTCATGTAGGTAAGCCATTATGCACGAAATTTTACTGAATGGTAAACCGATTTCACCCGGAGAATCTATGGGATTTGATACAAGTACTCTCACATGATCATGTACGTTGATCCATACCGCTACAGATTTATCTTCGCTGACGAATACCCCACGCCCATACGGCCAGTGGTAACCGTGAAGGCGAGTGCAATCATCAATTTCGTCGCGGTCACACAATGCGATAAGCAACCCGCTTGATGCTAGAGTTGCACATATTTCCGATGGCTTCTCCATTACTTCGTTTAACGTATAATAACTTCCTCCTTTTTGGTCTGATTCCGCACTCAACGTTTCACATAATTTTACAAAATCTTCTTGCATGAGTGCTGTTGTTACAACTCTTTCGATAGTTTCCAGCTGTCCAATTTTTAAATTCAAGGGTAGTTCAACGCCTTTTATATTTCGACAACACTCTATGGTACCAGACAGGACGAACTCATCACTAGGATCAATATTTAATTCCACAAGAGGTTCTGATGGCATCGAGGCGGTTTCAGATGACATCTTTTTGAAATCAGAAGGTGGATGCCCAGATAATTCTGAGTGCACATTAATATTGTGTAAATCTTTAATAAGAGGAATCATAAATTCATGAAATACTTCATACACATAATAATCTGGAGCAGCAACACCGCCAGGAAAATCTTCTTCTACTGTTTGAATTATATTTTTGTTGTCCGGTAACTTCTTCACAGCTGGCCAAATTACATCAAATAGATCATGATCAAGTTTTGTAACCCTATATTTAATTGCCTCAAACGTTGGTCGCTTCAAAAATCTACCCAACACAAGCGGTGGAGTAGCTCTGTTGGATGAAGCCGAAAGTGGAGTTCGATTTGGTCTTGCCGATGCTAGAAGGCGATAACAGCGTTCTAGTGTATCCAACGCTTCAGGAACATCCAATGAACGACGTGATGACACGCGGTCCTCGGGCACTACACATGTTAGGACTTGATAAATTTCTCTTAAATTAAGTTCATTGGAATATTATACCATTAACACATTACTTAATAACTTATTTCCAGTCTTTAAAGTATGATTTAAATGGTCGTACCTTTATCTGACAGCATTTCTTGGGCTGCTTCTTTACTTATTCCATAATCTGCTAACAGTTGGTTAAAGGGCAACAAACTGGGATCTTGTAAGTATTCATCCGCTGACCGACCATTCTGTGAATATTTTTTAAAATTAAAAATATTTCGCCGATAAAAACCAATGGGTTTAAATTAAGTGATCGTTAAGCTTACATCATCTAAATCCTTTGAGTTGGCACCAAGCTGTTGTAACAGGTTATAGTAATGACCATTATCAGGTATGACAGCAGTATAGTGCAAGGCTGTTCTCCCTTCGAAATCCACTGCTGATAATGTTTCAGGAAATCTGCACAAAACCCGTTTAACAAAGTTTAGTTATGTAAGTTATTATATACTTAAAAGTTAAAACTTTGATAAATTACAATAATAAGTAAACATTTATGTATGTACCTTCCTCCAAGATATTTCATTATATTTGTTTTTCCAAATATAGTAGCGACGTGCAGCGGTGTGGCTCCATTAGCGGAAATTGGGTCTCGTGCAATCGCAAATTTCCGTCTATCTAGAGCTGCTTGTAGGTCTCTTAAATTTCCTTCCCTTGCCGCTACATGAACCTTATTGATTTTTTGCTGGAATAAAACATTTTTTTTATTTCAATCTTAACATTAGATTCATTAACCAAAGTTATAAGTATATTTTTCTTTCATTAATAATATTTTATGACAATCTCTATTAATCAGTTATATGTCTTTCATAAAAGCTATAGCTATTTGTTATATCGATAAAGTGTATGCTGTGCTTTTGTTTATCTTAGAGGTATAATTAAAAAGAAAGAAGAACTTATAGAATTATATATCTAACTAGCTGTGCCCGCGACTTCGTCCGCGTAGAATAGTGACTTTTCGGGCAGCATATTTTAAATAACAAATACCGTCCTTTGGGTAGCTAAAAATTTGAGTATTTACCCGTGGTCCCGTTGGGTCGACCCATTAACGGGTCCACGGGTAATTTTCATTCCCCGTGGTCCCATTGCATCAGGGATTGCTTTCCGGTCTTATGATTTTATCGATAGAAAATAAAAACAGTTAAACACAAAACTTTACAGTATGCTTCTCTGTAGGTATACGATATGTGACGTATGGCCATCGGGAATGAAAGCATACAGGCTCCTAGGATTGCTAACCCGTGTCAGAGCCACATACAACTGACCGTGCGAGAAACAGCTGATACTTAGATCTACACCCACAACTTTCATCGTCTGACCTTGGGCTTTATTAATTGTCATCGCAAAACATAGGCTGACTGCAAAAAGTGTTAAGATGTGTAAACTAAACGTACAAATTTTATGAAACAAAAGTATTGCTAGAAAAATTAATTAATAATCTGAGCTTATAAACTTGTACTTAAATAAAGAAAATCAAGAAAAGAATTGCCTAACCTATACCAAATACTTATAAATTATTCATATATACAAACCCTAAATAAAAAATTAAGATAAGTATAGGTACCAAAAATCAAGGAAAGAAATGCCTATAACAAATGCTTACAATATTTATTTACAAATTTTTAAGGAAAATTAAGAAAGACAACCTAACCTACAAACCCTTAAATATAAATAAATGAAATATCCAAACTGTCAGTATTCAAGTAAATCGCAATAATCGAATGCAACTACCTATTCGCCATACTCTCAGCGCGCTTTATATACGGACGCGCAGCTCAGGCGCGAGGCGTGTACCTTTATATTGACATAACTTTTTTATTTATGAACCGATTGACATGAAATAAACACTAAATGTTAAGTGAAGCTTACCACAATATATTAGTAAAAACCGCATCTCAATCGAATAAGCCGTTTCTGATATTAGCGTGCACAAACACACAGACAAACAGACAAACAGACAAACCGACAAACAGACAAACAGACAAACAGACAAACAGACAAACAGACAAAAATTTTTTAAATTACAATTTCGGGTTCGGTATCGATATAATAACAACCCCTGCTACTTTTTTTTAATATATTTCCATTGTACAGACACCACTTTTCTACAAAGGGGTTTGAAGATTTTGGCCTTCCTACGCGTCCGCCATTTTGTTTTTTTTTTCAAAATAGCGTTCACTTAAAATTGTATCAAAAATCGATACCTTATATTAATACAATCATAATATGTTATAAGACAAAAACTCGTAAAGTGTCACATTTTAAAGATATAAGCAACCAAAGTAAAGTTTCTTTATTTTGAGGTTTTTTTTTCTCAAGTTATAGTTCACATAAAATTCATTCAAAAATAGATACCTGATATCAATACAAACATAAAATGTCATTAGACGAAAACCCGTGAAGTGTCACGTTTTAAAGATATAAGCAACTAAAGATTTATTTTGAGTTTTTTTTTGTCTCATGTTATAGTTCACATAAAATTCATTTAAAAATGAATACCTGACATCAATACAAACATAAAATTTTATTAGACGAAAACTCGTAAAGTGTCACGTTTTAAAGATATAAGCAACTAAAGTTTTACTTCTTTATTTTGAGTTTTTTTTCACAAGTTATAGTAATAATGACATCTTATGACATTTTATGTTTGTATTGATGTCAGTTATCCATTTTTGAATGAATTTTATGTGATTTGACACAAAAAAATCTTAAAATAAAGAAGTTAGACTTTAGTTGATTATATCTTTAAAATGTGACACTTTACGGGTTTTCGTCTAATACATTTTATGTTTGTATTGATGTCAGGTATTCATTTTTAAATGAATTTTATGTGAACTATAACATGAGACAAAAAAAAAACCCATAATAAATCTTTAGTTGCTTATATCTTTAAAACGTGACGCTTCACGGGTTTTCGTCTAATGACATTTTATGTTTGTATTGATGTCAGGTATCCATTTTTGAATGAGTTTTATGTGGACTATAGCTTGACACAAAAAAATATTAAAATAAAGAAGTAAACCTTTAATTGCTTATAGCTTTAAAATGTGACACTTTACAGGTTTTTGTCTAATAACATATTATGTTTGTATTAATGGAAGGTATCGATTTTTCATAGAATTTTAAGTGAACGCTATTTTGAAAAAAAAACAAAATGGCGTACCGCAAGGTAAGCCAGCCTCCATACAAAAATCTTCAAACCCCTTTATTATATGTATAGATTTAAAAACTACACATACCATGTATACTGGTACGTTGTCCAAAAATGCTTGGAGTTCAGAGTTTCCTGATTGTCTACCAACCAACCTCGCTCCCTCGCCATTCAAAACTAATGTCGCTAACATTTCCATGTTAGCGCTATTAATCAAGTCTGTGACTTCAGGGTCTATTTCACTGTCCTGTCAAAAGTAAATTGTTTTATTATTATGTAAAATAATTTTAAGCTGCAAAGGCTAGTGTGTAAGGCGTTCGCAGAGTTGATAGTAGGTTATAGAAACACAGGACTAAGAAGCTGGCAAATTATTTGACAGTTGTGTTACGAGGTGTCTATGAGAAGATAATAATACACTGTGCCACAATGATGCTACTACTCTAAAACACCACAATCAACTAAGGAATCCACTTGTTACCTTTAGTATTTGGACGTATGTCATGCCTGTTGGTACGTTAAAATTTATACTCACAACGATAAGTATATCCCCATGTACTGATCCATTTTGTTGTGTTATACTTGCATCTTGCGAGTCCTGCTCGGCTTCACCACTTATAATGCCTTCTATCAGACTTTCCTGTGTGTTTCGGCCTTCGGAGAGGTTTCCTTAATTAGCAAAATAATGAAAAATATTGAACTTGTCAGGGACCCTTTTATAATTGTTTAGATTGTGATGTTTATGTTTTGATTGTTTCGTGTACAGTGCCAGAAGAGATGTCGTTTTTACCTCCCTTGACATGATCTAACTCAATAATTTCTGCAGAATTTTTGTGATTCATGTCATTGTGACTGTATTCTGAGTAAGTATCTCCTGGTATTTGAACGTCGTCGTCATCTTCATTATGTTCACTACTGTAATTACCTTCATCTGCTGAAGCGTTAGGTTCTTCAGTGTCGTTTTTATTTTCGTCATGTTTTTCGTTGTGTTGGACATCGTTGCTTTCATTTGTTTCTTCATCGTCTTCCTTTGGTTCTTGATGATGGATTTCTTGTTCATCTGTTTCTTTTGACTCAACATTTTCTTCTTGAGCCGTTTCTTCCTCTTGGTGAGTGTTAGATTCGGTTTTATCTTCCTCTACTTTTTCATTATCTTGTTTTTCATCTTCAGTAGCTTGTTCAGTTTGTTCTTCTTCGTGTACAGATGCATTATCATTTTCAGTATGTTCTTCGTTATTTGTTTGCTCAACATTCTCATTATTCTGTTCATGTTCATCGTCATGACCTTTATCGTTTTCGTCATTAGTGGTTTCAAGAGTTTCTTCTTCTTTCACATTATTTTCAGTGGCATTATCATCGCCACTTTTATTCACGTCCTCTGTTTCTTTATTTTCGGTGTTTTCGTTACTGGGATCTTCAGTCTTCTCCTCGTCTTTAGTTTGACTTTCTTCATTGGCTTGTTCTTCGTCAGGAGCTTGTTCTTCTTCGTTAGGTTTTTCTTCTTCATTTATTTGCGGCTCACCAACATTTTCTTCGTCAGATTGAGAATCCTAAAATGCATAAGATAAACATTCATGCAGATGCTTATTAAAGCAACGCAAATTAACCGTAACTGTAAGAGCATTCTGTGTGACATGCGAGACTTACCCGATTATTGCTATCTATCATGGCGACGTGGCCATCGTCTTCATTTGGCTTACTATCGTTTAGATCTGGTAAATCTTGTATCAATTCCCGCGTGCTACTATTTTTCATACCACCTACATGGTTATCTGTGCTTTCAGAAATAGTATTGCTGATATTTTTTGATGAAATATTTTCATTAGAGGCTTTTATATGTTTCCTTCTTGACTTCTTATTTAATTCTGCTATAACCTCTGTGTCTAACAGCTTCCAGTCCCAGGAAGCTGGATATGCGCTTGATGGAGTTCTAGGTGCTTCTGGCAAAGTTTGAAAAAGGCTTTTGTCGATTTCTTGAGGTCGGTTTATGTAATAAGCTGGTGTTTTGTTTTTCTAAAATACATATAAAGTATTGATGAAAAACTTACGTAAGACAAATATAGATAAATCTTACTACAAAGTTTAAATGAATGGAAATTCTGTTATAGCTTATTATGGAACTTGATTAAGATGAATCAGACATGTTATATGTCTGATAGATGGTGTATCATGGATAAATATTCGATTCTAATAATCGATTTTAAGAAAATGTGTGTAATGCAACGAAATCGAGCGATTATTAGTAATCTGTTTATTAAAAGTCTGTTTGTGTTGATATTTTTTTGAATTGCACCTTCCCATAAAGTACTTAACTATACAATAGAAAACATTGTACTTGTATTGGACGTGTTCATCCAATAACTTTTTGCTGGACTGTTGTAGTCGTCTTATACCCAAAGTCTTACATCACATTAATACATTAGGTCGTGACTACTGTTCAGAACAACCAAGCTCACTAGATAGTAGATACATATTGTTAGTGGCGATCGATTTTTTGCCTTTTTCTTTTTTACACGAAAATTGTCAGTCGACCATAAGATCGTATAAAGTGCACACATTTTCCCACAAAGGTCGCTTTAATTATTGCCTAACATAGGTTCCCGTTCCATTGTGTTCACATCAAAGGTATACCCTTGAGTTCTGTCTGACTGATTTTGTCATAGGTCGAATACGTACATTATCAAGGATGCTTTCATCAGCTCCAAACGAAACGAGGGTGTCGAAGGTGTGCTGCTCGTCCCTCACCGCAGCGGCGTAGTGGAGGGGCGTCCTCCCGTCATTGTCTACGTCGTTTATGCCTTGGGGATACCGCTCGGCGATGTACTTCAATATGCCTCCGTGGCCCAATCCGGCCGCCTGAAAACATCAAAATGCCGGTGACCTTTCTGGGTTAAAATTTTTTTTAGTACATAATTTGGTTCCATAATGTGTGTTAATTTTTTTTTTTAATAATTTGGGGATTACAAATAAACAATAACAGTGAATTCACTAATTTAAAAAAAAAATATAGGTAACCTGGTTTTAGTATTGTGCATAAGGTACAAGTCGAAAGAAGATTTTGAGGACATATTTTTAAAGAATATTAAAAAACTACTTATTCATGATTGTCATTGAAAAATTTTACTTAAATGAGTACTCATGCACATGCATATTTTCTTTTTCTTACCTTATGCATTGCTGTCATGTTGTTTCCATCTCTGCTCGACAATGCTTGAGGTGGTACCGGGTCTCCACAAAGCTTCATCAGCCCTTCCAGATCATTCTGAATCACCGCATTATGAATATCGCGAATGGTGTTCTGAAATAGGAAAAGTCGACGTCTCACAATATATTACAAATTAATTTTATTAGCAACATTAAATTTTATCTGAATGTTCTATTGGAAAAATCGAAAGAATAAGTACAAAAAGGAAGTGAATATAAGTTGTTTGGTTGCTTACATTCCAAAGGACATCCTTTGGAACGCCATTATTGCGTATGGTCTTATCGTGGAGTTCTGCTGGTGAATCCACAAAGTATCAGCCTATTAACCATTCTTGAAATCAAGTTATCGCTACAATCGGTGATTAAGCCAGTACCCATCGTACTGGCTTAATCACGACGCTTGCCAAATGTAGATTGGTGATCACAAACCCGAGCAGTGTCCGAAAAAACCGACACAAAGTTAGCTCTACCCAGGAATTGAACCCAGGACCCCGAGATCTCGGCCAATACTTAAACCATTAGACCATCGAGGCGAGGGACGAGCCGGTGCATGACTTGTGGCAATTGACGGGCTTGTTATTAACTCACCATGATGTAAGGCACGGCCTCGAGGAACTTCTTGACGACCGGCTGGTTGGACACCTCGCTGAGTAGCCGCGCGCCGTGCCCCTCCCACACCACGCGCTGTAGGCGCGCCATGTCGCAGTCGTGGCACCATATCCGGATGTTGTGACGCTTTATCACCAACCCTGATCAACAAAATTAATTATTGTATAGACTTCTGCCTTCATCAACATCATCTAGCATCTGTTAGCCACAAAAAAACGGGTTAGTAGTCGATTCGCACGAAAATAATTCGCACGAAAGTGCGAATCGACAACTTTCAAAAATAACATTATTTTTAGTAGTCGATTCGCCCGAATGGATTTTGATCGCGTGCGAGTCGACCCCTTTAAGAATTGATAGTAGGCGATTCGCACTTTTGCAATATTATGTGCATAAAAAAAGAACAAAGTACAGTCGTGTACAGGAAATCTTTATAATAATATTAACCTATTCGCTGTCTATATACCTTATAGCATACAGAATCAATTAAATTTCAAATGTTATATTTTTTCGGACAGGGAACATGTTAAATTATAAACTAATATCATTAAGCGTTAAATTATATCTGATAACTTTAATATTAAATTGACACCAAAAATTAGAAACGAATATGTATAAACGTATTACGTAAAGCATTACACGCTTAAGTACCTCGGAGCAATACCTTAAAGAGAGCCCCGTTAAACTTACACAATTTCGCTTGCATATTCACTATGCAAGTTGACATTATTTGCTTATTTCTATAATTTTCCAATTAGAATATACATGTATCTTACATCGTTCTAAAGTTCGCGTTAATTCTAATTAGAAAACATAACTTACATATTGATTACAACAATTTTTCTTATTAGAATCTTATCTCTACGTAAAAAGTTCTTCTTACAAAACTATGATTCTTACACATTCTATGCTTAATACCTATTACAGTTCTTGCGTAACTAATTGGATTTATATTTATTTCACTTATTTACAATAAATCCTACGTAACAAAATAAAATTTAACCTAGTATAAGCATAAATTGAGATTTTGTCTCCGCTGTCCTTAACACGTTTCTAATTTTTGGTGTCATTTTAATATTAAAGTGTTCAAATATAATTTAACGCTTAATGATATTAGTTTATAATTTAACATGTTTCCTGTCCGAAAAAAATATAACATTTGAAATTTAATTGATTCTGTATGCTGTAAGATATATAGACAAGGGATATGTTAATAATATTATAAATATTATAAAGATTTCCTGACACGACTGTACTTTGATTGTTTTTTATCCACATACTGCAAAAGTGCGAATCGCCTACTATCAATTCTTAAAGGGGTCGACTCGCACGCGATTAAAATTCGTTCGGGCGAATCGACTACTAAAAATAATATTATTTTTGAAAGTTGTCGATTCGCACTTTAGTGCGAATTATTTTCGTGCGAATCGACAACTAACCCAAAAAAACTGATCACAGGTATTTAAAGCCTCGTCTTGTGAGTTTACGACAGGCCCCCGTTTCAACTCTAACCTTACTTAAATTACCGTCTCCAGTTATCACATTATTGCAATAATGAAGTTTATCTGGACAAAATTTACCAGAAACGATAAAAAAACTGATGAGTGATCCCGAGAACCTTCAACCGATTGAAGGAAGATCCTTCACATTTAGTGGCAAATCCTATATAACAAATTGAATACAGCTTTAGAAACTATACACAGATCAATTTTCCGGGATCGGTAAAATATTGATAAAATAAAATAATGTTTGGAGCATTCAGCAGCAGTGATCTGTTTTGAAGGAAAGAAGTTCCAGGCACAATAAAATAGATAAATACGGCTGAACGTAAATTGAAAACAGAAAACGTACCTACCTATATCAATACTCTTGATAAAATGTGTGCGTGTGTTTACTTAGAAAAAACATTAATAATTCACGCTGAAACTCAACCTAACCTTTGATTTCGATCATTAGGTTTATATTCTTTGACATACAAAACCTGTGCCTTAGAAAGGCTTTTAGGCTTTTCAAAGAAAATCTTTTGTCCAACGGGATGCGTGTTTTAACTAGAATTGCAATCGATGGTAAAGTTCAAGGTGAAATTCCACTTTTAAGCATATGGAAAAAAAAGAAGGAAAGTGTATGATAAGGAATGGAATGTAACCTCGGTTTTATATTCGCACATGTGCTGAGATAAGTTTTTCAGTGGCATTTATATACATTTTCCATGTTTAGTGCTTATACATTTTTTTTGTCGCCTAGCTATTCATGGTTTGAAGCTTAAGCCTTAAAGAAATAAAAACTTGTAAACTTTTATATTTTGTAATCGGTGGTTCTACTGTTTCTTTCTCTCTAATAGAACCAAATACACCACTCATAGTTCTGACATTAGTTAGGTATTATAGTCCCTACATATTTATAACAAGAATGGTTAAAGGCAGCAAAATAGTAAAATGTGACCTAAGAGTAGTTAAGCTCATCATCAATAACCTATTTTTCATAATATGAATGGTGATAGTAGTACCTTGAGTAACACACATCATTATTATGGCATTTACATAATAACAATAGGACTACGTCGATGTTACGAGTTATAAATTGCATATTATGAGTATAGTAAAAAAGAACGTGGCATTTTGGTATTTAAAAAGGAATCGCTAGCTTTTATAAACTCTGTGTTTTTCGTTCACTGTACATATTATTTGCTAATTCTTTTCCTGTTAGACTGCTGTTAGATAATTAGATGAAAAAATAAAATTGATAATAGAAAAGTCGTCTCCAGGCACAGATATCTTATTCGCCTGAATCTGGTCAGGACTAACGGTATTGTGTGTTTTCTGAAGCATAGTGTATTTGGTGATATTTTGAGAAGTGAAGGTGTCCAAGAAAACGTTATGGAAGGTTACATATATACTATGAGACCCAATTTGATCAGAAGTGGCGAGCATAACTAACGTTTATAAAAAAGAAAATTTGTTTCTTTCGTTCTTTCTTATACCTTCACAGAACAAGAAAATTTTCTCTTTTCTTTTCTATGTATACCTTCCTACTTCTACACCACTTACATTACTATTCCCAGCGTGTGCGTGACAAGGTGACTTAAATTGATTTCGATTGAGGGATAGTTCATACGTCTATAATTGACTAGACTCACTTCGTTCAATCGAAGAATAGCCTACTCGTTTAAAAAGGAAAGTTGTTTTGCGTGTTTTCTTTTCCCTAAGTGCTAATGTTCAACTAACATGCTACACTTTTTTCATCATCAATTAATCTTGTTCCTTATTTATTTATTATTATTAGCCTTTGTTCTCGACGTTGAAGGAAAGCATTTATAATTAAGTGTGATAAGAACGTTTTAATTAACATTTTAAAACATTCATATTACTTAATTTTTTGTACTTATTCTTACGATTTAAAAGTAGTTGAGTGCTAAGTTCTAACTGGAATTTGAATACGTAAATGCACCTACTTTTAAATAGTCAATAGAAAAGTTATGTTGTATAGTTTTGAATGAAAGACTAGTAAATCAAAGAAGCAGTATGGTCACTAAGTAAGTATCTTCTTGTGTACACAAGTTATAATCTTTAGTGAAGAGTGGCCAAACAGAATAATCAACATCAAACATCTTACTTTTATTTCGGATTCGGTAGAAGATATAGACAGACATAGATTTTTAAATAGTTTTTTATCATCTCTGCAACTATATCAGTGTTCTGATTACTCAAGTTAATGGGTAGAGCATTTTAGATTCAGAGGTCAGAGCCTATTTAATAATTAAAAGCACAATTTTAATTTCTTTAGCCTTGTGTCACAATATGTTGATGAAATATGTCGCCACGTCAACTCTAATTAACACGTTGATTGCGGCACCAAATTTACTGAACTTACCCAGGGTGCGACATGAACTCCATGATTCTCACGCAGGACTCCACTGCGGTGCGTCATGAACATCATTTGTTCACATTAGTTAATAGATTCAAGAGGTCATAACTATTTGAAATTAAAACATTTTTGTGTGTTCTTTTTTTTAAAATGTAGGTAATATGTAGTAGTTTCTACAGCATAAATCGTTTTTAATTCTGATTTGTATTTCTCCAGATTTAGGAGAAAATGTACTACCCTGATTTCATGAGAAACATTTTGCCATGCCGCACTGTGTTAATGAGACGCCTAACGAGTAATAGTGATGGGCAAGCAATAAAACCAACAATACAAATCAACAATTCATCATAATCATTAAAGTGTAACAGCCCAGTATGCTTAACTTAAATGAAATGTCTCTAAAATCGCAGTAATTAAGGAACTACAATCAAAATCAACAATTAAATGCTAATCATCATCATAACTTAAATTTAACGTTATTTAAATTTAAAGTTAACTTAAATGAAATATGTCTCATAAATCACAGTAATTAAGGAACTAAAATTAAAACCAACAATGAAATATTAATCATCACATTTGCGTTTGATTTGATTTGTGTGCGGACGTTGTGCATCACTATGCGCGACTGGCGAGAATGGCGCGCCCGCATTCGGTGCGGCATGAGGTGCAGGGGCGTGACCATATACTGGCCATGCCGCACGCAGCGCAAAAGTACACAACTCTGTGCGACGTGAACATTATTTTGCCATGTCCGTTTTTGATAAATTTAGAACCTTTTTAAAAAAACACTCGGAAATATCTATTTATTTCTTTTTTACTCATAGAACAACATATGAAAAACGCCCCCGCACCGTGGTGAGAAACATATTTTTCTGCACCGCACGCTGGTAAAGTCAAGCATGGCCCTATATTGGTCATGACGCATGGAACGTGTTAATGACTATGGAACTAATAAAAATGTCCTTAATTAAATTGTTCAAAGGTATCGGAGAAGCCTATAGAATGTCTATGTCTAAGCATTCGATGCTTTCAGGTGAAGTTTCTCACAGTAGATTATGTTGTGTTGGCTTACCATCTGGTGGGCCATGTTCTACTAAATAAAGTTGAATATAAAGTTACCCGTCACCACTTTCATTGATGGGCAGACCAGGAGTTAACGTTAGTTAGTTTAGTTTGGCTCGCAAAGCTGACAATGTTTTCATACTTTGTCTGCAGATCGGTAGTCTGTACATAAGTATGAAAAATTGTTTTAGTTAAGCGATCCAAGCTAAACTATTAGCTTACCCTTGTTCTGTAACCCACATAAAACTTAAAGCTAATAGTTCTGATTGAATACTGACTAACCGATAATTTCGATGTGACGCAGACATTCGACAGCGCTTGACAGGGCTGTAAGGTTTTCAACGAAGTGTCAAGGCCGGAGTATATTATTCAGGCGACAGCACAGACAGACAGGCTCAATGTTTAATGAGGCGGCCGACGATCGATGACACACACCTGTCTCTATGACCCACGTGGTTTGTGGCATAATCAATCGACGATGCACAGATGACGCCGATATCGAGCATTTTCAGGTTAAAACTTTCATTACAACCCTCGTTTATGTCGTTCTGGTATTGTGCTTTAAAATGGGTTAATTCGAATTCGTCAAATCAAGAAATTGTTTTGGTTAACACACAAAAGTTTTCTAATAGCATGTCCCATGCGCGCACTGCATGGGACAACAATGTTTTGTTGGGGAAAAAATCCCCCTAGTCACAGCTGTTTTTTTAAAGGTCGTCTACTTTACTTTTGGACGAGCCATTTGGTGTAATGGTCAAGAAGTCGGCTATTACACCAGAGGTCGCGGGTTCGATCCCTGCACGGTACAAACAATTGTGTGCATGAACATGTCTGTTTGTACCGGTCTGGGTGTTTCTATGTTTAATATGTATTTATTTACAAAAAAAAGTATATAAGTAATATTTATCCGTTGTCTAACACCCATAGCACGAGCTAATGCTTAGTTTGGGGCTAGACAGCGCTGTGTGAATAATGTCCAGGGATATTGATTTATTTATTTATTTTCCAACCAGTTACGTACGTGAAGTTCTAATTACGACAATATCAGAGACCACTACATACGAGACTACGAATATAGTCTCGTAGAATTATTTTGTCACTACCGGATCGATTGCATATTTCGGAGTGAGTCTTGCCTTCATTATGCATCAGTGGTCAATCATTCATCTGTTTGATACTTACCTATTTGTGTTTGTTTCTTATATAAATATCTCAGGAATAAATATCTCAGGACATTATTCACACAGCGCCATCTAGCCCCAAACTAAGCATTAGCTTGTGCTATGGGTGCTAGACAACGGATAAACATTACTTATATATTTTTTTTTTGTAAATACATACATATTATACATAGAAACACCCAGACCGATACAAACAGACATGTTCATGCACACAAATGTTTGTACCGTGCGGGGATCGAACCCGCGACCTCTGGTGTAATAGCCGACTTCTCGACCATTACACCAAATGGCTCGTTATATGGATGTTTATTTGACTTATTTATGGCACCAACGTTCATTAACACAAGTGCATAAACTTAGGTACGTTGGTGCGTCATGTCATTGTATGTGATATTATCTTTAACTTCATTTCCTAATAATCTTCTGTAACTTTATGTCCTGGAATACATTTTATGAAGGCACTTACATAAGCACGCAATTAAAGCTAATGGCGGCCATGTGTCGATACAAGCGACAATCGTAAATGGAACTAAAATTATCTTTATTGAACTCGTACTGACGGCAACCTATGTTATTATTCATCGAATTTCGTCAGAAAATTATGTTTGGAAATGTCACATTGATATCAGGTGGAATTGTATTGGCTGCCTACGTGAAAGTATTGATCTAGTTTTTACCTGTCCACCAATCGTGCCTAGGATATTATCATTAAGTGCTATTTTATATTGACCTGTTTGGTCTATATGCCTAGTTTTTAATTGCTGCGTAGGTGGGGTGGGGACATTCAATATGTGCTTTCGTCATAAAATATGCTTATGTAAATGTTAACAGTGAATACTTTATGACTATGGATGGATAATTTTTTTTATAATTTCTTAACGTCATTTCAATTACTTTTTGATTAATAAATATGGCAACTTCATATGCACTGATCTTGTTCCCACAGTAGGTAATGTTATGGATAAGAATATCAGAAATAAAAAAGTCACTTAAATACAAAAAAAAACCTAAATGAACAAATAGGGTGGAACAGACATCCTTTGGTGTGACATAAAAATTTCAAGTTACGTTTTTAAGCATTGAGCTATTATTAGTACATAATATTTCTTTGTTTTTAAGAAGATTTCTTTTCATATTTTTTTAAATAAAGTGTAACAGATAGGAAAAAGTATGGCTTATTAAACCTTCAAGTGTGGGTAATACCTCATTTGCTTCCACCGCGGTAGAGACAGGCAATAAATTTAGGCAAGCAACAAGTTCGCGTGCGCAAGTTCGTATCGCGAGATTAACATAATCGGAACTTTTACAAAACACTCAGAGACCGACTGATCGTGCATGCGATAAGCACTATTACCGAACACCGCGAACGCTCAAGATGCCTAAACAAATTATAAATAATGCCAGGAAATACCACATGGCTCTATGGAATAGTGAAAGTTAATTGGCAATTATTGTTTGAGGGTTTTTTTTTTCAGAGGGATTTATTTGCATCTGTCTTTGACTCTCTTTTGGTGAGTAACAGAGAAGAGTGTGTGGGATTACCACGTATCGTTTGCGTTTCAAAGCAGAGGCAATATACCCACTATACCCGCTAACACTCCTTTTACCTTGGTGTTGATGTCGTGCAAGATTTTTTCAACAGTCTAAGTAACCGCTGTACAACAATTTAGTCCGATGAGGTCGACGGAGTGCACTTGTTTAGAATAAGCTCGTTATTTTTCTACTTGAAAAGCTCCCAAGTTAAAATGATTTGAAAAGTCAGACTCAATTAGTTCCACACCGGCGAAGTACGTATTAGAAATGACGAGGCTAATTGCTTCGGATTGAATCTTTTTATTTACAGAGGATAATGCAGTTAAGTACATACAATTACTGTAAGCTAACGAGATCTGTGGCCTTGTGTGGGATTAGGGACTAAATATTATCGTCTTACTATCCATTAAACTCAACCGGTTTCCTCTTCACATCCGAGAAGGACGACCTGGCATGGCAATTGACCGGGCTATCCCAAGAATACAAAAGGAGTCCTAGTCGTGCAGTGATGGAATGGGGTTGGTGAAATTAAATCGTGCAACAGTGCATCATAATATGTTTCAAACAAAAGTCAAATACTGCGAGGCGAGCAACTCTTCTACTATGATCGAGGCTTTGCTTCTCTCGACCAAAGCATCGTCGCTAATACAATAAGTCTCTTCGCACTCCAAAATATGTTGACGTACCTAATGAAAACATCATTTTTTTATTGCAATATTATGTAACAAGACGAGCAGATCGTACACCTGATGGTAAGCGCCACGTCCGCCCTTAATAATAATAAACGTTCAGTGCCAAACAGTAACTAAGCAGTTACTGTATGGCACGCCCTGCGCCTGCTACATTGACACGACAGTTATTAGGTCTCATATACCCAGTAATTTCTCTAGCTTCAGTACACTTTCCCGAAACACAGAAGTGCTTGACACACTTCTATTTCAGGGGAAAATATCTGGCACTTCGGTAATACCCACCTAGACGGCCCAGTACAGGAACCTACCACCTGGTATTGCAGTCCATTCAAAGAGAAAATGAAAAAGTGTTAACGCTTAAGTAACATACCAAAAACAAAAATAGTAACAACTTTATAAAATTGAAACGCATTATTCAATTTTGTCGCGTTTTACTTATTATGTCGTAAGATTTATGGAAACTGAGATATGGAGTGACCTTCGCGGTTCAGAATGACCGACTATTTTTAGAGGTAAAAAAACATAATGGCGGGGTGTGCCGTCGCTTCGGGGTAGAAAGGCTTCATAAAAATAAATATTCATGACCACGCAACGTACAACCCCACCTTGCGGCCAAGCCTTTATCAGTTAATGTAATTATGCCGGTGTAATGTAATGGAATAGTGCGTTGAGCCGTGGACAATGAAGATACCAATCTGAGAACGGTAAAACTTATGCAAATGCGGGTGCTCTTTTAATTCAGAAAGAAGTAAAGTTTTAATTGACCACAAACACAACACAACAATTTAAAAATAATAAATAGTGATTCTTTTTTATGTTTGAGAAAGGCAAACGTGGGGCCTGCTGCCCATGGAAACTTGCATTACAATTGCGTTGCCGACCTTTGAAGAAATACAAATCATGAAAAAAATATTGTGGTCAACAGGCTAATTTCAATGAGCCCCTACTTCGGCTTACTTTTTGCAATTTTAATGATGTAGATCCCGTTACAAAAACGCATAGGAAGCTACTTTAATGACAGACGTGATTTTTGAAAACTTGAAAATTTTCGGCCTATTTATTAGCAACTCTGTGTTGTAGTAAACAAAATAATAAAATTGGCCCTAATTTGAATATTTCACAGCAATTCGTACTACAACTACTTACAAAACCCTAGAATTTGATAACATCTCGTATTAAAAGAAACATGCGAAAGCTTTATTGCTAATCCACGTTTATTTATTAAATCATACCTTTATTTTTATTAATTTGACATCGTATAATTATGTTCTTAAAAAGCTTGATTATAACAAGATGTATGTATATATGTTGCTGAAAATTCGAAGTTAAAAGCAAAATTTAATAATATCCGATTTGAAGGACCAAAATGTTTATTTCTATGGGTCACAACACGTATTAATGTGCCTACTTTAATATGTTATAAATTGATTTGGTAAAAAGCTGAAAGACAAATTGGTTAGGTCTATATCTATTTTGCTTTTGATTAAAAATGCGGCCGAGATTATATAAATGAATTTTCATTGAAAACCCCAAACATTTAATACCTAAAACATTTCTCTTCTTGTAAAGTGGTTGTTTATTTCCGCCACACTTTCCAACTTACAATATTTGCATAATCGCATCCAATTTGTACGTTCAAAACAAACGTTAGCAGCAAGGTCGTATTTAATCGCTTGTACCTGGTTATACACTTTAGTGAAATTTATGGAAACATAAGGAATTTTGCCAGGAACGTGTTAGATTGTAGATAGAGTACATGTTATGTGAGGTACTAAACTTATTTGTATGTATGCTCGGTGCATGCGGTGGGCAATTTAAAAATGAGTAATGCGACAGACCGACAGGTAAAGGCCATAACAGTAGCGGCTATTTATCAAGATACATGTTGTACGTAGCGCCATAAAGCAATTAATTTGTAGACATTTTGTTTTAGTACATCAAAGTATTTACGTGGCATCGACTCACTATGTGGTTTTCATATAATTGACATAGATATTTATTTGTTTAGAATTATGTCCGAAAGAAAGCAAGAAAAACATTTCGTATATTATGTAAATGACCATACAATTTTAGGTAGTTTATTCCAATAGTTTCCGAGGACCATATAAGTAATGTTATATTTGAAATTCATTAATATTTGTTCGGATTTATGTCTCTACGAAACCACTTATTAGTAGGAAAACGTCATAAAAATATTGAAATTGATTGCTAAGTGGAAAAAGTACATATGTAATAATTATACTGCAGGGCAAATTCCACTCTCACTAAAAGAAAATCACAATACAAATATACTAAATCGATCGTTGTCGGAAATTGAAATCAAGACAAGATTGTTAAAATAATGGGTTCGGCCCGGCCTTAATAATATGGTTGCCTGTAGTCTACGAGATTAGGGCCCAGTATTAATACAACTATGTACGTTTGTCAGAAAAAGATCATAAATCAGTAATAAAAACTGTTTTATTCGGGATCTTTTTATCATATCGAAGAAATTATAGTTACAAATTGATTTCATACTGAACTCTGTAAAAAAATACAGTAATAATTAGTCAAACTCGATTATCGTAGTACTTCGTAGCGTATGTGTCCGTAGCGATGCTGTAGCAGAGCTGTAGTCGGGGCTGTAGCTCATTCGTAGCACTGTGCTACGAATACGTAATACTTTTGTGAATTGGCAAAAAATATTTTTTTCCATAGGTTTAAGGAAAAATATACTTAGTGTCCATTTAAAATTAGAATATTTTAACATTCTGAAGGAATATTTTGATTTATTTTTTAATACAGCTAAAACAATAACGAATTTCGACGACGATTAAAAAACGCTTAAATATAGGAAAAAAAAATGTTTCGTAACTATTGATCAAAATTATTTTTACTTATATAAACAATAACTAAACCCGATTACAAATCCGCAGAAAGAACAGCAACAATACAAGACAAGAATAAAAATATTCTATTTAAGAAGTAAACTCAATGAATTTGTTTTCAAACTTTTTCACATGTGAACTTGAAGCAGTTTGGTTTACTGCTCTAAATATTTGAATGTTCGGTTATAACTTTGAACAATTTCACGCCAATAAAGACGTCAGTTTTCAAGTTTACGAACCACGTTTGTTGATATATTACACATTAGCTTAGTGAATCGACTACGATTTATAAAGCAAAAGAGGCACGTGGCATATACTCGTACTGTACCTACCAGTATTATGATTTTATGAGAATAGAATTACGAAAATATTAGTCAGATTAACTTGAAAGTCGATAATAACAAAGCTTCAAGAATTTTTTTTCATTTAGGAATATTGGGAATACAAGATGGAACTGTCAAACTAAATATGATTAAAGCGCTAATTCAAAGATTTGTTTCTACGGGCATGATAACAAACACAACAGTAACTTTTTTAATTTAACAGTTTAAATGTATGATCTAACAAATTCAAGCGTAGGTAGTTGATTATTATTAAAGAAAATGCATCATCGTTTCTCTGAAATTAGTACGATAGGATGATTTAATTATAATTTATAAATATAAATTATAATTTAGAGGAAATAAGTCAAATAAACATCCATATAACGAGCCATTTGGTGTAATGGTCGAGAAGTCGCCTTTTACACCAAGGGTCGCGGGTTCGATCCCCGCACGGTACAAACATTTGTGTGCATGAACATGTCTGTTTGTATCGGTCTGGGTGTTTCTATGTATAATATGTATGTATTTACAAAAAAAAAAAAGTATTTAAGTAATGTTTATCCGTTGTCTAGCACCCATAGCACAAGCTAATGCTTAGTTTGGGGCTAGATGGCGCTGTGTGAATAATGTCCAGAGATATTTATTTATTTATTTTCAATATATTGTAAAGATGGATATTTATGTTTTATCGATTTTAACAAATTATGGTGTAATCTTATTCAAATTATCCTATTTATTATTTGTGACAATAATGCTGTTTTGTTTTGTTTTTAAAGTCTTTATGTAAATTATAGACTTAGACATGTGCTAAAAATTAACAAACACTAATAAAATTAAACAGTAACTAACACGAATGAACAAACGTGTCACCAAGTGTTTGTTTATTAACATAACAAACATTTACCTGTGTTGGGGGAATTGACCACATTCTTTGTATTTGCTATGTTTACAATTTCAAGTTCGAAATTAGTTGCTTGAATAGTATTGTTAGTATACGTTACCCCTACATTCAATTATGACAAATGCTGTGCTTAGCTTAAATCTGCCGTACATTGTACATCTTTCGCTGATGAGAAAAGCGAAATACACGACACATCAAGCATAAAACATGTCTTTAATTTTATTAAATCGTCATCTTTAATACAGAATGAAATAGCAAAAGCTGCTAAATAATATAATTTTTAGTTTCGATATAGGCTCGTTGATGACATACATAATTATCTGTAATTGATATCGTTGCCATACACTTTATACTGAAAGGATTAAAGAATAAAAAAATTCAATTGAAGCTGGTAGAGGTGACTACCAGATGGATTTTTTTAATGAAAAGATGATACCTTTTGCGTATTTTATTAAAGGACACTTAAATCTCCAATAAGAGCACTTCCGGGATCAATTTCTTAGTCAAGTAAAATGTTTTTCAGTTAAAAATAAATAAAAATTTTGCGTTTAAAAGAATGTTGCTCGTTTGCGATACACTACGTTGCATTTGGCAAGCGTGCGCAATAAAAAAGAGATACATATTGTAATCTATACTAATATTATAAAGAGGATAGATTTGATTGTTTGTTTGTATTGAATAGGCTCCGAAACTACTGAACCGATTTGAATAATTCTTTTACTGTTGGAAAGCTACACTATCCCCGGTGAACATAGGTTACTTTTGATCCCGAAAATGTGGGGGGAAGAGGGGATATCAAAAAAAAAGAAATTACGCGCGGGTGAAACCGCGGGCGGAAGGCTAGTATTTAATATTTGAGAAATTAAATATGATAGATTTAAAACTTAGTTTAGACATACTTAAGACTTTGGAATAGTTCACAACTTTTCATTCTTCTGATACTGTTGAGAATGTTCTATTAGTAACTTTTTACGAGAAAACTATTTTTTATCATTATATGACTGTCTTTTTTTGTGTCCTGGGACCTTCCCCATGGAAATGGACGGAGATGTTAGATTTTTTATTTATTGATACCTATGTATACCTATTTTCTTGTATTTAATTCTCTAAACTCCGATTATGTTTTATTTTATTAAATATGCAATCATATGACTGATTTACTGCTTTTTATTCTACTTATCCTGTTGGTAATGTTCTTTTTGAAACTTTTACGAGAGAAAAATGTATTATTTATTATGCAACTAATTTAGTTTATGGGTCCAAAGTTTTTTATTTCGAAATAAGAATGTAGACCTATTTTTTTCTAGTATATATTGATCACAATGTTTTAATTTATCACTACATAGTATAAAGCAAAGTCGCTTCCCGCTGTCTGTCCCTATGTATGCTTAGATCTTTAATTCTAAGCAACGGATTTTGATGCGGTTTTTTTAAATAGATAGATTGATTCAAGAGGAAGATGTATAATTAATACATGCTTTATATAGTAGAGAAACACCATTGCATCCGTGCGAAGCCGGGGCGGGTCGCTAGTATACAATAAAAAAGAGATACATGTAATATTTAACATTTGAGGAATAAAATATGATAGATTTGAATAGTTATTTATGTGACTGCTGCATAATGAGGGTCATTAAAATACGAATGTGGTTTTATGAAACGAACGAAGTGAGTTTCATAAAAGAATCACATGAGTATTTTAATGACTAATTATGTACAGTCACATACATAACTTTATCTTCATTCATACGATAATATTTCTATTTTATAGTCAGGATTGATGAGCAAACGCCCTAGTTACCAACATAATCTGTATGTAAAAGTTAGTACTGTCATAATGACTGACGTTTGTAGTTTTTAAAATCCATAAACAATCTAGACTCGAGTTGATTTCGATTCTCAAATCGATTGTTATAATTTCAGCATCGAATTAAATGTATAGGAATGGAACATAAAATTACTAATCGACTAATTCGATAATCGAAAAAACCTATTAATTTTTACTTTTAAAGAAGACGTTCGAAATTTGAACGTAATTTCGTATCGGTTACCGACACTAAAATGTAAACATTTCAATGCAGCCACAGATACTTATATCTAAATGTAGGGCGTTTGCTCATCGCTCCTGAATATAAAATAGACATATTATGGTATGGATGTAGATAAACTTAGTTTAGACATACTTTGGAAAAGTTCACAACTTTTTTTTCTACTTATACTGTTGAGAATGTTCTGTTTGTTCTTTTTGAAACTTTTACGAGAGAAAAATTTATTACTTATTATGCAACTAATTTAGTTTTTGTGTCCAAAGTTTTTTATTTATACATACTTATTTAAGTATGCAGAGCATTTTTTTGTCTTGTGAATAATTCTCTAAAGTAAAATTTATTGACCACAATGTTTTAATTTATGCTATAGAAAAGTAGTGAAAAGTTAGTTTAGTGACTCACCGGGCGGGTTTTGCTTCGCGTCGCGCGGCATGTCCGAGGGCGCGGGCAGCGCGAGCAGAGTGCGCGCGGCGCCGCGGTAGTGGGCCGGCGCGCGCCCCGCCGCGTCCCGCGCGCCGCGCGCCGCGCCCGCGCCCTCCAGCAGCGCCGCCGCACCCGCCTCGTCGCGGCACACGGCTGCGTAGTGCAGCGGTGTCCTGCCCTCCTGCCGTGCAACCAGCACTCAGGGTGAGACTCCACCAAAGCGGAGACGAGACGAGCGCAAAGCTAGCCAGCACACTTCTTTCCTTCCTTACAGCTTCGGTGGATTCAACCGAGCTGAAAAACATCTTTTCTCGCACAGCACACAGCGCACCGCACACATCTCCGCTTTGGTGGAGTCTCACCCCGTGGACGCGAATACATGCCAGCACTCACGGGTGACATGAATACAAAAATACCAGCACTTGACGCTTGACGCTGTGTCAACCGTCAGATGCTCTAATAAGGGTTGCGCTGCGGGAGATGGCAAATGTTCCCAAAATAGATGTATGCTAGCAGCTCCGCCGCTGCCGCGTCGTAGTGCAGCGGTGTTCCTGCCTGCGCTCCTGCCATGCACCCAGCAACCACTCACGGGTGACATGTTAGTGTTACTGGAAAACGGCGCAATATGGAATATGTTTGACGAACCATTTGGTGCAATGGTCGAGAAGTCGGCTATTACACCAGAGGTCACGGGTTCGATCCCCGCACGGTACAAACATTTGTGTGCATGAACATGTCTGTTTGTATCGGTCTGGGTGTTTCTATGTATAACATGTATGTATTTACAATAAAAATAGTGTATAAGTAATGCTTATCCGTTGTCTAGCACCCAAAGCACAAGCTAAGCTAATGCTTAGTTTGGGGCTAGATGGCGCTGTGTGAATAATGTCCAGAGATATTTATTTATTATTGATTTATTTATGTGCCAGCCTGTGGTGCCTGAACTCTAATAGAGCATCTGCTGCTTGATGTTGTTTAAACCGTCAATGCTCTATCATCGATCCTATTTAGGACCCATGCATAGGCAGACAATACACATGTTAGGGCTTCTAGAATGCTTCTGAGCTGTCTCTAAATTGTACCAACCTCGTAGTACATCGCTGTCTTGTCCTTATACCATACGTACAGCACCCACAGAAGATGATATGAATACATGCCAGCACTCGAATAGATCATTTACGCTGAACGCCGTGTCAATCTTCAGATGATCAAAAAGTAGGTACTGCTCAGCGATGGATGGTAATGAAGACATAATAATGGTCAAAGTCAAACACCCTGGTTTATTTTTGGAATTAGATGAAGAGCTATGTTATAAAGTGCTATGAACTTCACAACTTTTATCTAATTGCACCCGCGTCATCACACATTACATATTGTATTAACCAATATGAATGAAGTATTAAATGTAACTTACCGAATCCTTCTGTTGCACGAGCTCTGGGCACTCCGCGACCAGCCATCTCGCGATGTCCATGTAGTCATAGAATATAGCCTTATGCAGCAACGTCACTCCCGCTTCGTCGCGACACATTATGAACTTACGGCGGTTGTAGTCGGAATCTAGAAGTTCCTAAAATATTTAAATTGATTTAAAATATTTATAAATTATTTTGGACGTATATAAGAATGATGATGCACTAAACGAACAGCTAATTCCAAGTCACCAAGTACTTAAAAGAGTTAAAAGAAAGCGCTTGGGCAAAATGCAAACGTTATTTAAATTCATATAGACTTAATACGTTTACTTATTTTAAAATTCTACAGGCTATCAGTGTTCTGTTAAAGTGAATTAGTTGACAATAAACATGTTAATTCATGCAAATCTGTTATCGGATATACCGTAAAACTGCTAGGGTTCACTTTGAAGCACAAAATGACCACTGAATAATTTTTAAGTATGCTTTTGAATTTGAAGGAAACTTACTAAGCTTCGGCATCATAAAATGGAATACGGCTATAAAATACCTATTATTAATTTGTCACAGTCAATTTCCGTGGTGACATAACAATTTTAACTATTTATAAAGACGAACATTTACAAAAAGTCAATTAATATTAAATTAAAGTGTACATTATTAAAACACATCACAATTAATTTTTTATATTATTTTTACATGGCGTGCTCAAAAACAAGAATTTACACAATAAAAAATTAAAATAAAAGAGTGTCCATTTAAAGGAAAACCAGGGAAAACCTATAATTTTTCCCGCTCTTTTTATTTTTTATTTTAAAGTCGTTGACACAAATGAACTGTGTGCCCAATGTAAATGCTTTTTATAGACCGGATGGGCCATAAATGTACTTAATCTATTTAAGATATTAATCAAATATCCAAATATAATGTGCGCGCATAACTTCAGAATGAGTGCACCAAAAATTCTATATATTTTGTTTATAATATCATTTAAAAATTAAGCAAAGAAATATTTATTGCGGCAATCGCAATTATGTCTCAGAGCTGATTTGTAAAATGTAAATATTTGTGTGTATTGTAACAAGGAATTAAAGTTCACAACTTATTAATATTTGCAAAAATATATTTTAGATTATTCTGAAAGTTTTTGCAACCCAAGACGACGATCTGCGTAACCAGCATGTTTGTGCCGTGTCCAGTCATGTTTTACTTTTCGCAAACAAACGAGTTCATACTCGTGCTATAAAACTGCCGGCTCCTGACAATGTTTATTGTGCAATTTTGCAGGGACTGACGTATTGGGGAGGATTGTACATATAGAATATGCAGGGAAATAGTAAAACATGCAAGGTAATAAATACCTTTGTAAAGATTAATTTTCTGAAAGTTGAAATTAATGTCGTTCGTCAATGACGATATTTTACGGAATAATTGATTTTTTACGGATATGTCTGTAATGAAAATGACATTTGACGCATCGTTAAAATTATCCGTATCTTTCGCTTTACACATTTTTAAAAGATGTCAATACTCGGTACAGATGTCAATACAACGAGATAGTTACGGAAACATTACTATCCCACCAAAAACATAAATGTAAAAAAGGAAAGCCAAGTTCAATACAAAAATTATGTTTGGCTGTGGGCTTCGCCGCAAAAAGAATGGAGATCTTAATGAGTGCCAAGTTCTATGATCTTAAAGTAGGTAAGATTTGACTTGGCCAGTTTTTATCAGAATTAATATATTATATGCTGAATAACTTTATAAAATGACTGATTATAATGAAAACTGGCCAAGTCAAATCTAACCTACTTTAAGATCATAGAACTTGGCACTCATTAAGATCTCCATTCTTTTTGCGGCGAAGCCCACAGCCAAACATAATTTTTGTATTGAACTTGGCTTTCCTTTTTTACATTTATGTTTTTGGTGGGATATCATTACTTTTTGTAAAGAAAACTAGACAGGTATTGAGATTTAATGTATTACAAGTTTTTTGTATGGGGACACCACTTAATTTTTGACTTAACTTTATTTTTATATTTCTGTTATTTAGCAAATATAAAAATACATAATATATTGGGATAGTTTCAATTCCAACGCTACAATAAAAAAATATATGGGACCCCCAGTATTGACTGACTGACTTATAGTAGCAAAACCTAACCTACTTCCAGATGACCTAGAAGGATGAAATTTCGAATCCAGCTCGGTAATTGTGTGTAACCGTAGGAAAAAATCTGAAAATAGAAAAAAGTTAAAAATTAGGGGGAGGAGGGGGGACTCCCCCCCCCATTTTTAAACTTTTTTCTATTTTTCGATTTTTTCCTACGGGTACACACAATTATCGAGCTGGATTCCGAATTTCATCCTTCTAGGTCATCTGGAAGTAGGTTAGGTTTTAGTACTGATTGACTGACTTAAAGTAGAAAAACCTAACCTACTTCCAGATGACCTAGAAAGATGAAATTTGGAATCCAGCTTGGTGATGGAGTGTAATTGTAGGAAAAAATCTAAAAATAGAAAAAAGTAAAAATATGGGGGGGAAACCGCCCCCCTCCTAATTTTTAACTTTTTTCTATTTTTAGATTTTTCCCTACGGTTACACACAATTACCAAGCTGGATTCCAAATTTCATCCTTCTAGGTCATCTGGAAGTAGGTTAGGTTTTAGTAGGCTTATAGTACCAAAACCTAACCTACTTCCAGATGACCTAGAAGTATGAAATTTGGAATCCAACTCGATAATCGTGTGTAAGCGTAGGAAAAAATCTAATCATAGAAAAAAGTTTCAAAATAGGGGGGGGTGACCCCCCCTCTTCCCCCTATTCTTTAACTTTTTTCTATTTTTCGACTTTTTCCTACGGTTACATACAATTACCAAGCTGGATTCCAAATTTCATCTTTCTAGGTCATCTGGAAGTAGGTTAGGTTTTGCTACTATAAGTCAGTCAGTCAGTACTAATTTTTACGACTTTTTGACCTTCATATCTTTATAACCGTTTAAGCTAGCTTCATGAAATTTGGGCTCCTAGGTGTCCTCATGGATCTTATTAAACTCGCGTAGTTTCATGTGTTTACGTTAAATAGGTTTTGAGTTATAGAAGGGTCAAAAGTGACACCAAATGGTTCGTGTAAATATACCTTGGCGCTGGCTAGCCCGTTCCTTTGCTTGAACTTGGCTTGACACGCTGCCGCGTGTCTAGATTATTACAACAAATACTTGTTCTACCTGCCTAATCCAACGTTTGTTTACCATCAAAATCAGCAGCTGCCGACCCTGCCCCGCCAGCACGGCGCGCTGCAGCCTGCTCTCGGCCCGCCGCGGGCCCACTGCCGCAGCTGTAAACACTTGTCTACCGGCCTCAGCTAAGTATGTTTACCATCAATACCTGCAGCTCGGCCAGCGAGCCGCGCTCGACGGCGGCGTGCAGCGCGTCGCAGCGCGCCACGAGCGCGGGCAGGTGGTGCGCCAGCGGCAGCGCCTCGGCCACGGCCAGCAGCCGCCGGCCCTGCCCCGCCAGCACGGCGCGCTCCAGCCTGCTCTCGGCCCCGCCGCGGGCCCACTGCCGCAGCTGTGCTTCCGATGCCACTCCTAGCACTACGGCTAAAATATAAAAAATACATGCGTATAATAAAAAACATTTATGTGTCTACTCTGGTTCTTTCTTCATGACAAGCCATTTGGTGTAGTGGTCGAGAAGTCGGCTATTACACCAGAGGTCGCGGATTCGATCCCCGCACGGTACAAACATTTGTGTGCATGAACATGTCTGTTTTCTATCGTACTGGGTGTTTCTATGTATAATATGTATCTATTTACAAAAAAAAATTATAATGTTTATCCGTGGTCTGGCAACCATAGCTCCAGCTAATGCTTAGTTTGGGGCTAGTTGGCGCTGTGTGAATAATGTCCATATCCTCCAGCGACAGACTCAAACTCTTAGCAACTTTCTGAGAGCTTATTTCTGAAACCAACGTGCCAGAGAACCAAAAAAACATTACTGCAGGCGGTTTCTGTCTATTATTCGACAATCGAATTGGGCCGGCTCGACCGGGGAACACACTCAGGTGATCAACGTATGGCTTTGCACTTTGGTGACTGAGAGAGCCGAAGGCCCTTCACTTTTTCCCTCTATTCTTCCAAAGGGGCAGCAAATCCGATGACTTACTGACGATTCGGACACATTATATTCGGACACAGTGTCCTTATTGACACTTTATACCCCAGCCGCAGGACCGTGTCTATGGACCGTAACGATCACTTAATTAACAACAGGCACGATTGTCTTTCTCTATTATTAATAAAAAATAATCGTGTAACTTTATATCTTAACTGACGGGGAAAATATATATGAACAGACTCGGAGATCACACCAATGTGGCAGCACATTGAGCGATGCCTCCTGGGGGCTTAGCCAAGATGACATCGCTTCATAGCTGGCGAATTTCGCTAAGTCCAATTTGTATGGATTTGACAGATGCCATAGAAAAGTCACGTGTTGAAAGTACGGGATTTGACATTCGCTATCGCAAATTGAGCTATAACGAACGTCATAAATGCCGCTTGTCTAGGGGGGCTGGTTAGGTGCCCGTCAATAGAATGACTTCATTTCGGTACTTTCGATGCAACTACTAGAATAACAAACAAACATCCATCAACTTATTGAAGAGTTCCCAAACTGTGTCTGGCGAAACACCTCATAGCATTGTGGATGTTTTCTTGTAGCATCATTTTCACATTTTTCTAGGCACAAATCTTGTCAATATTATTGAATCTTAATCCTGCCTCAAGTCAAGTGCTGATTACAAATTAAATTATATTTTACGAAACAAAAACTCTTTTTGTCTTGAGTGTATCGCTCTGTTCATTTCAAATTAATAGTACTCGTTGTAGGTTAACTATCTAACTACTACGAGTACTATTAATTTGAAATCGTTCTAATAGTTTTCGTCAGCATTTTCTCTCGCATGGGGTGTTGATATAACGTAGCCTAAGTATGTGTTATTTTGAAGTAGGTTATGTTATGTCTTAAGTTCGTTTCGTAGTCTTTGCATGGAAGAGTTACAAAACTTACAAACATACGTCTTGACATTTTGTTTTGACAGAACTTCGCAAAACATTACAATCTGCGTGGAAATTCGCAGTGTTAGTTTGGGAACCTCTTATCTAATTGTTGAAAAAGCTTGACTGTCAGGACAAGGGAGACTTGACGAAGTTTAAATATCTTCGTAAACTTGATTAGAGAAATGCTTTTTCAAGGTTGAAAGATAATGTACCTAATGAAATTTTGAAGAGCAAATTAATAAATGGCAACAAGTCATTATGTTTTCTGCTGTCATTTCAACTACTGAGCACGATCTTATTTTAACACTTATAAATATTTAAGAATATTAGCAAACAATTTAAAAAAAGTACATACTTCTACTGATCTGAAATCCCATATCAGCTACATAACATCGCAATATTAAAATATATGGTGTGTACCACAACTTACTTACGTCAAAGATATTAGAGATTTTGCAGGACCATTTTATACTATACACTAACACTTATTAAGACTATGAGGCGACATTCGAACTAAACAGCTAGACTAGAAGTAAACGATAGTTCTGGTCTGATAGAAGGTTACCCGGCACCGCCGCAATACTGGATTCGTGATATCGTCCTCCCCGATCATAAGACCAGCGATTAGTCGATTATTTACAGCATGCTGCACTTTAGGAAAACTAACAATTTAATTTTATACGCGAAAATCATAAGGTTCCGTATTAAATATAATATATGGTTAAGTATTTTCGTATCATTATCTCGTTTCTCAGACTGCTCAGATCATCAATTGAAATATTGTCAGTCCCTGAAAAAGTATAAGAGCAAGCAACGATATTATATGTATTATAGTGATTATTATAGAGCAGTGTACAAACCATATCCCTTGATGTAGTTATACAAAGGCAATGCTACTAGAAACATGGCTAAACCCCGCGAGAACATGTTCTCTTATCGCCATGTTGGGAAATCGCCAATCACGGGATTCAGCAAAAGACTGCTGCGCAAGTATAAATAAACAACACCGGACACCATTATTTTAACGCGGGAAATGCATAACGCATCCTTAGAGAGGCAGAACAGTGTATTTAGCGAGCTCTCTCCCTGAGCCCTGGAAAGAGCACTACCGTTAAGGCATGCTCCGCAGTTTACGCACTACTCCCCGCGGTACTCCCTCATAGACAGCCACAGGCATCTGTAAAGCTCTTGCTCCGCAAGAAACAGAAAACACCCTGTTTCATCCTATGGCCGTTGGACGTCATAGTGTGATTCGAGATTGTAAGATTTATACATTAACGAGCAAGGTAGGACTATCGCTCGATCTCACTGACCTTACACCTTCAACGCTAGCTTGCATTTATTCAGCCTATCTGCCCAGGCGGTCGTGTTCATGTCAAATTGCATATAAATTAGCGCGACCTTATTACCCCAAGCGCATGCAAATTAATACCTTAATAGTTTTAGCACGTGATTGCATGAGTGTTGTTCGAGTATTTGAATAATGATGTCATACAACTATTAATTATGAGGCATAAGATTTTATGTTCACGATCTTTAAATACAGTGTATTTTTGGAAACCCCAAAGTAAGCTTGAGCACGTGTATGTGAAACACAGAGGGTACAATAATCATCCAAACACCAGACAAACATCACATAAAAGTTTTCCTGGGTGAGATTCGTACCCAAGACCCTTGGTCCGTAGAAAGGGTCATCATTATCAAACGCCCATCAAGCCTTCAACAAAGCAAGTCTGTTCATGCTTACTCGTAGTAAGTAGGTATTAAAAAAAGCAATACTTATAACGTATTATACACATGAAACCCAAACCAACACGACGACGCATTTTAATTGGCACAAATATTTAAACTGGGCGGGGTTCGAAAATAATTAGTTAGATCATGTATCTTAGGTTATTTTTTAGTCTAACGAGGTGGCGCGTAAGTATATGTCTATCAACTGGCCATTGTCAAACCATAAAGCACGATCATTATAGATTTTGGGTCACACAGGGTTAATAGCCGATTGGTCATCGAACTCCCATCAATATTCCGCCCTACCGGCGATGTTGACTTAGCAATAACGTAGGCGCTTCACAATGTTGCCTGGACTCGAACCGGCAATTTGCGGCTAATTGTAATGGACACTGGAACTTCAATGGAACAGACTAATGGGTGCATTGGTTAACATATGAAGCATTAGGGTTTTACAATAGTATTGGTTACAATAGTTATTAAAAGGAAGTGTTGGCTCGAAGAAACAAAGCGGGTCCATTTTATTTTGTAAAGGGGCCAAGAAAGTTTGATGTTCAGACGAACGGATAGAATTGTGATTCTGGCTGAAATACTCCAATCCAACCAATCACTGGTAGGTTGCCAGCCTTTAAGAAATTAGGTAACGTCTTATTATATTTCATGTATATCTTAATTTTGGTAGTTCAAACCTGATTTACGGGTTTCTTAATCACCTACGGTTATTACAAACGACGCATAGATTACAATTCTTTGATTGACTCGATGACAAATTATGTAACTCTGCCCTGCAAGGGTCGAGGGCTCCAATCCCATGCATCTTAAGTCATCATAACGCAAGGAACCCACCCAACGACATTAAAATAAACGCACTAATGGTTACAAAATAGTAACACTAATGAATGGTTATCACTTGTCAAGACAAGTCAATGGTCGATGATTGATATGGACTATCTTTATAATGGTGTTGGTAAAGCGACCTTTTAAGTCACTGGGTTCAATCCCCAGATTGAAGTGATTGATGTGAAAATATTTACATAAGTAGTACTGTTTCAAACAGTCTGAAGTCTTGAAGTTTGTTGTTGACATCCCCGTGCTTCCAAAAGTTCGGATATTTATTAGTCAATCACTCGTCTCTCTCACTCTCTCTCTGTTCATATTCCTTCCCTTAAAGAGAATCTAGTGAAATTACTGGGTATAAATGAGACCTAATAACTGTCGTCTCGGACTCTCGGTGTAGCGGGGGCAGGGCAGTGCCAGACAGTAAATGCTTACTTACTGTTTGGCACTGAACTGACTAAGGGGAGACGTGGCGCTTACCATCAGGTGTACGATCTGCTCGTCTTGTTACACATTGCAATAAAAATAACATTACCTACTTAACATACTACTTACGTCTCCTGGCGCATAGGACAGAATTGTTTTTATTTATGGTGAAAAACTGACTGATATTACTGACGAATATATTATAATTTTACTAAACCATCTTCTAACACAGTATTATTATTATATTATTTTAGAAATTATATTTATTTTAGAATAAAAATGAAGAACATAAAAAGTGTAGTGTTAAGGACAGCGGAGACAACGAGTTAATTTACGCTTTAATTGGTTTAAAATGTATATAGTTACGTAGGATTTATCGTGAATATGTAAAATAAATATAAATCTAATTAGTAACTTAAGAAATGTAATAGGAATTAAGCGTAGAATATGTAAGACTTGTAGTTTGGTAAGGATTTTTTACGTAGATTTTAGAATTCCAATAAGAATAATGGTTGAAATATGTAAATAAGTTATGTTTCTAGTTGGAATTAACGTAAACTTTAAGACCATGTATGAAACTTGTAATTTCTAATTGGATAAGTAATAAAAATTAGCAAATAATGTGAGCCTACAAAGTAAAAATGAGAACGAAATTATGTAACTTTTAAGCGGCTCTCTTTAAGGTATTGCCCCGAGGTACTTAAGTGATGTGGGTTGGCCAAGGGGGCATTCCTTAGTGTACGACCATAAAAATAGGATCAAGAAGAGAAATAAAGAAGCTTCCTGAACAACCTGTGTTTCCCTCAGTCCCCAACAACGCCTGGTCCTTCGAGCCGGATGAGGAAAACCGCGAACCCAGGAAGAATGGTCGTCACAAGGAGTCAAGCCGGGAACGACGAGGGATACCCCCAACGGCGAGTTTTCGTCGATGCTCCGCGCTCGCCGTCCACGTCCGGCCCCCCCGCACCCCCGATCGGGGGGGGCCCCGCCGAACTCGACGTGTACGACCGAGCGGATCCTGCGGCATCGACGGAGAGGAGAAACGTGTCCTCGCCGGGTGTCTCTCGCCCCGCGCCCCGGGCCGAGAGCAGGAACGCACCCTCGCCGGTGGCCTCTCGCCCCGCCCCCCGGATCGAGAGGGGGACCCCTGCCGCCGCCGGCGCCCCGCACGCCGCCGCCGCCGGCACTCCGCACGTCGCCGCCAGCGCTTCGCACGCCGCCGCCGACCTGCACGCCGCCGCCAGCGCTTCGCACGCCGGCACCCCGTACGCCGCCGCCGCCCGGCACGCCGCTGACGTCACCGCGCCGCTAGGCCGAAGCAGCTCGCCGATCGAAAGAGAAGATGAACCCACCCGCTGCGCGCCCCGAAGAAAAGCGAACTCGCGCAGATCTACTGCGAGCGCCATCGCCCGCATACAATATGAAGCCGAGAAGGAGTTCGCCTTTATCCGCCAGCAAGAACTGCAAATTCAAGCGAAATTAGTAAAGAAGAGGCTGGCTGCAGACATGGCTGCTCTGGAAGATAGTAACGAGGAAGAGGATGAAGAGCCACCCGAACAGCTGACTCAACGCGTCGCATCGTGGCTACAAAACAACACCGTCGGCACAGAAGTTCTCCAGGCGGGCAACACCGAATTCCCATCGGCCCCTCCGCCTACTGCTGCTACTACATCGGGACTCGAACGAGTCGAAGCTCGCCAAGCAAGGGCTGCGTGGGAAGAGCCGCGGAAGGAGCGCCCACCAGCATCGGCAAGAACGCATGGCCGAGGAGCTGAGCAGCTAGCAGAAGTCCTGCAGAAGATGATGACCAGACGTCCACCACCACGTCAAGCAGCAGACCTGCCAATATTCTCCGGATCGCCGACTGAGTGGCTTCAATTTAAGGCAGCGATGGAAGAAACGACAGCCATCTTCGACTTCACACCAATCGAGAACTTAGCAAGGTTGAGGAACTGTCTACGAGGGGAAGCCAGAGAAGCCGTGGCTCCTCTACTTACCGCAACAACATCGCCGAGCCAAATTATGAAGACGTTGGAGCAATGTTTTGGTCGACCGGAACTAATCGTCGACCGAGCCCTGGAAGAACTGAAGAGGCTTCCCAAACTGGGGGGAGCAACAAATGAATTGAATACGTTCGCCGTGAAAGTCCAGAACACAGTTGCTGTGCTTAAGAGGATCAAACAGGGGTACCTCCACAACCCTCTGCTGATCAGAGAGATCCTCGAGAAGCTCAGCCCGCACCAGCGATCGAGGTGGTACGACTTCGCCGAGACTGCAATGGGAGCCAGCGAGGAACCAGAGATCGTCCTCCTGTCTCAATTTTTGATGAGGGAAGCTGATCGAGCTTTACGCCATGGATTTTGCGCAAGCTTGAACCTCAAGAAAGAACCACCGCGACCGCAAGGAAGATCAGTTGACTTCAAGAACCGGAAAGCAGTTTTCGCTGTGTCTGAAGAAAAGAATGAAGCCGACGCGCCCAAGATACAGAACTTCAGATGTCCTTCATGCGAGCAGGAGCATCCACTCACAAAATGCTCTCAATTCTTTGCGAAGAAGATCCAAGAACGGTGGACCATCGCAAAAGACGCAAGAATATGCTTCAAGTGCCTGACTAGCAGACACCGAAGAATAAATTGTCGGGCGAAACCCTGTGGTGTCAACGGGTGCAGAAGACCGCATCACCGATTGCTCCACGATGAATCAATGACATCAGCCGCCGTGGCCTCTACGGGAACAGAAGAGACAGTGGCCACCACCTTAGCCACCACCAACCGAGAGGTGAAGCTGAAGATCTGTCCGGTCACGCTCTCCGGACCCAAAGGGGAAGTCAAGACCTACGCGCTCTTCGATGAAGGGTCGACGGTCACTTTACTCGACAACAGCGTGGCTGAGGAAATTGGAGCAGAAGGCCCCTACAGAACTTTGAATATGCACGGGATCAACTCCGAGCGACGTGACACCAACAGCCGCCTGGTCAAAATTAACATCCGAGGTCAACAAGGACGTCATCACGTCATAGCTGCGAGAACCATCGGCAACATGAACTTACCGACGCAGTCTATAGCCGAGCAACTACTGCAGCTGGATCACCTCAAAGATCTGAAGAAAGAAGAGCTTTGCTACGATCAAAAACAACCGCGAATTTTGATTGGCAGCGATAACTGGCAACTGATCGTGTCCAGAGAGCTACGTTTGGGGAAGAAGAATCAACCCGTCGCCTCACGAACTCAATTGGGCTGGGTTATACATGGCAGCATCCCCAAGAAGATCATCAAACAAGATGATGAGAACGTCCTCTACGTTTGTACAATCAAGCAACACGAGGAAGACCTGCAAGAGATGGTCAAGAAGCACTTCGACATCGACGCCCTGGGAATAGCGCAGAAGTCCAAGATCAGCGAACGTGATCAACGAGCCATTGATATCTTCGAGAAGACCGCAAAAAGAAGAGAAGATGGTCACTATGAAGTGGGACTCCCTTGGCGGGCAGATGATGTCAAGCCGCCTTTAACCTACACAATCACGGCGAAGATAGAACTACAAAAGTTATGGCGACAGAAGATCGACTGGGATGATCAAATTCCCTCACCCAGCGCTGAAGTTTTCGCTCAATGGCTGAGAGACCTGGAACACATCAGCCACATCGAACTACCGCGAAGCTACAACGGGGGGAGGCCAGTCATGAACCGCCAACTGCACGTCTTCTGTGATGCAAGTGAAGACGCCTATTGTGCAGCCGCTTATTGGAGGCTGGAACAAGAAGATGGAGCAGTGGAGACTACCTTGGCCGCAGCCAAAGCCAGGGTTACGCCACTCAAGACGCAAACGATCCCACGATTGGAACTACAAGCGGCGCTGGTTGGAGCTAGACTAGCGGACAGCGTCGTGAAGGAACATCGATGGAACGCCGATGCAGTCATCTATTGGACAGATGCTCAAGTGGTTCTCCATTGGATTCACAACAACAGCCGGCGCTATTCACCATATGTAGCACATCGGCTGGGAGAGATTGCTGAATTAAGTTCCGTCCATCAATGGAGATGGGTGCCAACGCACCAGAACGTGGCAGATCTAGCCACCCGATCGGGATACGTCCCTAAGAACGCGGAAGACACATGGTATACTGGCCCAGAATTTTTGAAGAAACCCATGAACGAGTGGCCGCAGAACCTGATGAACTATGAAGATCAAGAGCAGGAGCAAATCGTCCTACACGCTTCAGATTCTGACGTCAAGCTCAGCAGTTTGCCAGACATCACTCGCTTCTCGAACTACGAGCGTCTGATAAGAACTACTGCACTGGTTCTACTCTTCATCGAGAAACTTAAGAACAAGAGGGCGAAGCTGGACGTTGAACATCTGCGGAAGGCCGAGAAACTGTGGCAGCAACAGTCGCAGCTAGAAACGTTTCCAGCTGAGATTGAATTACTGAAGAAAGGAAGAACGATTCCCAGATCGAGTCCACTCTACAAACTCGATCCTATCTACGAAGACGACCTGCTCAAAATCAGAGGAAGAATTGGAGCTGCACACGTCCCAGCGGAGACCAAGAAGCCGATCATACTGAGTGGAAGACACCCGTTCACGAGACTTCTGGTAATGCGAGAACATAAGAAAGCGGGACATGGCGGCCGAGAGAGAGTCGTGAATGATTTGAAACAGAGATACTGGATATTGAAGTTACGACCTACCGTGCGATCCATCACCAAGGATTGTCCCTTCTGTCGACTGAGAAGAGCACACCCTCGGATGCCACCCATGGGAGATCTACCTCAAGAACGGCTAGGAGCATTCCAGCGTCCATTTTCCTACTGCGGCTTGGATTATTTCGGACCTATGACCGTCACCGTCGGACGACGACACGAGAAGAGATGGGGAGCTCTATTTACGTGCCTGACTACACGGGCTGTTCACATCGAACTGGTAGCTTCTCTCTCAACGGACTCAGCTCTGATGGCGATCAGAAGGATGGCAGCACGAAGAGGATGGCCGACCATCATATACTCCGACAACGGCACGAACTTCAGAGGAGCGGACGTGGAACTTCAGCGAGCTACAAAAGAGTGGGCTCCGGAACTTAAGCAGTTGGGACTGCAACACCGAATGAAGTGGAGGTACATACCTCCTGGCGCTCCAAATCAGGGAGGCGCTTGGGAAAGAATGGTCAAGTCGGTGAAGATCGCTCTTCAAGCCACACTGAACGAGAAGTCTCCGAAAGAAGAGGTTCTACAGACTCTACTGGCTGAGGCTGAATATTCAATCAACGCAAGACCACTTACACATGTCTCAGTCGAGCAAGATGATCCTGAGGCATTGACCCCGAACCACTTTTTGATTGGGTCATCGACCGGCCTGCCTACCACTGGAACCTGTGAACATGCGGATCGTCGAACCTGGCGCGCTGCCCAAGCATTGGCTGACGAATTCTGGCGGCGCTGGATACACGAGTACCTGCCTACGCTGGTGCCACGTCGCGAATCCCCACGAGATCAACGAACTCTTGCAGTGGGAGACATCGTCATAGTGGTGGACTCCTCATTGCCACGCAACACATGGCCTCGTGGCGTCGTGGAACGCGTCTACCCAGGCCCGGATGGACACGTACGCAGTGCCGACGTGCGAACTACGAGTGGAGTATTTCGACGACCGACATCCAGACTAGCTGTATTGGAGGTGGCTGGAATGAAGAATGCTGATCCAGAGAACGAGAGACTGCCGCTGTCACCCTGAGAGGCTGCATCGAGATTACGCCGGGGGGAGAATGTTAAGGACAGCGGAGACAACGAGTTAATTTACGCTTTAATTGGTTTAAAATGTATATAGTTACGTAGGATTTATCGTGAATATGTAAAATAAATATAAATCTAATTAGTAACTTAAGAAATGTAATAAGAATTAAGCGTAGAATATGTAAGACTTGTAGTTTGGTAAGGATTTTTACGTAGATTTTAGAATTCCAATAAGAATAATGGTTGAAATATGTAAATAAGTTATGTTTCTAGTTGGAATTAACGTAAACTTTAAGACCATGTATGAAACTTGTAATTTCTAATTGGATAAGTAATAAAAATTAGCAAATAATGTGAGCCTACAAAGTAAAAATGAGAACGAAATTATGTAACTTTTAAGCGGCTCTCTTTAAGGTATTGCCCCGAGGTACTTAAGTGATGTGGGTTGGCCAAGGGGGCATTCCTTAGTGTACGACCATAAAAATAGGATCAAGAAGAGAAATAAAGAAGCTTCCTGAACAACCTGTGTTTCCCTCAGTCCCCAACATGTAGAATGTTTACCCGGTTCGTTATTTTTAAAATAATTTGCAATCACGCAGAGGCAAGAATTATCAATTGTATTTGAACGTTGGGTACTACAGATGTTTAGGTCACTTATATTTAAAGTAACTATACATTATTTTTGGATACATAACAGTTTCAGATAGAGTCAGTCAGTGGCTGTATAATATATTTTAGGATTTAATTAATATTCATATCGCAATCCAGCAAATGTATAGAAGAACAACTACTTGCTTGGCTTTAGGAAAAATAGTAAACATAAATCTTTACATGATTTTTGGACCAATTAATGACTAATGTTTCGGGAGCAAGGTTTTTTATTGATAATTATGTCACGGACAACTGCATTAAATATAATGGTCCAATCTTATTTAAATAAAATGCATGTAAGTCTGTGTTAAACATGCAAATCAAAGAGCTAAATTCCACGAATAAAGTGAAGCAGGAAATAATTCCTTAGCACACGCGAGCCGCCACTCACGCCTCCGGATGTTTGTGCAGCTCCTTCGTCCTGGCGAGTCGAGTTGTTGCCTCTGAGCCAGTTTAATGACAAGGCAAAGATGTACACGAGGGAAGAAATATAATATAGACTATACGTACACCTGAGGTATTAAAGTTCAGACTACTAAAGTACTTATAATCTAGCCGGTAACATATAATAATGTCTCGTTTCTGGTGTGCATCTTTCTCCTGTTATGGGTTAAACCTAAATCTGTTTTTATACTAGAGCAGTAAGCATAGATTCACTTAAGTAACTGGCCACCACGGCCTATTCCATTTAGGGGCGCTTGACCAGAAAGCTTAGCATGACAACGAAAGGACATACGAGAACGCAAAGTCTTGTCTATTTTGTACCGAATTTTATCAAATATTGATCACGTGCAAACGTAACAGATGGCAGTCACTGCTATGATTAACCTGATTAGTTTAATTCTTAGTTAGACGGTGTGTACCTTGACTTGATCAGGACAAAGATCAGGAGAAAGAATAGTATGGATCTATCTACTTACGTTTTGGTGGGCTATAATGAGTGTAGAGTCCATTTTTCTTGACCGTTCGTTCTGCTAGCCATTTCTTCACGCTCTCCATTAGTACGAAGGATGTTTCTTACATTCTTTACCTTAAAAAAACGTTTGATGGAGTTACAGTAAAAGAAAAATCGTTAATCACACAAAGGCTCGACCTACAAACTGTCAAACTGGCAATAAGTGTTACAGCAGATGGTTTAAGTCGCAAGAAATGTATTAAAATTTCAAAAGTAAGACGGTGTTTTTAATTTCAAGGTGAATAAGATTAAAATAAATACTTTGGAATAATAGTTCTATTGAAGTTTTAATTTAGCCTTTAGAGTTGGCCCTTGATTTTTATTTAGGCGGGTACCTTGTCTTTTTCGGGTGTGAAAGGGAAATCCGGGCTAGTTTAGTGGGTAGTAGAGACGAATGTTAGTTCTAACTCCTAAATCCCACACGTGGCCACACGTCTCGCTAGCCTGACCCTGCGGTTTTGGTGTGCAAAAGCATTCTCCACTACTCGGCTCGTATTATTACTAGTCAGCATTTGATAAACGTGGTCATGTGATGTCGACTTGCTTTCAGAGGCCTCAGCAGAGTAATAACTTTAATCATGTATACAGGGAAAAGGTACTATCAGTTTCTTCATATCCCACCGCAGAACAAGTGGAAAAAATAACTAATTATGGAAACTAAAGATAACTAACTATCTTAATCACAACACCAACTAAGTACCTATTAATTAAGTAGCGGCCGCCCGCGGTTTCACCTGCGTAGTTCCCGTTCCCGTGGGAATTGATCAAAATCCTTTCTTAGCTAGATGCTATAGCTTAGATGTTATGATGTAGGATGCCTACATCATAACATCTACCTGCGTGCCAAATTTCAGCCCGATCCGTCTAGTGGTTTGGGCTGTGCGTTGATATATAGATATCTATGTCAGTCAGTCACCTTTGAGTTTTATATACATATATACCTAAATGATACGTTATTGTATCGTGAATGAAGTATAATAAATATGTTATGGAAAAAAATCGATTAGTTGCTTCTAGTGCGATCGAAAATAGTTCTAATAAAATATTAATACGCTTGTCCGACTAACACAAAGACCTAAGTGGCCTAGTATCGGAAACCACGTGCATTATTTATACTCTAATATAGCTTTCCTCAAGTGAACTACTTATCAATAGGTATTTGATTTGGAAAAGGCAGTGATAACAAAATCATTGATGCATGATGAATTTATGGTAGGGTTTATTACCGTTTTATAAAGGGATTGTAAAGTGAGATGAGGATTAGATTGGTGAACATATAGACGTCAGTTACTAACTGATTAGTTAGTAATTACATATGCACTTATGGTGCAGGGGGAACAGCGGAAAGTTTTTAAAATGAATATGGTTAGAGGATATCCCATCCATTCCCTTCTTTGACTGCAGGTCATGCATATTTGCATTTTCTTAAAACTAGTACTCGTACGTTCAATTAATGATAGGAGTTATTGAAACGTGCATATAAAATAAATTGTATAAAAACAATTTAAAGTTTACCTGAATCAGCAATGACGGTAACACAAGACGTGTATCTTTCACTAAATCCTTTGAATGAACACCACCTAAATCACACAAAGCATTTATTTTACTTTAAAAAATCGATAATTTTTCACAAAATCCTGTTTGTTTTTATATTATTTATTGGTTCTTGCTCAATGTCTGCAAGCATGCAGCTAGAAGGCAGACTGGAAAATTGCGATGGCACACAACATGACACGATAGTCGGAAGGACATGAGTACAAACAGGTGTGTGGGGCCCGTGAGACGTGACGACAATAGGTACACCCTTCCGAGGAGCTATCGCGTATAATGTGCTGTTCTTAGATATTAAAACAAAGTTGAGGAAGTAAAGTGTCAGCTCAAGTCAGAGCCTACCCGTCAGTGGGCCTTTGGAGACATGTCAGTATTCTGAGACCTATCGTTGGGTCTGCTTTATGAACCTTGACAACGAAGGGGTCATTAGTGGGTCTTCGAAGATAATAAAATCTCAGTGGACCCACTAGGGTGGGTCTGCTTAATGGGTCCTTGAAGATGAGGCAAGGAGATCAACCTACCCTAATCTGTAAAAATTCTCAATTGAAAGACAAGTCTATGTGAAGAGAATAAAGCTGAAAATTGGTTGTAGACATTTGACGGATTAGGGTAGTCTGATGTGCTGTCGACTGTACGAATCTGTGTACCTAATTCCTTGTGAGCGAGTCATGAGCAAGAGTAGAAACAAACGAGATCAAGTGTGTTAAGTCGCGCTTTGTTTCAGGCACAGGTATCAGCATATTTTGAATGAGTGAGTTGGCACACCAGCTCAGTGATTTGTGTTGGTGCAAATGCGTGGCGCATCGTACTCGTAGTATTGCATTTATATTGGGCTGGTCAATAGCCACAAGGCTGGCACCGGCTCGACCTAATCGGGTGTGAAGGGGCAACCGGGGGAGTTTAGTAGGTAGTGGCCGCTTTAGTCTCGAGACCCACATACCGGACGCAGGTCGTCATAAATAAACGCATTCTCCTCCGAAAAAAAAAGTATTGCACTTATCTCAAAACAGCTGAAGTAGTAAAGTAGGAGATTTCTTGTGTAAAAGTGATAGAGACTTTATACGACTACTGTCCCTGAATCAGCAAAATTCAAATAAAAACAGAAGAAAACCTCGATACAAAAGATGGCGAGGATTAATGATGTGCGATGCGGCAAGACGAGGACAAGGCGATTCTGTGCAAGCGGTAAACGGTATAAAGCTATTAGGTATTAGCTATTAATAGGGTTTTTCTGCAAGTCATTTTGGATAATATAATCCTGTCTTAAATAGTTTTGCTAATGAGCTAGAGTTGAACCAGAGCATCTACCATGTATAATAATTACAAACGCTTACCAAATGTAAGCTTGATTTTACCGACAACACTTGGTAGGGACAAGTGGACAAAAAAGTGGACTTGTCTCTACTGGTGGAGACACTGGTAGGGACAAGTGGACAAACCGATTTTTATTATTTGCCACTTTGCCACACATTAGGTATTTTTTTCAACACTAACGTATCTACGATTTTGGCAGAACAGAATTAAGTAGGGCTCTACCATTGTAAGTATTCCTCAATAGAGTTGGTCAAAGTGAACACTTACCGTCATATGGGCTGCGTGCCTGTTTATTATCAAACTAGAGTCACATGGCAAACCTAAACCTAACTTGTGAAGTCACAATGTACGACATGAATAAAACAACAAAGTATAATGTTAATTATATTTTACAGGATTATAACAGGCAAATAAAAAGTTTATGATATAGGTCAGCGTGTTAATTGGTCGAGTAAAAGCATAATTCAGGTCACTTTGCTACATTTTTCCGACAACTTCCTCAGAACTGTTAGACAGTGTTATGTTTATATTGAATCCAATGTCTCTTTTCGGGTTGTCCTTTGAGCTCTTTGCCATCTTTAATGCCGGGTCAGGTCCATTTTCACCTAAAAGTAAATAATAAAAAAACAGTTTTTCTTTCAAAATACATCAAATGTACCGTTCAATAATAAATTACATACCATTATTGAGTTGAACGTTCAAAATGCGATGGTAAAGTTCGTTGAACTTCTTTTGACGTTTCACGTTAGATGGAGTGCGTACGACTAGCGTCGGTAAGAGAATGTAATGTTCAAGATCCGGTCCTTCCTTAGATTGATATTTGCGACGCGATGGCTCCTTCTTTACCACAAGTCTAGGACTCTTTTGTTGTCTGCAAGCGGACATGCTACTACCACTGGTAAGATTTTGCATACCATCTTGTCGAGATCCTGACGGAGGAACATCCATGTTTTTGTCAGTCTTAATATGATTTGAAGTGTGGTAACAACATGTTGGTTCTCTATTAGCTTGAGATCGGGGTATAGTATAGCTAGGGCCGGCAACGCTGTCGTCTTGCTTATAGCGACGGCTTTGCCCCATCTCTGGAAACATAAAACGGTCGTGGCTCCTCGGAGCTCGACGTGTTGGTCGTTCCTCCCATCGCCTGTCGGATATCATGGCGCTGGCAGCATTGTGATCACTGATCGCAACATCTTTGTCATCACTAGCTTCTCTGTTTTTGTGACTAGCTACAATGATGTCACCAGTCTTGCCGACCGGTCTACAACTTTCGTGACGATGGTTGAGCTTGACTATCCGGTAGTGGCGCCGACGTCTTCGTTCAACGTGAGCAACACGTTCTCTTAGCAAGTTATCGATGAGGCGTTGCAATTCGCATCTTGTGCTATACCTTTCAGGGTGAGGCACTCGACGACCTAACCGAGCATTAGGCCAGTGAGTGCGACATACATCTTCCCAAATTATGTCACTTAGCACAGCCTCTCTTGATGGAGTAAGTTTTATGCCATCATCGCGGGGGGCAAATTCGCCTTGAGCTAAATAGTGGACAGTGTCCATTAATCTATAGTCGCGGACTGGATTAAGTTTATGTCGTATTTTGTGCACTCTTTCTGCAGCCATTTTTGGTATGTCGTCCCTTTTACAAGGGACTGAGGCGCACTGTCTGCGGCCTCTCGCTGTAATGCCATCATAAGTGGTAAAATCACGACCATATTGTTCAGAATTATGTTCTTTTTCTAAAGTGGTAGCTTTGCTGGGAGACAACGGCGCAGTTTGTTGAGCGTAGCGCTGGAACGCTGAAGTTTCTGGGATGTGACTGTATTGTTCTATGTAGCTACAACCGGCCCGTCCTGTACCAGATGTTGCTCTCATCATGTTATCTTTGGAATCTTCATCTGACGAAGATAAAGGCATGTTAGGGTTCATAGAGCGAAATATCAGTTCTTGTCTCAAGATCTTACGTTCTAGATTGTCGATTCTTTTATTTAATTTATTAATGGTACTAGTTGAAGGTAAAGCGGTATCTTCAGATGATGTGTTCGTATATATTAATGTTGCAATGTCAGCTTTGTTTGATTTGTTTTTTGGTTGTTCAGTTTTTGCATCAATCTTGGGACGATTCATGTTTAGTTGTGGCTGGGTGTAAATATAACATTTTTCAGCAGATCTTTTTTTAGCATTGTATACCCTCTGAGGTGAAAAAAGAGTCTGTGAACATTTCGAAACGGTTGTGGAGGTGTCTACCTGATCAGAGGCTGAAGACTCATTTACGAATTCGGTTACGCTTTTAGTGTCTGTCTGCTTAGGACTGCCAACAATAGGGTTTACAACATTAAAAACATCCTCACTATAATCTGGAACAAAATTACTTATCATTCACTTGTGGGCTACATTTCAATGTATTTATTAAGGAATGCCTTACGAGTAGTCACCGATGGATGATCTCCTATGCCAAGTCTGGATCTTGATTTATTAGAGCCCTGGAATTAAAGCGTTAAATTCATTATAACATATCAGATAGCTCAATAATTATAATTAAAATATAATATATTCCAGGCAAAACATACCTTTTTCTTCTCAGCGACGTAAATAACCTTGATAGCTGATGCTCTCGGCTTTATGGATACTAGTACTCTTTGCGAAGTCTGACGGTGTGTCGGGCTTTTTGGTGATATTTCTAAATCTGTAAGACATTGAAATATACAATAGGTATGATATAAGCATACTGGTAAGAAAGTCTGATACAAATGTTTAAAGAGACGTTTTCTCAACTATAATGTGGATGGACTGGACTGGACATCGTTGAAATAAAAACCTTTTCAGTTAAGTTGTTTCGTTCACTTTTTGGGATCTACTACTGTGGTGAAGTCTTTCAGACATGTACGTACATTATAAAATATTGGAATAAAATGGGCAAATGCCTAACAGCAAATAGTTCGTTATTGCTAACAAATGTTAATTTTCACTTTATTTAGCAATATTTTTAACTGTTATTACCAAGAAGCACTGGCTTTATAGGAGAATGAGACCGTTTTATAAATGAATCGTAGTCAACTTCACGCAATAATTTTTCTTCTTTGATGGATATTAACTTCTTCTTGGATGGTGATTGATTATTTTCCATCACATTTCATTTTCCTTCTCCCGGGCATATTTATAAAAACACCCGCGTTGACTACAAAATGAGATGGGGACAAAACAATAATTTATAGGAAAAGAAAAATTTTACATTATCATGACAGAAGTAGAAATTGGCATTATTTTTGTTCTTTATAGAGGGATAGAATTTATGGCATCTATGAATGTCATACGGACTCCAAAGTTTCATACCTCCTCTTCATCATTAATTGGCTACAGGCCAGGCGGTCTACTGCTGATCATGGCCTACATCCACAGTTGGCGATATAATGATAACTTCCAAACCATCCATATTTAAATAGATTTGTATTAGAGGTAGGTACATTCTTAATAAAGCTTTTTCTGCACTAGCTTCACGTTACGCGAATTCCTACATTCCTGCTGATATTTTCTTGATTCTGAGGAAGTTATATACTTTTAATAGTTATAAATACACGTACACTTTTATAACCTTATCATCATTACTTATATATATTCTAAGTTTATACGTGATTTTATAACGATAATTTAATAACGTTAGTAAAATAAAACAGTTCAAGTTTAGTTCTCTTTGTTTTGTGTGTCTGTTAAATAAATATCTTTGGTGTTTTGTAATGAATTTTCCGTTACATTTTACATTATGTTTTTAAAACCACCTATATTTGTATCGCTGCAGCAATATAAAAAAATCTGTAGCTGACCATCAAGGCAACTAAATACTTTTACGTAAGCGTTCATTTCGAAAATGGAAGATACAGAAAAACAAGAAAGTTGTCTGTCAAAATTTACAAAGAGTGACGTTTCACCCATTTGTAATTTTCATAAAAATTGTTTGCCGACTGTCTGGTGACAAATTTGTGAAGTTTTAGAGTACAAAGTACGTATGGATGTTTAAGTATTGGTAGAGGATGTCGGAGGAAGATAACAAGAAGAATGCTGGTAGTGGGGGTTCCGTAGTGATGGTCGACAAGTCTGCGTCTAGCAGGCACAAGCCTTACCGCCCCACTGAGCTGCAAGAAGAGCCCGTACCAGATCTACATAAGCGTTCTAAGGCACCAGCTGTTCCATGTAAGATCCTTTTAACAGTCGCGAGTTATACCCAGGGTGAAATTTTAAATTGTCATGGACTACAGATTTGATATAATAATATGTATGTACTGCGTTGACGTATTCGTACATCTAATCGTAAAACAACTTGACATTAATTGCGTATACATGTTTCAAAGTTTATTTGCAGCATCGATTTATCTTAAATGCTCAATATATAAACAATAATTTTCTATCTAACATAATATTTAAAATCGAGAAATGTTATAGTTATTTAAAAACTAAGAAATATTTTTCAAATTAACGGCCCCTTTTGTTTTAAAGGTTGCATTAAGTCAAAAAAAAATGCTGTTCATAACATATAGTGCATTAAAATGGGGAGAAATAATTTATTAAATGTATTTTTTGAAATTTTACAGCCCTCGCAGACGAACTGAAAGATATAACAGTTAGCGAGACGGCTGACCAACGCAACAGAATCGAATGCGACCGCAGTAAGTTTATATCATTGTACGTCCATGTCAATTTGAATACCACCCAGGATATACATTCATGCTATATGTCTTGTGCCTGATCTTTAGTATCCATTTATTATTTAATCTTTTTCTGAACGTTTTGTCCCGATTTAGACAGGCTACGCTCGCAAAGACGAGTAAAACTCGACAAGTCACACTATTCAGCGACTGCCATCTACCCTCCGTAAGCTTTAACAGGGTACCTAGACCAATTGAGACGTGGCTACACAGCCATTTGACTGTGCAAGTTTACTTACGATGCTGTCCGTCATTGCCCAGCTAGACTAGCTACCACTAAGTGGTTAATGCACGCACATAAAAAATCCTTAGATGGGCTTTGAGATCCGAACCACCGAACTCTGGCATGTTAAGCGATGCTGGAACCATTAATCTATCACTTTTTTTTTAATACTGCACATTAAAAAAAAGTGATAGATTAATGGTTCAAGCATCGCTTCATGGTATCTTGCCGTTAACCATCACGTGGCCTGCGTGCTTCCCTGCCAATTAAAGTGTTATACAACAAAATAATGTTATCTATTATCTATTAGTGCTTTAGCCACTACAGTTCGAAATAATGTACATGCTTTCGTGATTTTTCGTGTCTATTTATTTTAAAATTCGAATTTAGATCAGACAATTACTGGGTATATGAGACCTAATAACTGTCGTCTCGGTGTACCATCACGGTGTACAATCTGCTAGTCTTGTTATACATTGCAATAAAAAAAAGACATGTAAAGTTTGTTTTTATCTACAGCTGTGTCCTCTGATAAACACACACACGCTGTTAAGAATCAATCTTCAACTGACAAGAGGCGAGGGTCTACTGCAGAGGAAATTGCCATGGACACTCTTGAAGTTACAGTAAGATGATCTTTAGTTGTTTTCCAGATAGCGTATTCTAGCGCTAAGTTAGCAAAGCTTGTACTATTTTACCATTGGTACACATTGAAACTACATTTACATTTTATTTTACCATTGGTAACCAAATTATGTTAACGAGAAGCGTTTTATGATGTATGATGCGTTTTCTACTGGGATTTAAAATCAGACGACTTTAGAATAGAACAGAGAGAGGTTTAATCCGTGTATTACAATGAAGCGTTATTTACAGAGTAGAGAGAGTGGTAGGTGTTCGGTACATTGTAATGGTAAGCGTTTCTTTTTGATGAACTGGCATGACGCATAAGTTTCTCACCAGAGAAAAGTCTACTTATGGTACTACATATCAAAACATTTTGCGTTTTGTTCTTGCGTGTTGCGTGATACCTTTACACTAAAGCTATGTGTAGGAATTGATAACAGTTCGGACAGCGACAGTTTAAAATATTTAAGCGATGGCTACTTTAATTCATTGGGTTCTGTTTAATTTTTTCTAATTGCCTTATTAAGACACCATCTTTTGCCTGCTGTAGAATTCCAATGGGCTGTTAACATCATGATGCCGTGCTGTTTTTATTAAAAACTAGCTAACCCTGTGAACTACGTATCACTTACTTCTTAATATTAGCCACATTAATTTAAACCCTATTTTTTCTATATTTTCTCATCGTTTTAACCTTTCCTGGGCTTCCACGAATATTTCAAGACAGAAGATGAGTCAAATCGGTTCAGCCGTTCTCGAGTTTTAGCGAGACTAACGAAAAGCATTTCATTTTTATTCATAGACTAGCTGCCTGCTCCTTTGCCTCCTCCTGGTGGTGAAAAATGGAAAATAAGCATGAAATTTTATTTATAGAGACATTTTTTTAGTGTAACATACGTAATAAGTATGTTACGTAAAATTGGTTTTTAATTTACCTATACAATACAATAAACATTTTTTATAATTTTTTTCAAGTTTAAATAATGTAACTGAACGCGACCACGGAATTCTAAAAACGGCTGAACCAAATTGCCCCCACACAATAGGCCAATAAAATATCAGCACGCCATGTCGTGTTGAACCTGTCCAGGAATTTGCCATTAACTGGATTTATGATTCCAGAAAGATAACCTCTCGCCGGCGCCACCACAGCCCATTCCAGCCCACATCGAAACAGTCGTCTCAAAAATATCTGTCGCCGATTCCAAAGAGAAGGCGGAAGAGAAGACTGACCTGGAAAAGACAGCACGAGCTGACGATGACAGCATAACTGAGGAAATTACAGAGTTGCGGACTGCCGATGCAGTGGCCAAAGATCATTCTGAATGGGTACGTTTATTTTTATAATTTTTTAGCTTTATTCGTTAAATGTGTCAAATGTGATAACTTCACAGTCTCTGATGAAAATATATTCTTAAAGGTGTTTAATAAAATATTAAGCGGATGGTTAATCATTTATACCAATTAGTTTTTTTGTTATAATTGGAGTAAAAAGAAGATTAGAGCAATTCATATTACGGCTTTTACTATCATTATGATAGTTTAAAAAAATCGTCATCGGACGAAGCGCGGTAGCCCGCACGCATTGACTCTAACGTCACATAAGCTTATCATTACCTACAAAAGAGTCTTATTCTCTTTAGAGTCTTATTGTAAAAACAACACACTAGAACTGGAATACCACAAAAAAGTAACACAAAAAAAAGAAAAATATATTGTTGTAGTTTACATAGTTATTGTTTGTTTATAGTCTGACGATGAGGAGGCGGGCGGGCTGCCGCGCAGCGAATCGCGCGGATCGCGCGTGTCCCGCGTCGTGCGCCAGCTGTTCTGCTGCGGCGTGGCGTACACGGCTCCCTCCGAAGAGGACATTCCCGCCCGCGAATACAGTGCCATTTAGACATACACCCGCTCGTCACTACACATCGGCGTTGTGCCTGCTTCTGACCGTGTTATCGCAGCTGGCCATTCCTGGTCGACGCGTTGGTAGATGCGGATTGACTTATTATCATCAGCACACTCCATTGCACTGCTGTCCAAATACTCGCTACACAGATACGCGGATTGACTACACTCAACCAATTTGACGCTCTGCGGTTTGTTAGATAACCAGCACTATATAGCCAAAAGACAGCAGGCTGCGACAGAGTCAACACTCCGACAGAAGTACTGCCTGAGTTGCCTTTTCCAAGTATCAGCCCATTTCAATAGACTGCACAAATCTTTACGCTGTCGTCAACTTGATTTCTTTAGACTAAGGTACTGCCTTGTAATCTGACTATAACTTGCCGTTTTGGGCAAGTGAAATATTTTACGAAGACTTAAGTCTAAAGTCTTTATGCCTTAATTGCTATGACATTAAGTCTTGTCATATTTGAGTTTCGCGTCCGCCATGATGGCGGTTGGGAATGGCCAGCTGAACATGAGAAACGTATTACTTAGTGTGAATTCTGCGCGTGTATTTAGTTGTGTATATAAAATTTGCTAATAAAATAATGTTCTTTTCTTGGTTAAATACTCCATGCGTTCCTACAATTAATTGTGTTTGAATAACTATTTGGTCAAGTCAATATAAGTATTATTTGTTCCGTCTTCGATATCCGGAATCCATATTGAGTGAAGCCTTCCGTTTTTCTTGTGTTCTTCCGGTCAAGCGAGTACCTCTCTTACGCTAGTGGCGCCACCTTGCGTCCAATGCGACCGTTTCCGGTCGTAGGTAGCTATAGTTACCTCATGGATCGCGCCACCTCCTTTTGTCATTATAGCGTCGTTTTTCGTAGCGTTCGGACGTCGAAGCGAGCAAATATTTTAGAATATCCCATGATATTTCTAAAATAGTTAAATTTTTCTTTTTTTTAATAATAATAATAATAATTTTTCGATTTTAAAATTTTTGAAAAGTTCGTACATGTACATTGCTTGGAATTAATTTTATTTTAACTCTCTTGCGCAATGGAATATAAAAATATAGAAAAGTTACGCTGTCGGCAAGTGACGAAGCGGATTATTTTCTTTACTTCGAGTTCCAAAAGTGAGAAGAAAAGCTCGGCTAAGGAATCGTATACTGGTACGGATTATAAGTAATGACCTAAGCGGGCAGATCATGTAAGTGATTTATATTTTTTTTATTTCTACGCAACAAGACGTGTTCTGTTTTAGAAGAGTTAAAGTACCCAAACTCGAAAAACCCAAGCAACAATCCTGCACTTGGGGATCTTTATCATATAAGTCTACATTTTTTTTTGCATGTTGCAATAGTACCCTTGTTATTGGCGGCGCGCCACAAGTACAGAACAAAATCGACAAACAATTTATTTTTCTACTATATTAAAATACCCTCCTTATTCTTTAGCAAACTTTAAACTGAATTATGAGTTAGGTTTTGAACCTACAAAATGAAGGTATCGTTGTCAAGTCTCTTGTAGTGCTCTTGCAAATGCAATGATTATACAAGTAATAATACTAGTATTATTGAAAATATTAGGTAAATATAATAGTGAGGGTTCTAATATCTTGACATTGGACGTTGAGTACGATACGATGACACATTGTTAAAAAGCACCGCAAATTACACGTGTAGGGGTGCGGATTTTATTTTCTTTTTTTTACGCAGTGACCTGATCCTTAAGCAATTACTGAATTGAGTAGTTCTATTTATTTGTTTGAATAAGTATTCCAAGTATCTTTCGTAGCAGCTTTGAACACATGACCAGACTCAACCCAGATGCATTCGGTACTGTTATGGGTCGTGCATTTACTACCATGGATTACAAGCTTAAAATCTTTTGAGCAGCCATGCAACGACACAAATTTTTACGGCAGCTGTTTAAGGTAATTTCAACATACAAGGCATAGTCTGAAAGCCTTGTAAGATATCATATTGCTTTTTTCATCAAACCGTAACTCGTTTATAAAAGCAATAATATTGTTAATAGCAATAATAATAAGATTAATTCTACCTTTATTGATACTTAAACCGGATTAGAAAGAGCAATTTTCAAAGGAACATTTTCATGAATTCTTTGAATGGTCTCGTTGGTCTAGTGCTTGTGGTGCCTGGCCATTGCCTCGGGATTCTGGGTTCGATTCCCTGGTTGAGCTCAAAACTAGTGTCGATTTATAATTTGTCGGGCACGGGTTTGTGGTCGCCGCGCCGGTCCGCATTTGGCGGGCGTGGTGATTGAGAAAATATCTGTCATTGTGGCGATTTCCTGGTTTCCGTAGAGCCCTTTGCCCAGCAGTGGGACATTAATTAGCTGATACTATCCTTATTTTGATGGCATATTAATTAATTGTTTAGTCGTTCCACTACCCTTTTTGCGGAGGTTGTGTGGACCTTGGCTCCCGTTTGGCCCATTCAGATTGAGAGCTTCAGGAGAAGTGAGACTTGCCAAATGGATGCCATTCCATTTCTAGAATAGATTTCGCTAGATCCCTCAGCCAGGCCCAGTTCCTAACAGGGAGACAGCATCGTTTGTTGTTCTCTGAGTTGGCCTCCCATAAATATCACAACTTCAGGAGGAGGTAAATTTGTAATCATTTTGCCTGGGCTAAACAATTAATTTCAGCAGTGGCTCTGGCTCTGACACAATCCCTAGAATGTAAGGGTTTTACCTGGGACACACAAGTCAATACAAAGTCCCTGTCAGAACCGCAATGCCTATATAATGCTATATTTCTGAAACTCTCTGAGCTGTAAAAGAAGGTAAGATTTGCAATCTCTTTAAGGCAGAACCTGAAATAAATATTGAACCACAGCGCTTTGTTCTGGTTCCGAGTTTTGACGTTACCTGGGACACACAAGCCAGTACAAAGTCCCTTTTGGAACCGAAATGACCTAACATTACTCGGAGAATTACTGAAACATACGCAGTGAGTCCCCCATACAGGCCCAGATCCTAATGGGGAGACTTAGCGTTGCCTCGTTTTGGAACATATGCATTGAGTCCCCCAGACAGGCCCAGATCGAAATGGGGAGACTTAGCGTTGACTCGTTCGTCATTCCCAGAGTTAGTTATCATCAGTCTCAAAGGTACGTAAGGAGAATGTAAGATTTGAAATCTCTTCATTGCAATGCCCGGGTAAATTATTGGACTTTAGCGATCTGTTCTGGTTCCGACCTAAACTCATACCCACTCATTACAAGACATAGTTTGGGAATGTTACCGGGCTTGGCGCTGCGCTTGCGCTTAGGACTGGAACTAACCCAAAGCCCTTGTCGGAACCGAAATGCCACGCTCCGCAGAGCATTTCTAAAACAGATTTCGCTAGGCAGCTAGTCCCCCAGACAGGCCTAGCTCCTAATGGGGAGACGCAGCTTTGCCTTGTTCATCGTTCATAAAAGGGAGGCTACTTGTCGGTCAACGCAATATAAAACTCAAGAAATGCCTAGATCCCTGCTCCACCAACAAATCAAAGATCCAAAACTAGTACAAGTCTGAGAAGAGTTGTTTGGTCATGGCTGCACGCAGCTCATTCACGCTACACGCAGAGCCGCGCACAGTCGACATCACACATGCACACGATCGATGCAACTGATGGAGCACATATAGAAATGGACAGATTTCCAATGGTCCTTGCACATCAACTGCAAGCAAGGACCTGTATGTTGTTCAAGCAGTGATCCATAAAGAACGACGGCAGGTAAGAATAATACAAATTTTTTCTCCACAGGGGCAATTGCACAGTCGTGGCCTAAGATACATTATTATAAAATAGGCACGAAGTCGTATAAAGTCCTAAAAATATATTTGGCAACGCAGTACGTTCCAGATCTATGTAGCCTGAGGGTAGATGCGCTATCACACACTAAATAGTTTAGTGACATTCCAGTCAGTAGGGAAAATGTTCCCATTCAGAACTGCTCAAGCTACTTGTTTATTGGGTATAAGAAGGAACGAACCTCTTACAATGCATTTTTATTTTATTTTTCAAAGTTGACTTGCAGATGTCTCATGTCTGTATTGCTTGTTTTCACAACCATAATAGGTGCTGTCCCGCCTAAATATAGCTCACAAGTTTTGATCCACCCGAACACAGCCTAGGATCAGTATAATATTGTACTAATTTGCACATTCCGGGCCGGGTCCGGGTAGCGTGCTGAACCACCTATAGATGAGTATTAGACAATTATCAGATCTGCAATTCTAGAATCTAATCTTTTTAAAACGCATCGCTGTTCTAGTGGTTTAAGTACCTGACAGAAATCAAGGATTCCTGGGTCCTGTCCCCGGATCAGGCATTTTGTTTCGGATTTTCTGGCTGTTTCTCTATGATCTCTTATCCGCACTATACAAGCGTGATGATTAGGCCTGTGCCCATGATGCCTGCAGTGGTACATTAATAGGCTGAAATCGCTTTTGTTCCTTATATTTCACTCGGCCTTATCTTCCTTTCCCAAGACGTAGTGAACATGAAGCTACTAGGTTTTATGACCTATGTATGTCTGTTGCAAAAATTACGGATTGAAACGGAGAACAATACTAAGTACTAAAACGTTTAAGATCTAGAATATTTTTATGATGTTTTGAAACGTGTTGCAATTTTACTTTTGATTTCTTCTGGCCGAACACAACCTAAACCTATCAAGTCTCATCAGAAAACTTGATATATAAAGGCAATAATTATGTCACGAGTTTTGGGTTATAGAAATGACTCTACAAATCATAGGAAGTCGGGCTTGTAGAGGAGACAACAGCCGGAAAGATATAGATTAGTCTTTTTGATTGTATCGCCGCACTGCAACGTCGCGTCGTGAAGAAGGTACCTGGTTAGATTATTAGTTATTTAGTAAAGTACTGTAAAACCGCTACTACGACCGTCATAAGTAGTTGAGTTAAATTAGTACTTCGCGAAGCAGGTACCGTGGCGTCACCTGGATGTTAAGCTGTTTCCTCATGAAACTGTTAAAGAGGTATTCTATAGACCATATACTTTTGGAAACAGACGTATAGTTTTTTGGCATAAGCTTTTCCTTACGTATTAAGTACAGTAATGCCTTAACTCTTACTTTACTTCCTAACTTCATACACATTATAGCATCAATAAGCAGTACCAGGAGATATCAAACACTTCACTCAATATGGATTCCGGATATCGAAGACGGAACAAATAATAGAGAGTTTTAACTAACAATAAAACTTACCTATTATTTTTCCTGAGATATCCGGAATCCAGGTAATTTCTACCTGTTACCAACGACGTATGATGACAAAAGGAGGTGGCGCGATCCATGAGGTAACTATAGCTACCTACGACCGGAAACGGTCGCATTGGACGCAAGGTGGCGCCACTAGCGTAAGAGAGGTACTCGCTTGACCGGAAGAACACAAGAAAAACGGAAGGCTTCACTCAATATGGATTCCGGATATCTCAGGAAAAATAATAGGTAAGTTTTATTGTTAGTTAAAACTCTCTATTAAAAGTGTTATCTTTTCACTTTTCTTTTTTCCCTAACCTCTGTAAAGTATTTAAGACGATTCCTATTAGTAAAGGCTAGTTAGGCTTTAAAGACTAAATGGTTGCTATAGGGTAAAATAAATAGGCTTTTCATTTTTTTCTATCTACCTGGTACTTGAAGAATATCAAATACCTGTTTTTAACATGTTAGTCTCTCGTGGTTTCTCTTTGTAAATCAATTGCAGTCGTTAACTCGGTTTATTCTCCCAGTCATCACCACTGGCTTTGTCACCACTGGGGACAAATGGGAAAAATATTCCCGATTGTTGCCAGTGGTGACGTATAACACAAACTTTCCCAGTTGTAGCCACTGGTTTATTACCACTGGTGACAAATGAGATCAAATACATCCCAATTATCGCCAGTGGGGACGAACAGCACAAATATTGTCGCAAATGTCACCATGCATAGAAACACAAAATAATCAATACTATATGTATTAATTATTATTATTTTAAATCACAGTTACATACCAATAAGGTATTCGGGATCCCAGTAGTCATGCAGTCTTACCAGTAGAACTACCGGGATTTTTCGTCCCAATTATCTTACCGATGCAATGGTAGGTCTACGCTTGTGTTGCTTTTTCCCATTAGTTTTACTATAACAAAACAAAACACAGACCTAGTATAATTAATAGGTAGATATCTAAGATAAAAAAAACAGAACTATATTTTTCACAAATGAATAACAGGAAAACATATCAGGGAAACAAATGAATGTCGGAGTAACATAAGAATGTTGGGAAAACAAGTGAATATCAGAGAAACAAATGAATGTCAGAGAAAAAAAAATGAATGTCGGAAAAACAATTGAATGTCGGGGAAACAAATGAAAGTATAAAAACATTGTGTAGTGATCAGAACTATCAAAAGTAAAAAAACAGGTGCAAGCGATTTTCGACCTTACCGACATTTACCAAAATAACGGGTTTAAGTGAACAAGCGTTTGCGAAAAAGCAACAAAAATATTAAATGTCAATAAAGTTGAAAATCGCTTGCACCTGTTGTACCCTTGGCCGACTCAACTGTACACGTGACCAAGAAGACTGGCATTTCTTGATATGTGTAATAAAGATCACAAATAGAACATGTGTGCAAATTCTGGAAAACAAATTAATGTCGGGAAAACAAGTGAATGTCGGGGAAACAAATGAAGGTAGAAAAGTATTGTCTATTGATCTGAAGTTAAAAACCTATCAAAATGTACCAAAATAACGGATTTTAATGAAACAGCAAAGTAAGTAAAGTAAGCGTTAGGGAAAAGCAACAAAATTTTAAAGGTCAATAAGGACGAAAATCGCTTGCACCTGTTTTTTTAACTTCAGATCAATAGACAATGCTTTTATTTTGTACCTTTACTTGTTTCCCGGACATTCATTTGTTTCCCTGACATTAATTTGTTTTCCAGACATTCATTTGTTTCCACGACATTCATTTGTTTCCCCGACATTCATTTGTTTTTCCGACATTCATTTGTTTTCCAGAATTTGCACACTGCAGTATTTGTGATATTTATTACACATATCAAGAAAAGTCAGTCCTGGCCACGTGTACAATTTGAGTTGGTTAGGTTTTAGGGCTCTTTCAAATTCGTTTTGTGTCGGACGGCTGCGAGAAACGCGCGGCTACCGTATCGCAGCCTTCCGACACAAAACGTCGGATTTGTAAGAGCCCTTACGGCCAAGGGTACAGCGGTTAAAATTTATTTTCCAATGTACCACCAAGGGAACAGCCAAGGGTACACAGGAAAACATGGGGTTTTTGACTCATTGTTTGATTTATGCCTAGTCTTCGTTCGTTTGGTGTAGCCCTAATGTTATTTCTGATATATATTTTTGTAGGACAGTATTTAAGTGCAGTCACTTGTAAAAGTAATATATAGGTAACCCACAAATTATGTAATTAAATAAAAATATTTAAGTAAGCATATTTTTTCTAGTCATGATTTGAAGTCAGCTCTAATTGGTATTGCTTTATGGCTACACCCGTCTAAAATCAAGAGGAGTCCGAAGAAGTAGAACGGTAGCAAGTTATATGAGATCATATATTTAGTTTTCTTTTCAGCCAACTCATTCTGCTTTATTGAAGAAAAAAGAAATATCTTGGAGTGACAGTGAATATCTAGATAAAATACAATTACAGGTAATAAACACAAATATTCTAAAACTTGCTAGTACTTTGTTATTCGATAAAGCAAGGGTCATTGTATCCAACATGTTCAATTTATATTTATTTATCTTTTAGAATTATTCTACAAAAAGCCAAGCAGCAATTTTAGAACGGAAAACATCTGTAGGTCCTTGTTTCAAACCTGAAACACTTTACGGAGGTCCTTCTGGAATCACAATATGTGTGCCTAAGGTACGTTAAATGAATAACTGAACATGACGTTAATTAGTACTAAATTTAATACCGTAAATTACTTTAAACATAGATAATAATATTTTTATTTTCCAGAGATCTGTGAGGGCTAAAAGTGAACAATTCAATCAAATACAGTCGGTCATTAACATTAACGTTTCAAAGGTGTGTATAGATAAACAATTATCCTTTAGTCTTCAATCCTTTTATTTTAAATGCAAGCACTTGCCTCTTCGTATCGTGACCAGACGTATTTCTCTGGTAAAGGCCCACTTAAAAATATTCTTGCTGGCTACTTTTTATACCTAAAAAATAATTGCCGTCGTATACTTTAGTCTACTCAGGTAAAGTCGCAGATGTAATGTATATGTTACCATTTGATAAGTCCGGGCATTATTCATAAGGGCCGGTCTGTATTAATAATGCCCGACTCAATTGGGCTATGTGATTAAAACAGCAGGATTTATCACTTTTCCCGGCCATTATGAATAATGCCCACCCTATCTTGGGCCAAGTAATAAAATAGGTGAACAGTAGTGTTTTTGTTTATTAAAAGACAAAAAACTTACAATTTTTTCATGAAAAGTTACCAAAAAATAAGCGGCATGTATATATTACCGGCCAAAGCCGATTTCAGGACAAACTAGTTTGGCCTAGGCTAAAGTAGTTCTTACTAAGGGGGAAATCGACTCGGATGGATATAGGTTAGAAGGCTAAGGGCGGGAGCACAGGGCGGGAGCGAAGCGAAGCGGAGCTCCCGCCTTAGCCTTCGTGGTTATTTTTTTTAAACCCTGAAAACCTTTACTATAATAATATATTCTATGTTGATTTAAATTAGTTTAGCCTAGGCCAAACTAGTCTCGTCGTTAAGTCGTTAAATCGTTAATTTGGGGAATAGGTGTTAAAAAAAAATAACCACGATGGCTAAGGCAGGAGCTCCGCTACGCTCCGCTCCCGCCTTAGCCTTCTAACCTATATCCATCCGAGTCGCTTTCCGCCGCACGTAAGGCACGGCCGCGGTCCAATTTATCACATTGCCCGGCTACAAGTAGGGAATTATTCATACTGCCCGGTCCAAGTGATAAATTCAAGCTATCTTAAACACTGATTTATTACATGGACCACGGGCCGTCGGGCATTATTAATAAGGGCCGGTCAAAGTGATAAATTAATCACTTTGCCCGTCGCTCTCGGGCATTATTAACCCTTTCAACGCCAATGTCTGATATATCAGACAAACCATTTTCGTGCCCACCACGCCAATGTCTGATATATCAGACAAAAAAACATGATCAAGAAACGTTGTATTTTTACTTGCCTGAATGAGTTGAGTATAACCTAATAATTTTTTGGAATTTTTTTTTTAATGGTCGTGGCGTGTGGTGTGGGGCACCATTTTCGGAAAAAAGCGTGGCGGGTAAAGGGTTAATAAGGGCCGGTCCTTATTAATAATGCCCAGTTAATCAAGTTGCCCGTAACATATATACCAAGTCACGCTTGTTATCGAAATAAAAAACAACACAACCTTGCACTGCAATGACCGAAGACCACAAACTGACTGATTTATGTGTTTTATTTTATAGAGAACGAGGTCCAAATCTACGTCCTACCTAAATCAACATTCAAGAATCAAAATGCAAAAGAAGCAACATGAAATTGGAATAAAGGTAAACAGAATTAAATCAAATATGAATATGATAATATAATTATGATATATGATTAAAAGAAGAACTTCTGTTTTTGTAAAACTTCACTTATCAGTAAACTTTTATGTGTGGTGTTAAAGGTTGCTCTAAAGGACAGTTCCTGTACGAAATATGTATGTCGAAATGGACCAGTTCGACTGGGTTAATTTAATAAATGTATTTATTTATCAGAACACTATTCACACAGCGCCTTCCGGCCCCAAACTAAGCATTAGCTTGTGCTGTGGGTGTCAGACAACGGAAAAACATATTATACATAGAAACACCCAGACCGATATAAACAGTCATGCACACAAATGTTTTTACCGCGCGGTGTAATGGACAACTTGTCAACCATTCCACCAAAATAATTTGGTTGTCGATTTAGTTCTAGTCTTTCTTTCCATTTCGTGCAGTTATTCATTACAGGCAAATATAGCTCTCTAAAAAATAAAGAACTATCTCACTGGTACGGAGTCAAAAATTTTCAGCACTACAACCAACGTTTTAAGACATTTTCTACTGTAGTATCATGGGCAAAATCTGTATCCATTTACCAGATATACTCAGTAAAATCGTGCATTACATTGTATTATAATTTGGCGATGGGTCAGTTGTACCATTAACTAGTACCATTGATGGTACAAGTGATACAATATCATCGCAACTGGTGAAAACGCAAGTTCTTTAAGTGTGTTATTTTTATTATTTATAGATCGAACCGGAAGAACGACAAAATTTTTTCAACAAACTTAGAACGAAGCTTGACAACATGTCGAACAAAATTAGAAAATTATTGATTTAATTTTTTTGTTTTTTTATATTGTTATATTTTTTCTTGTAATGATACCACTTCATTTTTTAATAAAAATATATTTTTGTCAATAACGTCTGAAACATTATTTTCAAAAATATCTACTTACATTGGTGCAAGCCGAGATTTGAACATGAATTTTGTATATCTTACATTACTTAAAGCATCTATTGAAACAACGTTTTATTTTTATTAAAAATATATTTTTGTAAACCACGTCTAAAACATTATTTTCAATCAAAACACACCGACCATCTACTATACGGCGAGTAAGTGGCGATTACATTTTACATAGATCTGCATATTTTTATACAATAATAATAATTGCAGTAGGTAATCGCGGTTTCGTACTGTTTTGCTTATTATTGTGAAGACTTTTTGTTCTCTTAGCAACGACTCTAAAATCAGCCTAACGGCCAATTTTACCACTGACAGAGCGGTTGCGCACTACGTCCGATCCGAATCCGATCCGTCTCCGTAAAATCAAAATCACAAAGAACATAGGATGACGGATGACGGATCTAGCGTACATCACCTAGAAATAGTTCTACGGCTACTCCGGACCGTCATTTCACGGAGACGGATCGGGTTCGGATCGGACGTAGAACTTATCTGTCAATGATAAAACTAGCTCTAAGTAAATTGTAATCAGTAAAGCTGTAAAGTGTCACAGTATCGCTCAAATGCATGGGTCCCTAGCGCGATCGCGTAGTTCCTTCTCAATGGCGACGCTGCGTGGCACGCTGCACGTGGAACACGGTGGACCTCTAAGTGGCATCTGGTGGGTCAGGTTGGAGGCCCGAGCGGAGTCATACTCGTACGGCCGCGGCCGCCAGCACAACTCAGTGGATCCGCATTTGCATGTCATTTCACGGCATATCTGGGCAGATAACGATTCGATTATACTGTTTATTCCGTAATAGTTATTTATGTGACTGCTGCATAATGAGGGTCATTAAAATACGAAAGTGGTTTTATGAAACGAACGAAGTGAGTTTCATAAAATAATCACATGAGTATTTGATTGACTAATTATGTACAGTCACATACATAACTTTATCTTCATTCATACGATAATATGTCTATTTTATAGTCAGGATTGATGAGCAAACGCCCTATTGTAGTTACCAACATATGACTGACGTTTGTAGTTTTTAAAATCCATAAACAATCTAGACTCGAGTTGATTTCGATTCTCAAATCGATTGTTATAATTTCAGCATCGAATTAAATGTATAGGAATGGAACATAAAATTACTAATCGACTAATTCGATAATCGAAAAAACCTATTAATTTTTACTTTTAAAGAAGACGTTCGAAATTTGAACGTAATTACGTATCGGTTACCGACACTAAAATGTTAACATTTCAATGCAGCCACAGATACTTATATCTAAATGTAGGGCGTTTGCTCATCGCTCATGAATATAAAATAGACATATTATGGTATGGATGTAGATAAAATAAAATACCTCATCTGACGACCGTAAACCGCAAAGATATAAGCAGCCGAAACGTGGAGGAATACGGCACGGCTAGTCCACAAAGTCGCTCAAAGGGCTATGGAAATAGAGCTATCTCGATGTATCTCTGCGGGGTCAAATCGTAAATGAAGTAATCTTGCACTGAACCAAAGTCATCGTCAAAGCTCACCAAATAAGCTAACTGTAGTGGCACTGGGCTACCCAGAACCCAACCGAACGAATAAACAAATTCTGGAGTAAAGATCGCGTCTTGGTAAACGTAGTGAGCCAGGTGGAGAAGGCTGCCAGGAGCTAGATCCCCCCCTTATCTTTCCTTCTCCCCATAGTCCTTCACCTTAGCCCTCCTTCCATATTCCGTTTAAGGCGAGCAACACCTTAGGCCTTGTTGCTGGTGTCTATTAGATGTACTCGTTTAGTGATCTCACTTCACTTACCATCAGTTGTGACTATTTCCTGTTTGCCTTAAAACCAAAATGATATGCAGACAATGCAGATTACTCACTGAAGCTAGATACTCGTCGCGGCAGGCGTCAGGGCAGTCGCAGGTCCAGTTGATGGGCGGCACGCACGGCACTATGGGAGGAGTGAAGCACGTGCACGGATGCGCGTAGCACGTCGAGCAGCAGCAGTGGGTGCACATTGTGTACACCTGGAATTATAGCAAATGGGTATTGCTTTAGCTGCGTAAGAGATGAACTGTGGTAGGCGAATGCAGTGGCGTAGTGTGGTTGTCAGCATAGCTGGGCATTAACTCGTTAATCCGTTAATCGTTAATTAACGAAGTTAACATATCCAGTAACGGATTAACTTTTAAGTTAACTTAAAAAAAAGTTAACGGACTCGTTAACTTCCGTTACATTTTTCCGAGTCCGTTAATCCGTTACTTACTTTTATTTATACCACATCAGTTGGCAGACAGACACGCAGCCCATCTGATGGTAAGCGGACACTGCGGCCTATTCCATTGAGGGTCACTTCATCAGGAAGCGTCGCTCAATGTGCTACGCATATGCCCATAGCGGGAATCGAACCCACGACCTCCGGGTTTTATGCCCGAGCGACTTAGCCACTGTTCCACGGAAGTGGTCAAACTATTACTATTGTCCCACCGTGTTATGAGAGTGAGGGAATAGGGAGTGCACCTGTGCTTGCGCACTCACTGCAGCACACTATAATAATCCTGCGTTGTTGGCTGATCGCAAAAAGATTGGCCGCCGTAGTTGAAAAACTCGGCTAGTAGGACTATTTACTGCACCAGTCTATATATGTAAGTACCGAATAAAATCCTTACTTCGTTTGGATTATTCCCAACGTTGCGTCAGCTTTTAAGTTTTGTTCGCCAAGTAAACCAACAGGGCACGTTGGGAACAATATCAGCGAAAAAGAGATAATTTAATTGTTCTGAACGTCCACCTCAGAAAACGTCCACAAGTCTTTGGTCAGTTTTGACCGCCTCCGTGGTACAGTGGCTAAGCTGCTCGGGTATAAAAAACACGGAAGTCGTGGGTTCGATTCCTGCTTTGGGTCTGGTTGGTGGTAGGGCTTTTTCAGAGTCCGACTGGCTAGCTACCACCCACAGGGCACGACTGTTCCCAACGTGCCCACAGGTGAAATCTGCCGCCATAACAGCTCTGGCTGTGTTCCGGCAGTATTAATGTGGGAGCCAGTACACTTGAAATCACTGACTCAAAGATCAAATAAGTCTACAGTATGGCAGCACATTGACGAACGCTTCTAGGGGAATTAAGCGTCCCTCAATGGAATAGGCCGCAGGGGCCGCTTATCATAGTGGGCTGCGTGCCTGTCTGCCACCTGACCTAGTACTAAAAAAAAAAGTCATGGACCTGGAATGAAACCCATTAAGCGCCAAAATTAAACTAGCAACATTTTAAGCGCAAATTGTTTATTTTCTAATCGTTAGGGACATAATCAAATACACTTGAAAGAAAAAATAAAAGTTTTTTTATTTGGGAAAGTTTTAGAAGGGTGTACCCGATTGAGTACAGCGGCCACTTAAGGGTGCAAATTTCGGGACATCCGCTTGCTATGAACAATGTTTTCAAGCAGGTTTACATAGGTTTATATGACATGAAAAACTGCACAACGCAATTGTTCTTCCATTTTTTGAGGATAGTGGCCAATGTTGGCCATACCTGGCACTGCTGAAGATGAAGGACGGCTTTAACGTTGTGTTTCTTGACGTAAATAATTTGGATTCGGATTGGTCAAGCTTGTCTACTCCACCCATTTCTCTATTATATGTAATTTTGGAACCAACGAGGAATACCTACATCGACTCTGTCGCGCCTTATTGAGCACTATCTCTATTTGTATAGTGCAAACGCTGTTTATCTATTTGTCACCAGCAATAGCTCTTTTGTTCTAACGAATCTATCAATCCTAGTCAGCTCGTACTTTTTCTTTATATCTTTTGTATTCTTCAAAGGGTTTTTAGAACTAAAATACCCTTGGAAGAATACAAAAGAATCCTCACGAACGGTTCCAGTAGCACAATATCTAAGTTTTCACAAATAAATCTAAAGAACGTAACCCGAAACGTGATTGCCAAAGCAGACTTGGTGATCTGTTAGATTTCCCAAGAGACTCATCAGTGGCATCATGACAGTTTTTACACAGTAAAACTCAAAGGCATAGCAGGAAAAGGATAAACTAGCTGCCACTCAGCTCTCAAAATCAAATAGCACGGGTTCCCACTTTTCTGTTGATCACATCATCAAGGCTGCTTATTGTCCAAAGGCACATCGTCACTGCTGTTTTCAATAACGAATTATTATTTGCCACACGATATGTATGATGATACTGTTGATTATTTACGAATGCATCAATATTCCCGGGAACGTCGCGAGGCAGAGTAGCAGTCACTAAATCTTCACCAGGTCCTTCTTCTTCATCCGACACCACGCTTGGAGGAGGAAGTACAAATGCAAAATCATAGTCGGAGTCGTGTACATCTTCAAAATAGCTTGAAAAGCTTTTTCTAACTCATTATTGTTGTTAACAGTAGTAAAGCTTTTGGAAGACAGTGTTAGTAAGCTATAACCAAAATAAAGGTTTTTCTTATATGCATCTGGCCGCTGTACTCAATCAGGTACAGCAATGTTTACTACAAAAAATCTTCACTATTACTTGCAATTAACTTTTTTGCTTTTAATATATTTGTAGTATAATCATTACTAAAAAGAAATATTTAACTCAAATGATCTTATTATCACATTTAGGTATAATAAATTATAATAAAGTACACATACCTACAGTGACGTGACGTTGCTTCAATATGCAATGATCACTCCGATACAATATTAAATCTACCCTAATAAAAGATTTATATTATAAAAAAGTCATCTTTAAAAAATTTAAATTACCTATAAAAACTTATTTATTCGTTAGAATGTAAAAGCCAGGTTCTAAAAACTACCTGTACCCAAACGAGTACAGAGGCGCTAAATGGGTGAAGAAATAAATTGTAAAATCACTATTCTCAACCTGAATTTTTGAATTAGTTCCTCCCTTGCTTTTATTGTCATTGAATATCATAAAGATAACCTCCTTACAGTGTAACTGGAGATCCAGTATTTTTTGTTGTAGATTGAATGAGTGTGACTAGTGGGGAATGATTTAAGAAAGGTCTCCCAACGTGTCACACTGTGCTGTGACTGGTTGGGAATTATTTATGATAGATCTCCCGACGTATCACAGTGTGACTAGTTGGGAATCATTTTACAAAGTTATCCCAACGAGTCACACACACTGTAACCTGTAACAAAGGAAATCTTTTTGTGTCGAGATAACAAAGTAATAAATGATACAAATTTTAATTTCACTAAATGGACACACCTTGTCTAATCTCGTGTGAAGTCGTGTGTCAAGTTGGTAAATAACCACTATTTTTTTTACGCAGCGATATAAAAAAAAACATTATTTACCATGACGTTAACGGATTAACGATTAACGTTAACTTGCGTTAAATCGTCCCAAAAGTAGCGCTTTTACGTTTAACGAAGTTAACTTTTTTAGTAACGGATTAGCGATTAACGAAGTTAACTATTTGATTAACGATGCCCAGCTATGGTTGTCAGCCACCCGGGGCGAAAGACAATTCTGCCGCCCTTTTCTTTTTTTTTGCTTCTCCAGTTGGCAAATAGACACGCAGTAATTTGTTTCGGACTTTTTCCTACTCCGAAATTGTGTGGAAAAGAGTCATTAGATTGATCCTATACTTACCAGCCATATCGCTCGGCAAATTTCATTTCTAACGTATGGAAGGCAGTTGCACAGTAAGCAGTTCTCGAACTTAGTCAGTTCAGGAATGCCCAAGTTTTTCTCTACTCCTGAAGGTCCAAGTATGACCTGAAAACAATAATATTATTTATCAATTACTTGTAAAAAATAATTTGTGGCCGTAAGTTGTGAAATAAAGTGTGTAAATTGTAAAAATACTTTCATATTACATTATTATTATTTTTTATAAGGAAGCAGTCAGGATGACCTCACTCCACCTAATGGTAAGCGGAAGTGAGGTCCAAATATAAGGTTCACTGGCTCAATAGATCATAGTACCCATTGAGCCAGTCACCCTCACCCTGAAGGCCTGCATAGATGCCGCTTCACGCCCCGCCTGAAAAGCCATTTATTGTCTTAACCGTTAATCTTATATGAAAGTATTTTTTATGGCTAAGTTAGATAATAAGTTGAAAGGGCGGTTTTTAGTTATTGCAGCAACATGAATATTCGTAGCTATCGTAGCAGCTACGGCTATTTTATCGTAGTCTACGACGCGACGTAACGATTATGTTGGAATGTCGATAAATATAAATGTGTATTATAGAAATTATATTTTATAGCATAACAGTTTATTTTTAAAATTTTATTTTAGCCTTTATATTTATTATTTTATGGAATCGACATAACGGTTTATTCGACATACTTTTGTGCTATTCTGTTATCTATTCTGTGCGTTGTATGCGTCAGCTCATCTCTTTGGTTGTCAGGGCAAAAATTGCTCGCCTACACCGGGCGAGTTATGGTGCCTAATAACATACCTCGCCAAATAACAATATAATGCGTCACCTCGCTCGCGAAGTACTGGCAGTCCGGCGCGCAGGTGCCGAGGCTGTCCACGTAGGCGCACTAGACCACCTCGCGGCCGCCCTGCAGCCCCTTCACCACGTTGATCGCGGTGCGAGCCACGGCGTTCGCGTCTACTCTAACAGTGTTCTATGCGTCACCTCGCTCGCGAAGTACTGGCAGTCCGGCGCGCAGGTGCCGAGGCTGTCCACGTAGGCGCACTGGACCACCTCGCGGCCGCCCTGCAGGCCCTTCATCACGTTGATCGCGGTGCGCGCCACGGCGTTCGCGTCTACTCTAACAGTGTTCTATGCGTCACCTCGCTCGCGAAGTACTGGCAGTCCGGCGCGCAGGTGCCGAGGCTGTCCACGTAGGCGCACTGGACCACCTCGCGGCCGCCCTGCAGCCCCTTCACCACGTTGATCGCGGTGCGCGCCACGGCGTTCGCGTCTACTCTAACAGTGTTCTATGCGTCACCTCGCTCGCGAAGTACTGGCAGTCCGGCGCGCAGGTGCCGAGGCTGTCCACGTAGGCGCACTGGACCACCTCGCGGCCGCCCTGCAGCCCCTTCACCACGTTGATCGCGGTGCGCGCCACGGCGTTCGCGTCTACTCTAACAGTGTTCTATGCGTCACCTCGCTCGCGAAGTACTGGCAGTCCGGCGCGCAGGTGCCGAGGCTGTCCACGTAGGCGCACTGGACCACCTCGCGGCCGCCCTGCAGCCCCTTCACGACGTTGATCGCGGTGCGCGCCACGGCGTACGCGCCGGCCAGGCACGCTGTCGCCGTGCAGCAACCCTTCGCAGCGCATACCGCCTCGTTGCCGTTCATTATGCATGACGTCACGCATTCTATCTGCAAAATTATTTTTTTATACGTGAGTGTAACAGGTCATAAAGTCGGAACGGGTTGGATAAGACAAGTTTGTCTGCACTGGGAGCCTGTAACTTAAGGCTAGACATACGAATAATTATAGTTAATTATACTTATTTGGTGTAATGGTCGATAAGTCAACTAGTCTATTACACCCGAGGTTGCGGATTCGATTCCCGCAGGGTACAAATATTTGTGTGCATGAATATTTGTCTGCTTATATTATATTTCTGGGTGTTTCTATGTATTACATGACCGTATTTACAAAAAAATATATATATAATGTTTCCGTTGTCTGGCACCCATACCTATATTATAGCACATGCTAATGCTGTATTTATTATTTTTATCACTTATTGTCCGGTGTCACATTTGCTCGTTTGTCACTCTTGGTACAATACCTGCTCCTGAGTCATAGTGCAAGGATGCACAGCGGCAGACAGCACCGGCACCATCGTCTGCGGCGTGGCGCCCCCCACCACGGGCACGCGCACTGCCTCAGGCGGGACTCGCAGGAAGTCCGCCAGCACGGTGTTCGCGCGCACGCAGTTCAGCTCCACGCATCCGAGCAGCGTGCGCGGGTTGTACACCCCTCGGAGACGCTGGATCTCGCCCACCAGCGGGACCATGCTTTCGATAGGTTCCGTTGCTACTATCGTGAAGCACTGCCGAATCAAGAATTGCGATGGTCAATGTTTGAAAATAAGTCGGCAATCAAACTTTTTTTAAATGAGACACGAGGTTACAAACCTCGATTTTTTAAAATCAAAGAATGTATTATTTAAAATTATTTTTAGTGTCATCTAGAATATCTTATACAAGGTGGGCCAAAAGTAATCACCCTATTGGAAGATGCTCTTATTTTTGCAAATAGCCGCCAATGTCTATTCTGTTTTGACATTTGTGGACTAGACAGATGTAGAATACAAGTGAATAAGCCATGGAGCGATACACTCCCCAAGAACGCGGAATAATCGTGTCTATTTTTTTTTGCGTAACAATTCGTCTGTAGTGTTGGAGCGCGAATTCTGTCGCCGATTTCCCGGCCGTCCGACACCGACTGCGCAAACACTGCGCCGTTTGGCCACCAACCTTGAAGAGTATGGGACCACACGAGACGTTGCCAGGAGTGGCCGGCCCCGGAGCACCCGTTCTGCCGAGGATATCGCTGCTGTTGCTGAGGATGTCGAGCTGTCGCCGGAAACGACAACAGTTAACGGTGCGCGCTATAGGGCCATGTTAACTGAGTTTTTTCTGCCGCAATTGGGCGAATTAGGACTGGTGAACATGTGATTTCAACAGGACGGAGCAACGGCACACACTGCGCGAGCCACAACCGATATTCTGAAGGCGGCGTTCCCGGGTCGCCTTATCTCTCGTTTTGGCGATTTGCACTGGCCTGCAAGATTGCCTGATTTAACCGTTCCTGACCTTTTTTGTGAGGTTTTTTGAAGTCCCGTGTTTACGTGAACAAGCCCGAGACCCTGGAAGCCCTCAAGGACAACATTCGACACAAGTGCGAGAATCTGTCGCCCGAAGTTCTTGCCGAAGTGATGAGAAATGCCATAAAACGAGCCCATATGGCAATCAATTGTGACAGCGCCCATTTGACCGATATCATCTTCTCGACGTGACCAATAAAATTCTAAAGGTTCAAATAAACATAATCAAAAAACAGAATCGAAGTTTTTCATTTAGAAAAAAAATGAGAGCCAAACAACATCGGATGACTTCTTTTGGCCCACCTTGTATTATAACATAGATTTCATAATTACATTAGGGCATGTGTTACAAATCTGCAGGGTGATCTCGGTGACAAGAGGCGCGCTGTTTTCAAACGTGTCGCACCTGTCTCGTGCCACTATTATCACAACCCTCGAATCCTGAAATTGTCAAGGTTAGGGATTGGAGAAGAAGATATCATATATATGCAGTTTAAAGTTAACACAAACACTTCTATTTATTTCTGTAGTAAAATGGTTTTTGGATCATGCTTTTACAACTTGATTTCACCGGACAATATATTTAAATTATTTGGGGAAACTATGAAAATTAATATTTATCTGTTTAGTCAGCCACAAAAGTAGTTGCGTATTTAATCGATTATAGTGCTTCTATACCGATCGGTCCTGCGCCGCATTCAGTTTCCCACGATCTGTATGATCTTTTTTTTTCACGGAGGATTCGTTTTGTACCAAAACCGCTGGTTAGAGAGACCTGCGACCGTGTGTAGCTCTCGGGACTTTTTTAAGCGTCCAGCCACTAAACTCACCCGATTCCCCTTCACATCCGAACAGGACGAGCCAGTGCCCGCCTTGGCATCCGAAGAAGACGAGCCGGTGTTCGCCTTGTGGCGATTGACGATTGACCGGCCCGTGACTTCCCCACCGTACCACCGCCCATACCCCCAGCGGTACGGTGGGTCTAAAACCGTACCACTGAACAATAGGGTTGTGTGGGCTGTTGTGGGAATTGAAAAGGAGCATAATTTTTTAACTATTATTTGATAGTTTTTTTTTAATAACATTAAAACAAGTGAATGTCGGAAAAAAAAAAATGTCGGGAAAACATTGTTTATTGATCTGAAGTTAAAAAAACAGGTGCAAGCAATTTTCAACCTTATTGACATTTAAAATTTCGTTGCTTTTTCGTAAACGCTTGTTGTAGTCAACAAGCGTTTACGAAAAAGCAACAAATGCATGCTTTCCTGGTTCATTAAAATCCGTTATTTTGGTAAATGCCGATAAGGTCGAAAATGTATTTTTAACTTCAGATCAATAAACAATGTTTTCCCGACATTCATTTGTTTCCCCGACATTCATTTGTTTTCCTGAAATTCACTTGTTTTGTCGCCATTCACTTGTTTAATTGTTATTTAAAAAAACTGTCAAATAATATAAAAAAAAATATGCGCAATTCCCACAACCCTATTTGTTCAGTGGTACGGTTTTAGACCCACCGTACCACTGGGGGTATGGGCGGTGGTACGGTGGGGAAGTCACGGACCGGCCCATCCCCAGGTAGCGATTTTTAGGATCGCATGTTAGTTGTAAATAATGTAGGAAGGAATATCATAGACGTGTTTACCTTCAGCGCATCACACAACATGTGGCGTCCGGAGTAGGAGGACACTTTGCACTTGGTGTCGACGTGGCTAAGCTCCATGCCGTAGCCACAGGTGGCGCAAACATCGTACAAAGCGATCTCGTCCAGCATTGGGCATTGCTTCAGCAACAGCGCTAGTGGCTGACCTGGTAATACGCGAATAATACGCCATTTTTTATACTTCTACTACACTTGATAGACCAGTCACCAGGGATATTGAGGAGCACTTCACCAAAAGCATCGCTCACTGTGCTGTTGCCCATTTTGGCAACAGTATATCTGTAGAACAGCATGTTGGACTCTGACACAAAGTGCTACCACTATGTTAAGTACATACGCAACGCAACAACGCAATAAACGCAACTACTTAATAATAATATTGTGTGCTGGAAACGGCTAAATATAAACGGCTAATGTATTATATTATGATATAATACCATATTTAAAACAATAAATGATTATGATTATGATTACGTTTCGTCTCGTTTCGTTCTTAAACAATTAATTTGTAAAAAAATTACTTCATTTTTCCGTTAAGATTACCTGAACATTTAAATTGGAAATTCATTTATTCGTCATGTGTAAAAGATATTAGTGCTTTTGGAGAGACTGTATATTAAGACGAAAATCATAACAAAAATTCACATATAAAATACCTCGTACGTAGGAGCGCTATAAACGGCAAACGCTTTAATCCTTCTAGCCCCGGATTACTAGACACAATAGAAAATCTATTGTTATGCGGCACCCGAGTGCCGGTTCGGCGTTGAGTGGTTAATACTGAGTAATTACTAAATTAAATGCTGTTAACAAAATTGTAAAACGTTTTAGGGTTCCCGCGCACAGGCAACAGCCACAAATGCACTGCTATATGCTACCAGCATATTTCCTGCAGTTTTCATACCTACTTAATTTATATTGACTCGCCGCTCACGGTTGACGCCGATGGCTGCCACATGCTACAAGGCCTACAAGACTTTAGGGCGTATGGCCCGTGTTATTTCGCCCCTTCGATATTTCGCCGTTTCTCTAGAAGATGAACAAAGTCGAAAAAATTACGAAATCAAGTTAAATATAAAGAAAAACTAACAATCACTTGTTCAGTTTTGCTGTATATTTAACTTCATTTCACAAATGTTTCGAATATGTACACTCTTCTAGAGAAGCGGCGATTTACCTATACATTTTTATTCCATTTAGTGAGAAGCTCAGTTTGTGATAGCACAGTATGAAGCAACCTAAAATTACTTGACATCCTATACAGAAGGTTACCTTGAGATAGGAATAGGACATAAGCTATTTTTTTCCTTTCGCGTTGCAACGAAGCAACGCTCGACGTGATCTTTTGGTAAGGGGATAGTAAGTTTGTGAGCTAGAAAGTAACATCTATAGGAGACTATAGGACGTTGTATAGTCAACGCGGGCGAATCCGCGGGCATAAGATTAGTCGAATCATAATTTCTACCAAACCTGTGCATCCTGCAGCTCCACAAATGGTCACTTTCATGCCAGAGGGGCAGGTACTGTAACCCCTGTAGTTCTGATTGCATGGCTTCTGGTTTAAATGGTTGAATGCCACATTCGAAATCACATTTCTCACTACTTGCCTGGAACGGAACGCAGACCAAATGGCCTTACAAACACGCATTTTTTTAGACTTTTTTTTGGAATTTTTTAGATTTTTATCAACAACTTTAGATTTTATTTATAAAAACTGTCATTTTAGGATTTGACAATGACGTTGCCAGATTTAGAAGAGGTTTTCTTCTTCGGTTTTCTAAATAGTTCAAGTACGTAAGTAAATACTATGATCAATGGTCCTTTTATTCTACCACTAATATTTCCAAAGTTTCTGATGAAAGATCGATGTTTTTTACTCTTTCACGGAAAAACTATGGAATGGATTGAGATGAATCTTGAGCATTTCATCAGAATAACACATGTACTGTACATGTTAGTAAGGCACAAATTAATATATAATTAAGTACCTATTTTACCTATAACTTGACTGAGAATGGTCATTTGTAGCTACAAATGGCGTGCTAGTTAGCCATATTTCCATACCATTCAGCAGGCAACGTATCTAATGCTTTTAGCTTTAAATAAATATTTAAACTTATTAATAAACCAGCGGCATAGCGTGGGTTTTTTGCCACCCGGTGTACTTCATTGCATGTTAATCTTTGTCAATTTAGTAACCTACTTTTTTTTTACATTATCTTAGATATTCAAATATTATGTTCCTTATTCTAGTAGGTACTAGGCCACACATCTGCTTAAGACTGTGAATTAAACTTGTGTTTTAATGAGTATTCTTTTTTGGACCTAAAAAAACTCCTCGAGCAAATCTCGAAATATACTGAAAAATATTTTTATTATAAAGAGGCAAGGAGGACAAACAAAAATATTCATGTTCTTGTTGTGTATATTTATGAAGAAGGTTAATTCGAACCAGTGTCACTCACAAATTAAGAAAAACGTAGCATGATTGTTATTATAACATACAACACCAAAATGACTAGCTAATGACCCAATCGTTCATAGTTTTAAAGAATTTGTTTTTAATTGGCGTTTTGTGCCGTTAAATGCTAACACAGTGTGAATAAATAATAGTGGTGATGCTATCGTTCCAATCATGTTCAAGTAGGCACCTCGCAATACTCTAATGGCGGCACAGTCTTTCAGTACTAACGAGTCTTTTACCTTGAATCAACCATTTGCTTAGTGCAATCATGTTCTCAAGTTGGCGAAAATATTTTTCAGCTAAAAATCAAAGTTTATCATTACTACTATTATTCAATCCTGTATACGCCACACTAGTTGTAATGGGGTTATTCCCGTATCGCGTAAAGTTCAAAACAAAACACAAATGCGTGATCAAACCGCGGTCAATTTATTTAAATTGTTTGTGTGCGGTTTCCTTAATTATCTTAATGTCTATATTTGGCGGTATTCATATCCAAAGCATGGTCCCTGAAATCGCAACAGCAAACTCTGGAATTATGACGCATATCAATTACTTTTTAGAGGTGATATTTCTGATAGTGACTTGTATTGTCTGCTACGTATGCGTTTATTCTTATCGTTATAAAATTGTGAACATACTGAACTCATTGGCTTCTGCCTGGACTGAATTGCCTGTTACTCGCAACAATATTCTTGAAAATCTTCGATTCCAAATCTCATTCTATTTAATCACTCTTATGATTTTAGTCAATACGCAAATTGCAATAAACTTTACAAGAAAAGATGGATTGTGGAAGAAGATTCTAGTCACATTTTCCTTTATTTTACCGCAAATGATACAGTTTTTAGCCATAACATTTTATTGTGTGCTAGTCTTGATGTTGACGGCATTGTTGACAAACACTGAACTGGTGTTAAAAAGTTTGACAGAAAATAACGCAATGATAAAAAGCTTCTGCGAAATTGAGTCAAGAAAGCCTGCATTTTCGGTAAATTTGCGAAGCATTGAGTTAATTTACGTGAAAGCATTTGAGATTAAACGTTTAATAAATGACACATTTCAAGCGACTATATTGCTTACGTGTATGCAATGCTTTCACTCTATTGTGAGCGAGTCGCACATCATTTATCATGGAGTCATTGTTGCAAGGACGCTAACAGCACACGAGATCATAAATTTTTCCGTTTGGATCATCTATCAGGTGATTAAAATGTATGCCTTGGCATATACCGGTAATCTACTGAATTTTGTGGTTAGTAACTATAAATGCTTAAACATCTGAGAGGTTTTTTATGATGAATACTATGATTATGTCGAAAAGTTGTTGAAAAGTTGTTAGTTGTTATTTTCTTTATGTTTTATATTTCTGCCATAAACAACTTTTATTTTAATTAGAATTAAAATAATAATAATGTGTTTTTCATTTAAACCTGTCACTAAAAGTATACATAAAAGCTAGATAACTTATTGTTTATACTTAATATGTTTATTAAGTTAATATCTTCGTACCTATTAAGTATACAACTCAATTTAATTTTAGACCTGCAGAATAGGACAGACTCTTCACAATATACCCCTTGACAAGCGAGACCTAAGGGCGTTCATGGAGGTTGGTGTCAAGTCAAGTATAATCTTCTTTACTAATAACAGAGCATCAGTGATTTTCCCATAGCCTATTAAAGTGTCTGGCACGGATTCTTTTTACGAATGCAATTTTACAATATTAGGAAGGAAGAAAGCCGGTATCTATTTCTCGACCTTTTAGTCCTAATAAATTAAGTATAATAATAAAACATATCTCACAGATATAAAAAAGCTCGGCGTCTAAACCACGGTAATTTAGATAATATTGTTGTAAGATAATACTGTTATAGGTATAACGTGTATGTTATAGTTTTGGCCGACCAGTATTCTCACTCACCATACGAAGCGCAATAACAAAGCTACTACACATATCTATTTATAGGTTAATTGCTGTTCGTTAGTTTTGCTAAACTCGAGAACGGCTGAACCGATTTGACTAATTTTAGTCTTGAAATATTCGTGGAAGTCCAGGGAAGGTTTAAGCGATAAGAAAATATCGAAAAATGGCGAGAAAAACACTAAAGTAAGTGATACGAAGTTCACCCGGTCAGCTAGTTTTATATAATATTTAAAACATATAAGGTACCTACTTATATCTACTATGGTGAGTTAGAGTACCATTTTTATACCAGAAAAATTCAATAAGTAAGTATAAGGCCGAGATAAAAATATACATAGGCGTAGCCATGGGGCAGAGTGGGGCAAGTGCCCTACTCTGGCGCGAGTATAGTTTGCTAGTTAGTTACATGTTATTTTATACTGCTGCCCCATCCTGGGTCCATGGTTGCCCCACTCTGGACCTATGGCTGCCCCACCCTTAGCTCATGGCTGGCTGCGACCATGAAAATATATGCTCTGTTACAAACACGTCGTCACACAAAAGATCTATTTAAATAATATGAGAACTTTTATTTAAATAATGTGAGAACTTTGGTTCATATAAAGGCTTAGTTAGGTTTGGTTTTAATTTCATAATAACAAGCTGCATTAACTCTAACCGTTTAATTTTATTTCTCAGATCCAACATTTCTCCTCCCTAATGACGTATCAACCTGCGAACTTGACCGTTTATGGATATTTTTCCCTGGACGCCAGTTTTCTATTCAAAGTAAGAGGAAATACCTACATTACCTTCTTATAAATAATAACGGACAACATCATAAATATTGATCCGATTCAAAAGAAAGCTGCTTAGGCACTGATTGAACACAATATAGTTCATTACATGAATCCTAGTTGGGATTCAAACCCACGACATCTGGTGCAAAGGGCAGCACCAAACGCGCCATTGGGCTAGTTATACCCTCTTATTACAAAAAACAATCGTTAAAACAGGTTTAGATCTGTACTAGTTAGTACAGGTACGAAGTCCGGACTATATTCCTTATTACAAAACAAATACCAACATAAGAATAATTTACTGGTACTAACTCGTTCAGTGCGTTTCATTTTACAAGACTTTCTTTTATGACATGTTTTAAAATCTTTAAATAAGATAGTAAAAATAATAATTCTTTAATTCAAAATGTGTTTTAGTAATGTAAGAAAAAGTAACATATATTTTTAATTTTCTGTTCACAAATTAAGTGATTCTTTTCAAAAACTGTCTTTCTATACGTAGAACGGAGCGAAATTTTTAAAGTGTTATCGTTTTGACGTTTGAAAGTTAGTCCATAGTAAAACTAGGGGCATCGGCGGACTTTCTTGGGTCTAACTTTAGTCCTCGAAATGAAGTAAAACTTCATTTTGTAATAGCGTTTGATTTTAGTCAGGAGTTAGTGTAGTACTAAGCTCGGTTTAATTTTTAAACCACGTATTGTAATAAGAGGGATAATGTTTACCAGTTTTTCATAAATATTCAAATAAGAGTCTGAAATAATAAATTCGAGGAATAATTTTTATTTTATTTAGTACAATATTTGATATTAAGTAGGCTAAGTTAGGTTACGTACCAAATACAAACCCATAAAAAGTGATTAGGTACCGGCCGGCGCAAATGGACACTTGTAACACCAGTTCCAGTTCCAGCGGGTGTAGCGAAGGGGTCAGTCCGCCCCGGGCGGCACTTTTTAGGGGGCGGCAAACACAATAAAGTTGGAGTGTCCCTTAATGGAATGGAATTAGGCCGCAGTGACCACTTACCATCAGGTGGGCTGGTTTGCCAACTGGAGGAGCAAAAAATGTAAAAAAATTGCATTGCAAATGTGCTTGCTGCCCCACAAGAAAGAAATACTTCTTACTTCGTCATAATTTTTTTTTTACTGTTTGGCTTTTACTTCTTTACAGGTACTCGCATCTGCAGCAATGTATTTAATCATTTTAGTACAATTTGATAGAAAAAGTTAAAAGAAGTTCAAATGTACATATTTAGTAATGTGTGTGTTAATAAACATCTTTATTCGTATTCTTCTATTTTATTTATATAATTAAGTACATCATTAAAGAAGTAGGTATTTATTAAACCATGATGCTAGTAATGAATAAATTAGCCACCGTTCATACAAGAAACAAGGCCCCGAGTTATAAGACTGTTTAGAGTTCTGTTAGTATATTTTATTATAGCCTTCGTGCTTCAGGAACATGATAAAAACTAGAAATGCTCCGGGTCCTACTTTTGCCGAACCCGGCGCAAGCTTATGCCAGGAAGCCAGGTACCCGGCAAAATTACCCGGCATGAAAAGACATACATTCGACTTCCCTATTTGGGCGCAATTAACGGTCAAGTCAAGATATAAATTTTAATTAATAACCAAGATATAAGTAAACATTACTTATATAGGTCACTCACTAAAAAGAGTCTCGAGATTAGCGCCAGCTGCATGGAGGTATACATCTATCTAAATATATATAACTCAAAGGTGACTGACTGACTGACTGACATAGTGATCTATCAACGCGCAGCCCAAACCACTGGACGGATCGGGCTGACATTTGGCATGCAGGTAGATGTTATGAGTGTTATGACGTAGCTAGGCATCCGCTACGAAAGGATTTTGATCAATTCTACCCCCAAGGGGATAAAATAGGGGATGAAAGTTTGTATAAATCTTCTCACATTCCCGCGGAATAACGTCGTGTAGTCCACGCGGCGCGGGCGGAAAGCTAGTCTATACTGGGGTTTAAGTGACAGGAAATGCGAGGGACATATTTACACCCCAAATAGTTCATGCTATAACAAAATAAGTATAAACCAATAAAAACTCTAGTAAATATCTGTCAATAACCTTAGTCGAAATTATTCTGAAAATCCGCGTAACGTACGCGTAGTACGACTCAAATTGTACGCGAGTACAATTGTTTGGGGCGTAACCGGCCGCTTAGCACACGGGATTTTTAGGTAGTTCATGCATACCTAAATTATGCAAAAAATTAAGGATACATTTGCGAATTGGACTCTAAATCGGATTCTGAACACTCTCCTTAAATATGTCCCTCGGGTTACCTAACACGCTGTATATTTATAAGAAAGTGGTGGTAGTTACACTATTTATAACTCAAAAACGGATGAACCGACTTGGCTGAAAATTGGTGGAGAGGTAGCTTAGAACCAGAAGACGGACATAGGATACTTTGATGGGGGAAAGGGGGATAATATGGGGTAAGGGGGGGGGATAGCTGAAAAAGGAAATTACGTGCGGGTGAAACCGCGAGGGCGAGCGCTAATAAAATTTAATATGCAGTTCATTGACACTAGGACCATGGTACAGTTCAATGATGGAACTCTGATATACTTAGTTCCATTTTAAAGCCTGTTTTCGGAGGCTGGTAACTGGTAATATCTCTGAGAAAAAAACGCAACAGACTTAATCCAGATGGTGCTGAGCAGTATGTATTTCTACACCATATTTTACCTCTTTTGTAACAAGATTTTAAAATTGGCCCAGTTTTACTTACCTGCTGCCCCAAAGGACAAGGCAAAAGACTGGGCCCAAAAAAGTTGTGCAGATTTGGCACCATTTTGGCACATAGACTACGAAGTAGATAGTCCAATTAACACATAACACCTTTATAGACCAACAAACTTTTCTGTTCCGGTGGCCAAAATTGGAACTACGTGTTTTGCAATACAAAATTAAACGATATTTAATGACAGTGCTAAAACGACAGTAGCGACACCGCCACAGGAACAGATAAGTTTGTCGGACTGTAACTTTTATTATGGCTTCGACAAAATTGGTCCTAGTGAAAAAAAATGTTTATTATGTTAAATTATTTATGTTCATATAAAAATAATAAATTATTGTGGATGATAACGCCTTTTCCCTCTGCTCATTAAATTAAATTTTTAGGGCCCAAGAACAAAGGTAAGTTTTGTATTTTCCTTTGGTAACACTGATTGTTTTTTGTAGCTGGTAACATCAGTTGAGAACTCCTTCCTTCATTCATTCGATAATTTCATCATTCATTCCAAAAATCTTTGCCGGCTCAAGTTCACTCAATCAATCCACTTCTTCATTCACTCATTAATTTATTTGAACCGGTGAAATTGAGGTTGGTTAGTTCATATTTTTGTAGAAGAAAAGCGAAATAATTCTGATCAACTGATTGCAATACAAATGAATTAACAGTTTCTTTATTTTTATTGTTCATTGCTTGCTGGCTGAATTGTGTTTTTGACAACTGCAGGCAAAATGGTAAGTTGACTTGCTAACCTAAATTTATGTATTTCGTAAAGTCAGCTGTTATTATTTGGGTCCGAACCGGCGAAACCTACATTTTTATTAATAGGCGTACATTTTTATTAATAGGCGCTGTAACAGTATAATTAATATTTTAGACTAATAATTTATTTCCACCCGGCACGCGGTTCAGCCATCTTGGGTGTCTGTAATGGCCGGCGGCCGCCATGTCAATCGAACTATCACACGCATGAAAAATTTTACTCACAAGGAGACAAGGAGATCACACGTCTATAAAAATTGGTTCAAAGTACACAATACAGCTTTCATTTTGTAATATTAATAGTGATTAGTGGTATTCTTCATCACCTAATTGGACTTAAGCCCTCAACAACTCTCTGTATTGTGTTAAAATCGTTTTTAAACTTGTGTGTGCTTAATTAGTGTCTAAAATGTTTGTAAGTAGACCCCACATAATATACCTTATTTTAAATCCTACTACCTACTGTTCTATTCTTGAAAATTCACACTATTATCTCCAAATCGAGAAGTTCAATTTGTTCCAATTTGGTATCATAAATTTTTGGCATTAAGTATGTGCCAGGCAGGCATAACTTATTACAGTATAATCCATAATAAAATTAATGTTCAAAAAAATATAAGTTGTTTGTACATAACAACAGTTTTGTAATATCATAAAATTTAAATTGCATACCTACATACATTCATTTCCATAAACATATTACTTGGTTATTCACATTTTTTTTATTTAGAAATCTACCTTCCTATCTACATAAAAGACTGGTTAGGGCTTGACACTGGAGTAATGTAATTATATATGTAATTAAATTATTAAAATTAGATGGACGGCAATGTGGTGCATCCACACCCTGGTGTTGTTCATGGAGGGGTGCCAGGAGTAGTTCATGGGATGCCGGTCCATGGAGCTGGGCCCGATGGCGAGCATGCTCCTCATGGTCCTAGACGCCGCTACCAAAACAGGCCAAAGCCTCCAAATAACTTGGAGCGCTTACCTCTTGACGAAGCTGCTAAAAGGGTATGTGTTCGAATTTTTTTTTCTACTAATCATCAAATATGAACATTCTGCACTTACCCTCATAATTATTTTTTTACAACTGATTAAAATTTTAAATTGATGAACCAGTTTTAAATTCTTGTGTTCCTTATTATAATTTATAAATAATTTGGATTGTTATCATAATTTTAATATGTACTCATATTGATGATAAAGAGATGCTTATATTTCAAATGACTTTATTCCTATAATAATAAATATTAAATTCTTAAGGAAATGGAATCATTGCCCATGAAAACCCCAGTATCAGTGCTGCAAGAGTTACTGGCTCGCCGAGGCACAGTGCCCAAGTATGAGTTGGTTCAGATTGAGGGTATGATCCATGAGCCCACTTTCCGCTATCGTGTAACTGTGGCGGACTTAGTTGGTAAGTTTATCATGTTGATTTTAAAAAACAATTCATTATCTTGCAAAAGAATGACATGAGTAGAACCTAATTTAACATAATATTGTTATTCCGGGTTTTTGTTTATTTATTCACATTAACATTCACACAAACTGTACATAGTTTTTCCTGGTTTATTAATTAGTGATTATTTAACAGCAATGGGCACGGGTCGTTCAAAGAAGGAAGCAAAGCACTCTGCTGCAAAGGCTTTGCTGGATAAGCTAACCGGTGCTGCACCGGCTGATCAATCTACCAATGGAAATGTGCCTGAAACGTAAGTGTTTTCAATTGCTTTTTTTTATAGATAAACAACAGTTTTAAAGTTATCGCCGCTTCTCTAGAAATTGATTTCGCAAAATTTTTCGACTGCACACTCTTCTAAGAAGCAGCGAATATATTTCAACCTCTAGCAGGGTACATATTTTTTTTTATTTTTTTTATCAACTGCCTCCATGGTACAGTGGTTAGAGCATTGGGCTCTAAAACCCGAAGGTCGTGGGTTCGAATCCCGCGGGGTGAGGGGTACATCACTTTGTGTTATTGTTTGCAGTTTGGTTAGGACATTGCAGGCTTGAATCACCTGAATGTCTGAAAAGAATGATGATTCCGTGCTTCGGAAGGCACGTTAAGACGTTGGTCCCGACTATGTTCTAAGTAGGTCTGGTTTCCCTTGTAAGGGTTACGGAGGTCAGATTGCAATAGCTCCATTGTAATAAACAGGCTGGTAAAATCTAGGATCATAGTCAAGCGGACCCTGAGCTTCCATACTGGATGCAATAGGGAATACGCTGGGATGATGATGATTATCAATGACCGATGATAATCTTTACATTTGATAGCAACCTAGCCCTGTCTGGAGTCAAAGATTCGAATTTCACTCAGCGGATGCACTTTTATGTGAACATTAGTGTTTCTTCTGTGTCTAAACATTTATTACAATGTCAAGTACTTGTTCTACTTTGTGAATCCAGTCAATGTATCTGATGCTGGCTGAAATTTATTTACTTCCTGCAAACCCTGGCTTGGCACAAGGAGATACAAACCTTGTCCTGACAATTACAAAAATATATATACCACTGCATGCGTTGTTGTTTACTATGAATTGTTTTTTGTTTCAGTGGTGCTGTTGTCTCGTCTTTTGAAGACAAATTGATGGGGAATCCTGTGGGATGGCTGCAAGAACTTTGCATGTCTCGATTCTGGCCGCCTCCATCATACCATGCTGAGAATGATGACAACGTCAATAGGCGTATGTACTTACTAATTTTTATTATTACTGATTCTGAGATAAATAGGCGTGATTTTTGTCTGTTTCAATTGGTACATTTTGTTAATATTTTTGATATTATTTTTCTTAATTAAAATTGGTAAATTGCCCAGGTCTGCCTCATGAGCGCCAATTCACCATCGTGTGTACTCTGCTGAAGCGTCGCGAGGTGGGCACGGGAAAGTCGAAGAAGCTGGCCAAGCGCCAAGCCGCATACAAAATGTGGCAAGCTCTGCAGGATAACCCCCCGGAATCCTTCCAGCCTGAGGAAGAGGTATGCTATTTTGTTTCATTTTAAAACCTTGTTCTTAAATTGTAATAATGACAATTCTTAAATAAACTAAATATAGTTTGTAATTAATTACCTACACTAAAGTTAAAACAATTTTTTTATTATATAAATCATAGTATTTTCCATTTACCATTAGTTATTGATATTGATGATTAACATAAAACCAACTAATATGTAACTAATTTCCATCTGTCTACTATTGGCATGTCCCATTTTTTCAGCCATGTTCAGTTGAGTGGCTCTTTTGTATCATTCCCTTGAGGATTGCTAGCACTTGGCCAGGTATTTTACTATCTTTCGGTCGGCTCTTGCAAGCTTGAATGGACAGAAGGGTCACTTGCGCAAATTGAACTGTTTTTTATAACCGTGTTTGATTTCTAGGGCGGAGTCGCGGCCCGTTATGCCGACTTGAAAGATAGTAAAATCTCAACTTTGACTACAAGTCACAGCCACAAGGTGTCGCAGTTTCACAAACATCTAAAACAGTCTGTCGGCCCCAACCTGGCCAAGTTGCAGGTACGACATTTCGATTATTTTGCATGATCAATGTTTAATGATACTAAATTGGACTGGAAATGTCAGTGTTTTTTGTCTAACGCATGAACCATTAAACAATCTAGTGAATTTATTGTAGTTAGAATTTTTTTGTGAACTATTACCTTTTGTTACAAGAATAAAAACTAACATACATTATTATTTTCCAACAGGCAACTCCACTGAACAACAAGGATTTCAATTTTGTTCAATTCCTGCAAGAAATAGCTTCAGAGCAGTCATTTGAGGTAACCTATGTGGATATTGAAGAGAAGTCAATGACTGGCCGCAGTCAATGTCTTGTCCAGCTCTCCACACTGCCAGTCGCGGTCTGCTATGGAGCCGGCCTCACCAGCAAGGATGCGCAGTCGTCTGCTGCTCATAATGCACTTGAGTACCTCAAGATTATGACCAAGAAGTGAATGTCTCATCATCTTGCGACATCAAGATGTCACTCTTTAGTGGTCACCTATGCAGGTGTTAATACAAATCCGTGGACGGTTTTTTAAAAGTTTTCTTTCACAGATAACCAACTAGAATCGCAAATAGCATAGAATGACACTTGAAAATATGTGTACAGTTGATGTCGCTAGGTTTTGAGCCTATACTTATCTTTATCACCACTTCCCATTTGAGTAATGGCATTTCGCCTGTGTGCCAATAGCACTTCGGGCTATGCTTTATAACTGGCATATTTGCAGTATCTTACTTGTGATTCTTTTTCTTTATGTACCTAGGTACTGGGATAAAAAAAGATATCATTTCAATGCTGTAATTGTATACATGATTATTCTACTTTTTTTATCATGTATGTAAGTAAATCCTGGTCATGTTATTTTTTTTTACTTGTAACATCTAGGTACTTAAAATTATTTTTGTTCAGTGAAAATGTTTTGGTATAATGGTTTACTTAATATTCTTTTCTCATAACTAGCAAGTGAATTTTCACTTGTACTATTACTGCCAATGTGCGAGTATAATTTGCATAGCCCGTAAACTTAAAGAAACAAAGTATGGAGTGGTCATATAACAAATACAAGCTATACTTTGCATAGAATTAGTGTAATTTTCCCAGCGTGGAAATTACTATAAAAAATATATAATAAAAATAAAAAAAAAATAAAAAATGTAATTAAAAATAATAAAAAAAGTGTGGATTATATTTCCAGTTTAATATTCAGCATTATTTATTAGGCATGTTTTTGCATTCATTCATATTAAATAAAATTATATTGTATACTTACCAAAATACTTAGCTTTTAATGTATATTATATAATCACGGCGTAGCCAAGCCAATCATGGATTTCTTTACAATTAAACAGGCATCTTTTAAATGAAATTTTAGTTTGTATGGTGTGTTACAAGAGAGATCTTCTTTTACATGCTGAGCATTAAACGGAAAAAATATTCTCAGCTAGTATTGTCTTGTTGACGAACTGTCCGACCTTTGCTTTGTAACAAGCTCCGAATTGACAGTCAACTCACTTGAACTTGGGAAGAACTTCTTACAAAGTGCAAGGGTTGGTATTTGGGACGACACATGTTACATGTGGAGAGGCAGGATTGAATAATTGTTGTTTTTATATAAATTTCAATGTCAGTGACTCTAGGTTTTCTTTTTAAAACATGATAGAAAACTTTGCAGGGAAGCTGAGAACTATGTGTTAGAGTGATATTTCACTGGAATAAGTGGTGATGCGAAGTTAGGATCCCTTGCCTGTGAAAATGGGCATTATTTTAATGCAAAGTATAGAGGTTGTAACAATTTCTATCTGTCCAGTGTCGTCGTCGGTGCTTGCGTCAAAGCCAGGCAATGACGAGGATCCTGCACGCACCCAGTTTCTTTTAAATTGAATGGTGTGAGTTCAACCTGCCCTTGTAAAACATCGCACTGTTCAAGTTAGAAAAGACTAACTGAAGTAAAGGATTGGAGTTCTGTTCAACCAAGACCAACTAAATAAATTGTAACGGCCCATGTTTGGCCACATGTTTATGTATTATTTTATGTTTAGTGAGTCTTGGTTTTACTTGTTCTTGTGGATAATCGCAGGAATAAATATTATAATTAAATTATAACGTGGTAGATTATAATATTTCGACACTATTGTGGACAACTACTTCACCCCTAGCTTACTGTAATGAATTTTGTAAAATTAAGGTAAATTTTTTTGCTATGCATTGTTTCAACTCGTAACTCAATATTAATAAATTTTGGTGTTGCTTATACTACTTTTATGATTTCATTTCACCCAAGCATAGAACCCTATAAAACAATATCAAAATTCGAGCTACGAATTAGCAAAGCCTGAACTTAACAGGTTCCCTGTCCGATGAATCATTTATGATACATGTAATTTTTGTCCCAATTTTTATACGTTCATGAATCACTTATGATCAAAGTTAGAGGTAAGTTTGGAGGCTAATTTTTTTTGAGGACGTAGCGTAACAATTTCGATTTTTAGAACGGGGACGTGTGGGATCTATTGTATTAGTTATTTATCTTTTATTGAATTTTTTGTTAATTTTAATCTAGAAAAAACAAAAACTGAATTTAGACGGGACGTAGGAAGTCAAATAGTTATTTCATTCATACAATAAATGTCTATTTTAAAGTCAGGATCGATGTGAAACCGCGTGGAATATAATCCGTAGTACCAGGAGAGCAGAGAAGAACAAGAAGCTGGCCCGTTACTAATTAGTGTGGACCGGCGCAGTCGCTTGTTAACCTAGTTAGGCCCTGCCCAGTCCTTCCAATCCGACCAACTAAACCGACCAACTGAAACGGATCAACTATTTTTCTTTCCCAACGGTACAACTTTTCAGTTGGTCTGATTGGATTTTTTTTTTAATTGAAATTTATTCCCATCCATACAACTTAAAACGGATCAGCTATTTTTCTTTCTTAACGATCCAACTTTTTTGTTGTCCCACTGTACCCCGGGGGTCATCGAAACTAAATTTCAAAAATTGTGACAATGTCCACCCGTGGTGGATAAAGAGAATTTTGGTTCATTCCCTTTCGTCCTTAAGAAAATAATATTTTACAAATTGTACTAGGGCAACATGACCTTATTGGAGATGTAATACTTTGTCAAGCTTTTTTTACGAGTTGATTATTATGACGAACCAAGCGTATAGGAAAAAAAAAGATTTTAAAAGCTGCAGTGTGATAAACCTTGATGAAAAAATGCATGGCAAAATAAAATACATCTCCAATAAGGTCATGTTGCCCTGGTACCATACCAGTATCCGCTTTATGTGGATGGGGACAGATTTGAATTAACAAATAAAAACAGACCAACTAAGAAGTTGTATCCTTGAGAAAGAAAAAAGTTGGTCCGTTTGGAATAATATTTCTCAAAATAAAATAAATGGTCAACTAGTTGGTTGGATTGGAATAAAACTTTTATCGGGTTCCAAACCGCACAACCAGTTGGTCCGTTTAGTTGGTCGGATTGGAAGGACAGGCCCTGCCGGCTGCGGCTAGCTCGCGTCTTTCAAACTCTTTGATTTAATGAATAGTTACGCTGCGGTTATGCTCTCCTGGTACCTTTGAAAATACATCAAGATGTTTTGCTTACATATTATTATGTTAGCTTCAAATCCATTAATTTTTACTTTTTAAGAAGACGTTCGAAATTTTAACGTAATTAAAGTATCGGTTACCGATACTAAAATGTAAACATTACGATGCAGCCAAAGATACTTATATCTTAATGTAGGGCGTTTGCTCATCGCTCCTGACTATAAAATAGACATAGGTATGGATGTAGATAAAAGTTTTTTGAGTTTTGGTTGGTATCTTATATCTACACAGGTCAGGGCTAGGGTTGGGCGCTTGCCTCACCGTGGCTACGCCCATGCCATCGTCGTGTGATCCTCTGTGGCCGGACCACAATTTAGTACTCAGATGCTATAGTTGGAAATAATAGCTACCTAAAGTCTACATACTTTCATTGGAATATATCTATTTTTTAGTACCTCAACAGATAACTTTTTATTGAACAATTTATGTGGTCCGGCCGCAGAGCAGTACTCTGTGGCCGCGCCACTTCAAAACTAAATAAAGTAAAATAAACTATTAAGAAATTACATAATATACCGAAAAAATCTACCTAAATAGTACCTTGCATACGACAACTTTAATCAAATTAAATTCTATAGTTATGGAGTTATTGGTCGCACGATGTGGTCCGGCTGGAAAGTATAGGTACTTTGCGGCAAATTAATTACGCAATATTTAATTTTAACTATCCATAAAGTCATTCCAATAATAGTACCTTTTCTTTACTCTAGGCGTTAAAAATTGTGAATTTTTATTATTGATATTAATCACAATTATTATAAATAAATATATTTCCATAATAATGAGATCATTATGAAAATGAAATATATTTTATCTACATCCATACCATAATATGTCTATTTTATAGTCAGGAGCGATGAGCAAACGCCCTACATTTAGATATAAGTATCTTTGGCTGCATCGTAATGTTTACATTTTAGTATCGGTAACCGATACTTTAATTACGTTCAAATTTCGAACGTCTTCTTAAAAAGTAAAAATTAATGGATTTGAAGCTAACATAATATGTAAGCAAAACATCTTGATGTATTTTCAAAGGTACCAGGAGAGCATAACCGCAGCGTAACTATTCATTAAATCAAAGAGTTTGAAAGACGCGAGCTAGCCTAGCTTCTTGTTCTTCTCTGCTCTCCTGGTACTACGGATTATATTCCACGCGGTTTCACATGGATCCTGACTTTAAAATAGACATTTATCGTATGAATGAAGATAAAGTTATGTATGTGACTGTACATAATTAGGCATTAAAATACTCATGTGATCCTTTTATGAAACTCACTTCGTTCGTTTCATAAAACCACATTCGTATTTTAATGACCCTCATTATGCAACAGTCACATAAATAACTATTGTATTTGATTTTCGTATAAGTACTTATTTAACCCAAAATTTTTACTTACTTCGCCAAATTTCTACTTATCCTTAGGTAACTAGGTAACCAGCAAGTGAACCTTTTTGAAAATCATTATTAGTAATAAAAATAAAAGTTTTTAGATAAAATCCAGGTCATTTTATAAAGTACTTATTTATGTATTTTTGGTTGTCATAAAGAAATAAACAATACTTCTTTAGATTTGCTGAAAGTAATACTCCCTAGCCGCGCCACATACTTTAAGGTATAAATAATATTCTTGAGAACAAAAAGTATCAACGAAGGGTAGAGAAAAGGTACTATTATTTGAATGTATTTATGAATAGTAAATAATAAATATTGCGAAATTGATTCGCTGCAGAGTATGCTCTCCAGCCGGACCACATTCTATGTCCGATAACGGTTATAATTGAACCCTCTGGTTCAATTATAACCGTTATCGGACAACTCTTTGTTGTAACAACTCTTTGTTGTATGCAAGGTACTCTTTAGGTAGTTATTATTTCGAACTATAGCATCTGAGGTGGTCCGGCCATATTGCGAAATTGACTGGCTGCAGAGTATGCTCTCCAGCCGGACCACATTCTATGACCGATAAGTTTAGTCCTTAACTAAAGGGTTTAATTGGATCAAAGTTGTCGTATGCAAGGTAAGTACTATTTAGGTAGATTTTTTCGGTATATTAATTTCTTAATAGTTCATTTTACTTTATTTAATTTTGAAGTGGCGCGGCCACAGAGTACTGCTCTGCGGCCGGACCACATAAATTGTTCAATAAAAAGTTATCTAAGTTGAGGTACTAAAAAAATAGATATATTCCGATGAAAGTAGACTTTAGGTAGCTATTATTTCCAACTATAGCATCTGAGTACTAAATTGTGGTCCGGCCACAGAGGATCACACGCCATCGTCGGGTAAGTACACGAGTAAATAGAGTAAGTAAGCCAAACTTTTTTTGACCGCCTCTGTGGAACAGTGGCTAAGCCGCTCGGGTATAAAACACGGAGGTCGTGGGTTCGATTCCCGCCTGGGGTCCGGTTGGTGGTAGGGCTTTTTTCAGAGTTCGACTGGCTAGCTACCACCCCCCCCCCAGGTGAAATCTGCCACCATTACAGCTCTGGTTGTGTTCCGGCAATATTAACCCAGATAAGCCTACTGTCCTATATGTAGGTCAGTGAAAACAAAAAAATATCTCAGTGTACCCACATAAGATACATTAAAAAAATTTAGTTGTTCGGGTACTAGTTTTTGTAAGCTGTTACGAAATAAATATAAATCCTTAGTTATTTATAGTTTTCAGAGTAATATTTGGTCATAAAGCGCATATAAACAATATCTTGTCGGCATGGCTGATAAAAGGTAAGAATAAAAGTTATTAAAAGTTTATTTTTCACATTGTGTCATATTTATTAGTTTCGAATAATGATGATCTTGCACATCAGTAACGTACTTTTAGCTTTTGAATTTCTAAAGTGTAAATATTTGATTTGAAATAGTGGTGTCCTATATATAGTCCAGTAGGATAATATTGTAGTGGTATTTTTTTCTTTCAGACCATTACTCGCTCATGAGATCTTAGACATCTTGGAGAGTATTTCTGACGATGAAGATGACCGGGAAAGGGTGATAATTATGTATTTTACCTCTTCCTGTAAATCCAGATTGCCCCACTGACGAAGATTCTGGGGAAGAAGACAATGTGACGATCAACAACCTACCCAGGAATGTTTTACTTCAATCCGCAGAAATATTCGTTCAAGGAGAAAATCCTTCAAGTTATGAGGAGGAAGAACAACCCACTCTTCAACGTCCTAAACGAAGGTGTACGTATTCGTGGAAAAAACCAGATTTGCAAAAACCCTCTGTGGGATGGCCTGAACGAGGTTCAGGCAATGGCCTGAACCTCGTTCAGGTGAGTTGACCTGTAGTTAAGCCCTTTGTGGAATGCCACAGAGGGTTGAACTACAGGTCAACTCACGATAATAAGTTGATAGTTGCAAAATGGAACGATAACAACATATTTAGTATTGCTTGCAATGCTGTTGGTGTCAATCCTAAGCAACCAGCAAAGCGGTTCTCGCAAAGTGAAAAGAGAAATATTATGATTGAGGAGCTTCATATTGTCTATATAACAAACATATGGGAGGAGTCAATAGGTCAGACGAGAACATTTCTCATTACCGCGTTGGGATCAAAGGAAAAAATGGTACATGCCTCTGCTCACCTATATGATCGATCTTGCGGAACACAATGCCTGGCAATTGTATAAAAGAAATAGTGGTAAACTCGATCATCTAGGGTTTCGAAGAAGGGTGGCAACAGCTTTTATTGAGTCAAATAGGAAAGAGGGGAAAAGAGGACCGAGTCGACCTTCACAACACGAACATGCTGATAGTGGAAAAGACAAAATAAATCATTTGGTTGTCCCTCAATCCAAACAAACACGTTGTCGCCAACGCCATAAAAAATGTTTGACTCGCTGCAAAAAGTGTGATGCTGGAGTGTGTCAAATGTTTTGAAACCTATCATTCATCATCAGCCTATATACGTTCCCACTGCTGGGACACAGGCCTTATCTCAATTGTGAGATAGTGTGGGCCATACTCCACCACGCTGGGTATGGCCCACACTATCCATAAAAAAAAATTGTTATCTACGAATAACAAGTAATAATTTCAATGTTTGTAATAGTTACTTTTTTTATTGTAGCAATCTAAATAAAGCTGATTCTAGAAATTATTGGTGTTAGTGTCCCTACAATAAATTTACCCATGTATTATCCTACCGTCCCATATATAGGACGGCCATTTCCCTGAAAGCCTTACAAGCAGGTTTTTTTTCAGTATTTTTTACACGTTGTTAAGTACCTGTACAACTAGAAAAAAATAAGTTTTCCAAACATTTTGAGAAAAAATGATTTCAGGCATATCTGGGTTAATGTGGGAGCCAGTGCACTTAAAATCAGAGGCTCGAATATCAGATGAGTACAGTCTGGGCGGCACATTGAGGGACGTTTCCAGGTGAAGCGCCCCACAATAGAATAGGCCGCAGTGGCGGCTTACCATCAGATGGGCTGCGTGCCTGTCTGCCAACTGACCTAGTAGGTATATAAAAAAAATCTTATTCCATCTCGAACCTCGCCCAAGGTTCTATCATTTTATGGGTCGTTCGCCGTATCGAGCGACAAACGTAACGCAACGGTATTAGTTCGAAAAATAATGCGTTTTGTGTACCCTTAAATAGTATAGTACGACCATGGAATTAATATCATATATTAAGTCTATGAGTACGACCCACAAATTATTTATCGATAGATCGTGATGTTTGTTTTATAGTTTTAAAATACATAATCCAACGGTTTTTGCAATTTCACGTTACTGTTTACGCACCCTAGATAAGTGTTTTTCAAAATGAAACAACGTACTTACTTAGTAATGTTTCGATTTATTGACTTATTTTATTACAATTGATTCATTACTTTTTAAACTTAGTTTTACGATTGAATTTGAATGCGCTTAATCTTCCCTTTCTTTCAATAATTTTGTCCGAGTTTCGGGAGCCTTGAAAGTTGTTTTTGATAATTTGATTATTGCGTGTTACCGTACAAGACTGTAATGAAGTTATCTGTGGAGCAAGATTACTTTCGTAGTCATCGTCGCAACTTAATACCCAGGTCTCTTTTATTGGAGTTAAATCGCCGTCATTTTGAGAATTATCTTCAAATATCGTTATTTCTTCAGAGGTTGGACTAGTACCGGCAAAATAGTGCATTGGAGCACTAATATTCTTCTTACACTCAGGAGAATAAGAGTAATAAATATCATCATTATCAAATTCGGGAGGAGGAGGAATGATTTCATCGGCGTCATTTCCTAAACTTTGCAGCAGTGTTTTAGGGTTAAACATAGACTGATCTATTTTGAAATAATCTTCGCCATTCTCTAGTGTATGTTCTAAATTCTCGGTAGGCGAATGGCATGGGGTTAGCTGATCGTATAAGCTAGGTGGTTCCACAAAATATTCTTTGTCGTCTTTTTTTAATTGATTTGTTGCTAAATTTATAACAGAATCGGGTAACATGTCATTGTTACGGTTATTACTGTTGTATAGTTTTTCAGGCAAAACCGATGTTTCTACATGAGGAGTTATTGTTAGTTCTTCACATAACGGGGCATTTGGTAAGTCTACATTTTGAAGGTCAGTGATTTTGAAAGGTCTGTTGGCTTTGAAAGGCTTTATGATTGTATTATTATTCCCATACGAACTTTGAATCAAGGAAACTTTGGGTAAGCATGTTTTGTTTTTGCTGAAATTTAAAACACATTTATAACAACGATTTGTAGAAATGGGAAAAATTTAAGTTGCCCGTAGATATAACACATATTTTTTCTTAGGGAAATACCAACTTATTTTGAAAAACAGTGGTTTTGCTGAGGCCGAGGAAAAGAACATTTCTTATAAATATTTTATACACTACTCAATACTACGCAAGGTTAGGGGCTACTAAAACGGTATGTTGAATCCTCATTCTTTACTACCTACCACAAAAATTGATTTTAATGCCTAAAAAGCAAGTCAAAGTTTTACAAGTGCGGTATGGTACGTTATTTTTATTTTATTTAGCAAACGTTATACTTACCTACAATATGTCATGTCATGTCGATTATATGTATACATCACTTATTACTTACCCGATGATTTCGCTATATTTTTGCAAAATATTGGTAATGTTATTGTCTTTTTCAGGTGCTATTTTGTGGCTGTTATTTTCGAACTTTTCCTCATCTTCAATAGTATCTTTATCCTGTTTTAAATTCACTTGTGATTTCGAATAAGTTTTATTAGTTTTTATAGCTCCTTCGAATTTAATATGTTTTAAACTTGGATCTACGTCTTTATTGTCTAAAGTATATGGACATAAATTATCGTATTTTTGTAATATCTGACCACTGCAAGTTTCATCATGTCCGTTTACTTCTGATTGCTGTACTAAATTACAATTCTGTGCCTGGACATTTGCAGTATCATTTCTTTCGAATTTCGTTACAATTTTCGTTATATCTAAATCAACTTTCAGTCTTCTGATAATTTGAATTTTATGATCATCTGTAATCTTTGTATGAATATCCACTTTTTCTCCTGAGAATAAATATTTATCTTCATGTTCTTTTTTTTCGTTCTCTATAAATTGTGAGTCGTCAGAACTGAACCAATTTTGGTTGTCATTTGCAAGAGAAATTGCAAGGTTATCGCCAGTATAAGATGGTTTGAGACCATTCTCTTCATTAACCGCAACGACGTCAGCCACTTCGGGGAAGGGTTTAGTTATTAAATTGTTTTCTGATGCACGTTTGTATTTTATATAAGGATTCGTAAAAATACGGTTTCTGAATTGAGAGGTGTGCGGTAGTTCTACTGGTGATTGTTTATTTATATAGCGTAGTGGTGGCGCTATAAATGATATTTCGTCATGTTCGGTCGATGGGACGAGTGGGAAGGTATCATTAGTCAAACATGGTATTAAACTCTTGATGTCTGCCATGTTTTCGTGTACCTGGCGGTAACTTGGCAATTTCATTTGTGACAAAATATTTGAAGAACATGTTTTGTTCGCTGTGACCAAAGGTAATTGCATGTTTGTATTATCTAACTTTGATTCTTGATTTTTTATCAACGACTGTGCTGTGGGCGTGCATATAGAGGAAAGCTTTAAATCTTTATTAGTTGCTGGTAATTTAGATACATCGGATGAAAGGTTAAATGATAACTGTCGATTTATTGATGTAATTATTGGTTTTATACCAACGAGATTTGGCGATGATTCGGTATTGGTCAGTTTAAAAGCTACCACTTCATCATGCACCACTGACGGTGAATCTGTATTGTCAGTATTACTAATTAACTCTTCTTCGTTTTTAACAATAGAAATATTACTTTTTGATGGGTTTTGGTCATTATACAAGTTTTCCTTGGTCTGCGGCTTAAGTAAGTTTTTTTCTGTTACTTGGGGGGTTTCAATATAATTGACGTCTTCAAAATTGATTGCAGTATTATTATTATCTTCATTATTTATTTTATTTTCTTGACTAAAAATGTTACCTAATGTATGAGCAACTTCATGCGATTTATCTTTGTTTTCTATTTTATCATCTAAATCGATATCTTTTTGCAAAGGATTTTGTTGACTAATAAGGTCGTTTGCGTATATATCTTCATCGTCTTTATTTATTACAGACTTTTTATTTTTACTGCAAAGATTGGCCAAAGTCAAATCTAATATACCTGGGGGTTTATGAGAATTTACAAAGTATTTGTCGATTTGCGTTTTTATGGCTTCTGAAAATCCGCTTTTCTTTTGCATTGTAATTTCTTCATCGCTGAAGTCCATGTTCTTATCTGCCAACTCTAAACATTTGTAATTTGATCTCGATTTTGGGTGCTTATTAGAACTTTTTCTTTCAGAAAAATGAGAATATACTGGAATATTACAAGGCTCAATAGCAACATTTGTTTTATTTTTGTAAGATTTAGACAAAACACTATGAAGCTCTTTATTTTTCAAACTAACATCCTGTGTTGTTATAACATTTGCCTTAGTAATTTCAGTTTCAATGTCATTTAATATGCTGTCTATTCTTGAATCATCTATGAAGTCATTAATATTGTCATCTTGGAAATGGGAAATAGGATCAAAAGTTACAGGAATTTGGTTTAAATTGAAGTTCACTTCATCGCGTATTTCTAATTCAGTATTTTTGCTGGGTTTATTAGATTGTGTAAGATCGCAAATAACATTATTTGATATTTCTTTAGCCTTTTGTAAATCCTTTTTGAGATTGTTTGATGTTCTTCCAAAAGATTCCTTTAGTAGTTTGATTCTTTCTGACAGAGCATTATCTCTTTTCTTTTTCTCCTTTGACTCTATTATGGCTTCATTTAAATTTCTTCTTTTCCTTTCTGTGGTAGTATTTGATTTGTTTTTAATTGCATCTACTTCAGAAAAATAATCAGATGAGAGAGATGCGGCACGCGGAGTTGTAGGAATCAAATTTTTAAAAGTATATTCGCATTGGACATCAAGACCAGCTGTAACAATTTATCACATAGTTATTTCCTTATGGAAAAGAAAGGATTGGATACTACTTACATACCTATCAATGATCTCGCTTACCGAAATCTGAACTGATGCAATGTATAAAAACCTTATGTTCAGAATCATGCTTTCTTATGATTTCGTAATTCATAGTACCATCATAAACACTTACTAAGTCTTTATCGCTGCAAATAAAAAACACTTTATTCCAACTCGGTGTTTACAATATGTATATCAATAGATCTTATTGATGCCTTTAAATAAGAGTTTCATGGCTATATTTTTGCTTACGTGAAAGTTTTCAGCATTAGAATATGGTTTGTAGAATCCCCAGCAATGACAAAGCACTTGTGATTAGCTCCAGCTGTAAGATGCTCCATATTCTCAGACAAAAATGCCTGGTTCAGTAACTGCAGTTTTACCGTTATAGTATTTTCGTCAACTGGTGTTGCTGTTAGTTGATACTTTGGCAACAGACTGATTTGCTTCCGCAGAACGTTTCCTGCTGGCGGGCCTTTGTTCATGATCTAAGACGTATAATAACAGGTTACTTACTTAACGCCTCTTATTTAGAAAATTATTTATTGAACAATACTTTATTAAAAATCCAAATGTTTGTGAGGATGATGGATGCAACTTTTTAGTAAATCATTGTAAGGCTCTATCCCTGTTTCATCTATCCAGTATAAAGTGTAGACTAATACCTACTAAGATATAAATACAGACATAATACCTATTTTAAAGGTGAAATCTGCCGCCATTTATATAACAGCTCTGGGTGTTTCGTCAGTATTAATGGGAGCCAGTACACTTGAAATCAAAGGCTCGAAGATTAGATGAGCCTACAGTCTGGCAGCACATTGAGCGATGCTTTCTGGTGAAGTGTCCCTCAATGGAATAGGCAGCGGTGACCGCTTACCATTTGGTGGGCTGCGTGCCAGTCTGCCAACTGATATAGTATAAAAAAATATATATACCAAGTGGGCGAAGTCGCAAGGCCTGTCTTTGCGGTTTAAATATATGAAGATACTTACTCTTTCCAAATCTCTAGGGTGACTTTCTTCCAAAATCATGAAGTTAACTTTCCCTGCTGTAGCAAGTAACGTACTGAATGTAGGGCCTATGCCTTTCAACTGCTTGCTGACAAACGGAGAGTTCTCCCACAAATGGGCCGTTACGCATTTAGCTAAGACGATCGAATTGAGAACTGCGGCGAAGCATTGATGTTGCATTGATGTTATTTTCTCTGGGCTGGTCACGTATGCTACAATACCTAGAATTGTATATATGTATTTCGATAAGATAACTTTTCCCAATATGGAAAGAGTTGTGATAAGTAGTAAGAATAATCATACATTTGCAAATCCTGTCTGCGATGCGCATGATTTTCATCGCTTCCTGGTTTAACGATGGATCAGGAATTGGAAGACATCCTAATATTGCTTGAATTAAGCTGTAAATGATTAGAATGAATTACTGGTAACGAAATATTATTTAAAATATCAGAAAAAGCTATTGAAAACCATCGAATGACTACAACCACAAATGTTATGCATAAAAGGCTAATATCATCTTGGACATACAGTTTATGGAAGTTTAATATGAGTGTTATAATACTCTCAGTAAGGGATCTTGAAACAATTACTTTATTCTTAATTATGAGTATCCCATAGTATCAGAACTTTGAACTTAAACGCCTGTTAGTAGGTAAGTTACACAAAATGAAATAACTATTATGACTTACCAGCTAAGTTTCATCTGTTTTGTAGTAATCTTGCCCTTCATTGGAAACCTTATGGTAGGCGAGTTGTTGTTTCTGTTGAGAGCGTTTAGGGTCCGACGCTCGTCTGTACGCAAATGCATGTCAGATAATTCATGGCTTTCGCATATTATCCACACCAGTCGGTCCAGGGTTTCGTCACCTTGTATCTGTTATGTTGTTACGGTTTAGTATTAGTAAATAGGCAGTTTTTGATTTAGCTTAGCAAATTAAATGTAATATTACTCATTTTGTTCTCATAGTAAATACCAAATTATAGGTACTTGCCTCCAATACCAACATTATATCTAACATTATAGGATCTGATGTTATATAGATTGGACCCACGCATATATCAGAAACGCTTTAATCTAAAACTTAATAATTTTTTATTTATAATACAAGAATGTAGCAAGAAAGTGAAAAAACCAAAACCTGATTCGATATACCGGCCAAACCCGATTTCAGGACAAACTAGTTTGGCCTAGGCTACAATAAAACAATTTTTAATTTAATTTAATAAAGAACTAGTTTAGCCTAGGCCAAACTAGTTTGTCCTGAAATCGTGTTTGGCCGGTAACATATCGAATGGAAGTATGAAAAAACCGCAATCAAATTCCTTATATTATTAACTACAGAGTCTGTGAAAAATGTAGGTCTCTTTACCTTCATAATTTGCTTCATAGTCTCCAAATCCAAATAGTACCGGGACATAAGCTGACCAGCTTCCGTTGACGCTATACAGCTAGCCTCGTCCATGTTAATAAGTCCCGCACTGCTCAACCCGTTCATAGCAATCACGCAGAGTTCTGTGAATAGGTAGTCATACTAATAACATATTATACCAACAAGTAAAAGCCTTCAATTAATGTAAGCCCGAGAATAAACACGAAATTCGTGTCAATGGCATACACATTTTGGCAAGTAATTTTGTTACATGCTAGCAAACTGCACGTAATTAAAGAGACATCTTATATGCATAAACAATTTGTAAATACCTACTTGAGATATTGAACATTGCAATTACAATTTATTTGACGTGGTATGCAGGTACTGGCTGTGACCATCACCGTTTACCCTTCATTCGCCTTTAACATTTTAACGACGGAGACACGCAAGCCCACATACAACTATTACTAATGATAATAAATACCTTAAAAGAAGATGTGAAGATGAGTAATTCTAACGAAGCATTCCTTGTACCTGATATTTACAACCGTTTATTACGATTTAGCACAATCATACACTCATTAAAGTGACTTCAAAGACGACAGAAATACCTTCTTAAGTAAAGGGCAGGTTGTGTTGCGATTATTATGTTATCAGAGGAAAGCGATTTACGACGTCTAGCTTTGTTAGATCTTAATATTTTTTGTGAATTTATTGGTAGCAAAGGTAATGGAAAACATGTAAACCTATTGACAATTTTAAGCAGAATAAGGCGTGCAAATGAAAGTAACAAGATGCCATTGAATACATTTCAATAGTATCTTGTTACTTAGGTACGACCATTGCTTTTTGCAATGCGCAAAGGCGACGGATTCATTATAGGGCATCATTATAACTGCTAGATAGCCATAGGTTCCAAACTAGAACATGGTTGGTTTATTTCGACGGAAGACGGTGGGTACTGACCTGACCAACGTTACGAGCTGTAAAGTAACATTCGCATCGAGCGTCTTACGCATTGAGCATGTTACTGACTGAACCCTAGCCGGGTGGAGCACTCAAAGCTAGCAACGAGCTGCTCGTGCTGAGTCGTGCTCGATGGTTTCCCTGTAACACGACGTACTGACTGCACGAATTCTCGCTGAGTAATATGTTACATTACATCTCGTAACGTTGGTCAGTAGGTACCTACCTTAAGTCGAACGTCGAACTCTACGGCTACGTAGCGCCATCGAGGAGATAATAATTTATTCTGAAAAAGCCTCATTGCAGCGCAAAAACGTGCGCATGTTGATAAAACTGTTTAACAAGTCACGATCCGGACTTTCCAGGCATTGCTAGCCTTATAACCATCTTTTTATTACAATGCCTTGCCTTATGTCAACCTCTCGTCAATTGCAGCAAGCGCAAAGATATCGCGTGCAACAGCGCAAAGACCAGTGCGTCGACAAGACTCATCCATCAATCATGATCCGGAACTGCCGAGGTCATGAGAGCATAGTTTATCGACATTCAGAAGCACTCTTCGGTCGTGGTAAAACCTCTTTAAAGTTCAGGATGTGCGGTACTAGCTATAGAAATAGAACTGAAGGACGTTCTGTGAAGTTCAAGCCGGGTCTCCAGCGCTTGTTTTGCCTTACAATCAACAAAAACATGTCAAAATTACACTACACTTTTTCACTTCCATAAATTGCTTAGATATGTTTTTGCTTTCCATGCCCGGCCTTTTACACAAAACATTCATTGCGTGCATCCAGAGAAGAGTAAATTATTTTTTCATCCCACCATCTCGGAAAGAGTATTTTTAATCTTCAATATCTGAGTGGAAAAGCCGTTTTTATTCTCTAGAGGATAAAGTGAATTGAATTTAGAACATCGTGTGCACTAAGTTTGTGAATTAAAAAAACATTAAACCTATTTACTGCTACCTCTATGGTGCCCAATATATCATACAACTTTTTTTTTAATTTTTTAAAAACTCAGACTCGGTACCTTCTTGGTGTTCTTTTTTCAAATTGCTTTTTTTTGCATTTAGTCATTTCCTCGCTGAGGTGGAATGAAAAGTTACGTGTTGCACTCGAGTGCAAAGATTTTTCACCTCGTGCTCTTTTGATTCCCTCGCTAACGCTCAGGATTCTAATTTTGAATCACTCGCTGCGCTCGTGATTCAATTTTAGAATCCTTCGCTTGCTCGGTCATCAAAATTGAACACGCGGTTAAAAAGCAACTTTGCACTCTTGTATAACAAATAACTATTGCTGATAGAGTACGCCAAAAGACGCGCAGGAGACGCAGTTTTACACTTCTAAGTATTTTTCCAATAGATAGCGCACAAAAAAATATACCAAATACCATGTTAGGATAAAGACAATCGATCAAATAAATTGGGAGAAAAGCTCTTCAAAGATCTATTAGCTGTACAGGTCCCGGCAAACATCTTAAAATCGGTTGGGGATTGCGCAGAACACGAATTTTGAGATGCATGGACGTGATGCGCGCTATTGGTTTTTTCCTTTAACTTTCCCCCACTTCGTCGTCAAGAAGTTTGCCGGAAAGTATAGAAATAACGCATAAAATTATAAAAAATCACGACGGAAAAACTTTGTTGCGCTCAAAATGTTAACCTATTTTTGCGGATTTTTTAACTTTGGGAGTCGCATTATTGTGTCTACCTATTTTTATAAAGAAATATTACGTGCCTATAAAATGATGTACGCTTTTATTGTGTAATCATTCGAGAATGACCTAAATACTCATATAATTAATATCGTAACGCTTTATAAACGCTTATACATAACGTTCCACACAATTCCGTCGTTAAAGTTCAAAACATGCAATGAAGACACAGTATCTCTTCATCTTGAAACGTGTGCCATTTGAGCTAACAGACATATTTTTATTTAATTCAACCTTCAAGCTATTTTAAAAGTTTTTCCCTTCCCGCATTTCTAAACTAACAAAACCGATGAGACAAGTGAAATCATCAAATAGTTTGCAGTGGCGGGCGTAGCGTTATCAGCCGCCCGCCCGGGGCGGAAGACAATTCTGCCGCCCTTTTTTTTTGCTTCTTCAGTTGGCACCTGATGGTAAGTGGTCACTGCGGCCTATTCCATTAAGGGACACTTCAACTTTATAGATGCGATAAAAATGTGAAATGGTACAATTTTTTTTTAGTTATTGTGAAATTTGCCGCCTCCTAAAAAGTGCCGCCCAGGGTGCACCTCCCCCCTCCCCCCCCCCCCTCGCTACGCCACTGATAGTTTGGGCTATTTGGAATTTGTTCCAAATCGTGTAAGTACTAAAAAAACTTAACTACAAAGGAATTTTCCAACTGCGGGCGTAAACAATATTCTAAACGATGTCCTATTAATTTCGACTGTAGGTATGTATACTATTGCAACAGCTATTTATTGAGTACAGTAAATAATCGAGGGACTCATTTAAACGATATAATGTACAATTTCTAAAGATTTAATTATAAGAAGATTATAAATAACACATGTACCTACACTCATGTGTAACTAAGTAGTTACGGACGGTAGCAGATCAACCCTCAGAATAAGTCTTGTTCTGAGGATCAACCTACCATAATCTGTCAAAAAATTCTCAACTGAAAGAGAACTCTATGTGAAGTAAATAAAGCTGAAAATTGGTTGTAGAAATTTGACAGATTAGGGTAGTCTGATGTGCTGTACTCTTTATATACGTAATAATAATAAAAATAATGGAATATACCGCAGCGCAGCATCCTTAAAGGCAAAGGTATATTTTTATACCATCATAATATCCATAAAATAAAACTAAGCGCAAAATTCAAGAACGACTAGGCCTGGAAACGATTGATTTTTTTTTTCTAAAAAGTTAATTCGAATCGATACTACCTATACACTACCTTCCCATCTTGTAGCTTCTGTTGAAAACTAAAAATGTAGGTATATTAAGGCATAAGTAGATCTTAGATAACATTCATCTAAGAATTTCCACAGATATAGGTAAGTACACTGTGCACTGGAGGAATTTATAAAATCTAAGATGTAATTGAATGATGCATTCACGTGCATCGACGATACATAATTATTATATTATTAGCTTCATTGTTGCATTTATTAATGTACGGATTGCCACTGTCATTACTGCAATAAACTGGGTCCAATATAATCAAATAAAAACATCCTTCGCTTTTGTTATACCAACATTAAATAGTTATTTTATAATTTTTCAGTTTTAATCACGGATAATAGACCCTTCGTCTTATCTTTTAATAGTTATCTCAATAATCGCTAACGTTTATAAAAGTGTAAACAAACAGGACTATATATCAGTTGTGTAAGATGCGCATGATTTTAATGTGACTGGATTCCTTCATCCTTGATCATTGTGTGATTATCACTTCAATAAAAAATCGTCCATACCTTTAACGTTGTAATTTTTATGTTATAATGACCGGATGAGTATTATAAATGGAAATAATAGTTACTCTAAGAACCTTGAAACTATTAAAATGTAAAGGTTATAATAATAAAAAATCTAAGATTTTAATAACATGGGGTAGCCAAAAAAACACTAATAAAAATGATCTTGTGCCAACTGTAATAATTATAGAAGAATATTTATTAAAACAGTTAGGTACGTACGCAGTCTTTTGTATTATGCGATACAAAATTATACTGAGTCATAAAATACTTAGTATACATAAAATACAGTAAATAAAATGAAAAACCCTAATTTCGGCAAAAACTTGCAATATCATCAAATAAATTAAAGACTATATTTAATCATACCTTTAGATACGATATTATTGAGCTGTTTTAAAGGAGTAATATTACAATTATGTTTATCTGCTAATAATACTGGAGAAGGGACATTAACAAACCGAATTGAAAGGGTTCGTGAGCACATGCAGTTATTGCTAATTAATTTCGTGACATTACAAATGCAGAGATAAAATCACAAAGCCATTACAGAGATAAAGGCAGCCATTTACTCTGTCATACTAAAAATAAAGACTTCATCAATCACTGGGTACTCTTAGTAAGGCACAAAAGTTCATGGTTTCACATATTGTTTTAGTACGAACCTCCGCACGGGCTATGCGAGTCGGATGCAATGTTATTAGTAAAGCTATTAACAGCAGTTTCAATCATGTATTTACTTCTGACTACTACATCACTGACTAGCCTTGGACGCCCACGTGTACCTACTTTACGATATTATCAGGAAGGAATGTGATTTTTTTCAGAATAAAAAGTCTTATGACTCTTTACAGTTACCCAACTATCCCCATACCAAAGACTGGAGTGGGACTCAAAAGGTTCGTCCTACTAAGTTTTTCTTTACATCCGAATGGGACAAGCCAAGAAGCTCAAACTGCTCAAAATAAAGAATTCCTTTTGTTTACTAAATAAGTACTTGCCTTCAATTTTTTTTAATATCAAATGTTCCGGGGCAGCAGCAGTCAGTCCCAGGTATCTTCTCGGATCCTTTGCTGCGCGTACGTAGAGGAAAGTAGATCGAAGCCATTCCACGCATTGAGCTACATCCCCGACTGTTCCAAGGGCGGTTTCGCTATTCAGATTTTCTGCCAATCTCTTATGAAGGTAGCTTTGGAGAGGTTCATTGCCGCCAGCTAAAGCTTGATATCTGGCCTGAAGAAGAAAATTTTACATTTGTTTTTCTAAGGCAGCAAAAACACGGTTTATAAGCTTTCAATCAAAGGTGAATTAAAAACACTTTTACAATTTTGCTTATTCGTTTTTAATAGAAGATATTTTATAAAAACTTTAATAATTAGTATTTTCATTATTCTCAAAAAAAAATATTATAGTAAGTAGGCAGTGAAAAGCAGTAATTAATATTCGCTTACTTTCTCTTATGGTTTATTTTTAACCAATTATACCTGTTTACATATTTTTAAAATTGGTATAAGCGGGTTTTGACTATTGAAAAATGAGAATTTATGAAAATTAAACCTATAACATAATTTATTAATATAATTTAGTATCTAATAAAACGAATAAGGTATCTACGCGCTAATCCGCACAATATTCAGAGTAGGTAATTATCATAGGTAATTATGTAGTGCATTACGACTTGATTTCGACGATTAGTTTTTATTATTGATGAATTGATAGATTTTCTTTTTAGAATTTTAAAGACTGGCAAATAGCAAACTTTTTTTAAGAACAAAAATCGAACAATAATTTTATTACCCCGAATGTCAAACTTATACAACGTCAAAAAAACCATATGAATCATAGATTTATTCACTTCAATATAATAGCAAGAAAGATACCATACTTTAAAAATATAACTAATTAATTCCATATAAAGATGAGTCCAACGAAAGAAGAAAGGCGAGCAAAAAAAGAGGCAAAGCTACTTGAAAAGCTAAGGGCTGAAATCGAAGTGCGCAAAAAAGTCAAACGAGTGGAATTGCAGCGCGAACTAGCAGCACAATCCTTGAAGAAGAAGCAACTGGACAACGCGTGGCGAGATTTAATGCTTAAGATTAAAGAACCCGAATTTAAGCAAGACACGGAAATTCTCTGGCACATATTTGAAAGGGCATTTGACAAAAAAGATCATGTTATTAGTTATACTATGAAATTATTGGACATTGCAGATGACCAGTTCCAGCGCACTGTTTCTAGTTTTTGCGTATCTATAGATGCGATGATCGTAAAGTTTTTGGAAGACTTAGATGCTTTGTCTAAGCAAAATGATATTAGAACAGCTAAATTGTTGACTATGTGGGAAGAAGAAGCTGCACAAATAATGAAGAATCACGATAACGCTGAAACTCATTTGCAATTAATGATATATCACGGCTTCACCTGGTCAGATGACAAGGTTTGGAGGGCGCGAGGTGACAACATAGTCAAACAAGATGAGGATCGAACAAAGTTCTCGTTTGAGCGTGACAGTCTACGTTCTTATTTGGAAAACAATTATAATTTGCTATGGGATGAGTACAAAAGTGTTATAAAGAATTATATAGTTGGAACAGCCGATATTCAAAAAGAAGTACGTAAATTACGTTTTAAAGAAAATGTAATGTCTGATATTATTGCCTCACAAGGTAAGAAAATAGCTAATAGCGGAGGAATGCTCAAGCGACTTAGAACAGAATTGGCAGCTTATGAGTCTGGCACCAAGCAGGCTATATTTAGAGATCGTCGTGATAGACACCGCGCTGCAACTCACAAACTGAAAAAGCGATTAATCAACGGATGTTCCATAGACATAAAAAAAATTGAATTGTTGGTAAAAGCGTCTGATGGGGCAATCGAATGGTTGGAAAATGCCACAAAAAAAGGAGAAAAAATTCTTCGGCTGGCTGCCCTTTGCCGGAAATTCGAAGGACAGCGAGAAAAAGTTATGCCTTTTGGATCTACAGCACCCCATTCCCCTACACATGCTACGAGTAAAACGCGTCACTTTAAATCAGAGAAAAAACTTGTTTTAGATGCTCTGGCATCGACAAGTGGCTTGACAAGATTATGGCAACGTATTTCTAAAGTTGAGCTTACAAAACGAGCATTATACCGTGAAAAATTGCTTTTAGAAAATGAAAATGCATACATAATACGCAAAATACAAGATTTTCAGGAAAACAAATACGGACCAGGTTCGCAAAAATGTAGTTGTATTGGAAAGAAAGGAGCGATTAACCCACCTACATCAGTAAAAGGTGTTTTGGAAATAAGTAAGTATAAAAGAGTGTAATTTTGATACCTATTAGTAATTATATTTTATTATATTTAACTGATATGTGAAACTTTAATTTAGTTATTTTATTGTTATTAATTATAATGCAACAATTAGTTTATTAAAGAATAAAGTATTATTAAGGATTTTTCTTTAAAACGAATTTTTCGATTAAAATTAAACACCTATGGCCTTCTTTCGTGTGCTTTTCTACGAGTGAAATCATGCAACAGCATTCGAAATCAACGGCATAACCTTCTTACCGAAACACCGAGCAAAATGGATGTCTTAAACTGGCATAAACGTAATATAATAATATTAATTCCATGTAAACTGGTAACCTGTTCGAAAACTGTCAGAAATCTACACAGAAAGTTACTTTGCATTTTGAACGGTTGTCGGCGGTTTTTCATAAGACACTCTGTCCTTCCACTCTGATCAACTGAACTGACCAAACTGGCCAATTGAAATTAGACCAACTATTTTCTATCCCAAGGATACAACTTCTTAGTTGGTCTGATAAGGTTCATTCCCGCTGTCCACGCCCAGCTCTTCCCCCGCCGGTGGACAGGGAGTGGATATCGAAACTAATTTTCCACCCGGGCTGAATAAAGATAATTCTAAGAGAATAATTTACAAGTGTATACTAGGGCAACATGACTTTATTGGAGATAATATTAATTTGTCAAGCATTTTTTTACGAGTTGATTATTATGACGAAACCAAGCGTATAGAAGAAAAAAAGGTGATTAAAAGCTGCAGTGTATAAACACTGCAGCATTGCAGCAGTGATTAAAAGCTGCAGTGTATATAGTATGTTACGGGTAAAGTTGGAAGTTGGAATAAACTTAGATTTCCTCGGGTTTACTTAGTATTACCCAAGGTATTTGGGTAATGTCCAAATAATAATGAAAATAAGTTTTAATTCGGGGTTTACCCACTCATTTACTAACTCACCTAGGTGTATCCAATGCTTACTGGGTAATGTTAGATTAATTGGGGGAAATCGACTCGGATGGATATCCATCCGCAAACAAAAAAGGTTTTCATTCGAAAATGACGCAACACCTAACATTACCCAGCCACATTTGGGTAGACCTAGGTGAGTACGGGTAAACACCGAAATTAAAGGGTATCCGCCAATATTGCCCAAGTCCCGGCGCAAAAGAATTGTATCTCAGATTTTAGATAAACAATATCAGGTGTCGCTATTTCCTGATTCGGTGGCTAAAATTTTTTTTTGCCCAGAGAATTTTCATAGGCGCTACATGCAAACATGACACTTTTTAGGAAAAACTTCATTTTACTGTACTAATTGACATTGAATTGGCAAAAAATAGATAAAACACATGATATAAACACATTATCACATGTGTAATATAATGAACCTATACATATGCCATTTTTTTGAAAAACTTCATTTTGCTGTAATAATTCACTCATTAACAACACAAACGTGTGGGTAATTGCAAAAAATCAATATAATAGGTACATATGCGTACACACTGATATGTATAGCCTGCATCATAATTATATACATTTTGTAGTTATCTTTATTTTATAAGGAAAAGATTATGCGCATACCTGCCGCCTTTAGTAACCGGTGTTTAACCTTTCTCTATTATTGCTATATATGGTCAACGAACACTGCGAAGTTGCGTCCATGTTATAAGTGTGATCTGGGATGGGCTAGACACAATGATCATGAAATAGACCATCCAGCTAGGCATCCATCCGGCCTAGATTCGATATTGATAGATTTAGATACTTGAAACATGTATAATTACTTGTTGTCTTCCTTGTTCTTATTGAGATATGTATAAAATTACCCTTAAACAATAAACACTTGAAAAAATGATAGCGGTTTTATTTTATCTCTCTTGGTACACCAAATAATAACATTAGGACTATACAGCGTGGAATTTTAGTCATTGTTTTCCTGCAGTAAAATGATTCTATCTTAGTAGTAAAATAAACTAATAAAGTAATTTTTTTAGTCAAATCAAAAGTTTCACGATTATGTTATACGAAACTCGAACCAATAGTACTAGCTGCATTACGGACGGTCACTGGCCGGGGTCATTGCCCTTCGAGTTTATCAGAAAAAATATTATTTACTATTTACTTATATTTGGTTTCCATTTTCCCATCAAACTTTTTAAAAAAATTCAAAAAAGTTTAAAAAAAATTAAAAAAAAAGTTTAAAAAAAATAAAAAAAAAAATAAAAAAAAAATTACAAGACTTGCATAACTCGATAGTATTATTGAAGGTGAAGCGTTCTGCTGCGGGAAAACAACGACTAAAAAAACCCTTTATTCCGACTAGTCCGATTCGTAGTTCGATCGTCGAACTGTTCGGACATTTTTTGTCCGAATAGTCCGACTGGAGGAGGATCGAACTATTCGGAAACGCGTTTATTCCGCCTAGTCCGATTAGTAGTTCGATCGTCGAACTGTTCGGAATTTTTTTTTCCGAATAGTCCGACTGGAGGATCGAACTATTATTATTCCAAATATGTAGTACTACTACGAATAAATGGTACAGTCAGAATTATAATGTATTTCTATATTATATTGGCACACGTATAGTTTATAACCTGGAATAGGGCATAGGCTATAAAATTGCTACGGGAAACGTCTCATTCCCGCGGGAATAACAATTTTGAAACAAATGAATGTCGGGAAAACCAATGAATGTCGGGAAAACATTGTTTATTGATCTGAAGGTAAAAAAACAGGTGCAAGCGATTTTCGACATTATCGTCATTTACCAAAATAACTGATTTTAATGAACTAGCAAAGATAGTCGACAAGAGGTTGCGAAAAAGCAACAAAATTTTAAATGTCAATAAGGTCGAAAATCGCTTGCACCTGTTTTTTTTGTTTGTCTATTGATTTAAAGCATACCTCAAACAACTACATAAATGAAGATGATAAGATAGAAGGATTTATTATTTTTTGGATTTTTATATACATTACATTCGATATAAACATGTCCCTCAAACAACACAGAAACACAACATATCAACAATAAACTCAATAACAACATTATGTACTATGGTATATGTGTGTGTTTTATTCATTTTTTGGCAATTTAATGTCAATTAGTACAGTAACATGAAGTTTTTCCTAAAAAGTGTCATGTTTGCATGTAGCGCCTATGAAACATCTCTGGGAAAAATTACCATGTTAGCTACGGAATCAAGAAATAGTGACACTTGATATTGTTTCTACTTATAATGATCTAAAATCTGAGATACAATTCTTTCGCGCCGGGACATGGTTTTTTTTTCTATATGGGATTTGACGGAAACCTTTATTTGACTTATTATTTGAACTTTTCAGTATATGTTCTGTGACTTTACCCAAAACTTTAAAGTAATACTAAGTAAACCCGGGTAAACCTAGGTTTACTACATCTTCTAGTATTACCCGTAACACAGCAGCACTGCACCAGTTAATCACCTTTTTTTCTTTATTCAGCCTACAACCTTTCTGTTGGCTCTGCACGGTTTGGCATTTCAAGTTTTGAAAAGGTCTAAATGTCAGATTTTTAAATTTCGTATTGTGTTTCATGCTAAGGTTTCATGTTTCATCTGTCAAGAATGGTCAAGAAGCACTTCGATTTCTGCTACGAATAATTCATACATTTTTCAATGCAATATTCCATATTTTTGCATTTATAATTTCTTAAAATATACACATACGTAGGTATTACCAGTATGGCCTTAAGCAAAGAAGAAAAAAAAGCGCAAAAGGCAGCAAAACAACTTGAAAAACTTGCAGCAGAATGTGAAGCAAGAAAGAAGGTTAAAAGAGAAGAACTACTACGTGAGGTAGCTGCCCAAGCCTTGAAAAAGAGTCAATTAGATAAAACCTGGCGTGAAATCTTGTTAAAGATCAAAGAACCAGTCTTCAAGCAGGACATAGAAGTTATGTGGCATACTTTTGATCGTGCTTTTGACAAAAAAGACCATTTAATTGATCAAACAATGAAACTTATGGACGTAGCAGATGATCAATTTCAGCGGACCATTGCAAGTTTTTGCGTTACAATTGATGCCATGATTAATAAGTTTTTAGATGACTTGAACGAACTTTCGAAAAACAATGATATCAGAACACACAAACTGTTAGAAGCCGGCGAAATTGATGCAGCTCAAATAATGACCGATCACACTACTGCTGAAACTCATTTACAATTGATGCTTTATCACGGACATTCCACAGCTGATACTTTAGCTTGGGCGAATCGAGGTGAAAATCTTGTTAAAGAAGACGAAGATCGCAACAAATATGCCTTTGATCGCGAAAATTTGCGATCTATTTTAGAAGACCAGTACAATGCCGTTTGGGATGAATACAAAGCTGTACTTAAAGCATATGTTGTAGGCACCGCAGATACTCAAAAACAAGTGCGTAAATTACGATTTAAAGAAAATTTGATGGCTGACATTATAGCATCCCAGGGTAAAAAGATAGCCAATAGTGGTGGAATGCTAAAAAAATTGCGTACAGAGCTAGCGGCTTATGAGTCTGGCACTAAGCAGGCAGGTTTCAGAGATCGTCGCAATAGACACCGAGCAGCATGTCATAAACTGAAAAAGCGTTTGACTGCCGGATGCTCTAAAGATGTAAAGCAATTAACGATATTAGTGAAAGCAACTGATAGTGCCATAGAATGGTTATCTAGGGCAGCGAAGAAAGGAGAGAGAATTTTACGCATCGCTACACTTTGTCGAAAATTTGAAACTCAACTTGAAAAGATATTACCATTTGGTTCTTCAATTCCAGAATCTTTCTCTCAATTTAGAAAAAAGATACGAAATGAAGATTCCTTAGTGTTAAAAGCCATGTCTTCAACTTGTGGGTTAACAAGGCTATGGCAGCGTATTTCAAAAGCAGAATTGACAAAACGTGCTTTGCAGCGTGAAAAAATACTCTTGGAGCAGGAAAATGCTTATATACTCCGTACATTAGAAGAATACAAAGAAAAAGACATCAAACCTGAAACCCAAAAGTGTAGCTGTGGTATTTCCAAAAAGAATAAAACAATTAATCCACCCGTGGCAATCGAAGGCGTTTTCGAAGTAAGCAAATACAGATAAAAAATTACTTAAATTTTTAGGTTATATATAGGAATGTATTGTAGTAATTGACTAGATTTTGTTACGCGTTAATATTTATTTTAGACTAATTTTTCATTGTAAGATGTTTACTATAATGTTATTTTAGGAACTTATTTTAGATAATTAAACTTTAAATAAATAAAATATAAACATTGAAATAGTGTAAAGTTATTATTTATGATAGATTCATTATGAATGAAACTGCCTCCGTGGTGCAGTGGTTAGAGCATTGGGTTCTAAAACCCGGAGGTCGTGGGTTCGAATCCCGCGGGGAACATCATTTTGTGTGATTGTGTTTCCAGTTTGGTTAGGACTTAGGACATTGCAGGCATGAACCACCTGAATGTCTGAAAAGAATGGTTATGATTCCGTGCTTCGGAAGGCACGTTAAGCCATTGGTCCCGACTATGTTCCAAGTAGGTCCGGTTTTCCTAGTAAGGGTTTCGAAGGTCAGACGGCAATCGCTCCATTGTGTAATAGTATGAGATCCCACTGCATGATTCTGCAGGTATCTGTTTTTTCGATGCAACTTATTTTAAATGAATTATAAGGAAGTATGCAATGGATTAGGGATAGGTTGCCAATAAAAAATTAGCCGCAAGTAAAAAAAAATTGTATTATTAATTCGCTAATTTAATACTTGTCTCACCTGGTGGTTCATAATAATATGACCCATCCATTTTTTGTATGGGACCGTAGTCTATGAGTGTAAACTGATATAACTGTTAACAGCTGGCAATCCTACGTTGCGGCTGACTGAGAGCGAGAGCTGGCAACCATATTTTTTTCAATTTGTGACATTATTATCTTTCACATGTCGTAAAATTCATTAAAAAAACATATGGTTGCCTATTATACTAGCGAATTAATAATACCAAAAAAATATTTTTTATTAATTGCGGCTAATTTTTTATACGCAATCTATCCCTAATCCAATACATAATTCCTTAACATTCATTTAAAATTAGTTGTATCAAAAAAACAGATACCTGCAGAATTGAGCAGTGGGATCTTAGACCATAACCATTCCATTCGCGGGTTCGATCCCCGCACGGTACAAACATTTGTGTACATGAACATGTCTGTTTGTATCGGTCTGGGTGTTTCTATGTATAATATGTATGTATTTACAAAAAAATAAATATATAAGTAATGTTTATCCGTTGTCTGGCACCCATAGCACAAGCTAATGCTTAGTTTGGGGCTAGATGGCGCTGTGTGAATAATGTCCAGAGATATTTATTTTATTTATTTATAATAATCAGGCTTGTCAAATCTAGGATCATAGTCGAAGCGGACCCTGCAATGAGCTCCATACTGAATGAAATAGGGAATACGTTGAGATGATGATGATGGATGATAATTCATTATGAATGCAAAAACGAGCAAATAACAATATGCTGAGTACTATATGATACAAATAATATCTTTGATAAAATTATATTCAAAATAAAAGTAGTTATATAAATACAAATTAGCATTGAGACTTCCGTGATTGAGACATTAGATGTATACAAAAACTGTTTTGATTACCGACCTTCTTCTTGTTTAGGTCCACTGACGTTTTTGTTGTTAATGGTTACCAATAAATATTTTTTATAAAATACAAAAATACCTACATACAAGATTGGCGTTTTTGTGGTTTCTGTCTTTATGTTTTCATAAATAATTATAATTATTCATATTTAATGTTTGTATAACAGCTTATTTTTAGATTTTGTAGTACTTTACAATCAAATAATCACCATGGGTTTGAGTAAAGAAGAAAAGAAAGCAATAAAAGAAGCAAAAAGACTTGCAAAGCTTGCTGAAGAAGCAGAAGCAGCAAGAAAGGTCAAAAGGGATGAAATGAAGCGTGAAATGACAACTCAAGCTTTGAAAAGAGATGAACTGGATAAGTCGTGGCGTGAACTTATGCTAAGAATTAAAGAACCTGTGTTCCGGAAAGACGTAGACATTATGTGGCACGTTTTTGAGCGGACGTATGACAAAAAAGACCACTTGATCAAATATATAATGAAGCTAAGGGATACTGCAGATGACCAATTCCAGAGGACCATTTCTAGTTTTTGCGTGACTATCGATACGATGGTAAATAAGTTTCTAGCGGATTTACAATTTATGTCAAATGAAAATAATAGAAAAACAGCAAACCTATTAAAAACTGGGGAAAATGAAGCTGATATTATAATGACAGATCATAATGCTGCAGAAACACATCTTCAGCTCTTGTTATTTCATGCACATACTACAGCTGACACATTAGCGTGGACTACTCGTGGTGAAAATCTTGTGAAAGAGGATGAAGAACGCAGTAAATACGCATTTGAGCGTGAAAACCTAACCTCTACTTTAGAAGACAACTATAATTATGTTTGGGAGGAGTATAAGGCAGTGCTTAAGGCTTATATTACAGAAACTGCAGATAATCAAAAGCAAGTACGCAAGTTACGACGTAGAGAAAACTTAATGGCTGATATAATAGCGTCTCAAGGGAAAAAAATTGCCAATAGTGATGGACTACTCAAACGGCTGCGAAGCGAGCTAGCTGCTTATGAATCCGGTACAAAACAAGCCGTATTTAGAGACCGTCGCAACAGACATCGTGCCGCTTGTTACAAGCTGAAGAGACGTATGATGAATGGTTGCGCCGCTGATGTTAGCAAAATGGCTCTACTGGTGAAAACATCTGATAGTGCTGTGGAATGGTTAGACAACGCAGCTAAGAAAGGGGAAAAAATACTTCGTATGGCTGCGCTTTGCCGAAAATTTGAAAGTCGACGCGAAAAAATTTTACCTTTTGGTTCCGATATACCATCTAGTCCCACGCAAGCGTGTTTACGTCCCACTAAATCCGATGATTCCTTGGTTGTAAATGCTATTACCACAACCTCAGGCTTGACAAGGCTATGGCAACGTGTCTCTAAAGCTGAGCTGACAAGAAGAGCTTTATATCGCGAGAAAATACTTCTGGAACAGGAAAATTTATATATCACACGTAAAATTCAAGAGTATAAAGATAAAAAGATAGGCCCAGAGTCTCAACAATGTATTTGTGGCGAGCGAGGAAAAAAGGGCGTTAACCATCTACCTGTTGCGGTTGAGGGCGTTTTAGAAATGAATAAATATAAAAACATGTAGATTTTTTTTGAAATGTCGTATTTTTGCTAATTGTCTAAAATATCGTATATTTGCTAAATATCTCTTATTACTCTTTTAGAATAAAACTGTATATCTTACTTTAATAAAATATCAATTAAATTTATTAAATGAGTTTTGCTCCAAATTATTCCTATCAAGTAGACCGTATTTTTATGTTACTGTGGTAAAATAAACTTTTAGTTGCGAGTGACCCTCTGCAGATAATCTGATGTGACTACGAGTCGTGAATGGCGATAATCAAATTAAATACTTTTTTTTTTCTCGGAGGTGAATGCGTAATTGCGTATATGCACCATAACCGCAGACTAGCTAGAACCGCGGCCGTGTGTGGGACTCGAGACTGAAGCGTCCACCAGCGTCCACTACCCACTAAACTCCCCCGGTTTCTCCTTGCCACCCGATTAGGACGAGCCGGTGCAAGCCTTATGGCTATAGACCAGCTCATCCCCGGGTACCCCTCAAGTCAGGGTGGCGCCTAGAGAGGGCCACCCGAGAAACTAGGTGACCCTCAGACTTGGCTCGAGCGACCTGTGCAATGCGGGCGTTTGGGGGGTTACCCCCGCCCGCAGGCCAACCCTCAGGCCGGAGAAAGCGTGCTAAGTGAGTTCGCTCCGGCCTTGCCGTCTACGCCGGAGGGGAGCAGCGAGGGGGTCCTCCTCGCGCTCCCGCTCCGCTGCCTCCTTCTGCGACATTACTTGCTCGTCAAATTAAATACCTAATTATTGTAAATAAAATTTTGGCGACTTAGAACTTTTATTGGCAAATATTCTTATCTTAGAGATAAGATCAGTCATTGATTAAGCGAGGTGTTTTTCCTGGTTCGAACGAGTATTTATTTGTAAGGAAGTTTTCACAAGCATTAGTCGATAAAGTCTAGTTTTTAATTTTATTTTATTCTATCAAAAACAATTTTTAATATCACGCCCATACACATACATCATCATCATCATCATCAGCCTGTGACAGTCCACTGCTGGACATAGGCCTCTCCAAATGCTCGCCACGCTGATCGAGCCTCGGCCACTCGCATCCAGCTCCTGCCAGTCATCTTGCGCAGATCATCGCTCCACCTGGCCTGAGGGCGTCCTACACTACGTTTACCGAGACGCGGTCTCCACTCTAGAACCCGTTTACCCCAACGGTTATCTGTTCTACGGCTGATATGGCCAGCCCACTGCCACTTGGCCGTGGTGGCCGTTGGCCCCTACTGGTGGACTCTGAAAAAAAAATGAAACAGCACTAGGCCTGCAAAGTGAGTTGGACGAGTCCATTTTAAAAAAAAAGCAAAGATTTTAGGAAACCATATTCATAAACACAACTAGCTATCGAAAGTTCTTTTGCGCACCCCACATAAGTTACCGGAATAGGGGACCTGTGACGTCGTCGCAAGCTTGATGTGGTTTTTATGGAGTGTTTTTTTTCGGAAAGTTGTGTTATATTTTGATTATTTTTATTCTATTTATTTATTTTATTTTATTTTATTTGGGATAAAAAACAATTGTACAATTCCATTTGTATATCTAAGTAGTAGGTACATAATAATAATGTTATTGTACAACCAACACCATTATCCACAGGTTAATTATAAAAAATTTCTATTATTATTATTCTAGTAAACTAATGATTTTTCTCTTTTTTCTATTATTGTGAAATATTCCGGTATAATTGCAAAGTCAACATCTCACACTAGTTCCCTCTTGAAACTAAGCTGTGGAACTACATACTGCGAATGAACCTCTCGTTTGGTGATATCACATCGATTTCTCAATTAGAGAATTTAAAATGGAGTCGAGATTCATCCTGTCGCATGTAGCGCGGAGTCGCGTGTTGCAATGACATGAGACGAACACGAGGCGCAAACGAAGCATCTTTGACCTCACCCAAACAAGTAGTAGCTTTAAGTGAGAGGGTTTTAGCGTTAGTGTATAAATGTAAGATGATTAATAAGATCAGAAGAATCAAGGTGAACGGCAAAGTTTAAGCTAGTGGAAACTAATACACTAAATCGTTTTAGTGGCGCAAATTCCACTGCGAATTAAAAGCCATTTCACTTTGCCCCAGTAATCGGGCCGGGTTGGTTTTTATTTATGTTAGATCAAGTGGCAAGTGGGTCACCTGTTGGCAAGTGATCACCGTTGCACATGGAAAATGTGGTAGGTTAAAGTGGAATTTTCCCTACTTAGTAACAAGTGTTATGACTGTTTCTTTCAATTCTTCTTCCTCCGCTCCTTTGTTGTTTTAAGATTGTATTCTTGTCGAAGCACGTTTTAATAAGTCAAAACTTTTCTAAATGCTTTTCTCTTGGACCGTACGTTGTTATCAAAGTATTTGAATACATTCATGTGTTATTAGATTGGGTATACATACGAGTAGGAAAATATTAAACATATCTACACAAAAAGCATCAATTATTGTGTTAATGTCACGTAAGAAAAACGGCCTTGCCTTTAGAGACAAACTTCAATTTCTATAGATTGTGTGATTACTTTGGTATATTCAATTACATAGCCAGCCCAAACATGCAAGTTGCAACAGGAACATGTTGATAGTCTTGAGATCCAGTGATCTCTTATACGTTTAAGGTATTCCTCGATCAGATCAGATCAAAACAAAGATACCAAAACTAGATTTAACGTTCGTGCTTAGAAAACGGCACCGAAGTTAAATGTACAATATGTTGTAAAGTTGTAACTTTGACATCGTCAAAGGGAGTAATCATAGATATAGAAAAATGCAGCCATCTTCCGAGCCGAACAAAAAACAATTAACGGTGACTGACGTAATCGTCAAGCAATGAAAGTATTTACAACATAACTAAAACTTTTGATATGGGAATCTATTGTACGCAAAAAAAACTTATAATAAAGCACTATTTCGCCACTTTTGTCCTTGACCGATTTAACACTACATATTTATATCACAGGGTCGAGGAGAAAGGTCTAGGCAGTCTGGAAACTACTACACTAAATCGTTTTAGTGGCGCAAATTCCACTGCGAATTAAAAGCCATTTCACTTTGCCCCAGTAATCGGGCCGGGTTGGTTTTTTTTATTTATGTTAGAGCAAGTGGGTCACCTGTTGGCAAGTGATCACCGCTGCACATGGAAAATGTGGTAGTTTAAAGTGGAATTTTCCCTACTTGGTAACAAGTGTTATGACTGTTTCTTTCAATTCTTCATCCTCCGCTCCTTTGTTGTTTTAAGATTGTATTCTTGTCGAAGCACGTTTTAATAAGTCAAAACTTTTCTAAATGCTTTTCTCTTGGACCGTACGTTGTTATCAAAGTATTTGAATACATTCATGTGTTATTAGATTGGGTATACATACGAGTAGGAAAATATTAAACATATCTACACAAAAAGCATCAATTATTGTGTTAATGTCACGTAAGAAAAACGGCCTTGCCTTTAGAGACAAACTTCAATTTCTATAGATTGTGTGATTACTTTGGTATATTCAATTACATAGCCAGCCCAAACATGCAAGTTGCAACAGGAACATGTTGATAGTCTTGAGATCCAGTGATCTCTTATACGTTTAAGGTATTCCTCGATCAGATCAGATCAAAACAAAGATACCAAAACTAGATTTAACGTTCGTGCTTAGAAAACGGCACCGAAGTTAAATGTACAATAATTGTTGTAAAGTTGTAACTTTGACATCGTCAAAGGGAGTAATCATAGATATCATGGAATTAATATTATCTATGTAACCGGAATGATATCTTCAAAAAATTGCATTTTAGAAAATGAACACTATCCTAACGCATTAAAGTATATATTTGCTTGTGCCTTACGCGAGGCAAATCCGAGACGAGAAAGATATCAATACGGGGTAGCTTGTCTCTTTCTTTCACATTGCCAACACGCAATGACAGTTCAATCATAGTTAGAGTGACCATGAATTCTAGGTCTATGGCAAGGACGGAGGCGTACCTCGTTCTTTCATATTGTCAGTATAAGAAATGTTTTTGGGCAACAATTTTGCCTTACCAAAAACTTAATTTAACGCTTGTCTTTTAATGTAATTTTTACAATGTATTAATCTACAATTATATATTTGGTTTTTTTTTCGTTCAATGTAAATGTCAATAAGGTTGGAAATCGCTTGCACTTGTTTTTTTACTTCAAACCAATAGGCAAACAAACAACAGACGGAACCTAAATTAGTTTCGAAACTAAAAAGTTTCGACTGGGGTAGATTTGGTAGGGGCAGTCGGGAATAATCCACTTGTCCCACATATTTAAATTATTTATTTTACGATTCACCCTTACCCCCAAAAATTGACAATTTCTCTATCACTAATGGTAAAAAACATATTAGCATAATATTAGCTTTACGTTATTACATATTAGCTTGACGTTAGAGGGCTTATTTCTTGAAACACAATATAATGTTTATTTTACGTGTGTGTAAATAAGTGGAAACACGCAGAAACTCGAAATATAATACCCATTCACAGAAGTTGGAAAATTTTAACCACAAATATTTTAACATGAATTACTTAAAAATACTATTATTAGGCAGATCCGCAGATTGCATGTTTGAATTTGTCTCACTTATCCAAATCTTATTGTCACCCTATTAGAAAGGGACAAGCTGCTCTGTCTGACGGTTTCGCTCGGCTCGTTTTTTAGCCACGAGAGCACAGTCTAGTTATATATATTAAGTTTATGATAGATATAGAAAAATGCAGCCATCTTCCGAGCCGAACAAAAAACAATTAACGGTGACTGACGTAATCGTCAAGCAATGAAAGTATTTATAACATAACTAAAACTTTTGATATGGAAATCTATTGTACGCAAAAAAACTTACATTAAAGCACTATTTCGCCACTTTTGTCCTTGACCGATTTAACACTACATTTTTATGTCACAGGGTCGAGGAGAAAGGTCTAGGCAGTCTAAGCACAACTATGTCAGATGGTGATGATGAAACAATTGCTTCTCTATAATAATGCCATTATATCATGGATTGGAGATCAGGACATAAAAGAAATTCAAAAAATTGGCGTAATCTGATTAATCTTAAGTTTAACCATGGGTAACTTTACTTCCCCGTAGTACAACCAGTTGAACCATGGGTAACTTTACTTCCCCTTGGTACAACCAGTTGGACATCGCAGTTGTTCCATGGGTCAGGAGCGCTGTCATCTTCGTGTAAATTTATTACCAGAGACTGTATTCTCTTATCTTTTAAAATTGCCTTTGCTAGATCCTGATCCTGTAATTCCTCTGCATGCCTCACACATTTGACCCAGTCATCTTTAGAAACATTACCGATAGCTTCGTGTAGAAGGCTTCGTTGAGACTTTATTTTTATAATGAAAAGAAATCGTAGAAAGATTTTTTATCTGACTGTACAAAACAGCTATTTATATCGCGGTGTCCGAATCGACAGTAAAAAAATATTAAAATTAAAAAGTGTCAATTCGGACACTGTGTCCGAATAAACTGTGTCCGAAACGACAGTTAGTCATTATTTTTCCCTGTTGATCTTTTTGTATGATCATGTGAATGCGTGCTATAAAAATGAATACATTTTGATGCTGAGTAGACGGATTTAATGAGCGTTTATAAAATTAATACCAGTAACGCAGTTGGAATTCTTAAATAAATTAATTAAAATTAATAATGCCTCCTGCAGTAAGCTATAATTTTATTATGTTCTAAGAAAAGTAAAAAAAAGTATTATGTATAAAGGTACTCTAACCAAAAAAAGACATTAAAAATGAATAGTCTTTTTATCTATTTAAATAACCTTAAACTATTACGATCAGTATGAAACGTCTGTCGTTGATGTGCGTATTTGTATATTAGGAATATCATTTAACTTAATTTGGTCAGGTTTAAGTTATTTTAATCAACTGAAGAATGATAAGATCAGGCCATACTAAAACTACAATAGACCTCCTTGAACTAGTGGGACAAAAAATTAACCGAATGAAACGCTCCGAACACAAAGTTCAGAAATAACAAAAAATAAGGTAATAATAAACCTGACGTGTGTAGCTTGATACGACATCAAAAAGTTTTAGATTTACAAAGTGAAAAAATGCAGACGCATTTTTTCACTTTTTAGGTAGTCTATTCCCTGGTATAGTACAAGAATTAGAATTAGGTAGATTAAAATTAAAAAAAAAGTGCTTCAGTCAAAATAATTACAATGTAAATGAATTAAATATTATAATTTCTATTAATAAGTTGGCACTCGTAGTTCAAAAAATTTAAAAAATTAAGACATGCTCGGAGAAGCGTTTCAGCCTAAATACTTGTTTAAATACAATTTGCATAAACGGCCATCATAATATTTTTTCACAAGTTCTGCTAAGCAATAAAGAGATGAATGAAATAATAATGACAGCAATAACTGGTATAATAGCGGTAATTCAAATCGGTAAGTAGGAAAATAAATTCCAAAATACCTCAATTGTGTTTGAAAATGTTATGAAGTCTCATTATAAGTTTTATTAGGTTAAATTATAATTGTATGTGTCTATGATTAAAGGCCCTCTCTGTTCTAGTAGACTTTAAGTCCAATACAACTAAAAGTCAGTTAAACTAAGTTTACGATAAATTGAAGTACTAATGCCTGGTGCTCCGAATGGCAGGGATTTAGTTCAGAAAAATTAAGTTTGTAGTTATTGTAAGTTCAACACACCTCTATGGTGTCCATGTCCCAGAAGATCAAGAGGTTAATGTTAGTATTATTTAAAACCCTCGAACTAAATTCTCGTACATTGCCATGATACATAAGAAAGTTACTTTTGTACTTATTTTAATAATCTGTGGTCGTACGTTGATTCGTGAGTAAGAATTCTATATTCACATTCAATATGTAAATATTTACAGACCAATGAAACTTTACGTGCTAGCAATTATGTATATTTCACTTAGGGTTATTGTTTGTGTCGTGCTTTATTCATGCTAAATAACAGTTAATGGCTGGGTCAATTAATTTTACATAAAAAAGATGCTGTGTACTCGTTATAAAAATAAAATAGTTACTACAGGTAAATAAAATTATGATAGAATAAGAGTAACGTTGGCATTAAATAAAAGTGTGGTTGGAGTTATGAATTTTATGTGAATTTATTGGGCAGATTATACATTTAATTTAAAAAACGGATGATACCTATATAATTTATTTGTTAACTAACCCATATTAATTTTGTTATCCACTGAATACTGCAGTCGTGAAATAGCACATTTCTGCATTAGAATCGAGTTTAAGAACGTGTAAAGATTACAAAGACATGCGATAGTCGCTTCCTCATCATGAGCGCCGTATGACAGATAGGCACATTTCGCTTTCACCGGCTGATATGGCAAGGATCGGTACTAGGAAGAAGGGCTGCCCTACTTAGTATAATGAACTATATTGTAATCCCAGCGCCACTCAACATAATACCTACGAAAGTAATTCATAAACGTACCCTATCAAGATGCAAGGCACGATATTTCAAAGACCTGAACGAATGATGTTAACTTAGCATTTCCATGTTTTACAATATAATTGTTTATCATTATAACTGCATGTTTTAAACAAGCATGAACATTCTCACTCAAGGCAAAGGCTAGATTTAACAATGTGTGAACTATGTATGTAGTAACTAACTTGTACGCTCAAATGTGTTCAGTTACTAGCAAAAGTAGATGTTATGGAGCAAATAGTTAAATGTATTTTTTTAAATTAAAATTGTTATATTTTATACTCATAAATATCTCTGGAAATTATTCACACAACGCCATCCAGCCCCAAACTAAGCATTAGCTTGTGCTATGGGTGCCACACAACGGATAAACATTACTTATATACTCTTATTTTTTGTAAATAGATACATATTATACATAGAAACACCCAGACCGATACAAACAGACATGTCCATGCACACAAAATGTTTGTACCGTGCGGGGATCGAACCCGCGACCTCTGGTGTAATAGCCGACGTCTCGACCATTGCACCAAATGGCTCGTCAAAAGTTACTAATACAAAATATAGTAATTTATTTTCACGCATAACATCTACCCTTTACTCAGTATTTTCGATGTCTTCGATGATTCCGACAACCATAACACATGATAATATTGGTGTTATTATATATTTTTAAGTACATGTGCTATATATAGATTTTAATGTACTGTTTATGTTTTATATAATGCACACCTTTCATGCAATAGAACATGTCGTCAGTTCGGAAATCGATATTAAAAGCCTACATCTACCGAATCGAAAGTATACTGAGAGAAGTTTAGCCCACGACTTTAACATTTCAAATCAGCATACTAAATATCTTATTATCGAACTATTAAGTACACTAAACACTCTGCAAAGATAAAGGAACCCTCTAATTAGTGTAAAATCATTAATCAAGGATTCGTTATCCACGCATACGAGCTTCTCAATAATTAAAATAAAGGTTCACGGTCACGTCATTTGATATTTTAATTGGCTGATGACGGACTGGGCATACACATACACAAAGCCGTTATGAAATAATTACCGTCACACAGTTCAAAGTAATATGTAAGTATATGTTACGAAAACTGACGTTTGATGGAGTTTGTTCCCGTGCGTGATAATAAATTAAATTAGTTAGCAGAGATTTGTATATGTACCAACAGTTTTACGAATAATATAGTAGATAATATGAAATAAAAGAGCGTTACACTAAATCCATACAATTAAAAGTTGCGTTGCATGATATTGAAAAAAATCATTCAATTTTTTTACAATTTTTGTTTAGAAGATAAATATTGAAATACATATGTACATAATTATGTGATTATCTATCTAATCAAGCATTAGAGCATTAAACTTAAACTTACTAATCTTAGATTAAAGAAGTCATTGGCGAAGTTCTGAAAATAATAATTATTATTTACTATACCAGCTGCCTGCTGGTGAAAGCTTAATAAATAACAAACACAACAAAAATAGAATGAACAAATTTTAGTGCAGCTTATTTTCCTAGTGATTAAAATAATGCAAAAAAAAGGGTCCGTCCGTTATGCCTTCATTCCGGGTTGCCCCCGGCCGGTATGCCCCCACATTTGTTGTGACACACACACACCTCACTAATAGCAAAAAAAAGTGTAAAGAAAGAGGATGTCCAGCAGTGGACTTCAACAGACTGATGATGATGATGATGATGAACGATATGTTAAACCGAAAATGAAGCTTTTCCTTTTCTTAACTTAATTTTTCTTATAATTATTTATTCTGAAATTTGATTAAATCGATGTTATAAAGTCCTAACGACGTTTTGTTCAAACTGCTTTGTTTTCAGCTCAAACTTTAATTACCTGTCTTAAGAAACCCGTAGTTCGCGTAAAAATGAAGTCATGCGCGCACGCCTAAGGGCACGACCTCACGATATCGATTAAGCTTTGACGCGATTTGTCCCATGTGCACATGTGATCGGGACATCTCGATAGGGCGACGTTGCAGCATCGCGCGGGGTGCGTATATAAGGCGGGGTCGGCGCCGGGGCGTTCCACCAGTCGACGCCTAACCATTGTCCCGGTCGTTCAGTGTTGTGTCGTGTCATTTGTGTTTTGAGTTAAAGGTGAGTTCTCAAGAGTATTGCAGGTCATGTGTCAGAGTTGGGCAAAGTTTGTGACTTATGTTGCGTTCGGTTAATTGCACGATTGAATTAAAATTTCGAGTTTTGTACTTACGCAAAGTTTGTACAATTCATCAATTTACGTTTAAAACAAATTTCAAAACTCATAGATAACTCGTGGGCAAAAATTGAAATGGGGCAATTAGATAGGTAATAGCAAGAACTTACTTGAAATTTTATATTTATCTTACTTGTAGGCTACTTGAACTTTACATTTGTATTTTTATATAATACTAGCGGCCCGCCCGCGGCTTTGCCCGCGTGAACTATAGGACGTTATCCCGCGGGAATATGCTTGTTTTATACATATAAACCTTCCTCTTGAATCAGTCTATCTATTAAAAAAACCGCATCAAAATCCGTTGCGTAGTTTTAAAGATTTAAGCATACATACATAGGGACAGAAAAAGCGACTTTGTTTTATACTATGTAGTGATATTAAAAATCGTTAAAAAAACCGAATTTACCCGATTTTCCGTACAATTTACTTTTAGAAAACTAATAAAAGGTCCAAAAATAGCCAATTAACGTGCTTAATATGTAATATAAAACATTCGACGTACCATTTATGGACATCCCAATAAAACATGTTTTCCTTAAAAAAGACATCAACGAGATGGTGACCTAAATAATCACAAGTGAAAAAGCCACCAAAAATGTTCTTCGTTTTAATTACTTCAAAGACTGAATAATCTTTAGGATATACATAATTAATGGAATTGATACTAATTTTTTTGTAGCAACTTTGACCTGATGAAACAAAAAAGAAACACTATTCAGAAAAATTGCATAGTTGCTTAAATAGCTTCTAGCAGCCAGTTATAAAATCTAAAGTCAAAGTACTTCTTAGAACAACTGTATTATTACTCAAACACAGACTATATTTGCAACTAGGTAACACTGTAAACATGTGCTATGTTTACACAAAAAACAAATATCTTAATCTCAACTCCCAGTTAATTACAGCAGGTAGTAATTATTTATCGTCATTTTTATAATCAGGGGCAAGAGAACCTATTGTTTGATCCGTTTGTAAATACGTGTGAAACTAGATCATACGCACCTGCACTATTGATTTATTGATGGATATTGAGCAAATCAAAATATACAACTTATAACAAGTTTATTATTACTTCCGTGGAGCATTATTTATTACGTTGGCAAACAAAAAGCACTTATAAATCTTCAAAAACTACTTAGTTTTAAACTGTAGAACAAAATAGTATATTTTTAGGACTGAGTATAATTTAGAGAAATAAATAATTTGTTTCATATTTTTTACACAATGTTAACAACATCATCATCAGCCGAAAGACGTCTACTGCAATAAAAAGACCTCCCAAAAGAATCTGCAAACTGATCAGGTTTGCGCCACCCGCATCCAATACACTTGAAATAAAAAGTATCAACCTTTAATGTCCCACTGCAGGGCAAAGGCCTCCTTCCTTGAAATCAAGTAATCGTTACAAAGATGGGTACACTTGAAAATAGGCTATCAGGTGAGTCTACAGTGTGACAGCGCATTGAACGATGCTTCTTGGTTAAAATCCCTCAATAGAATAGGACGCAAAGGCCGTTTACCAACAGTAGAGCTGTTTGCCAACTGCTTATAAAATATAATATCCATATATTTTTTATCTACATCCATACCCTCTATTTTATAGACAGGATCGATGAGCAAACGCCCTATATTTAGATATGAGTATCTGTGGCTGCATGTTAATGTTTACATTGTAGTATCGGTAACTCACTTCGTCCGTTCCATAAAACCACATTCGTATTTTAATGACCCTCATTATGCAACAGCCACATAAATAACTATTTCTGCCGTATCCAATTATCCAATTGCTTGTTTTAATTCATTAATTATTATCAGTAAAACTTATGCGTGCCTAGATGGATTTGTGAATGGACGGCAATTACTGCGTAGCTTTTGTCAATTGAGTAATAGTTTGAGAGATGGGCGCCGACTTTTCCCATAGCCGTTAAATAGCAAAGTTTATCTTGCAAGTGCTGACAGACAGTACTTTGATGCAAAAGATTTATGGATGTAAGTAACATTGTAATATACTATAATGAATGGCAGTCAGATGTTTTTAATTATTGTTTTTATTTCTATCTGTATTACCAACATCTTTTATCGCGGGAAATTGAGGATCATCAATGAAGGGGATAATATTTTTTTGTTTTTTTTAACTTTTGTTTTTTGACGACATACAAAATTACGTCATCAGAAAGTGCTAATCACAGTGAAAAACTTTTCGTTATAAACATATTTCTTAAGGTTTAGACCAAAAAAGGTTTATCAAAGTCCTACTTTGCGGACTTCGATAAAATGGTTCCTATTTCCTAAAACATTATTGCCTCCCTGGTGCAGAACCGAAAAGATCACAAATAAGAATAAAGAGAAGCAATGCTTCCTGGTGAAGTGTCCCTCAATGGAAAAAGCCGCAGTAGCCGCATACCATCAGGTGGGCTGCATGTCTGACTAGCCGGGCATAGGGGGTTTAAATTCCGCATCGAACCATTAAAACCTAGGGTTGTTAAGTATTTTTAAACTATAAACATTTTCAAATGTTATTTCAGTTGGCGGACAGGCACGTTGCCCACCTGATGGTAAGCGGCCTATATTACACTAGGTTCCTCTGACTTTCTAGGCTTTGAGCCTTTTAACTCGAGGCATTTACAGCAACAGATTTAAGATTTTTCATATACACGTTTCAACTTCATATTTTAGTCTATTCGTACACGCTAAACGCAACGCATGGAATTCATAATGTCTCTCGCTGCAACGCATAATTGTTATTTACAGGTTAACGAAGCGTGCACAGTGATTTAACGTAAAATCGCATAATTTTATGATCATCATGCGTCTGATATAATAGGTTTACTTACCCACATGTCGGGGTGTGAAGATAGTATGAAATTATTCAAATTATTGTGCGTGAGAATTTCAAAATAAAGGTCAAGCTTATTATGCGTAATGTTTATTTCTAGATATTATTATACAGGGTGTTAGGTAACCCGAGGGACATATTTAAGGAGAGTGTTCAGAATCCGATTAAGAGTCCAATTCGCTATAAAAAATATATCCTTAATTTTTTTCATAATTATCCTAATAATTTATGTATGCATGAACTACCTAAAAATCCCGTGTGCTGAGCGGCCGTTTACGCCCCAAACTCAAATTGTACGCGATTACAATTTGAGTCGTACTTGAACGAGTGCACGAAATAGGTACTGTGAAGGGAAGAGTGCCCGCACGTTAAGCAGATTTTCAGGTTTCGACTAAGGTTATTGACAGATATTTACCAGAGTTCTTATTGATATACACTTATTTTGTTATATGGAAGCATGAACTATTTGGGGTTTAAATATGTCCCTCGCATTTCCTGTCATACTGTATACATATTTTTTAAACTGTAATAAATTTAAAAAAGAAATGATCATTAGAACTTTTGTACGATATTCACGTTGTAAAACACATTACTGTCACTTCACGTTTACGCATGATAAAATACATATTTTCACGTGTGAGCTTAGTAAATTTTATCTCACGACAAGCAGATTAACCACACTTATTTATTTTTAAAATTAAATATCAGGGATCATTATCGTCAATAATTATTGTTTTATTATCACTTAAAAATATTCCCAGATAACCAAGACTTAAAATTACTCTCAAAAACTAAGCTGAGCAACAAATTCGTCTAAAACTTTACTTATAAGAAATCTTTTGGTGAACGGTCTTGATGATAATATTTTGACCGCCTCCGTGGAACAGAGGCTAAGGCCACAGAATATATAATAGGTTTGTAGGTAGTACTAACTATAGCTAAAAGACGGAAAACTTTCGTAGCGTGAAAATAGAAAGATTTTTTCTATAAAAATAGGCTTAAACAGATATTATCTGTTTATTAATGAATACTTGTACGTACTTAGCAGACAATTAATAAGGGTAATTATAACGGTAATCGAATAATTACTCACACATACTATTTTACAAAATACTATGCGAATACTACACCAAATGTACGCAACTCTTTACAATGTGACAGCGTATAATTTCATTCCGCAGCTTTTCATTAGCAAAAACCGTCAGATAAGTGCGCAATCACATGTCTTTGCAAGATTGCGGTACGACAACAAAGCGAATTCTCCGCAGGAATCGATCACGCAAGCCCTGGCAAATCTCAATTATTGGTGTACACACCACCTCATCAATATTGTGGGGCCCTTGAAACCTACTCACCACGGATATAAGATTCATAATGCCTTTGACAATGGCTTTCTCAGTTCTCAGCCGTTGACTGTTTTATGCAGATTGCAGACTCGCGTTCTTATTGTTTATTTTAATGAGCGGATAAATTAAATTCTTTCGAGCGGCTAAGGGATTTGTTTGAATTTTACACGCTAATAATAAGATTTATGACTGTTCGGCATGGATCCTAAATTGCATAATTTGTCACGAATCATCCATTACATTTAATGTTTTAATAATTTTTGCTATGTACATATTCTGTCTTTTGAAAAATACGATTGTAAAGTATGTTTATAAAGCCTTAAACTGTTGACAAAGACAAAGTATGTTTTGTATTTTTCAAACATATCTCGGTTTCCCTTACCAAGATTTGGTAAATATGCAATTGTGATTATGATAGTGCCCATAATAATTATGACTGCGTTTGAATAATGGAAGTCTAGCCATGCCTCAGAATAACTACTAACTGGGCCATGTAGGTGAACATAATAAACAAGTTGTCTACTTTTTCTTTTACAAAATGAGTATTTTTTTTGTTTTTGTTGACATGATTGGTGATTTTATCTTTAAAGTATATAATTTTGTCATATTGGCTAAAATAAATTGATTAAATCTAAAATAATTAAAAATATAATGTGAAATCTCCATAATTAGATCAATTAACTTCATTACCCGTATCAGCGATATCCATTGATGGAACCTGTATTAGCTTTTTTCCGTGATATTGCTAAGTGTTCTAATTATCCGACTTTAATTGCGCTGTGAAGACCCATGACAAATAAAATAAGCTTTATCCGTTAGTAAATAAAAGACCACTTAATAATTACTATGGAGCCGTGTGAATGTATGACACTGAAGTATATTAACACGTTTTTATAATGGTTTTGTCACACCAGCAGATAATAATGGGGTTATTTTTTCCATAGAAAATTGTGTATAATTTTAACGTTCAGACTTACAATCTACACATTTTGGTACTTGCTTCCGTCGATATAGGCCACAAACAACTTAGAAAAAATATTTGGAAGGAACGACGATATTTAATTTTATTCGTACGTGTAAAGGCACAATTAGGTTAGGTACCAGTAAAATTTCGTCGTTAATTTTTGGAGCTAGTAAATAAACAGCACAAAAATCGCGACCATTAAAATAGCAATGTCCAATTGAATGTGTAACCTCTGAGAAGTAATTTACCTAGACGTTTTAGGACTTACTAATATTTATTTTAATGTAAAAAGTACTTATTTTCGTCATCACTCCTATAGGTCGCAAATTAGAGGCTTTCATCGTTAAATTCATATCAAAAGTGTAACTAAACAAAATACATGGTAAACAAATATCATTTAAGTTTAATAAATATCGATAATTTTGTTTCTTATAATGGAAAAGCATGGGTGACGAACTTTGCCCAGCAGTGGAACATTTTTTCTATAGGATAAATAAAAAAATAGATTACTTATAATTGAAACGCAGCGGAGATAAATGCCATAACCCTGCGTATAACCAACACGTATGTACGCAAATAGAAGGAGACAAATGTCTTTTCGTTGCGTGACTCAAGATAGGATTTCAGTAATACTCTTGGTATGTAAATGTTAATCTTGCGCACAAAGCTCATTATTTAGATTTTTTGTCCCCGTTTACTATATATATACTCGATAGTTGACAGCATTCTTTGCCTGCATTAGCGTGCTAATAACTCATTGTTATGTTAAGCCGGAGAATCCACGGAAACTTTAACTGGTAGTATAATTAATACAACATGAAACCGTCACCAAGATCATTGTAATATATTTCAGTTACCTGTCCGTTAGGTATTGTTGGTTGGTATGATTTTGATGACATTGCATAGGGGAAGAAACTAGATGATGCTTTATGGCAAGAAGTATAGATGCACTTTATGAATTAAAATCGAATTATTCTAAACGTAGTTGCCTAAAAACATCTAAGTCGAAGACAAAATATTATTCTGTTATTTAAAATAAAGATCACGAAATACAAAACACGTTGTATATTAATTGAGCTAATTAGATTGGACGATTCGTAATTGGTTGGTCTTCGTATAAAGCCTAGATGGTCTAGTAATTTAAAAACCGAGCGATAAAATCTCCGGTGACCGGGGATTTGTGTCGTTTTTTTTCGAACAGTTCGGTTTTGTGTTCTCCAATCTGCATTTGGCAAACGATTTAATTGCCAGTACTTATTATTTGAAACGATTACTGGATTTTAATGATCCTTCGTCCTACAGTGGGACATAATAAATAGGCTAATTTTATTTTTGGTTCGGTATGCATCATTTTTGATTGGTGGTTTTTTCCCAGATGTTGTCCGCCAAGTGGTTGTTTTGCGTGGTAGCGGTGGTGTGCGTGAGCATACAGCACGCGTCCGCTGCGCCCGCGCCGCAACAAGAGGATTCACCACCTATGCCGGTGAGTCTACAGTTTAATGTGCGGCAACAGCACATCACGGTTAACAGTTGCAGTTCGATAATAGCACTTATGCCCCCGACATAAGAGTGGTACAAAGTCCAAAGTGTTACGTCTGACGTGCTTTTGACTGCACCTACATACTATATTTTATAAGGAACAATTAAATTTACGTCAACATTTATCAATTGGATAATTGAACCAAAATTGTTTGATAAGGACTGGGCCATTAGGTCCTCACAAATGCGTATCTCCATTTTCTCTAGAAATAAACTCCTTAACTACTTTTCCGTCAGGCAGTTATCAGCTTCCTCTTAACACAGAAAAAAAACACACAAATATTTTCCCTTTGATGGAATTTTTTCATCATAATTTTCTGATTATCAGTGGCGTTAAATAAGTTCCAAAATGCCTTTAGGTACTGTTCCATAAAAAACAAAAAGTCGTGTATAATCAGATTAATGCTTTATTTATACTTCTGAATATTCTAACGCAGGAGAATGCGTTTATAATAATATGTCATAGTTTTTTAAGACAAGGTTATTTTATGCCAGCTAATTATAATTTATTTCGCATTGTATTAATTGTCTCTATGTGAACGACATTCAGTTGAAAATAAATTAAGTTCATACCCAACTTCAATTTGAATATAGCTTTTTTGCAGTCCTCGGCGTTTATTATCTCTATTTGTATAGATAATTAATTTTAATCTTTAGCATTTTCATTTGTAAATATTTCATTTATTTGAATGACATTAATAATATCGACAAAAATAGTAAAACATCTTCATTATTAATAGGATAATATCTAATGTGAGACGAATTTATAAAGCTATTTCCCCTGAGCCCCATGACCCACAAAGAACTTGTACTCGTAGGTACTTTTAATTACTGGACTTCTAATCATATATACATGTATGGCATTCTTACTAGTGAAAATAATTTAATTATTACCTTTTTCTGGCATGGAATTAAACACGTTCGAATTATTGAGTGGAATGTAGTACCAAGTAATTCATTATCCCACCAAAAACATTCTGTAAAAAAACTAGCCAAGTCTCGATGGAGCTGCTTGTTTATCTCTAAAAAGTAATGAAATCTAGACATAGTCGTGCCAAGTCTAAGGTTCCTTACTGCGATTTCTTTATTATTATAGTTAATGTTGTGTGACTTGGCCGTTGAAGGGCCAGACGGCCAAACGGACCTGCAACTCAACTTCGAAGGGCCAAATGAGACACTAGCGTCCAATTACCAATACCAGTATGGGCTATTATATAGGTAGTTACAACAGATATAACATTACATGTAAACAATGACAGATTGGTGCAATGGAGTAATGGAGCACCTGGTTTTGTACCCTTGTGTACCCTTCAACGGCCAAGTCACACAACATTAACTATAATAATAAAGAAATCGCAGTAAGGAACCTTAGACTTGGCACGACTATGTCTAGATTTCATTACTTTTTAGAGATAAACAAGCAGCTCCATCGAGACTTGGCTAGTTTTTTTACAGAATGTTTTTGGTGGGATTTCACTTCTTTTTGTAGGAACGTGGGCATATTGATTTATTTTGTATCTATTTGGAATGAGACGTTTCCCGTGAGATTTTTTTAGCCTATGTCCTGTTCCACGTTATAAACTATACCTGTGCCAAATTTCATGTGGATTGGATTGATAATGTACTATCCCATCCCCCCACCTCCCCCTCCCATTAATATACCCATCCCCCCTCCCACCCCCCCTCTCATCTCCTTTCCCCCATCCCATCTCTCTTCCCCCTCCCATCGCCCCTCCCATCCCCCTTTCCCCTCCCATCCCCCCTACTCCCCCTCCCATATACTATCCCCACCCCCCAGCTACCCCTCCCGTCCCCCCTCCCATCTCCCTCCCCTTCCCCCCTCCCCCTACCCCTACCATCCCCCTTTTCCCTCCCATCCCCCCACCACCACCAAATGAAGCGGCTCACTAAGTTGAGTATTTTTTGTAAAGGCGGTATATGTCGATCTCTAATAGTTTGGTTGGGCTCTTGTGTTTTCTAATCAGGGTCACCAGGTACTCCAGATCTTCGAATATACTAGTTTTTATAGTTTTCCCTTTATGTAGCCATTAAACCCTAACTCTGTACCAAATTTCAGCTCTCTGAGTTTATGGGAAGTACTAGTTCTATTTTGATGATCATCAGTGAGTCAGTGAGTGTCTGTCATAAATGCGAAACTTTGCTTTCGCTTAACTTCGGAACTAAATGACTTACAGCCTTGAAATTTTGTATTCTAAGTATGTGATTATAGCTTACTAAATGACGAAAATTTCTGCGTTCTGGTCTTATCCAGAGGTTCTCAAATAGGGGCCTGAAAATGCGGCGAAATGGTTCCAGTAAAGGATGGTACGGCAGTGTTTGCTTCGCGCTCGACTTGGCGGGGGCACTGCCGTGCCCCCAGATTTGTGAATTTATAAAGAGGTCTAATTATTTTAAGGACAATTGGTTCCTTTTAGAACTATATTAGATCTACCTACGCTCGTGTTTGAATTCTGATCAATTCCTTATGATTATGTGAATCTGTGCTTCAATTTTTGAGTATTAAAGTAAGGAATACACGATCTAATACTTAAGTCACAAATGTTATAAAGCTTAAAAAATTGCAATTATACTAAACAATTTTTTTCAGTTACATCATCTTAAACGCTTAGTATTTATCGTCATTCTATTGATTGTACTTAAAAGGGTCGCAAAACTAAAAGTTGTCTACCTTAACATTAAAGCGAGGAGTCGCAAGGATGCGCAGAGGCAATAATTTAAACAAAACGTGCATACCTTTGACCTACAGCATTGCGATGACTACGGATTTAGACGCAAGCGATTCGCATTGCGACATGCGGGCCCATCTTCGTATGGTTCGACACAAGATTTAATTTAACTGAGGATTTATAGTGGAACTAATTTTCATCCACACCCATTAGGTAAGCCTGGCAATGACACACTTGAAAAGGCAGAATTTCCACAGAGCAAGAAACAGCTTAAGCCATTAGACTGAAACTGCTGATAAGTTTTTTTTTTAAATAACGACGCGACGCTTTAACAGGGATTTTCCAAATAAATACGTGTACAACTTTTTAAAACACTTTTTATTTCTTGTTTTATCTTATACCATAGTTAGACAATACTCAAACTTTTGGCTAAATATTTTACGTGTAGGTAACACCTAATATAATATAAAGAAAATATAATTTATTAAAGTGTTTCTTTCGCGTACAGTCAGGTATAAGTATTAATTTATTTGTTTTTAAGGTTTTTTTTCTTTTAATGTCTCATCTTATGTTTATTGAATAACTTAATACTCGTACCAGTATTGCAGCAGGATTCGTTTTCAGTTAATTAATTATATTAAGTTATTGTAATAATAAAAAATCGTGCCCATGAATTTATTATTTAATTTCTTTAAGGATGACAAAATTTCATATTTACTTTTAATTCCGTGATACAATACCATGTAAATAAAATTAAATGCGAATAAATTAGGCAGGCACGTCTCATTGTTATCCGTTTCCAAGAACTATAAATTGCATGCGAAGAGTATAGACATTAATTCTTGTTTATGGCCACATATTTGCCTTTGCCCTTTAGATGATGCACATGTTAAATTTATGGCTTACTCATTTTCAAGGCAGGTTAACTCCGATCCCCTGATAACCGCGACTGAACAACCCAACGTAACTGGGTTCGGAGCTGTTTTTCAAACTGGCCGTGATATGGTATTGTTCATTCATAGCGCACTATGGTGGCGCGTTGTCTTCGAACGTTATCGGCGCATCTAAGCTATTATGCTAACGATGTGAACATTCGCGGCGCAAACTCACTAATTGGACCCAATTGCGTCCAACCGCCTTTGTGCTCACTCTTTGACTGTTATCTCGATTAATTGCAAACACTATACAATAAAAAAACTAATTGAATTACATTGTCTGAATTAAGGTGCCAGACGAACATTTGAGCACCAAAATTGCTATTTTATACAAAACATTTGCAAGCGAACCCGAAACAGCAATTATGTTTAGCGTACATCGCAATTATTCTAGATTTGAAACGCCATTTTTCTTTGCATAAGAATTAAAGTGAGCTTGCAAAACGCTTCTTATGCGATGTCATGCTCAGTTAAAGCCCCTCTTGACGTAATATTATAATTGACTAAAGAAGAACGGCAATTTTACTAACATAACCAAGGAAATTAAACCTACAGTTTACCATAGGCAGGTCAGAAAGTTACCCTAACGATTACAGCTTGATTCGCCCGTAACTCTGTGAACCATGAAACTTAGACGTCACAGAGGTTTTATTTCTTTAATAAGTATTCGAAAAAAACATTTATATTTATCTAGGCAATTTATATGTAGATTATGTAATAAGTTAAGACTAACGAAACGTTTTACAAAACTCGCGATGTTTTTAATTCTGGCTGAAGTATATTTTTGCCTTTCATAATTTCCTGAGTGAGTAATATTAATGTTTTTAAAAGATCTTTATTTTTCAAATAACAATGTACTTACTATTTAATGTTAAATGACAGATTAAAATTCTAGAAACATAAAACAAAAACCACGGAATGATGAGCAATGTTCACCTTGACCAATTTTCACACGAGAACTTGAAAAAAATGGCAATAATTTCATAAAGCCTTTCAATTTTATCTCGTACGTGCAGTGCCTAAAGGTTTGATCTCAAAGCCAAGATATAGTAATATAACGCTGATCTTTGCCTTAAAATCTTACAAACTGGAGTTAATTTTATGTTTCAGTATGATTAAGCAAATAAATCGATTTATCTGTTAATTTTGACAATGTTGAAAAGCATTACATATTCTTTTAGTATAAAAAAAGAATAACAAATAAAGAACAAGAAACTTATCTGAATATAATTAAAATGTTATCCCGTATTTGCAATTCTATTTCTAACAATTGAAATATTATTTCGCATCACTTAACAAATAAAATTTATAGGTTCCTACTTCTCTTCAGAACAATAAACAATACAAATGTTTATAATACTATATAGGTACATGAGAAATAGCGGGAAATTCTAATCAAGATAATATTGTAACTCAAAGTATTAATGTAATTCAATCTTAGTAATGGTTGCCTTGATAAAACACTGCCTGTTTTATCTCTAATCGTTTTAAACCATGTTTAATGTGATAAACTATAATATAAAAGTATATTTACTGAAACATTTATCAAGGGTACTTGACAACAATTTTTTTATCTGCTTTTTAAATTTTTTCAATATCTTTTGTATTTTTGGAGTATGAGAGTTGTAAACTTCACGATTTACATGCATGTGAAATAACAGTAGCACCATACACGCGCCATATAAAATGTTGTTTTAGAAAGACACATAATGGAAATAAATTACTTTGTAACTCACTTGATTTTTAACCGATTTTAATATTTTTTCAATGATATTTTACTTCCGTGTTGTATTATCGAATACAGTCACAAAATATTAAAATTTCAACCAACGTTAAATACCCTAAATATTATTGCCTGGCACGGGTATTGAACCCAGCAATTCAAAATTCAAAATCTTAAAAGTAAAGCTGTGTATGCGCATATAAAGTCATAGGTATCTTGAATGTTGTTCTTCCTTTATAGAGGCCCTCATCATCAGCCAGAACCCGTTTACCCCAACGATAATTAGTTCTATCTACGGCTAATATGGCTAGCCCACTGCCACTTCAGCTTGCTAATCCGGCAAGCTATGTAGGTTGATAACTTTGGTTCTCTACCGGATCACCTCATTCCGGATAAGATAAAGGAGCATAGAGCTCTTTCCATAGCCCGCTGAGCGACTACTAAAACACTAAAATTATGTAATTTTTTCACAGTACGAGTACAAATACGACGTGGAAGACCAAGAGAAGGCTCTCTTCTTCGGAGCAAACGAAGCAGGAGACGCACAAGGCAAGGTCATCGGCGGATACAAGGTGCTCCTTCCTGACGGAAGGCTCATGACCGTAGAGTACACAGTAGAAGGAGAGAGCGGGTTCGTGCCCAAAATCACCTTTGAAGACAACGCGAACCCCTTCGGAAAGGGTGGAAAGTAAACCTTACCCTTGGGACATAAGACTGGTTTTACTAATGTACCATATTAGTTCAAAATTCGTCAAGTGACGGCATCAATCTTGGTAATTCTAACGACCGATCCAGCATTTTCTTTTTAGAATAGGTTACATAGTGCAGCCAGTTTAAGCAACTTATTACTAGAAATCACGTGTTTTCTCGCTATAGGCGAGTAGACAGGTATTTTATTATTAAATAATCTTGTAATAATAGTTAAAGGACTGTATGTACATGGTGTCAGTTCAAAATATACGAGTATCAAAATAGGCCAATTTTATTCCTCAGTTTTTTCAGTATCCATATATGATACCAGAAATATGCGCTATTGTCACTAAAAAGAAAGATTATTACCGAAATGAGCATTAAATTGCCGATTTAATGTACAAAGCGGGGCATTCTGTATATAATTGAAAAATGATGTATGAATTTATAGTAGGAAATACGATTTTATAATTCAGGTTATTCGCGTCAAGCGAAAAGTAGCATAGTGATAATTCGTCAGATGTTACCATTTCTGTGATTGATAGAGAGTTTAAGTGGAGGCCATTATTGCCATTAATATTAAAAATACGAATAATTTTAATTATGTTTGTATAAATTTATCATAGGACTTTTTACCGCATGTATTTTTTTTCTATGATAAATACTTTATAATAAATAATCGCCGTGTTTTATTCTTCACATTACACGAAATACATCAGCACGAAAAGCTACCACATGATTGTCCCACTATCCACTAACCCCCTAGATTTCAGCTTTACTCCCGAGAGGAACGAGCCGGTGTCCGCCTTGTGGCGATTGACCAACCCACCCCGGGGTTATTCAAGTGGGTTGGTACAGGTGTAGGTACACGATACTTCAATAAGCCATAACTACACTTTACCTTGTCTTTTTGTCTTGTCATGATGACTGCTGTGGCTTCTGTATCGTACTGAGGGCGACCAGCTCTTCCCACCATTTGTAGTACAGTGCTGATGCTGTATTCCTAAGTCATACATCTTTATTAGATAAATTAATAAATTTAATGCTAGGCAAAATATCACACTTATGGAGACATTTGTTCGGTAAAAAAATCGCTAGGTAGGTACTGAAAATACTCACTTGATAAGCCCCATTCACGTACTGTTGGGTATTCTTTATGATGACAAGATGCGCGGGTAAGTTTACGCCCATTGCTAAAAAGTTACATAAAAAATGTTTCTTTAGATAAGTGTTGGATGCAATGTGAATCGACATGTTGGCTAGCTGCTATGAAAACATTGAGAGAATATTATGTTTGATATCTATAGGAATGCTGCAGAGCGGAATAGAATTCCGTTCCGCACTCAGCATTAAATTCAGAAATAAATAGGATTTTTTGGTCAGGTAAATGATGAAAACAAAATATTGTGCCTACAGTCTATTAATTTTCTTAACAGCTCTCGCTAATCAAGCAAATTCTCTTCTTTGCTTTCCATTCCATGTTAATAATTGTGATGCTAATTAATTTAACAAATGTACAGTCTTACTATGTATTGTAGTTTCTCAATAGCTCTCGCAAAGGGTAACTGATAGAAATCCGACGATTGAAGAAACACGAACTTAGCCGAGAGACATTAAAAATATATGTAATCGAAGGACGCTCTAAGGTCAGCAATTCAAACCGTTGACCGAATCTAAATATATACACCATACATTAGAACTTACGTTTTTAATTACACAACTTTAAGGTATTATACTTTTTACATTTACCTAAAGTAGTAGTTGTAATGAGTATAGGCAGATCTCCATTCCTGAAAGCCTGTTCTATGGACGTCCTCTCTTCATAGAGCATTCCAGCGTGGTGGCATCCCACTCCGCCAAGAACCAATGACTAGAAATAAGGAAACACGAAATAGCTGATACGTACGTACATACTATAATTATTATCCAGAGTCCATTAACTCTAGAAAAGTCTCCAAAGTCTCCAAACATATATATATCTGGTGTAAAAAAAAATTATACAAATGAAAAAATAGGTTCGTTGACACTAGTACCATGATGCAGTTCCATGATGGAACTACTGTTAATTTTACATAGCATCAATCTTAGAAATTTTATAAGTTACTAATTAAAGTGAAAGAAATCAACAAATCAGTAATTAAAGAGTACCTATTGACCGCTAAAGATGGCTAAAGACCATCTTATTTTCTTTAGAGATAAACCGAAATTGATTGGGTGTATTTTTATGTAGGTACTTCTTTTTTTCTTTTCTTAACGTACTTTCTACCAAAATCAATTTGAGCCATGCAAATGCAACACAACTTTTGCATTTGTAACATTTAGGCCCCTGCGCAGAGTTACTGATACAGCACATTACACTTTTTGATTGGCGACGAGTATTATATTAGGTGGAAGTATTAAAAAAAAAACTATTTACGTCTCCGCAGGGAGGGCTAGAGGGTCGTTACTATACAACCCAAGACAAAACTGTCTACCCATAGGCTTGCAGCTCTTAAAACAAAAAAGCCGGACTCTGCTCTTTAAAAGGCCGGACACGGTTTTATCACTAAACAAAAAGCCTAACAAAAGCCAGACAGGCCGCTCCTTAAGTAAATATTTAGCCGGACACGACCCTAAAAAGCCAAACATGTCCGGCTAAAGCAGGACACCTGGCAACCTTATCTACGCAGCACCTAACCGGTATGTAAAATAACGAAATATATTAATTTTTCACCTGTAATTTCTTATTCTTTATCGAGGAAGCGAGCGCAGTCAGCTTAGCCTGCTGGTCGGGGTTGAACGTAATCGTGATCTCCCGCGATAGCGTTTCGGCAGTCAGGAGCACGCTCTTCCGAGTGTTGCAGAATATCTGCGCCGGCACATAACTCACATGCATAATTTAGATCTCATGATTGTAAAATGTTATGAAGACAAGTACATAAATAAGATGGTATGGTACAAACTGTCTCTGTTATCTTTTTAACTACATACATCAGCATAATGGATTTAGCCATAAATTAGAGCAAGTTAGTTGATCGGGACCAAGGCTTGAAGAAAGAGGAATAAGTAAAATAAATAATGTTAATAAGGAACACTCAAAGATACAAAAAAAAACGTATGATGGTTGAAATACGGTTGAGATATTTTTGATGACTCAAACTTACATGTAAATGTTTCGTAAGGTAGTTTTCAGAACTTTTAGGTGCATTCAATTATAGAGATGTTGTGATATAGAGTTTGAATAGAAAATGGTTCCTACAGTAATTTAGCAGGCACTACTACTCTTTATGAAAAATCACTCTTTAGGATAAATCATAAAAATTAGTGCCTTTTACCAACTGTATAACAAAAACACGAATCAATCCATTAATCTTAAATGTAGACTCACCAAAGTTGGCTTCCCGTTGTGGTACCTCTGGATGATTGGCCATAATTTGTAGTTGAGAATGATATCGAATTTGAAAATGCTAGTCCCATCGGAGCAAGGATACCCTTCAACCACACGCTTCAGCTTTACCGGTCGGCTCTCGTCGCCAAACCTATATAATAATAAGATTTTTACGACCCAAGTCATAGTCATACGCTACGAGTACCTACTTCATAAGCACCTATAGATGCTATTTATCTAGGTACCAATGCTAATATTATACTATAATAAATAAAAACAGACTTTTAGTTGCATCAGGAAAAATATATTTTTTCTTTTTATTTGAATATCTATGTAACTCTATGGTCACTGGACTACTAGACACAGCAAAAATCAGTTCCCAATTTAATCGATAGATAGATATAATCTAACGAACTAATTAAGAAAGCGTTAATTTGGGAGCCGTATTGTATAAGTCACAATTATATTTTAACAGATTTTGTAATTTATAAGTAAATGAAAATAAGCCTTATCTCACTTGTAATACACGGCGGGCTTATCCCCAGTTCCTAGCCAAGCGGCCACGTCTTCAGGGTTGCTGACCGTCGCGGACACAGCTACGAATCTTATCCTTGGAGGAGAGTCTTCTTCCGACTCCAATAGATTAACCACGCCATTCTCATTCATATTATTGTATTGTTTTTTGAGTTTTTCAATACGATAAGCTGATTGGGCGGAAGCCTAGGAATCCAATAATAATCATTGTTCAATTGTAATATTTCCGTTTTTGAGAAAAGGCATTCATGTAAAGTGTAGGCCATTAGAAATATTAAAGGAATCAATAAGATGGTCGTTTGACCAACTTTATACTTGAGACAGGTATTAGGTATAGTCTGGTCAAGTGAACTCAGAGATGTAAAAGAAGGTTATAATTAGTTAAGTAATATGTATCCGTTGCACACATGAATAATTTTGCTGTAGTTTCCGTTCCTTATGTAGGTACACTGAATAAGTAAAGTAAAATAGTCTTGCAAACAAGGATCCTACATATTATATAACGTATTGAAATACATACTTAATCTATGTAGATCAATTAGATGCCTCTTTATGTATACTAAAATGGTGATCGCAGATGATCAACCTATGTGCATACCAGTAATTCTAAGGTAGAATCGTGTGAATTCTTTTAATCGAACGTCACCCTTTTTGGTAACTTCGCGCACCATATTTGAAGTTAAGTCAGCGTTCCGTTACAGTTAATAACGTTAAACATGTGTAGCATCTGATATTTTTATCTAAATGCACTTTCATGATGCACAGACTTGAATGGTGCAATAAGTAGTGACAAATACGACTTAAGAACCTTGAAGAATATTATTTTCTCAAAGGTGGACGATGCATGAGACTACGCATAAAAATACGGAATAGCGCACTTAGCGCAGTGATCGGTTGGGCGCATTATGTCCAATTCGCATAATGTCCAACTGTCAAATTCTCAATTGGTCCAGTTCGCAACTGGTCCAGTTCGCGACTGGTCCAGTTCGCAATTGGTCCAGTTCGCACCTGGTCCAGTTCGCGATTGGTCAAGTTCGCAATTAGGGGTGATCCATCCATATTGTAAGGGTGGTTATGTTTTGGTAACACCCAACTTGAGAGTGAAAAGCATATACTGCGTGTTTTTTTAGTCGTTGTTTTCCCGCAGCAGAACGCTTCACCTTTAGTAGTAGGTATCGATTTTTTCAAGGATTCTTTTTTCAACTTTTTTTTTATAAAATTTGGCAAGAAAATAAAAATTAAATTATAGTAAATAGTGAATTATCATTTTTTTTTATAAGCGCGAAGGGTAATGATCCCGATTCCCGACCGGTTACCGTCCGCGACGCAGTTAGTACTAATTGGTTCGAGTTTCGTCTATCACAATCGTAAAACTTTTGATTTGACTAAAAAAAAACATTTTTCAATTTTAATACTAAGTTAGCATCACTTTATACTGCTTCTTGTAATAAAACATCTTTATCAAACATTTAAACAACTGTTATTTGAATTGGTCAATTTGAGAATTGGACCATTTGCTAATTGGACAATTTGAGATTTGGACAAAGTGCGAATTGGACAAATTGCTAATTGGACAATTTTTAAGACTTGGACGTTGTGAGAATTGGACATTTTGAGCGCACTGGACCTTTTGCGAATTGGAAATAATGCGCCCAACCGCGCAGCGATTACGTGACGTGACGTGACTCATCAAGAAAAGCCAATTGTAGTAATTAATAGTAATATCGAATTAAAGCTTTAGTACCTACATCCACGTTATTTCTAAATTGTACCTATTGTATTTGAAGAATTACGTTCAACAAACTGACTGTTAAAAAAGATCGTTACTATAATAGGTACGGGAATTCACCATGCTTGCATATGTTCACGATCCGGTAAATGAATTCCTCTAAAGGATCCCGAGATCACAATTAAAGCACTAGACTAAGATGGATGACTATGATGAATTATAAAAATTTGCTAAAGAAAATTAACTAACTAAACCTACCTGTATAGTCTTCATCCTGCTCACGACAGCTTCTAAGACTGGTCCACGCATTTCGTCGTTCAGTATATGAACCTCATCTATGAGGAATAGCTTGATCTTCTCAACCAAGGCGCGGTGGTCTCTCCATCTTCGCGTCAACATATCCCACTTCTCTGGTGTTGTTATTATTATTCTGGTCATGTTTAAAAATGTCAAATAAAGCCTCTGACGACTGATTCTCGTGAAGATTTTTTAGGGATGTTGAACACTTTAGAAAAGGGGCGTGTTTCCTGGGCCTTTTCGGCGGGGCGTGAAGCGGCATCTTAGCAGGCCGTCAGGGTGAGGGTGACTTGCTCAATGGGAACTATGTTCTATTGAGCCAGTCAACCTTATATTTGGACCTCACATCTGCTTACCTCCGCTTACCATCAGGTGGAGTGAGGTCATCCTGACTGCTTCATTATAAAAAAGGGGCCTTTCGTTGCCTGCATGCATGATAAAAGGTCAAGAGGGTTTAGGTATATCTTTGTTGTAAGTTGATTTCAAATATCTGATGGAGCTACTACTACTTCCACGTACGTGCCGCAATTTGTATGTAGTAGGTAAGAAGTAAATAAAGCGATATGCCGCAGATACGTAGTAACATTATAGATATGGTTAGGCGGTTATTTGTGTTTGCAGTTTTTTTATTGGATGTTTATAAAGCCTTACTTACTTAAAGGCCTGAAGTTGTAAAAAGTCAACGTCCGTATCGCCCGTCACTTCAATACATAGTAAGCCCAATTTGGTAAACTTCGCGTACCACTCTGTTAGACGTTCTGTACAAAGGGCTTTTACAGGTGCCACTGTGAAAATAATGTGTATTAAAATAATGAATGTCCCAACATAAGTAATGCAGTAAAATAAAATGTATATAATAAGATGTAAATCAAAATAATCAAATATTTGTAAGTAATTTTGTGAATAGAAGACGGAAGAGCCTAGTGCAATGTTGGCACTTAAAGTGTAATGCGTCGACTACAATGGATTTGGAATTAGTACAAAGAATCATGATACCAACCTACAAGTAATATTAATTTCGTATTTATAAACTGTATAACTAGTATCTGCTGTCGAAATCAGTATCACAAAACGTGCGTACCAAAATTCCGCAAAATTTCCGGTGGAGGAAATTTAGAGCACATTTACAGCGTAAAAGCGAGGAATAAATATGTATATTGATATTGTTTGATCGATCAGACCTCTGAGAACTTTATAGTTTATATTGACCCTTTTCCCGCCACGCTTTTTTCCGAAAATGGTGCCCCGAACGCCACGACCATTAAAATTTTTTTTACCAAAAAATTATTAAATTATACTCATCTCATTCATGCAAGTAAAAATGCAACGTTTCTTGACTTTGTTTTTTTGTCTGATATATCAGTCATTGGCGTGGTGGGCACTGAAATGGTTTGTCTGATATATCAGTCATTGGCGTTGAAAGGGTTAAATAGGCTACATTGTAAAATCTACTTCACTAATGACTCTACTATAGTTTTCTTAGTAATTTGTGCGAGTCAACGAAACTCGTAGAATGTTTAAAAAAGGTATTTGTTGTTGCCGATGTACTCGTATATTTAGTTCGTATTCTATTTATTCTATTTTTGGTGTAATTGTTGTATCTCTATTCTACCCAAGGTCATATGAAACGCTATTTTACCACAAACCAGCCGTCACATCACGAAATTCTCAAAAAGACGATCTAAAATGTTGCTTTTTCATAAAAATTTTGACACACTTTTCTAACAAGGCGCACTTTGAATCGCACGAAGACTCGACGTGTCATTTGATGTAATGGTTGAGAAGTTGGCTGACACTAAGAAGTCGCGGGTTCGATCCCCGCAAGGTACAAACATTTGTGTGCATGAACATGTCTGTTTGAATAGGTCTGGTTGTTTATTTGTATAATAATGTATGTATTTACACAAAAAAAAAAAGTATTTAAGTAATGTTTATCCGTTGTCTGGCACCCATAGCACAAGCTAATGCTTAGTTTGGGGCTAGATGGCGCTGTGTGAATAATGTCCAGAGATATTATTTAAATTATGTTAGATATAACATATTAACATTATAATAATATATTATGTACTGTAGGTACATACATGCATGATATACTGAACTACATTGTCTACATTTAAACACGGTTCATTTCAATTAGAAATCTTATTTATATAATATGTATAAATAAGTCGTATAACCGTCCAGCTCACACTCGCGCCGTTTCCCTGTGACATGCATGAGACATTTGCAAAAGCGACATCCAGGACCTTTCATTCCCGAGCAGGGGCATTGCCACACATGGAAGCAAAAGGAACAATCCCATGAAAGCTCGACCTCCCAGACAGGTTAGTTCGACATGCTGTGATCGAGATAGGACGGAGACCAAAACTTAACCAATGTTCGAAGATAATATATTATTATGTTTTCGAAGTTTGTTATTGAACTTACTGTAAATTATTTTGTAGTCTTCTGTGTTTTTTTTATCTTCAAATTCCATTAATAATTGAACTATAGCCATTTCAAAAATCACCGTTTTACCAGATCCGGTAGGGGCACATACCACCATCGATTTATCTGCATCAAAAATCACATCAAGTTATCGGACGATTTACCCAAATAAACATTTCGGTAAGCAAAACTTACGACGCATTTAAAGATTCAAACATAAATCTGACCTGAATACAAAGCATCTTCTATAACTCTTGATTGTATCAGATTGAAATACGGATAAATAAAAACATCTCTGTATTTGGGATCTAAAAATAAAAATGTTTATGGTAAAGCCAAAACACATAGGTATCTAAAACTAAAACCAAACAGCAGAGATCTTTCTTTGTTATAAATAAATCATTTTACCAATTTCTTCGACACTTCGTAATTCATTGTATTGACCAGTTCCTTTGGCGGGACGCACTAACTTGCTTGTTTCAGAACATTCTCGTATTATTTGGGAGCGGGATTCAGCGCTCGAAGGGAAGGATAAAGGTTGCGAAACCTGAGAGTCGCATATTTCATCAACATCACCCAGTATATCCGTAAAATGAGATCTAATGGATAACGAAAAAATTATATATTAATACTAATGAAGTCAAATGGGTAATGCATCCGACAAATAGAATTGTAGACCTAAGTAACTCACAGTTTCGTAGTCATCTTAATTCACTATACTCGTATCACCCATAAATAACCGTAAAATGCTTGCAGAATTAGTTGAAATCTTTTATCAAAAACAAACACATAATAAAACTCGGAAACCGGATTTTTTTCTTTTCCCGCTAAACTAAATATATTTTTACTATTCGTTCGTCTATAAGCAGGCAAAGGAAATAAAAACATTCTTACAAAAACATGTATGCAACTCACGCATAGGTACATATCGAACGATAAAATTGAATGAACTCAGTGCTCAGGTGCTCAGTGCGATAAGTAAAAAAAAACTGTCAGTATTACAAATTGACACTGACAGCAGTCATGTCATTGAAATGAGGAAATTGCTGTCAAGTCAGTTATTTTTTTAACTATTTTCCTAAAAGCGTTGCAATATGCCGATGATATTGTTGTTTATATTTCACATAGAAATGTCGTACAAGCTCTAATTGAGCTCAATAGTGTGCTAAATGAACTTTATGTATATTATAAAAGTCTAAACCTAGATATTAATCCAAATAAAAGTTCTGCTATGATATTCTCAAAAACTCATAATGAATCTAATTTAAATGTAAAGATTAATTCCGAAAGTATAAAAACTGTCTCAGAGAAGAAATTTCTAGGTTTAGTGTTTGATTCTAAAATGACGTTTAGAACACATGTAAATAATGTTGTAAATAAAATGCAAAAATCTGTAAATATTTTAAGATATCTAACAAGTGTTAACTGGGGAATGGACCCTAAGATTGTAAATATGTTATTTAAATCTATTGTACGCAGTCATTATGACTACGGACTCATTGTATATAGTTCTTTTCTTCATAATAATTTAATTCGTAAAATAGAAGTTGTCCAAAACAAAGGTCTTAGATTAATAACAGGAGCCATGTGTTCGACTCCAATTAATTCTTTAGAAATAGAAGCGGGTATTCCACCCATACACATTAGATGTAAATATTTAAGCGAAAAATTCTTTTTAAAGGTCTTATGTAATTCTCGATTTAATAAGGAGTACTTTAAGAACTCCATATTTATGGAAGAAACTCGCAAATTAGAACTTTCAGACAAATGTGAAAACATAAAGAAGCATGAAAAATGGGAATATGGTTCCTTAGAGGTACAGCTGTTAAAAGCAGTAGTAAATGAAAAAAGAGTGCAAAATAATGAAGAATATCTATTATATACATCCACCAAGAAGCAGGGTTATATAAAAATTTATACAGACGGATCAAAAACGCTTGATACAGTTAAAGCTGCATACTATGACTCTAGTTGTAAATTTGGAAGATGCTTTACACTAGATTCAAACACCTCTATTTTTTCGGCTGAAGCATTTGCTGTGAACCAAGCTTTGAAATATATTTTGAAAAAAGATACAGACAGGAAATATCTGATAGTAACGGATTCACTCAGCGTAATAAAGTGCCTAGAAACGGTTAAACTGTCTTACAAGAACAATTATTACATAAATAGTATAAGAGAAATATTGAAGCATCTGCAAGATACTGGAAGAATTGTAGAATTTTTATGGGTGCCATCTCATTCAGGCATAACTGGAAATGAAACAGTAGACAAATTATTGAAAATACGACATAACATCGAGTTAAATCTTCAAAAGTCTCTTCCACCCGTTCCAATGACCGATTATCAGTCATTATTAAAAGAAAGAATGTATAAACATTGGCATGACGACTGGGAAACTAAGAAGATGTCGAAAGGTTCCTGGTACGCGCAAATACAAACAAAAATACCTAGAAAACCTTGGTACTTTCTACTGAAGACGGCTCCAAGAAAATTTATTGTGGCATTAAATAGAATGAGATTCGGACACGGACGATTTCCGGCGCATTTGAAGAAAATCAAATTGGCCAACAGTGACAAATGCGAATATTGCAATACCGATGAAGTGGCTGATTTAGATCATCTCGTGCTACATTGTCCAGCCTTCACTCTACAGAGATTACTCCTGGTAGATGGCTTACTAAAGATTTATAAAACTAAAGAAAATATTCCCCGCCAGTTGCCATCTATCTTGCAGAACATTGAAACATATACATATTTATATACATATATCACAACAACTATGGCAAGCATGTGACAAAATTGGAAATAAATTAAAGAATGAAACAATCAGAACAGAAGAATTTGGAAAATAAATATAGAATAATGATTATAATGTAATAGAATTAATGAAGATTAATAGAAACTAAAGAATTGGCTGAAATGGACACTGTCTATGGCCGTTAAACCATAATAAAAAAAAAAAAAAAAAAAAAAAAAACTATTTTCCTTAAAATTTTAGTTGAGCTAGTAAATACATTTGCAGAAATAAGGTATCTTATGTTTAAACAATTGTTGTTTTAAAATAGATATAAAGTTAACATGTAAGTCTTTTTGAGAATTATTTCATAATTACCATCAGAACATTGCAAAATATTTACATGTGGAATGTTGGCGTTTCAGGGATGTTTTGGAAGACTTCGAAAATGCTGACAATATCAGCATAGATACAATAGCTTTGGAAAATATAGTCCTTGAAGAAAGATCAAAAGAAATATCAGAACTGAAATCACTTAGTAACAAAGTATGCAATC